>JAWDJE010000006.1:104798578-105398578 GCA_035047345.1 Bradypodion ventrale
ACTCTTTAAAGGCAGCATGTAAAATGCACTGAAGGTACCTAAACCTGATATAAACAAAGAAGTGTGATTAAAGATAATGGATATCACCATTAATGTATATGTCAACTTCCTTATTGACTTGGTTAAATGAATGATTTGTAGATGATAGAATGATATGTGAGTGACAAAAATATCTAGCTGATATCTTTGAGATTTCCAAGGATATAGGCTAGATATTTTCTCAATAGTTAAGACAGAAAATAAATCGACTTAGTAGGAACAGGTGTAAGGCATTATAAGCAGAAACATATATTTATTTCTTAGACTCAGCATCTCTTTATAAAAATAGCAATTTATTTGAAACTTTCATGGAATTGCCCATCCAAGATCAGACTGAAGACCAAAATTTGTTACCATTGCTGTAATCATATTAGTGATTAGAAACATTAGAAAACAATTATCTTCTGTAAACTAGTGATAGTTAATGATAGGATATTAGGATAGATCTTCCTAGGCCAAGGAACCAGGCATGGTTGCCTTTTATCTGCAATTTTATTTGCCATGCTGATAGAATTTCTGATGAAATTACAGAAGAAAAATTAATAAAAGGAATAGGATACAAGGAAAAAATTAAATTTGGCTTAATTGCTGATTGCACCCTATTAACCAGAGAAGATCCATTAAAGCTAATGGAAAGAATTAAAATAAATTTGAGAGAATTTGGGGAAATAACTGGCTTGACATAAATTGGAATAAATCAGAAAGGATGCTGTATAATTATGATAGGCTAGAAGGAAAGATCAATGAAACATTCGATTTTAGAATTAATACAATTATTAAATATTTAGATGTAAATATAACTAAAAATTAAAAGTAAGATATCATCAACTATCAGTAGGCATTTTTATGCCAACAGGATTTCAGCCAGTGTGTCCAATGTTACTATTAACATGGTAAAAACTGGCAAGTTGGGTCTGCAAAATGTTTCAAATCTGCACACAGTTGGGTGTGGCTGGGAGAGAGTTATTTCGTAGTAAGTGCTATAAAAACCTGAATCCCACCTAGACTGATCCTGGGTTCCACTAGTGGCCACACTGCCTAGGGCAGTGGTGGCGAACCTATGACACGTATGCCATAAGGGGCACTCAGAGCCCTCTCTGTTGGCATACGCGCTGTTGCCCCAGCACAGAGTTCACCCTGCCCCTCTGCCCATCAGTCCAATGGGAGCACATCCTCCCTCCCTCAGCATAGTTTGCCTCACCCCTTTGCCCAGCAGCCCAATGAGAGTGCTTCTTTCCTCCCCAGTACAGAGTTTGCCCAGCCCCTCTGTCCAGCAGTCCAATGGGAGCATTTCCTCCATCCTCCAGCAAAAAGTTCACCCTGCCCTTCTGTTTGGGCACTCAGTCTCCAAAAGGTTTGCCATCACTGGCCTAGGAGCTTCCAGAAGTGGTAGCCAAGAAAGCAACTTTCCCAAGCTGTTCTAGTGGCACTTAAGTTAGGCAGTTCTCATTCAGAGGTCTATTATGTTTCATATCACTCTTCAGCACTACATCTTCCATTCACCTTTTAAACAAGCAACAACTTTGTTTATGGAAAATACTTCCTAAAGCATGCTTTCCCTGTGTTAACCTATTCATGTTAATTTGCCACAGAAATCATTTGATATATAAATCTGTACCGCTTGGAAGATTAGACCATCGTCAGATCATCCCACATATTACATAAAAATATGCAGTATATTTTCTAGCTAATTAACCAAGCAAGGTCTTCTTCACTGCTAGCATCTTTAATAAACATAAATGATATTTTTTTGAAACACTTCTAAAAGAAAACTTAGGTTTTACGTTACCCCACTACTTTGATGCCAAAAACTGACAGGCCTTGGGAGATACTGGTTTTGTCTGTTCTGTTTTAATGAAAAAGTGCCAAGAATTCTTGGCTTAGTTTGGGAAGTTAACAACTGAATCATCAGAATACTCAAGAGAATTGTTATGAGATTATGAAGCATATATATAAATGATAGCCTTATTTATAAAAGAGATTTTCCTTTAAAAGAAGCACTTAAAAGCACAGCTGGATCTTGTCACTGAATGTGCTTTATGTTTAATTTCCAATCGCCAATTATTATATATACACTTTTCTTCTGATTCAGTGGATACCATTAAATACTTTCAAACATAATTGGCTGGGATTTAGCAAACAGGCTTATAATATTAAGGGTTTTTCTTTCTCCTGTTGATATTAAGCATGTTTCCTTTACCTCCACAAATGCATTTGAAACTAATGACTACTTATTCATGTTTGCAATAAATGATTATTTGAATCAAACAAATAAAACATTAACATAATTAACCTTCACTACAAGAAAAGCTGACATTTTGTAAACCATACTATTATTTGGAGTGTGTTACTTCCTCTTTCTCAATAAATCAGTCTCATTGCTTCAAGGATCTATGTTAGACAATTTTATCATTGTCGTTAGAAACAAGATCTTTCAAGAAATCCATCTGAATATATAAATACAGTACTGTAGTTTGCAGTTTCTATTGCTCTGTGTGACAGGGGTAGTTGACTCAAAGGCCCCTTACATCCATGTAAGGTAAAGGTAAAGGTTTCCCTTGCTCGAAAGCCAGTCGTATCCGACTCGAGGGTTCAGTGCTCATCTCTTTTGAGATGAGCCAGCGCTGTCTGCTTCTGCAGACGTTTCCGTGGTCATGTGGCAGGCATGACTAGACACCGGAGCGCACGGAACACTGTTACCTTCCCATCGAAGTGGTCCCTATTTATCTACTTGCAATTTCTTGCTTTCAAACTGCTAGGTTGGCAGAAGCTGGGACAAAGACGGGAGCTCATTCCATCCTGCAGTACTCGGGAATCGAACTGCTGACCTTCCGCCTCCCAGTCAGCGTCTTAGCCACTTGAGTAGCTGGTTTAAAAGTTCATTGTTTTATAGGATTAAGCCTTTCACTTGATAAAGAGATACAGTTGGTTGATATTTGTATCAAAATGGAACAAGTTCTTACAGAAATCTTTGCACACTTTGTGAATATATACATATGAGACAATAAAAATACATTTAAATAATTTTCAAACAACACAGAAATGTTTTTGTAATTCTTCCGAAACCTATAGCAGGAAAACATTCCATGCATTAAATGAAGTGGGGGAAATATTTATGTTTATGTAATTCATTTTTGTAGTGACTCTTGCATTTCATCAAGCGCATGGAGCTAAACGGAAAAAAAATAGGAATAGGCTAAAGGGCAGAATTTGATAAAGTGGCTTCATCATAAGTAGTTTTAGCAACATAGCCTGAGATGCAAGAAATTTAGAAAAAATATCTGTGAGCCAACTGCCTTGCCTTCTAGTTGACCTGGCATGGCCCTAGAACAGGCATTCATTGGCCAGATTTGGCCCACAGTGCCAAATAATCCGGCCCCAGACCTCACTCCAGCCATCATCGCTGCCACTGGAATTGGTCATGGACTCATTTAAGGCCGTTGTAAATATTTACAACAGCCATGGATGTGTTTTATGGCAGCATTTACAGCGGGGAGAACTTACAGCCCAGCCCGCTCCGCTGTCTGAGGGGGTGTGGTCCGGCCCATGGCTGAAAAACATTGAGAACCTGTTGTGTATGTAACTTTAATTATTGCTGTAACATTGTGTAATTGTTATTATGGGATCGAGGTGATCCTCCATTTTGCCTTCTTCTTGGTATTGAACTATCGCGGGACTTGCATTCCCGCCCTTTCTAACAAGACACATGAAGTCTTCACTCAGGTCCGGTAACCCCACAATTACCCCACTCTTCTCCTAACCAATCATATTGTTTCCCACCCAAATGTATCCATTGTACAGTGTATATAAAGAGCACTAGCACCATTACTGTTCATGTTTGGTTTGCTTACAATAAAGTTGTGTTTGGCCCTGTTATGCTGGCTGCTTCTCTTCCATTTCCGAACATCAAAGAACCCTGCTCTAGAAGATCAACAGTAACCATCAAGAACATAAGACCCACTTTACAGATTTTATTTCCACTTCTGAAATGGAACACTGATCTTCTGAAGACAAAAAAACATCCCCAGAGCAAAATAACAATAAAATGGAATGGAATTAGGCACATCTTTCATTTGGCATCTACTATGTACTTGATTTGCCAGATAGTTTGGAAGTGGAACCCCTGCCAAGTAAAACATGGACACATGCATTGACAGTCAGTGATAGATAAGTGTCATCCATCATTTTGCAAGCCAAATCTTACTGACTTGAAAAATATATCTGCAATTTCCACAGAATTTGGTAAAAGTATAGATGCTGTCTTTGACAGACTTATAGCTGCTTTGGGAGAGGGAGCTTCTAAATTGTGGTCCCTGCCACTCACATTTAAAAGGTATTCTGCATTTCTTCTCTGCTTTTCCCTTAACAGATTTTTCTTTCGCAAGAGAAAAGTTGAAACACAAACAAAAGGAAAACACGGGACAGCTGGAAATGGAAAGCTTTATTATCTAGATTCTGGCAAACTTTAGTGAATCCCATAGCCTTAATAAACAATCTAGAAGCAATATGATAGTCCCAAATATGGGATTTTCATATTGGATCACAAGTTGCTTTTGATATCTGTGGCCTTTTTGCCCGAAGAAGTCAACAACTTCTTCCTAATGTTTAGACCCATAGTTCCCAATGTGGGGCACTCAACCCACAGGGGAACAATTAGATTTTTATTGGGGGGGATTCGAGAATGAGTTATTAACAGTGAATGGCCTTTTTGGCTTCCTTCACATGAATAGGAATTCTCTTTTTGAATGATAAAAATTATAGGTCAGGTGGGGGCAGGCATCAGGATTTTAGAGAAGCTTAGGTGGGGCATGGCCCAAAAAAGGTTGGGAACCATGAATTCCTCCTTCTACACGGCACTCCTTCAAACATTTTTAAATTGCTATCACATCTCAGTCTTCTTTTCTCCAGGCTAATTATATTTGGTTTCCTCAAATGTTCTTCTTGTGGAACTGGGAGAGTTGCAGTCCAAAAAAGTAACTTTTCTCAGCTCTGAATTAGGCACTATTGCTTCTCCCCCAGAACTGTTCAGTGTAGATCCTGTTTAGACCAATATACTGTAGCTATACAGTATAACAGCGTTCCGTGCGCTCTGGTGTCTAGTCATGCCTGCCACATGACCATGGAAACGTCTGCAGAAGCAGACAGTGCTGGCTCTTCGGCTTTGAAACAGAAATGAGCACTGAACCCTAGAGTTGGATATGACTGGCTTTCGAGCAAGGGAAACCTTTACCTTTTTACCTTACTGTAGTTATAAAACAATTTAAAAATTAAATCTACTTTCTAGTCAAAATAGGTTGTACATCTCACTTAAGAGATGTGGGGAAATGTGAAAATGTTCATGGATATCACTAGTGAGGATGAATTCAGTCACTACATCATTTCCTGTCCCTGTTTCCTCAGAAATGCAAAACTGAACCAAATCAAAAACAAGGAGCATGACAACCATAATATTTACAACACAAATGTTGTGCTCTATATTAGCTATCAAATTTTCCTTAACAAATTAACATCTGAAAGGCTGCGCTATTTCCCTTAGAAGATCTGTTATGGGCAAAACAATTCCCTACAAATGGCTGAAATTCCTCACACTCGCTGCAGACTATAATTGTTTGATGTAAAGTACAGATAGGCTTTGTGTTTCCCTAAATGAAATTAACATTTGGAGGATTCAGTAATGCCTCATTAAAAGGCAAGATGACACAGAGTGTATAGGACTTCCAACTAAGGACTTGGGTGATATTAAGAGTGTGCCAGGGAAATATATACGCTAAATAATGCCAAGCTATTCATCTCAACTTGCCTATTGATCCAGGTCTCTGATTTGAAAAGATCATACCGGACGAACAAGCATAATTACGGGGCATTTTCTTATGTAACTTGGCCTACATCTTGGTGTGTACTGAGCAGAATGCAGAAAGGAAAAATTCTAATGCTATTTCCTGCCTCTGCAAATACAAGTTGCAAATATAAGGTGGAGTTGGTTACAAAAGCGATCTTGTGCGGTAGTCTTTTGTAAAGTTAAAAGGAGAATATGGCCATCAAAATCTATTTAGTCAGAAAGGTTTTAGCTTTTAAAGATATAGTACATTCGTGTGGCACTTTATGTTGAAGAAATGTTCCCCCCCATCTATAACACACTCATTTTGTTTACTAAAATATTTATATTCCATATTTCCATTACTAAAATGCTCAAGGCAACTCACATTTGCAGAGTTTTACAATAACAGCTTTGATTCAAGTTCAGTGAGTCACACCCAGAACTTGTGGAAATTGATTAAGATGGAAGTTAAGTGTCAGTCCAGTTAAAAGCAGTTTAAAACAGAAGTGAAACAAATTGCCCATAGTTCTCTGAGTGTTCCTTGCGTTTTCATGTATGAAGACCAAACATGGCTTTACTACACCCACAGTGAGTGCCAGAGAGGCAAATCAAATACAGTCCTCCTGAGTCCTAGTCACTCACTCATTGCACTGTGCCACACTGGGCATTATTTGGCAGGTCTACCTCAATAATATATGTGGGAGCCCTTGTATACAGAACAACAAAGCATGTTCCACCCCTGCTGTAGAATCTTACGCTTAAATTCCCTGGTTGTGATACATGACTTGAAAACACTGAAACATCTTGCTGCTAGACTATGCATGCATATGTATTCCATCTAAGGCTACCAGAGCATCCACTAATCAACATGGCTGTTTCCTAATGGCTTATCTGTACACAAAACACTGGTCTTAATGTCTAATGGCCCAAGGAACCAGAAGCTTATTAGAAGAATTAACCAGAGTTTGCTATGTTTGCGTGAGAGATAGTAACTTCAGTAAGATGTCAACAGGAGATGCCTTTTGCTAAACTGCAGGTCTGCTCGCTCTTCAGCCTTGGGGAAAACACACAGAAATCTTTACAGCATCCAGATGCCACTTTGGTGACAGGAGTGAGGACAAATTCATAGTTCCCTATTTGTGAGAGACTGATATGTGTCCAAGAAGCTGGATAAAGAGACCTTTATGTACCGTGGACAAAAGGCCACTTTGAAGTTCTCCCACTGTAACAGCCAACATTTTGTATCTGGTCAATTTTCCTGTATGAAACAATGAAGAGTGGGAAAGAGGAAATAAGATGCACAGGTGGTCACAAAATGCCAGGTTAAGAGCCAGACACTTGCACTGACTTGAAAAACTAGCCAATCCCATTTAGAGGAATTAAATGAAAGAGAACCAGGATCATGTAGCTATTCATACAAACTGGAGTGACCCTTTTAAAGAGCTCAGGAGATGCCACTGGTCTTTATACAGCTTGAAAAGGTTTATTTATAATTTACTGTTCTTTTTTTTTTAACGTAGCCAACCGTCCATTAAGCTGAAATAGTGGTCAGACAGCTAACATCAACATTTAAACTGCAAATTAAGCAATGAAATTTTGAATATCATTGGAAAAACAAATAATAAAATAATGTAAATCAATCAATAAAATTGTAGGTAATAGTGTGTGTGTTGTTTGGGGGGGGGTGTCCCACAAAACTCCTTGTAAGTTGGAGAATTCCAGGCATTGTAGCAGACCCCAAAAGTCATTATTCCAAGTTGGGATAAATAACTCAAATTAAAACATATGGTGCTTGTGTAGAAGAAATAGTACAGTATGGTGATGATGATGATGATGATGATGATAGTTTGTTTATTTATTTATATTTAAATATAACATGTGATGCATAATTTAAGATCTGTGGGATGCTGTTATAGATTCATTTATCACACACATACACCCCCCCCCCAAAATGGCCCTGGAACCATTACTTGTGACTGATAAAAATAGTGACCCCCATTATTAGACAATAATCATCTCAGGAGGCCAATTTACAAAAGCAGTTTTGCTCCTGAAAACCCCAGCTGTTCCTTTTTGTTTGACAGCAAAACTGTTGACACACCGCCAGCTGACCTCATAAGATCCTTAAACTAACTTGTTACTTCAGTTGTAGTTCAGGACATTATTACTTCAATGGTACTGAAATAACATTCACTTGTCCATGATTCTTGCTTCTATACATGCAATAGGAAAAGTGTGTCATCTTTTCCTTTGCCACAAACAGCAAATTTCAATCATGTTGTTCTGTGCAGGACAATGACAATAAAGATTTATCTATCAATCTATCTATCTAAATGGTCTTGGACTGGCCTTCTATAACAAAAAGGTGGGATACAAATATTTTAAATTAAATACATATATTATAATTGTGGAAATGTGGAGCAGGAAAGCCCTAAGACTATCTCATAATTTTTTTCTTACGCCTCTTCAAAAATCAGAACCACTCAGATTATCTGGAATTTCCTAAAACTGAACTTCTCTGTCTTATATTGCAATTCATCTTCTGTATTGCTACACAGGGGATAATTCTGAACCAAGCACTTCAATTTGTAGAGAATTATCTCCCCATTCCAGTTTTAAATACAAGATGAGAATATGGCCTAAGGCAAGCCTTGCCTATCCAAATACTGTACTAAGAAACTTGGCTTTAACTCTAGACGTTAAAATACAGTTCTATCTCCCAATGTTTTACTTTAGATCTTTTCTCCAACAAAGTGGTCCCTATTTATCTATTTACAATTTCTTGCTTTTGATCTGCTAGGTTGGCAGGAGCTGGGACAGAGATGGGCATTCAATCCATCATGCAGTATTCGGGTCTCAAACTGCATACTTGCCGGCCTTCCAGCTAACAAGGTAAGCTTCTTAACCACAAAGCCACTGCAGCCCCCTAATAATTTCATGTCAGAAATTATTCTGGGTTGAAAGAATTTTTGCTGGAGAAACTCCACTCAGGGGATGCCCGGATGAGGCTCGTTTCATGTCCCCAAGATCTTCTCCCTAACAAAGTGGTCCCTATTTATCTGTTTGCAATTTCGTGCTTTCGATCTGCTAGGGTGGCAGGAGCTAGGACAGAGACAGGTGCTCAATCTGTCATACAGTACCCATGTCTTGAATTGCTGACTTGCTGGCTTTCCAGTTAACAAGGTGAGCTTCTTAACCACTGAACCACCACAGTCCCCTGTGGAGATAACTATAGTTATCTCTTAGCATTGTTATCAGTATTTAATGTGCATCAGGCTTCAGTAATGTAAACACTTTCCTGTGCCAGACCTTATGCATCCAACATGTGAATAGTGACTCAATGAGATGGCTCTTAGACTAATGCTGGAATAATTGTGCCTCTCCTAGTTCAGCTATAAATGACATTTTATTCTTCCTAACCTCACTGCTATCAAAGGTAGCTAAAGTTAATATGGCAACCCAATTACAGCATTAACATACCAGCTTAAAACTGGATGTTTAGTATTAAAGCTATAGTTGTAAGGAGCTCTCCTGGGGAAAATGTATCAGAAGTTCATTTAATTGGACTGGTCTTCTGGATTAGCAGCACCAGATTTAGCTATGGATTCGAGAACTTGAGAGTCATCAAGGAAGAAAACTATTCAACGGCAATCAATCAGAGAGATGAACCTGTCAAAGGGGTGTTTGCCCATACATCTCGAAAAAGTAAGATGGAACTAGCAGTAAAATATATCTTCTTGAGTAACCTGGACCAGAAAGCAAAGGAGTTCTTGCTGCCTCATTTAGCCCAGAAATAAATTACAGGCAGGCAGACTTGTATTCAAGGGTTTCAGTGTTCTATGCAGGCAATACTAACATGGCTACCAAATTTTGGATGAAGATATATTTCTGAACAGGCTTCAAGATTTGCCCTACACAAACAATCACTCCAACAAATTTGAGCTCCAGAATCTCTCAAACCATGCTAGGTTCAAGTTTGAGGAGTTGTAGAATGAAAAATAAAATTTCCAACCCCTAGTCTTGTTTGTATACTTGGTCTTTACTAGTTATATCTATCCATATGTTATACTACCACAAGCCCTGGCCAGCATAACCAATGGTGAACCATCATATCTGCATGGCCATATGTTTCCCATTTCCAGTTTATATTACAGGAACTGGCACCAAGTACATAGAATGTACAAATAAATGCATCGTGGAAGACTGTTCTCATCCTTGACTTGCATGCACACATCTTTTGTACATTTAGCTTGTGCACATATCAAGCATAGTGTATACAATTCAATTTCCTCACTCATGCAGACAAATCTGTCTGTATCCAATTGATACCTTCCATGTACACAGGAATATTCAATGGAGGGGAAGAGAAAGTGAACAGTGGAAAGTCTCTTTCCATGCACTCAATGTGCATGGCCTGAAAACTCTGTGGTAAGCCCTACCAATAGTTACGTACAAAAGAAACAAACATATGCACAAGGAATCCACTGGAAAAATAACAAGCTTTCAGAAACATTTAATAGCTTTCTTCCCCCTCCATCTTCTTTCCCATCATCTAATTATCCTGGAATGTTTATAGAGTGAAACATGTGTCTCTAGTGCAGACAAATAAAAGTATTTATACAAGGAACTAACATTTTATTGTCTATTATGCTGTTTGCTCTTTTTTTAGCATAGCATTATGCTGTTTAATGTGTGTATGTATATATGTGTGTGTGCGAAAGAGAAAGAGAGAGATTGCACAGAGAACCACTGGCAATGACATAGTAATAAATAATGAACTGCATTGTTAAACGTTTTTAGACAAGTATTTTTATGGATCCCATGACCATAAAGGACTCGTTTCGGTTTCTTACTGATTGGGCTAATCACTGCAGCTCATGGGAACATTATTTTTCTATGCAAACCCTTCTCCCAATTTAGTAGGTTTTTATAGACTCTTACATCTAACAATCGAAAGAAACAATAACAAACTGCAGTTCTATTTGGTGCCCTCTACTGACCAAATCAATGCTTTGCATGTCTAAAATACTGTAGCTGCTATATTGCATTTTCATCACTAAAGAAAGGAGAAAGCAAATTTGGATTGAGTATTATTAACTAAAATTTGTTGTTCTTCAGTCGCATAGTCGATTCCTACCCTTTGTGACCCCATGGACCATTGTCCTCCAGGCACCCCTGTCCTCCACCATCCTCCACAGCCCACCCAGCTCTGTGCCCATTGCATCTACAATACCATTTATCCATCTCATTTGTGGCCACCACCTTCTTCTTTTGCCCACTACCTTTCCCAGCATCAAGGATTTCTCAAGTGAATCCTCTCTTCTAATTTGATGACCAAAGTACTTTAGCTTCATCTATACTATTTGACCTTCTAATGAGCAGTCAGGATTGATTTCTTCTAAGATTTATCTATTTGTTCTCCTCGCTGTGCAGGGGACTCTCAAAACTCTCCTCCAACACCACATTTCAAAGGCATCTATTCTTTTGCGCTCAGCTTTCCTAATGGTCCAGTTCTCACACCCATACATTACCACCGGGAATACCATAGCTTTGACTATGCGAATTTTTGTTTGCAAGGTGATGTCTCTACTTTTAACTATGTTCCCCAGGTTTCTCATAGTTTGTCTCCCAAGCATCAGTTGTCTTTTTATTTCATGGTTGCAATCCCCATCTGCAGTCATCTTTGATCCTAAGAAAGTAAAATCTGTCACTGCTTCTACTTCTTCCCCATCTATTTTCCAGGGACTGACAGGGCCTGCTGCCGTTATCTTGGTTTTCTTGATGTTGAGTCTCAAGCCAGCTTTTGCACTCTCTTCTTTCAACCTAAGCAGGAGCTTCTTTAGGTCTTCCTCACTTTCTGCCATTAGTATAGCATCATCTGCATATCTCAAGTTGTTGATGTTTCTTCCCGCTATAAAACTGATGTTTGCAGCATGCAAAGCAGAGCATTATTGAACAGTCCTCTTAAGAGGGCTAATTGAATTCAAGACATTTCAAAACAATTGTTTGATTTCTTGTGAAATTAAGCAACTATCAATGTACATGCAGAGTCAAGCTTTACTGTTCTTACTTCTATCACCTCTGAGAGAAACACATGTTGTTTCTTGTGACTGGGGAAAAAAAGCTTGAAATTATGTGGCAAACCCTCATGCCAAGGCGAGCCTAAACATTTTGCTGCTTCAGGCAAAAGAAAGCTGTCACTTCACAACTCCCAGATGATAGAACTAGCAACTGTTTTGATTCTGTGCATTAAAACTTATAGGAGTGGTGATGGCCCAGCATTCTTGATTTTAGCTACCCGAGGCTAAAGCTACTCAAGGCTTCAGGCTAGCTTAAGGTGTTCAGAAGAGGTCATGTGGTAAAGGTCACCCTTGCTTGAAAGCCAGTCATATCTGACTCCAGGGTTCAGTGCTCATCTCTGTTTTATAGCCAAAGAGCCAGCGCTGTCTGGTTCTGCAGATGTTTCCGTGGTTATGTGGCAGGCATGGCTAGGTAATGATAAAGGTAAACAGTGCATGGAACACTGTTTACCTTCTCACCAAAGTGGTCCCTATTTATCTACTTACAATTCCTTGATTTCGAACTGCTAGGTTGTCAGGAGCTGGGAGCTCACTCTGCCCTGCAGTACTCGGGTAGAAAACTGCTGACCTGCCACCTTCCAGTCAGCGTCTTAGCCACTTGAGCCACTGCAGTACCTGCATCCTTTCGCATCTGCTCCCTGAGTTACCCCTTCCTCTTGGGCTAACATGGGGGGCAGGGGGGCGGTTTCACCACATGGAATTCAGGTGCATTTCCCTCAATGTATCCAGAAACTTCCCAAATGCTCCCCTGTAAAAAAAAATGATGACAGAAGCCATTGCAATTTTTCTTTAGAATAAGATACATACCTGCTTGCATCTTGTTTTGCTCAAACCTCACAAAGGTGTACATCTAAAGCAGGGGTGCCCAAACTATTGCCCATGGCCTGGATCTGGCCCATGATGCCAAGTCATCCAACCTTCGCTGCCCTCCCGGCTCCCGGAAGCGGAAGTAAAACGTGCATGCATGGGCATATTATGTGCTCACGCACGTGCATAATGCTGCCATAAATGACCCGTGACTGTCATAAGGTTAACCCTAGAAGATGTTGTTCCTGAAAGCACTAACAATGTATGTTTAAAATCCAACTAATGCTACATTTCCAGGATATTCATAGGAAAAAACATTCCTATTACACTATTTAAAAACCAGATTATACCTGTAGCATACAGTAAAGCATAACAAAAGACAGACAAGGAACTATACAAAATACTAGGAAGGTAAATAAACACTCCAAGTAAAAAGCACATACATCTTATGTCTACCCAATTGTTATGTATGCATGTTCACTGTACTGGAAAGATAAGAATGTAACCACTCCAAATACAATGTATCTCAGCTGTAAAGGAACGCGAGCAAACAGCCCATAGAGGGCAGCTGCGAGCGTTCAGTCTCACATGGTTCACATTGCTCAATCACGGACAGCCGCGGGAAAACCTTCCCCGCATTAATCAGGAGGAGAAAGAACTACTGAAGAGAGGCGTGCCTGGGCGAGGCCACGCCGGTAGCAGCCAATGAGCTACCGTGCTACAAGATTCAAATGTATAATGCTACTGTACATATTGAGATGTATCACCGCCATTACCTCATGTTCCACCGGATCATCATGCAATAAACCTGTGTTAAGCCAACCCTTCGGCTGTTCTGTTGTCTTTGGTCCCATACATTAAACCAATCCATTTCCTTAATTCAAATTGTTTCAGAATTTCTTAGGATTCCCTTTAACAACATCTCCTTAGAAAAAGTTTCCTTTCCCAGTATTATAGATCTATATATGGAAGTTGACTATAGACCATTTGAGGACAGCAAGCAATTAAATTAACCAGTCAAAACATATTTAAGCAGCCTTAACTTTCACAGAAGTCAAATTGATTAAAAAAGAAGCGATGATCTTGGCTTTAATGGCTTGATTGATTGGAGTGTTGCCCATCACGTACATTCATTGTAGCAATTAGCTTCCTTCCATGGAAAGTAAATTCACCGTACATAACAAAATTGCTCCCATAAGAGCAATCCATGTGCCGAGGCAGCTGCTTCCCACATGTTGTGGTGGAGTCCTTTTGTGCAAGTAGTGATACCATTCCTATTCACTAGAGCAACTCTACTGATTAGCTGCTGCAAATCTCAACATACTTTTCAGCTATTCCTTCATTTTGAAAACTGTATTTTAGGAGAGCCTTAATACAGTAAGCAGAGGTGGGCATCAGCAGGTTCGCACCAGTTCGACAGAACAGGTAGCAGAAATTCTGGCTGGCCCCATCCATCCAAGTTTTGAAATCAAATACAGTAATACCTCATACAAACTCCGCTTCACACAACATCGGATTCATACAACATCGCCTAATTCCTTGAAAAAAGTTGCCTCATACAAAGTCGCTGAGACTTTGTATGAGGCATTGCGCTTTTCCCAGGTTGCACTGTGCCTGGGCAGTATAAAAGGCAGGACACGTGCGTGCATTGCTCTTGGGGGTTTTGTATGAGGCGAAGAATGTTTAGGAGTGGTTTTGAGCATGATTTTGGATTTTTTCGAATTTTTTCATCAGAATTTTTAGAAGCATTCCTGGGATTTTTGTAGCATTCTTCAGGTTCTTGGACAATCAGGGTTGTTTGACATGTTTCTGTAATGTTTTTAGCCTTTAGACAATGATTTCTTAAAGTTCTGTCAGTTTCCTGTCTGTTTCCTTGACTTTGCCTTGAAGTCTGTGTTGTTACAGTACAATGTATCTCTGTGGAAATGATGTTGTATGAGGCATCGTGGCAAGGATTTGGAAGTTTTAGGAGGCATCGCGGCTAGGATTTTGCATGCCTCATACAAAGTCCAAATCTGTATAAAGTCCAAACTTGTGGAACCAAGTTTGGACGTTGTATGGGGTATCACTGTAGTCCTAATTCAGGTGCAACACAGGGCTTTCCCCCTGGCCATGCCTACCATACTGCACCCACAACTGTGGTAGTAATTTTTTTGGAGCCCACCACTGACAGTAAGGCCCTCCTAAATGCAGTTTTCAAAATGAAGGAATAGCTGAAAAGGATATCGAGATGTGCGGCAGCTAATCAGTAGAGTTGCTCTAGTGAATAAGAATGGTAAGCTTGTCAATGTGAGCATTGTAGCAAGACAGAACCTGAACATTTGAGATACTGATTCAGACAGACAGACAGACATGAGTAGAAATGTGGAGAAGAAACCCTTTCTATTGGTTTCATTTTAGTTCTTGGAGGGGGTCTGTTTGGGTCTCATAGGTATCAGCCCTTTCAGTAAAGCTGCAAGTACAGTACAGTAATTAACTTTTTTATGTTGTTTTTGTCAGTATTTCCCATTTGGGGTTCAGACAGGGACTGAATGAGGAGGAAATGTAATGATTGTGCTGGCAAAGATAACTGGGGAAGAGAGAAGAGAGAGAAGAATGCAGGAGTAAAAGAGAAAAGCTTGCAGGGAAGACACGGGACAAAGAGGCAAGTAGCCTCAGCATCAAAATCAGGGAGAAGGGAAAGCGGAGGCTGGCAGAGCTGGTCAAGGTGACTTGGAAAGAGCAGCACTGAGGTAAAGAAAACGTCCCAGGTGGCATTGGTGAAGGAAACTTTGGCCAAAAAAAGGACACAACTAAGAATCTGAAGCTTTTGTGCCACTCTTCTTTTGTTTCAACACATTCTTCAAGTTTAAAAAACTCACTTCAAGGAATTCATAAAAGAACACCAAAAAACAAAAACAAAAAACACACACACCTTATTTTAGGTTTTTCTTTTCTGATTTGCCACAAAGCCTCATCCCTGACTATTAAGGACTATGAAAGGAAAATGCCCTGACCACTAGGTTCTGTAATTGCTATTGTTATTTTTGAACCACAATTGGACATGTCCTGAGCAACGGAAAACTTGTGCTGGCTAATCTTTCTCACACTGGGCCAGGCAAAAGGAGGAGGAGGAGGAAGAAAAAGAAGAAGGAGGAAAAGAGTTATATGTTTTTAGTGACTAGCTGTTCTCTTCAGGGATTCAGAAAAATCTTTATATTGGTAATGTACAGGTACAGTTCAATCAATCAGTCAGTCAGTCAGTCAGTCAATCAATCTAGCTAGCTATCTGTCTATCTGAAATGAAATTCTCACTCTTTTCTTCTTCAAACCTTGTACAACCAATATTATTCAAACTCAATGCTCATAAAAGCACCAAGTCATGTTAGCTGTGAGAGTCTGAGAGTTGTAGCCCAAAAAGTAACTTTTCCCATCTCTGGAAAACTCCTGAGGTCTTTCTTCTGTACTGCCACACAAAAGTGTTGACAGGTTTTTGTTGCATGCAAAGACCAACTCACATTGGCAGGTTGGCCAGTGGTTTTCCCCAAATATGCCTAAGAAATGGGTTATACAAAAAAAAACCTTTGCTTGTATACAAACTGTTATGGCTTCAGGTAGCTAGCCATTAAAGCTTGTAATGGATTTGCTATTTTATGTTCTACCTGCTTGCTGTGAGCACCATCTGCCCCACTTGCCTAGCCAATCTGCTGTGTTTAAAACTAATTTCACCTGCTGGAGAGCTTCAACAATTAAAATGAGTACTCATGTCAATGGAGCATTTGAGAAGGAAACAGCATATATGCTGCCAAGCCCTCTGCCATAAACCTCAGGAGATGTATGTGGTCTCTGCCAATGGAAGAGCACCTAGAATAATGTGTATTCTTGTTGTTATTATATTTTGTTTACTTCTTATTCTTCTTGTGCCGTATCCAATTCCAAATATTGGCAGTCATCATGGCGATCAGCCATGAAGACTGTCCTGAGAATATAATGCAGTGGCCTTCCATTTGCCTTCTGCATCGCAGCCTGACACTCGTACCACTGATCCAGCTCCACAAGTCACTTTCTGTTCCTAAGCCCTTATGACATGCAAAGTTCTCCTCAGCCCCAGGCCAGTATTGATGAAGCAGCTTCCCTCCATCAAGATGGATTCAAGTGGGATTTAATCAATGGTAGGCTCCCAAAAAATTACTGCCACACTGTGGGTGTGGCTTACTTTGTGGGCATGGCCTACTTTGTGGGCATGGCCTACTCTGCCCAGTGATGGGATTCAAAATTTTTTACTACCTACTCTGTAGTCGTGGTATGGTGGGCGTGGCCAGGGGAAAATCCCTGCATTGCCCCCGAATTAGGACTACTTTATTTCAAAACTTGGATGGGTGGAGCCTGCCAGAATTTCTGCTACTGGTGGAAACCTGCTGAAGCCACCACTGGATTTAATCCACTTGGGGAGCATCACCCTTCCCTGTGTACTTCGCCAATGCCACTAGTCCTCAGGGTTGTGAGGTTAGTTAACTGCTGCCTGACACTTGGTGTTGAGTCGCTGGCAGTGTGGTCTACTTTGTTACCATAGCAGGATAACCTGGCCAGACCTGCACTTTGTTTACTAACCACATATAATATGAACCAATAGTAAAATTCTATGTATGAGCATTCAAAAGGTAATTCAATTGTATTTTATGAGACATACAGACCGAGCAAGCTTAAGATTCGTTTGTAAGCATTATTCCAAAGAAGCAAAAAGGATGCATTATGGTGTTGGATATAACAATGTTACCTGAATAAATTTCCACGCAGTTTTTTGTTTTACTGTGTTGATTAAAAGTCATTCCTTTCATGGAGATAACTTCTGTGTGGTAAATACTTTCCTTCTAGTTACTTTGTCTCTCCTCCCCCCCCTCTTATTTTCATCATGTAGTCAATCTCAGCCACTCAAGAATTATGTTCTAAATGAGATAATAATATGGGTCTGGATAGTCAGTCAACTATGGCTAAAAGTGTTGACTTTTCTGAGAATTGGGAAAGTGAATACAGAGTGAGGGTAATTTTTTCTGCAATGACCGTAGGGTGGCTCAGTCAAAATTTCATGCTGTGAAAAGGAGAATTCATAACACTATGGGGCCAATCAGATTTTACTTTTTGGGGTTGTCCCTTAACTGACTCTAGACTAAGGCTGGTGTGCATCAGTCCCATTGATTTAAATGGGACCAAATTTCTCCCACTGATAACAGTGTGACTGACGTTTGTCTCTTTTAGTTTGGATCTGACTCATTGCACACAAATCAGAGCAGGGACCTGACAGACAAATACTATTGCTTCCCCTTGAAACAATAACTATAATATTGTCTATCATTATTATTCTTCGTCCATGTCTAGGCCACAAGTGAAACTGTCAAAATGAAGGCACCTTTTTGTGAGTTTATTCTACAGTTCCTTTCGCCTGACCTAGTGTGAGAAAGATTAACCGGCAATGCAAGGTTGCCGTTACCAGGATACGCCTGATTGTGGTTCAAGAAAACCACAATCTTCGAGGCTCTTTCTGTGTACCCCATTTCTATCATTCATCCTTCTGCTCAACCTAATTTGCTTGTATGTAAGTGTGTAAATGAACTCAGCAAGCCAATAGACAGTTTGGCTGGTAGAGAGAAGCCTCTATGAGTCTTCTTTTACCCCCCCCCCCCCCGGTGTCTAGGCCAGACATTAAACTGCCAAAATGAAGCCACCTTTGGGGAGTTCATTCTGCAGTTCCTTTCGCCTGACCTAGTGTGACAAAGATTAGCTGGCACAAGGTGGCCATTGCCTGGGACACATCTGATTGTAGTTTAAAAATACCATAATCTTCAAGTAGGCTATTTCTGTGTACCCCTATATCTATATCTATAAAACAGAGGTGTGGGTTTGTATGTGATCTAAAGGAACCCAGACCCCTGGACCAACATCGCTGAAATTCGGCACATACACACCTTGGGCTTGTGAGATCAGCACTGTGGGGGTCACAAAACCCATTTGGGGGTTTATGCCCCCCCAAAGTGAGACACGAAGGGGACACCCTCACCGACAGGAGAAAAAGCAACAAAACAGCAGTACTGTGCACGCGCACCCAGCCTACATTTCCCCTAATCAATCCCAATGCAGCCGACGCAGCCGACGCAGCCATGCTTTTCCTTCAGGAGAACTTACTGACAGGACGGTTTCCAGGCTTTCTCGACAGTACAACAGAAAAGTGACAAAGGCCACAGAGGGCAACATTTAGAAGTAGGTAATGAAGGAATGAGGACATGGCTTGATAGTGGTTTGAATTTTTCCCCTGGCGGCATCCCTGGTCCATAAAATTAAAGTTCTCTCAAGCAGTGGCCTCCTTTCACTGAAGGATGGGACACACCACTGGGTGTGGGACACCCGCTGGGACACACCGCTCCTAAAGAAAGCTATGGCCGTGATTAGCAGCCACTGCTTTCTTCCATGGCAGCATCTCTGGCCTGTAAACTTAAAGTTCTGTCAAGCCGCGCACTCCTTTCGCTGAAGGAAGGAGGACGCAGCTTGACAGTGGTTTGAATTTACCACCAGGACACGCTGCCAGTAAAGCTTTCTTCAGCAGCGGTGTCTCAGGCTCATAAACTTCTGTCTGGTTGGAAAATTCAAACCGCGACCTCCTTTCTACAGTGAAAGGAGGCCCTGGCTTGACAGAACTTTAAGTTTCTGGGCCGGAGATGACGACGCTAAAGAAACAATACTTCCTTTAAGGAAAAAAACCCCGAGCAAGGTCAGTTAATCAGCTAGTGAGTTATACTGATGTAGTTGGAGCTTTTACAAGTACAGTACCGAATTTGCAATTTAACTTCCACTGAAATGTAGAGGATGGAAGGAAATTAAAATTTTACAGTTCCACATTCCATTTGGAGATCTACGCTAAAATAAAGGAGCAGATAAACCTAGCATGGTTGCAAGAAACAAAATGTTCTTACAGAATATGTTTCTAAAATCCATTAGTATTAACCATTAATATAAACCTGTTGCCCAAGGATATGCAGATCCCCTGAATATGTCATTTGTGATTACTTTCATTCCCACCCATTTTTATGGAACCAGCTGGAAATACACACTCATAGTCTCCAGAAGGAAAGCTAGCAGATATAAATTTTGGTAGATGCTACACTACCACAACAGTTCCTCAAAAGGAAAAAAAATATTAAATATGGCCCTGTGGTCAGGTTCAATGCTCTTTTAAACCCATTATATCTATTTTTAAAACTCTAGCCCTTATCTGGATCATGTTCAAAGAAAGCTATAGTTAGAAGAACAGCTTGTAACTAAAATTAAATTTTTTTCCTGTTTTCTTTTGAATTCTCAGCTATTTCCATCAGACAGATCAACATAAAATGACTCTTAATGAAGTAAATTACCGTAAATCATCTTTGCCAAGAGTAATATAGGTCTCCCTTTTGACAAATATAGAGATTTTAATTTCAAATGTTAATTGACAAGTGATATTTTTGGCCCATCTTAGACTAGTAGTTTGTGTTGTCTAGTTTCCAGTTGTTGTAGGTGAACAGTGTAGCAAAATCAAACCAACATGGCCAATAGTCAAAGTTTCCGTGGACTATACTCAAATATCATCTAAAGAACACAGGTTGAGAACCTTTATTTTAGATAAACATTCAAAGCAATCATCTCCAACAAGGTACCTTCCAGATGTTTTGAACTATAACTACCATCAGCTTTAAGCAGTCACTGAGCTGCAAGATACAAAGAAAAGAAATAACACTTGGGAATCCACAGTGTGCCTGAGCCAAATAGATTGTGTGTGTGTGTGTGTGTGTGTGTGTGTGTGTGTGTGTGTGTGTGTGTGTGTGTGTGTGTGTGTGTGTGTGTGTGTGTGTGTGTGTGTGTGTGAGTGAGTGAGAGAGAGAGAGAATTTTAATGAAGGATCGTAGAATCATTTATTAATCTTACACATTCTTTTAAAACTGTAGTCTAATTGGTAAATATAAGTCCCCTCACCAAAAAAACAAAAAAAACCCTCAATGGACTTTAAATTGTACCCTGAGATCAGTGGTGGGCATCAACAGGTTCGCACCAGTTCGCCAGAATTGGTAGCAGAAATTCTGGCTGGCCCTGCCCATCCAAGTTTTGAAATAAAGTAGTCCTAATTTGGGTGCAACGCAGGGCTTTCCCCCTGGCCATGCTCTTCATACCACACCCTGGTAGTAAAAATTTTTGGAGCCCACCACTGCCTGAGATTGAATCTTTTTATATTAGAAGATGTCTAGGGCAAATCTTAATCTAAAGGGGAAAATGCTTATGTTAAAACTGGTTCATAAACTTACATATTTACTTGATGAATTCTTTTAAAACTATTTGTCAAAGAATGAATCTGATTCGTAAATATAAGGTTGCCTCCAAACCATTGACCTAACATTAAGAGCTTGTGCCTATGAATCTATTATAACAAGGGGTTGATCTGAAAACCCATTTCCTGCAACGTTGGGTACCACAGAGGCCCACCCAAAAGGTAAGGAATAGGAGAAGGTTGTGACTAGAAGTGTACTGCCAACTTTAAAAACAAAAGTGAGCTTTCAGGTGATAAATGGAACATGCTATGATCTGTTTAAAAGATGAATCACTATTTCTGGAGGCTTTCAGGAGCAACAGTTCATCTTTTTGTCTGTGCATGCTGAAGAAATAGCCAAAATGCCTACAGCAGGGGAGAGGCGGGGGGGGCACATGAAATGGTACAGTGGGCCTCATCTGGCCCCCAGGCCACAGGTTGAGAATACCTGCTCTAACTCATGAGACAAGGACCAAGATGGGAAAAATTATTTCATGGGACCATAGCTTCCAAAATAACCCACTACATTTTTTTGTTATCCCAAAAGGTAAATTTCCCACCCCAAATCTGGACTTTTGTTAGGCCAGTAATTCCCACACTAGTGTGTGGAAAGCATTTGGAGCTAAAATAATTTGCCAGCTGGTACATTGGTCTTGGAAATTATCCTGTAAAGTGTTTATGAAATATTCATAATGATACCAGCTTCCTGTGCTGGTGTTATTTCACGAAGCACAATATTATTATTTTTTAAATAAGCAAACCAGATATTACAGATGGGAGTACAATTTGAAAAACCAAGAGATATAAAATAAAAATGAGGACACTGGCTCTGCAGAATTGAGAATCCTGTTTTTAAGAGCATGTTGCAAATGATAAAAAGGGGAAGAAGGAGTGAAAAATGGTTGTTTCAGAGACATGTAGATTTTCTACCCAATTTGAAAAGTATGTTTTCTCTAGGGCAGGGGTTGCCCACCTTTTAAAGACGGGGGCTGGGTCAGGCTCCCTCAGACAGTTGAGGGGGGCAGACTGGTAGTCCCCCTGCCATTTACGGCTGCTGTAAACACATTTATGACAGGCGTAAACAAGTCTGCGGCCAATTCTGACTGCAGCAGTGGTTGAAGCAAGGGTGGGGGGCTGGATTATTTGGTGTATGGGCCAAATCCGCCCCACAGGCAGTAGGTTGCCTACCCCTGCTCTAGAGTATTGGTTGATCATTGAAAGATCCAAGTTCAAAAGGGACAGGCAACATCAAGGGGACCCAGCAGCCAATTTCTGATCTCAGGATTCTCTCAAGGGACATGTGGATAATTAAAAATGGAAGCAAAATGAAAAAAATATAGAACTGATGGTGACTGAAAGTTCACTTCTGGACCATTTACTAGATCTTCTTTTATACGCATAGGTAAAGGTCACCCTTGCTTGAAACTCAGTCACATCGAACTCTATGGTTCAGTGATCATCTCTGTTTATAGCAAAAGAACCAGTGCTGTCTGTGTTTGCAGACGTTTCTGTGGACATGTGGCAGGCATGACTAGACACTGAAGTGCACAGAACACTGTTTTTCCTTCCCATCAAAATGGCACCTATTTATCTACTTGCAATTTCTTGCTTTCAAACAGCTAGGTTAGCAGGAACTGAGGCAGACAGGAGCTTACTCCATTGTGCAGTACTCAGGTCTTGAACTGCTGACCTGCCGACCTTCCAGTCATCAAGTCCAGCATCTTTAACCATTAAGCCACCACAATGCCTTTTGTACACATAATTGGGCATAAAGCACATGCAGCCAAATGCTGCATTGACTGTGTGCATTCTAGTAAAGGTAAAAGTTTCCCTTGCTCGAAAGCTAGTCGTATCCAACTCTAGGGTTCAGTGCTCATCTCTGTTTCAAAGCCAAAGAGCCAGCGTTGTCTGCTTCTGCAGACGTTTCCGTGGTCATGTGGCAGGCATGACTAGACACCGGAGCGCACAGAACGCTGTTACCTTCCCACCAAAGTGGTCCCTATTTATCTACTTGCAATTTCTTGCTTTCGAACTGCTAGGTTGGCAGGAGCTGGGACAAAGGCGGGAGCTCAATCCGTCCTGCAGCGCTCAGGAATCGAACTGCTGACCTTCCGCCTCCCAGTCAGCGTCTTAGTCACTTGAACCACTGCATTCACAGAAAATTTGTCCTATGTCTAAGTAGGCCAACTTTACTGGATTATTCTTTGATCCTACTTTGCTTCAAAGTCTATTAAGTGACTTCCAAATGGCCAAGCCTGAATCTTGCCCTGATGGGAGACACTCTTGAGTATTCACCCATTTGGCAATGAGTGTTGTTGTTGCTTTTGGCAAGTTGAGACAACATTCACTGATGCAGCTAAGAGCAGCAAAAGCTGGGCAGGTCACATGACCTGTTTTGCTCTTTTTAACATTGTGAGCTGCCCAGAGTGGGAGTGTATCCCAGATTTCATATGAAAAACAACACACACACCTGTATATACACTCCCCCAGCAAGGCTATCTGATAGAAGCTAATACTGCACTACAGTAAACCCAGTACCAATGGCCAAAATGACCAGACGTCTGTTGCTTAGTATCTTAAATCACACATGAATAGGCCTGTTGAGTCAACGGGGGGGGGGGGGGGGGGGGGGGGGGCTTGGCAAATCAACCTTTCTGTAAGTTCCATTGATTCAAATAGGCCTACCTTAACTTATGTTACAGTATGATTTACTATACTAAGGGGTAACTATTATTCTAAAGAAGAAATTATTCTAAAGAAGAAATGCTACAGGCTGCTTGGATGGAACTGGTAACTGTTGAGTTTTATCCAGACTCATACTTAGACCAGACCCACTTAAAGAAAGGAGGCTTAAACTAATTGCATTTTTCTTTGGTCTCCTTGAAGTCAGGTTTAATCCAGCCCACTGTAAATATATTTCCCATGAGAATCTATGAAAGGCAGGCATGTCTTCAGACAGGAACCATAAAACCCTCTATTCCTACTGTTTCTGTTATATTTAAATTATTCTGTGTTCTGCAAAACCCTTCCCCCCCCCCCCCCCAAGAAGAAATGGAAATGTTTGGTTTAACAGATGAAAGTTGTCAATTTCAGGATAAGAAATAGCTATTGGTTTTAACTGCTGCTGGGCTAGTGTATCCTCCTGGCTGATTCCAAACAGTGCCATAGGTAGCTTGGTCTAATAAAATTAGATAATGGGGATAGATGAAACAACAACAACAACAACCCACCTTGTAGGATTTCCCCTAAATCTTCCAACACATATGAAAACCATTTTCTATACTTCTCTGATAGTTTCAAGAAGGATTCTTTTGGTCTAGTTTGTATCACTTGTTCACCTATTGTATTTGTGCATACTAAGAATACCATGACAAATGTCAGTTCTCTCCTTGATATGTTGGTAGTTAAGCAGGAAAGAACTTAAAACCTGGCTGGCAGGCCAAGTGTGGGGTGCAGGTTGAAGGGTAACCTCCATTGGGTGGCTGGTATAGAAGAAATTCCTTCCCCTATGGTGCCTTCGGTTCCTGCACCCCTTGTTTTAGGGGGTGGTTAGTTTTAATTGCTTTTTAACATGTTTTTAATTGTGATTGTGAACCTCTGAGTGGGCAGTATATACATTTAACAATGAAATTAAATTAAGGACTGCAGTGGCTCAAGTGGCTAAGACGCTGACTGGGAGGCGGAAGGTCAGCAGTTCGATTCCTGAGTAGTGCAGGATGGAATGAGCTCGTGTCATCTATCCCAGCTCCTGCCAACCTAGCTGTTCGAAAGCAAGAAATTGCAAGTAGATAAATAGGGACCACTTCGGTGGGAACGTAACAGCGTTCTGTGCGCTCCGGTGTCTAGTCATGCCTGCCACATGACCATGGAAATGTCTGCAGAAGCAGACAGCGCTGGCTCTTCGGCTTTGAAACAGAGATGAGCACTGAACTCTAGTCGGATACGACTGGCTTTCGAGCAAGGGAAACATTTTCCTTTTAAGCATTGGTGACCAATAGTCCTGAAAAAATATTTTTCACAATTTCTCTTTCCCAGTGTTGCTGGCATATACTTCACAAAGTACATACACAAATCTAACTGCCCAGCAGAAACATCTGTGAGAGATTTCCTGAAACCATGTGGTTGAAACTAGTTGCCTTATTAATGTGTACAGATAATCTATGTAACAGAAAGAGGGCAATTAACGAGAAGAATATTTCTGTATGTTCTGCTGCCAAAATAAAGAAGGACAGATTAAGACAAGAAAGGTCATCTGACAGCAATGGAACAACCCGACATGTTCTGTCCAATGGGCGGAATTAGTTGCACAAGCTAATTAGTCTTGGAAAGCACTGAGCAAAAAAGATAGTCTATTTAAAAGAATGTTAGTCTATTATTTGTAAACAGAAGAATTCATTTCATTTTGCTGTCCTCATAAAGCTACTGTAGACTTCTTGTCCATAAACAAATTAAAGTAATTTTACAATAGTCCTACTGAAGTCACGCAGGCAATTTGTCACTTTCCAACTGCAACTTGGATCAGTCAGCAGCACAGTGTGAGGTTTATAGCTAAAATATATTAGGAGACCCAAAACAAGGAAGAGTACATCCCTATATTACTCACCAGGATGTAGAGCACTCCAAACCTGCTAAATTATCCTGACATACAGTATATGGTGTAAAAAATATCTCAACAAACATTTCTTCTCTTCAGCAAAGGGACTGCAATGATCAAGTGCTTAAGACGCTAAACTTGACAACAGGAAGGTTGGCAGATCAGCAGTTCGAGACTCGAGTACTGAACGATGGAATGAGCTCCTGTCTCTGTCCCAGTTCCTGCCAGCCTAGCAGTTTGAAAGCAAGAAATTGCAAGTAGATAAATAGGTATTTATTTTATTTTGTATCACATTTGTATCGCCCCCCCCTTGCTGAAGTGTCTCCGGGCGGCTGACAGATAAAACATAAAAACAAATACAGAGAATAATATAATTTAAAAAAAACATTTAAAACCATCCCCCAATAAAATCATTAAAAACCATCCCTCATTACAAAACCCACCCACCCCGGCCATAAAGAGAGGGAGAATCTGGATTATTTATTTATACAAGCCAGCAGGTGAGGGTCACTCCTCTATCAGTGCCCCATACCTGTCCCGCCAGCCAGGTTTTAATTTATTTCCTAGGTACCACTTAGGTGGGAAGTCAAACAGCATTCTGTGCACTCCTGTGTCTAGGCATGCCTGCCACATGTCCATGGAAATGTCTACAGACGCAGACAGCACTGGCTCTTTGACTATAAACAGAGATGAGCACTGAACCCTAGAGTCAGATACGATTAGCTTTCGAGCAAGGGCAACCTTTTCCTTTACTTATCTTCAGCAAATAAAATAAGGCTACAGACACAACAGATTTCCCAACATTTCAGCTACCATTTTTGAGCACCCAAAATCAATTGAGACGGAGGTGTGACCCCCGCCTGTTGGCTTCTATAAAACATAATCAAGATCCTTCCTCTTTTTTTTACAGATGGGGTGGGTGGGATTTTAATGGGGATGGTTTTAAATGATTTTATTGTGGCTTTTTGTATATGTTTTTATCTGTGAGCTGCCCAGAGTCACTTTTGGCAAGGGGGCGGCGATACAAATGTGAACAATAAATAAATAAATTGGCCACCACATGCAAACTATTGTTACACATGGCCACGGGTAAGCCATGTGACCAATTCCACTAAATATTATGAAGTTGAATTTAACTTTGTTATTCTTCCTGTTTCAGCTTCCAGTGCTACACAGCCATTAGGGAAAAACTTTTGACTGAAAACAGTCAACAAAACAGGAAATGGTTATTTCTAGTCCAAAGTACAGTATGTAATATTTCCAGCACTGCTCTGCCTTTCCTGATTGAATATCCTTCAAAGGTCAGAATATAATAAAAGTTCTTGTTTAATTTTCAGCAATTAATTCACACATCCCCAGGATCTTGCTTCCAAAAGCATCATGTCCAGCAAAATCGCTCCTAGGGTGTGCTTCTTCCTATTTGTAAGACGTGAAGGATAATTTAGATTACCACATTGCAAAAGACATTCGAAAAAGTATTTTGTAAATATATTGGTCCTGTTTCCAGTGAAGTTATCTGAAACCGAGGCCTTCCTAATGTCATTTATCCAGAAATGTCCTGGAGACCATAGGAAACAGAATTAACAGCTACACAGATTCCTTGACAACCTACCATTTTCAGGTGAGATGTAATGCTAATTCTGGTTAAATTATAAAACTTGCACAAATCAGCATTCCTTTCTAGTGTTTTCCTTTTGTGATGCTGCAGGCCCACTCTTGGGGACATAATGTCTGACGAGTCCCTCATCCCACATCTTTCCTGCATGGGTTTCACTATCTATTGTTTGATTATTTAAAGGCAGAATAAAGAAACATGAGCACCATAAAACACAATTTAGCAAAAACAAAACAAAAACAAAAAAACACCATAATGTACAGTTAGACGTTATCCTCCAATAAAACAAAAATGCTGTGGCACTTCGAAGACTAACTGTTATATTTATGCACATCAGGTACAGAGGTACAGAGATATTGGTTAGCATAACAGATAAGAATACAAATCAAGATGATGTCTGTTTGTACCTGTGCAAGTTTATCTGTTATGCTAACCAATCTCTATGTGCCTCTGTACCTGATGTGTATAAATTGATGCTACGAAGTCTCATTCCCATGTCTGACGAAGTGGACTTGATCCACGAAATCTAACATTAAAATATAACAGTTAGTCTTCAAAGTGCCACAATGTTTTTGTTTTGTTTATTCTCTAATATGCTTGAAACACAGACTAACACGGCTTCTACTCCAAAAAATTCTTCTGAAGTGATCTCTTAAATGCGGGAAAAATAAGTCAGTTTTCATTTCTTGTGGTAGTTAGTGAGTTTCTAATGTTATCTAACTTTATTCTAATGTTATTCCTGGCTCTTGACCTTAAAATATGTTTGCATATTACTTTTGCACATAAGCCACATATAACCTAATCCCTAAAATTAACATTCTAACATTTTAAAGCAGTTCCCATTTTATGAGTGTTTACTTCAGTGACCTTATGTGAATCATGTTAATACCACTCCTATGTGGGCTGCGTTTGAGAAATTTTGGCAAATCCAAATCAAGTGTGGGAAGGAATAAATACAGTACTGTATCGGCCACAAAGCTCAATACAAAAATGACAGCACCTGTGCTTTTTGATACCAGGAGATGGCGCTCCTAGCATAAATAAGGAATTCATTTTCCCTTACTTATTTTTTCCCCATGTCTAGGCCCGATGTGAAATTGCCAAAATGAATGCACTTTTTGGTGAGTTCATTCTGCAGTTCCTTTCACTTGATCTAGTGTGAGAAAGGTTAGCCGGCAACACAAGGTTGCCGTTACCAGGGTACACCCAATTGTGGTTCAAAAATACCACAGTCTTCGAGGAGGCTCTTTCTGTTCTGTGCCGAGAGTAACTGAAAATACGATTTAAATTAAGCCTTTTCTGTAATGGGAAAAGGGTTCTGAAATTTGGTCAGTCTCATTTTGTATCTCAGCAAAAATGTGTTCAAATTTTTGTGTGTGTATTTGGATAAATATAATTTTTCAAATATATGCATTTTTCATGTGTTGTTGCATTTAGTGAAGTGTTTGTGAGCGTTGTTCAAATGATCACAGTTTCAGTTGTGTTTTTAAAAAATTAAATTTTCGAGAATGCACTGATTTTTAAGGCAAGATGTGCCCAATTCTGTGTCTTGAGAGGCACATTCTATATGACCATCTACAGCTGGAAGGCCCTCTTACACATCAGTCTGCAAGATGTTTATTTTAAGCATGTAAACAGTTTCATGCAGAGATAGAAGGAATTCCACTCTTGGGTGTTCAAATGGTCCCCTAAAGGGCTAATAGCAAGGTCTGGGCAGTAATGGTCACAGTTCTTAATGTGTTTTGTTGTTCAGTTGCACAGTCAAGTCTGACCTTTTGCGGCCCCATGGACACCTGCACATGAGGCTCCTCTGTCATCTGCCACCATCTGTAGCCCACCCAGATCTATGCCCATGTTAATGTGTAGACATGGAGTAATTTTGTCCCATTATAATAATAATTCCATGTCAGAAATTACTCTGGGTTGGAAATTACTCTGGGTTGAAAGGATTTTTGCTGGAGAAACTCTGCTCAGGGAATGAGGCTCCTTTCATGTCCCCAAGATGTGCAGCTCTCAGGTATCGAACGCTGACCTGCCTGTCTCCAAGCTCAGCGTTTCAACCACTATTTTGTCCTACTAAAATATGTTTAAGGCAGATGCTAAATATACAACTTTGCCATTTGCACTAACCCTTTTCAAGAATGAGATCTTTCGGACAAATCAGAAACTCAGATACCATAGTGGATACAGACAAAGATCAGGCTGGAGTGTCTCCAAAAAGAGCACAGGGCAAGTGAGCACTGATCAAAGGTAGGCTAAAGTACCAGGATGTAGATCTGACATGACATGTGGGTTCCAGTCTAACTGTACATGCATTTTGCAGTAGGTTGACTCTTCCAAGCCCCACTGAGCAGTAAAGGGTTCCATAGGCGGGATATGAATGCAACAGTTCATTGATTAATGAATTGACTTGGTTTTCATTTGGTGATCTTACTCTAACACCCTAGCCCAGTATTTCTCAACCATTTTTTTTTTTGGGGGGGGGGTGGACTTCAATTCCCAGAAGCCCAAGTCAATTCCCCAGAGCTTTAATCAACCAACGTACTGACTTAGGCTTCTGGGAATTGATGTCGCCCTGTGGGGTGCGGGCCCCACATTGGAAACCACTGCTCTAGTCACTAAACACCAGCCTTTTTACCAAACAAAATAGGATGAAACTATTCTATGTATATTTCGTGTTCAGGGAATGAAGAAGCAGATGAGTGAAGTAGTGAAATTCAGCTCTTTAATAGTGGGGTTTGAACACAGTTTCGATGGGGCAAAACTCTGACTTATATACACTATAAACAGTAACAGTAACAATAATACAACAAGCCCATTGGCTAACAGAGTGTGCACAGTTTTGATCCACTTATTTGCATAAGAATAGATACATGATAAAAGATACATTCCGCTCCTATAAACAGTAACAATAATACAACAAGCCCATTGGCTAACAGAGTGTGCACATTTTCGATCCACTTATTTGCATAAGAATATGAGAAAAGATACATTCTGCTCCTGTCAGAAAATACAGTTAACGTACATAACAGTATATGGTATACATCTTCTAGATGATAGGTGATTTAAAATGTTATATTAATAATATAGAGAAGGGGTGGCCAACCTTTTTGTGCCATGGCCCTGACCACACCCCTGGAACAGCTGAGTGGACCAGACCATGCCCCTGGAAGTGGAAGCAGGCACATTTATGGCTGATGTAAATGCACCGAATTCCATGTTTATGTCAGCTGAGGGCATGTTTGCGTAAATATGGGTGCTTTTATGGCTGAAATAAATGCACCTGCTTCTACATCCGGGTGCAGGGGAGATGGCGACGGGCTGGTTGGAATGGCACCATGTGCCGGGGCCGGCCCACGAGCCGTAGGTTGGGAACCTACCGATGTAGAGGCTGAAAATCAACCAGCTACTTCCATGAATAGTCTGCATCTGCTTGCAGAGAGGGGGAGAAGTAGTCAATTTCCCCTTTCACCTGCAGCCCTTCTGTATGCCTCCAGTCCTGTGCTACCTTTCAGAGCAATACTTGGCCATGGCCATGTTGTCTGAAGGATGCTAGGAGTTGTAGTCCATAAAATAAACTATTCCTAGCTCTGCTAGAGGAGTAGTTTTTGCAAGACCTAAGAGACTTTTTAGGATCCTCTTGTACAACATGCTTTGGGGCTTTTCTGGGCTTCCTTCCTAACATGCATTTGGTTGGGAAGCCTGGTGGGAGTCAGACAAGGAAGCAAGTCCTCTTCACCCATGGAGCTGCTTGAAACTGGTTTGTGGAAGGCAAGCTATTCATTCAACGTCTCAACAAAAAGCAGGATTTGGGGGATCCAGGAAAGAAGGGTTGCCAAGCCTCAGCTGACCCTTTAGTTCTTTGGTGGAGTGAGTGGCAGTCACTAGCCTCCTGCATGGTCCAGTCTCTATACATCCCCAGGTTGTCATCATTGGGGTTAGGGCAATGAGAGCTGGTGATGGTGGCATCTGGGCTTCAGCACAGTTCCAAGCCACCCAATGTCCTGTAAGGTAAGTTTGTTGTGCCAGTTCCCACTAAATATCATAGCCCTTTCTTGGAGGTGGTGGTGGTGCTCCCTCTACCTCTTGCTCCTCCAGCACCTTCTCTGGGTGGGGATGCCAGATGCCAAGGCCTCAACTGTCTGAAAGGTCAGAGAGGGGGCCTCTGCTGGCTTTAGGTTCAATGTGCCTCTTCTGTTCCCCCTTCCTTAAGGAAGCCTAATTTGGACTAAGCTCCATATCATTGGGTCTTTCACGTAGGTGTAGTCCAGGAATTGTCAACCTGCGGCCTGTGGGCTAGATGTGGCCCACGGCACCATTTCATGTGCCCCCCCACCACCTCCACCACACCAGAAAATGCCAGGTGGTGGGGGAAGGGCAAATGGCCATCCGCCCCCCCCCCCTCCAAAGTTGTCAGAGGGAGCGTGACCGAGCCCCCTGGTTAAAAAGGTTGAAAACTCCTGGTGTAGTCCATGACCCTTTATCAGGCAGAAGATGGCTCCTTTGTGATGTCACCTCTGCCTCCAGATCTCAGCAGCTCAGTCTCTGTTCCTATACAGCATCACTTGTCTTCTTCCTCTCCTCCCTTTAATTGCTGTAGCTGGCTGCTAGCCTCAGGCCTGCTTAGGTCCTAATATTCTCTGCTTTTCCACTCCCTCTCTCCTAGGAGCTTGACATCCCACATCTGTGCCCACCTGAGGCCCAGAGCTTGAACCTTACAACAGGTCAACCAGGAGGTGCTGAGTAAGGGCAGGCAACCCACTGGGGCACCAGTGATAACACCCTCACAGCAATGAAAGCCCTCGTAGTAATGAAAAGTACCAACTGCACAATGAAGCCAAGGCGAGCCAGAGTGACTGCATTAGAAAGCATATTAAAACATCTAATGTCTTCTTTATCTTTCCTTGGTTTAATTATGAATAGTTAGATTTTTTTTTTCTCATCTTCCGTCTCCTTTTAACGACTGGGTAAAACATTTTTTAAAAGTCGGGTTTCTTAATTGCATTCTTCTGCACAAAGTAACTCTTGTATCTTCCTCTTAGTTTCCTATCTAATCTCAGAGTACCAGTGAACTTTCCTATTTATTGGAAACAATAGCACCTACAGTTCCAACTTTCACTGCAGGTTTCTTATTTCACGGAACTTGCGCCAGACCTTAATCTTTGGGGAGGAAAAGTCACAGACACACAACCAAAACACTACTTTTCTTCAGTTCCAATATGGTGACACCCGATACAAGCAGATGAAGGGCAAGAAATCTGAGTATTGAGTATGTCAAGATGTGGACTCACAGGTGGGAGTGAGGGAGGAGGCTGGGTTGGGCTCTGCTGCTCGTTCGCAGAAGAATAGCTTCTTGTTATGTCTGGTGAAGTGCCTGAGTTTCCTAGGTATCCTGAGGTTTATAAATCACACCCACTTGGAGACTTTTACCTCTTTGACAAAGAACTTTCACCAAACAGCTCCTGTGAGCACAATCCAAAGACTTAACCTCTTTTATAGCAAGTTATCTGGGATATCGGTAAGCAAATGCAGATGACACATAGCTGTTTATTAGTTTTCTGTCAAACATTTGCAAAAGTTTATTACATTTCACAAAGGCAAGGAAACAGTGCACATATTTTGCTGGCAGTGGAGCTGGGTTGATCCAGGAACAGGTCAGAGAAAATACAACTTCTATCAAGGTAAGGTAAAGGTTGCCCTGGCTTGAAAGCCAGCCGTATCTGACTCTAGGGTTCAGTGCTCATCTCTGTTTATAGCGAAAGAGCCATCAAGGTACAGAAAGAGAAAATAGCTTTAATGAAGGAGCAGGAGGAGGAGGAAACATGTGAATGTTTCCCCACAAAGAAGATCAACTAAGCTTGCTTCCAGACAAATGGCTCTTAGTGGTACCAATATTTAAAATGAATGTGAAACTACTCTTTATCTCTGGAATGAATATATTGTCTAGAAAGACAAAAGGTGGAAGAAGAGGTGGCTGGGAGATTTACAAAATGGGAACTGCACTTGTCTGACAATCTTGTAAAAAGAGGGCAGACTAATTGTACAATAGCATTCTTGTCTGGAAGTGCTCTAAAATTCTAATTTGCCTTTTTTTTTTACAGTTGATCTAGCTATTTGTGCTGGTTAAAGGTACAAAGAGTTTAATTAACACACACACCCATCTCATCAAAAGCTTAAAGACATTTCTGTTGCATGTTCATTTAATGCAAGATATGAGAAAAATCTTAATTAGGTTATTATTATATTATTATACTTTAGGTTATTATTATACTTATTGAGATTTTTATTGATGGCTTTCTTGTGATATTCACTAAATTGTATTTCTGTTCATCCCAGCCAATGCAGTCATAAACAGACTTTCTACATTGTGATGATTATGTTAATAATGATTGAAAGAACCTATGTACAGAAATTCACAAGGGACATCCAACCATGCATTTGCTGCACACTGAACAATTTGAAACTGAAACAAACATTATTTGCTCGCCCTCAAAAATATGTATCTGCAAACCTAGGATAAATAGTCTTTTAAAGCAATTAAAACAAAAGAGAGCTCTAGAAATAACCATACTTATCCATAGGGATTATCTAACCTTTCCACAGTTACATGATGTCTTAGAATCAACAAAAACCTCATAAAAGTTGGTAGGCTTTGTTATCCTCAAGAATATTTCACCAGGCTAGTTGATATAAAAAGTGGAAGATGAGAGAAGCTGAACATCCCAAAGTTGCATTAGATTTTTCGATTTTTCTATTTCTTATCCCCCATCTCACATTTCACCTACTGCTGGGGTTTTTTTTTAATGTGCGTGTCCAGCTTGAACAGTCTGGGGAAAAGGAAATTCAAATCTTTAATAATAGAATGAAATATTATTCTTACTGTAGTGCTTTGATGTTCAGCAAACAACAAGTGCATATAAGTAGCTTCTTGGAAAGTCACCAGATTTATAGGTTGTATCTATTTTTTCTTATGCCTTGAAGGGTGCAAAAAGGGAGGAAGGAATGAAGATGCATTCAGCGTTGGGGTTATCTTTCATGCTAATTGCAATTTCTTCTAATTTGGCAATGGCAATTAAAAAGGGGAAAAGAGCTCCTCAGACACTGTCAAGAGGTATTGTTCTGTTTTATTCCTATGAATGTTGTATAAAGAAGTCTCAAAATCATAGATTTTAGTAAATGATTTCCTTTCAATAAATAATCACTGAACTAAAGGGGCTTCTAGGTTGGGTAATTATTCATTTATTTACTTATTTTCATCTTGACTCTCTCTCTCTCTCTCTCTCTCTCTGTATTTGTTACATCAATCTAACCTTTATTAGAATTTGCAAAATACAGTAAAACCCCTACTTACAAAAAAAGTCTGTTCCATAGGCTTTTTCTTAAGTTGAATTTTTATGTAACTCAAAGCAAACCCATAGGAAAAATGATTTTTTTATGTAAATCGAAGCATAGGAAAGCCCATAGGAAAAAGAATCTTTATGTAACTCGAACCAAACCCATAGGAAGTTGTGTAAATCAGGACATGGTTTTAGCACAAAAACATTTTGTAAGTTGAATTTTATGTAACTCGGGGCATTTATAAGTCGAGGTGTTATTGTATACAAAGCAACAGCTTATGTACACAGAAAGGAAAAGCATGTGTCTATTTTTATTATAGTTTCAATTCAATATGAAGAAAACTCAACATTCATAAAAGATTATTTTCCCAAAACTAGTGATGCTGATTGGGGCATTCAGGGAGTCAGAATCCAGTAAAATAAAATAAAAAAAATAAATTGATGGATGAATAATTCAATTTGTTGTTGTTCTAGGTTGGGGAGATGAAATAACTTGGGTTCAAACTTATGAAGAAGGACTCTACCAAGCAAAGCAAAGGTAACAAAGACACTGGAATTGCGTTGGGGGGAAATTTGATCTAGCGAATTAGATAAAGTTATTCAGACACTTTCATGGTTGAGGAATCACATTTCAAAGGAATTCTGTCCTAGGATCAATCACAAAAAATTAAAGGAAATCTGTAATTTATGTATGATTTTAAAAGCAAAAGAGCAAGCACATTTGTAATTTATGTGAGATTTGAAAAGCTCAGAGACTTTAAATTCCTTTTTCTAATAACAGATATCTATAACGTTTAGTTTTCCACCTAGAGGCATTGCACTAAAGAAAGATGGTGGTTACAACTGCTCATATCTTCAAAATGCTTAAACCTGTGTCATTTTATTAAAAGAAGAGAGAGAGAAAGTACCACGCTATTAGATCTAATGATGCTCTGAGTCCAATAATGTCTATTTTTTGTGCCATTCTTTGGGTGCTAATACCAGGCCTGGTTAAATCATTAAAAAATAATTTAGTAAAACAAATCAGAAATGCTTTAATTAATGAAGTGCAGGGGAACTGACCCCTGCAAATATCAATAAAAGGGGGAAATTTCCCCCTTTTTATTTTATGATTCTTTTAAAAAAGATTTTGCTCTTCAAAGATGGTTACAATTTTTAGGATTTGATTGACAATTCGAAGGCTTCTGGACATAAATAATCACATACAATTAAACATTTGTTTCCATAACCTCTCCAGTAGTTTAGAGAAAGAGCAGTTGCAGATGGTTTAGGATTTCGTTCTATTTATGAGCCCCACATATATGTTCCTCTACATTTGCTTAATTGGCTCTAAAAGGTGAGATTTCCAGAATTTGTCCCATTGTCCTATTGGTATCTCAACATCCAACTCAGCTTCCCATGGCAATCTTTGATCTGAGGTTTCAGAACACCATTTTCCAATTAGAAATGAACAGTTATTTAAGACATGACCTCTGGTTGTCACACCTGTTCTCTGATGCTTTCCCCCACTGTGCCTCTAAATGTTTTCTGTTATCTATTCTATATAACTTGTAAATGTATTTAGTTTATTGCTTTCATAATTTGCTTATCGTTTCCATTATGATGCTCATCTCAGATGTCAAATAAACATTATGTGCACTTAATTTAACACTTTTTTTCTCTTCAAAAAAAGTAATAAGCCACTAATGGTTATTCACCATTTGGAAGATTGCCAGTATTGCCAAGGTAAAACTAATTAATTTGATTTCTACAATACAGTGGTACACCATAATCGTTATGTTAACAACCATAATGTGTTTATGAAATGGAGATTTCAATCCATCATTCAGGTATTGCTTTGTGAGAGTGAAGATATTAAAATACAGTAAGAGGAGAGTTCAGTGACCTATGAAATGTAACAGTGTTACTGTCCAGATCAGTGATGGGCAACCTTGGTGCTCCAGCTGTTCTTGGACTTCAGTTCCCAGAAGCCCAAGTCAGCATTCCTGCTCATCAGGGCTTCTGGGAATTGAAGTCCAAGAACAGCTGGAGTGCCAAGGTTCTCCTTCTCAGAGGTTTTTTTTTGGGGGGGAGGAATAAGAATTTCATTTTGTGAAATATGTCAGGTATTAGCCAGGATCTGGTTGGGATACTTATGCTAACAGAAGAAGCCTGTTACTAGGTCTAGGGAAAAGGTGTTTCCCCCCCTCAATAGAACTTCTGCATATCTTTCCCTCCCTGTCCAACTTTCATGCCAAAATTTCCATGGATATCATCAACCTTGATTTTGGGTTGTACAAGGTACCATTGACTGCTCTGTCTCAAGCAGAAAAATGTCTTAGGCTGGCCTTACATAATGACCTGTTAGTTTGGACTGCAGTACTGCAGTTTAACTACTGGGTCATATAGTTATAGCTGTGATTAATGGGATGTTATTGAACAGCTTCAACATAGTTAGTTGCAATTGGAATTTATCTGGAATAACCATCCTGAAATTAAGAAGAATGGCTTCAGGTTAGAAGGTGTGATGTCAACATTAACCTAAGCTTTTAAGATCAAAAATTAAAAAACAGTTAATACAACCTGCACATACATACCTGAAAGTTGGACCCACTGGCTGCAGCTGGGTTTCCTTCTAAGTGAAAATACGCAGTACTGCACTATTACAGCACAAACCTGTGTGCGTCTACTCAGAAATAAATCACATTGAAATCAGCCTCATTTGAGGGTCCCCTGAGCGGAGTTTCGGCAGCAAAAATCTTTTCAAGCCAGAGTAATTTCTGACATGAAATTTATTTATTTAGTGGAACTTACTCTCAAGTAGGTGAGTGTAGGATTACCACCTCAGAATAGAAGAATTCTTAAGGAAGAGAGGATTTTCTTGTAGTATTTTATGTGTTTTACAACACCTAATGTAATACAAGGCAGGTTCTGTTTAGTAGCATGAATTTGCTACCAAGTGACTGATGGAATGTATTTCATATTGTTTTCTTCTTATAGTCTCGTAACCCGAGAGATAGATGAAGGCGGTTGCCTAGCATCAACCTCTGAAGAATTTGCTAGGAATAATGCCCTTTTGTTAGGCTGTACCTCAACACTCGTGAAACAGCTATCCTATCCGGAAGAGGGTTTTCCAATAACTGTGAGAAGTCTACCTTTAAATTGAAGTCACTCCTGAGCAGTATAACCTTAACTAGCAAAGGCAGTGACTATGTTAACTATGATATTCTGGGAGCTATGGTGAGGGAAAAAGTAACTTTTCCCATCTCTGATAAGAGAATCAGATAGGGTACAAATTGTTCCAGGTTACCTTTTTTTAAAAAAGCAAACTTTAAAAATGTTTTGTATTCAATCCCCTAAAGCAAATTCCCTGAAGTTCGGCAAGTTTACTTCTCTCTTCGGGGTCTATTAATGTTTCCAAATTTAATATGTGTTTTTTCAAAAAAATATACCAATTATGGTTTTCCAATCCATTGAACATTACAAATTTACAAAGTGCTATAGATTCAGGGCATAGATTACTCAGAACCAAATCAGGATACATTCTTTAAAAAACATTCTTTAACTGTATTATATGACGTTTTTATGAAGCAACAAATTAATTTGTCCTGACCCCCACCTCTCTTTCTGGCATTTGAAATGACAATCTTCTTTTGTTTTCCTTAGCCCTGAAGAAGGTTTTTGCAGAAAATCAAGAAATACAAGAAATGTGTCAGAACAATTTCATCATGCTCAACCTCATGGTACACACACAAATACATATCTATTGAATCTATATTGAACCTAATATTCATAGGGAGTGGAGGATCATATTCCTAACACACTGGTGCTTAGTGAAGTGTTATTTATTAAGATTATTTTAACTTTCTTCTCAGCATGAAACAACAGACAAAAACTTGTCACCTGATGGACAATACGTGCCTCGAATTATGTTTGTAGGTATGTCTCAAATAATATGACTGAATCTCAATGGCCAGTCTGGCCAAGTTATCCTGATATGGTAATAGATTAGACCATACTGCCAGTGACTCAACGCTGAGCGTCAGGCGGCAGTTAACTAACCTGACAACCCTGAGGACTAGTGGACTTGGCGAAGTCCACAGGGAAGGGTGATGGTCCCCAAATGGATTAAATCCCACTTGAATCCATCTTGATGGAGGACAGCAGCTTCATCAATACTTGCCTAGGGCTGAGGAGGAATTTGCGTGCCAAAAGGGTTCAGGACCAAAAAGTGACTTGCAGAGCTGGATCAGTGGTACAAGTGTCACGCTGTGATGCAGAAGGCAGATGAAAGGCCACAGCATTATATTCTCAGGACAGTCTTCATGGCTGATCGCCATGATGATTGCCAAAAGTCGGAATTGGATATGGCACAAGAAGAAGAATCACAATGATAGATGCTACAATGGGAGTGCTGAAGAATGGCCTGTAGCCTTTACCATTTCATTTCGTTTTCTGGGCCTTTTTGGGGAAGGGTGGGGGAAGCTTCTAATAACATCCACGAGCAGGGATTCTAGTGAATTTCTGCCCTGACTGCTAACCATCAGAAAGTATTGACGAAGTCTGAAGGTGATTCAGTCAGCACTGTTGAGTTATGCAGTTGCTGCCTGATCAGAGACCCTAGTGACAGTGAAGACATACCCGCCCTCTGTATGTAACACTGAATTACCACTCTGATTAACCCTTGTAACATTTAGACGATAGCAGCAGTTTAACATCTGGGAAACACACCTTCCCCACTCCTGGCCATACCAAAGGTTAGCAACACTTGCATGATGCTGACTGAGACCCCTTTCTACCCAATGCTGCTACACTGGGAATGATTGTAAAGTTATATTTTGTTTTGCTATTTCAGATCCTTCTCTCACAGTAAGGGCTGATATTACTGGAAGATACTCTAATCGACTCTACACGTATGAGCCACAAGACCTGCCAGTGTGTATGTTTCTCTCTTCATAATCAATTGCATTTATGCTATCTATAGTAGAAGCTCTTACATCTTATATACTCTCAGGGTTGGCCTGCCATTAGTCAGAATAGGTCAGCACCGTCAGGCAACTGGTTTTTGGCTCCAGAAATGGGCAATTACTGATTTATTTATTTTTATCATTTTTTTACAAGCAGGAAGGGAGAGAGGTACTGTAGTTGTGAAATTACCTTTCTTATTTGCCAAAATTACTCTGGATGTTTCTTGAGAGTGATACACCTTGAGCTGCAGAATAAGTCTTCTATTTTAAGTTTCATCGCAGGCAACCAAAGTTATTGGGCCAGCCACATTAACTTTTGTGTTATCTCATCTGGCATGAGGCTATGCTCCATTTTTCTGTCTCTGGTCTTCTAGCGCTTCTCCCTACAGTTGAGAAGTATATAAGTCTCTCTCTTTTTTGTCCTTAGGAACATTTCTTCTAATGCCTGTCATAAAAACTGTCCCTGGCCCCCACTGTCTGTAGCCTACCTGAACTTGGGCTACAATCCTGTGGTTAAAATCTAGTACAGGGGTTCCAACCTGTGGGCCGGACCCAGCCCGTGACACCATTTTATCCAGCACGTTGCCGCCTCTGCCACACTGGAAGTGGAAGCAGGTGCATTTATGTCAGCCATAAAACATGCCCACACAAGCGCAAGTCCACCCACGGCTGTCATAAATGCAGACGTGGGTGCATTTACAACAGTGGTAAATGTGCCTGCTTCTGCTTCTGGGGTGTGTGGTCCAGCCCACTCTGCTGTCTGGGGGCATGGTCAGGACCATGGCGTAAAAAGGTTGGCCACCTCTAATCTAGTAGTAAGTTACAACTGGAGTTAGGCCTATTAAATCAATGGAACTTATGGGGTTGCTGACTCACTAAATTCGCACTGATTCAATGGGCCTGCTCTAGTTGTGAATTACTTCTTGATTTCAGCAAGCATTTGTTTAGCTATACAGTACTGTTAAAGAGACATGCACATAGAGTTGACTGTTAGAGTCTATAAAGAGATGTGAACATCTTGTATCTCTTAAACTAACATTGGCCTCAGGTGTGGTATTGCATACTTTCAATGTCCTGTTAACAGTGTTTAAGTAAGCTGTCATTAGAGAAGATATTGCTTTCTCTTCTAAGGTGCTGTAAAACAAAATAAAATTTTCTCTCTCTTTAAATACAGTGTTTACGGTACTCCTTCTGTGCTCAGCATGCATATTTCTGCCATTGTTTGTATCCTTTTTTGAACTATTTTCATCTCCTTATGGTGAGATGCACTTTTTCTGGTCTTCAATATAATCCACAAATACTTTAACTGATTAAAACACAGAGAATAAAAGAAACTATATTACTGTTGCTGAAACCCAGTATTAAATTGCCCATTTGGGGATTTGCAAAGTCAATCTCTCTTTAAGTTCCGTTGATTCAAAGGGACTACTCCAGTTGCTAGTTACTATTAGATTTCAGCTATTTTAGCTTCCATGTTTTTCTACAATTATGACACCACCTAATCAAACCCTCATTTTACTCCTTGTCTTCTTCTTTCAGTGATAGAGAACATGAACAAAGCTTTACGTCTCATTCAGACAGAATTGTAAATGTGAAACTGTCACCATCTGCCCCTAAGAAAACAACATGAATCAAGAAGAGAGTCATCTGCAAGGGGTATTCAGTCCAGCCAGCCTTCTTCTTCGGAATTGTTTTCTTTACCTTCTGTTTCTTTACCTGCTAATTTGTCTCTTTCAAATGAGGCTAGTTCATTATGAACTTCAGTTAGCGAAAGGGATGTCTAGTGTCCATTCTTGCAACTTCAAATTGCAGTGGCCATCACCAGAAGGGCTTTCTTCATGCTCTGAGAATTCACCTGAAGTTATGGACACAGGAACACTATTTTTATCTAGGTGCTAAGGGTCAAAGTAAACATCAAGGTGAATATTTGTTTCTTTCCCCCCTCACACAATAAAGATTTTTTTTTGAAATGGTAGTCATGTTAATCTGTGCAAGCACATTAGAGAGTAAACAAAACAAAACAAAAAAGACAAAAAACGCTGTGGCACCTTAAAGACTAACTCCTGTATTTTAATGTTAGCTTTCATGGACTAAGTCCACTGTCTGATGAAGTGGACTTGGTCCATAAAAGCTAATATTAAAGTACATGAGTTAATCTTTAAGATTCCACAGCATTTTTTTGTCTTTTTTGTTTTATTTTGTTTACTCTCTGATACAATAAAGAAAAAATACCTTCCTTGCAAATACTTGCTTTAAAATTAGCAACTGGTGTTTAATACTTGGGTGATTAAAAGAGAAGTTCTCTCGCTTTCTCAATGGTTTACTTAAGGTTAAAGCTAATTAAGGTGCAGTCATTTTAATTTGTACTCAGAAATAAATCTCACTTTGTTCATTTTGACCTTTTTTCAGGTAAGTGGATATAGTGTAATACTGTCTCGGTCTATCGGTCTATCTATGACATATATATTAAATGTGTATTGCAAACACAAAGTTCATAGACATTTTTCATATATACTTATATAGTAAACAACAAAAAATAGTGATATAACAAAACTGAATGTTACAACTTGCATACCCTTTGAGTTTTAAATAGCCATATTTCACTAAATCTGTTTAGGAATTTTTTTAAAATATTTTCAGAAAAGACAGACTATACATGTAATGAACAAATAATTAAACATACATGGATGCAGTAAATTAGCACCAGTTTACACTGTTGAACAACTGCAATCCTACAAACATGTTTCCTAGGAGTAATCCTCAGTGACAATTGAAAATGATGCCTTGGTACATGTGCAGAGCATAGACTGTTAAGAGAATGAATACACAACCACACTGTTTTACATATATACTAACAATCAGTCACTGCCGGAAGCCACTAGGAGCTTTCACTAGGAGCTTTCTCTATGCCGACGACCTTGCAACTGCCACAGAGTGCACAACCTCCTTGGTTGCTGGGAAAAAACTGACTGAGGTTTTGAACTCAATGACTATATACAGTATTATAGGGATAACCAACTGAAGCCAGACTGTTTAAAAACTCAACTCTGTGCTTTGCATCTGAAAAACCATGAGACATCAAGATGGTTGCAAGTGAACTGGAATGGCATCATGCTCAAACACTGCAACACCCCCAAATGCCTGGATGGGAGTCACCCTGGATCGAACTCTCACTTTTAAGACCCACTGCCTAAATAAACTATCGCCCATATGATGCACTGTACACAATGCTCCTCAATGTGCACTGAGGAGGACCTTACGTTGGCAAGAGGAAATACTGTTGATGTGGCCTGATATTGGGTGGATGTCATCTAACTTCTGTTTATTTTAGATATGCTGATTTTAGTTTTGTAGGTTATTAAATGCTTGTAGTGCCTCTGACATGAATACAGAAAGTTTCAATTGTTTTATTAGTTTTATAGGTCTAAGTTTAGAAGATCTTAAGCAACAGATAATGATGGTTTGGAACAGGTTGGTGGTTTTCTCTGCATCAAGATGGTGTTCCTTTTATGTTCTATAGTGGGCACTACATAGATGCTGTTTAGCTATTCAAAGAAACTAAATTATAATTCCCTGGGACTGTTGCTAGGATTTTACTTGAGAATCAGTGATCCAAATCCTCTTGACTTGTAACATTGGCATAGCACAAGCAGCATAACTTTTGGAAGTAAATTGTCCTGATGTTATGTATGCGTACTACTCAAGGTCCCTCTCGAAGGCAGAGCGCAATTACGTGCAAACAGATAGGGAGGCCCTAGCCATAATCGCGGGAACAAAGAAGTTCCACGATTTTCTATACGGCCGCGAGTTTACAGTGGTGACGGATCACAAGCCGCTTTTAGGGATATTCACTACCGGCAAACCCACCCCGCAAATATTATCCCCCAGGATGCTGCGTTGGGCCATTTTCCTCAACGCCTACCAGTATGAGCTGGTCTATCGCCCAGGGAAGGAGATCTCCCATGCAGACGCCCTGTCCCGATCCCCCCTCCCTAGTTTAGGGGATCCTGCATGCGAGGTGGAGCAGGAACACCAAGTCCTGCTGATTGAGTCTCTCGACTCACCCCCAATTGTCCCGGCCGACCTCGCCAAGGCCACGGCGGCCGACAAGATGCTGGCCCAAGTTAGTTCCTGGGTTAGGAAAGGGTGGCCCACTTCTCCCCCCGAGGAACAGTTCAAGCCATTTTTCAGGCGCAGAGTAGAGCTTTCCCTGGAGAGGGGCTGCTTACTCTGGGGCCAGCGGGTAGTTATCCCAGAGAAGCTGAGGGCCAAGGTGCTGAGGCTACTGCATACCAGCCACCCCGGGATCGTGCGCTCCAAGGCTCTGGCCAGGAGTTTCTTTTGGTGGCCCCAGATAGATGGGGACATAGAACGCTTAGTGGGCATGTGTGAGAGCTGCCAGAGCTCTCGGCCCGAGGAGTCCCGGTTACCCCATAGGGAATGGGATACGGCCCGCGGGCCATGGTCCCGGATTCATGTCGACTTCGCTGGCCCCTTTCGTGGGTCCATGTTCCTACTGGTAGTCGACTCCTACTCCAAGTGGTTGGAGGTAATCCCCATGAACAGCACTTCCTCTGCCGCAACCATTAAACAGTTGCGCAAGCTTTTTGCCTGCTTCGGCCTGCCAGACGTCCTTGTTAGCGATAACGCGAGTACCTTCATGTCGGCAGAGTTCAAGACTTTTATGGAGAGAAACGCCATCAGACACATTACCGCTGCCCCGTTCACCCCGCCACAAACGGTCAGGTAGAGCGCCAAGTGCGCACTACGAAAGACGCACTGCGGCGCATGGGTCCTGGTGAGTTGAACCTGCATCTGTGCCAGTTCCTCATCTGCTACAGGACAACCCCCTTAGCATCAGGTTTTTCCCCAGCCGAACTCCTCATGAGGAGGCGTCCGGTAACACTTTTTGACCGGATGGATCCGTCCAGGGTGGAGGATGAAGGGAGAAATATAAGCATAGGGGGAGAGAGCTCTAAAAGTTTTTCGGTAGGGGACCCGGTTCACTGCAGGAACTACGCGGCCTCGGGGCCAGCGTGGGTACCAGGGACAATTGTTGAGCAAACGGGGCCGGTATCCTACAGGGTCGAGACTAGTTCAGGTCTACTCTGGAGAAGGCACGCCGACCAACTCAGAAGGTGAGTCACCGATGAGGGGGAATCAGCGTTAGGGTCCTCCCCCACCCGCATTACCCAAGGGGGAAACACAGAGGAGGATACTTTGAAAGAGAGGGATCAGTTTGACAATGATTTTGAGTTGCAGTACCAGGGGGGTGTAGCGGAGTGGTCCCCCACCCGTCCTAGTGAGAAGAGGGGTTTCAGTTCAGCCCCTGGTACTTCCAGTCCCCCTAGCCCTTTTGTTTTAGAGTATACCATAGCTCCAGCTCCCCGGAGACCAACACCCCCAAGACAGGCAACAGGGGCGAGTCCGCCCACCACAGTCTCTAGAACTCCCAGACAGGCAGCGGGGGGTGGCGAGGCCACGAGGGCCTCTTCGTCGGTCCCGAGATTAGTACTGGGGGGGTCCCCAAACTCCTCAAATGGTAGGCAGGGATTCACCTCCCAACTATTCATTCCATTCCCGTCCCCCAATGCAAGGTTACCACAGACGCCATACCGAGCCACTAATGAGTCCCCCCTGTCAATTGCAGGACAGGACTCCGCGGAACCAGGAGCCACCAGCTCCCCTGTGTTAAGTCAAGCGGCCGCACGCCCAAGGCGCACATGCGGCAAGCCACAATGGTTGAGGGACTTCGTCCCATCCTAGGGGGGAGGGATGTTATGTATGCTTGTACAATGTTACTTTAAATATATGAATGTAACCAGTCCACAATCACAATGTATCTCAGCTGTTAAGGAACGCGAGCAAGCCGCCCATAGAGGGCAGCTGCGAGCGTTCAACCTCACATGGTTCACATTCCCCAAATCACAAACAGCCGCGGGAACTTCCCCGCATGATCAAGAACTACAGAAGAAGAACTACAGAAAAGAGGTGTGCCCTGGGCGATGTCACGCCGGTAGCGGCCAATGAGCTACCGTGCAGCAAGATTCAAATGTATTGTGCTACTGTATATAATGAGATGTACCTCCGCCATTGCCACATGTTCATGCTGACCATCAATGAATAAATTTGTGTTAGTCCTTCCTGCGACTCCTTCTTTGTCTTCCGTGCAAGACACTAAACCTGACTTAGGAAATCACTGTAGACATGAAGTGTTTTGCACATTTGGAAAGGATGTAATGGAATTCCATACCATACAAGGTATATGTGGAAAGAGGGGGAGGACAAACTAAAAGAAGGTAGAGAGATAGCATCAAAGATATATTACAAAAACACCAAATAACACCAGTGGAAGCCATTAGAAATGCCAAAACAAGAAACGTGTGTCTCCCTCGACACCCAAAGGGGTAAAAGAGGAAGTAAAGAAGAGAAGAAGATTGTAATCACCTAATTTAACTTAATGGAAATTTGGCACCAGCTTGTCTGTTAAAAAAATTCCCATCTCCAACTTAAGCTTCATTGAATTAGGTTTCTGAGCTCACTAACAACTAACTAAATTGTTAACCCTTTTAAACTAACTTTTCCATGTCTGGTTATTAACCTGATGATGTACTGGATAGTCATATTCAGTGGTGCACTCCAAAACAAAATTACTACCACCTCTGTGGGTGGGGCCAAATCTGTGGGCATGGCCAACACAATGGGTATGGAGGTGGGCATGGCCAGCCAGGTGGGCATGGCCTGGGGGAATTTCTGCTACCGGTTCTCCCGAACAGGACAGCACCTGCTTCAGTGCATCATTGGTCATATTACCCTTAGCCCTAATAGCCCCGACACAGAATTAAGCCTCTCAATTAAGGGTGTATCATATTAGAGCTATGCAACACCCTTTCAACTGAAATACATCCATCACTGATGTGATTTCAATGGGAGAGATTTCTTGTGTTTTTATTATTATTTAAATTGTCCATATACTACTGCAAAAAGCATTATAGTGAAAATAAATGAGGTTTTGCATTTAAAAGATGTCCCATGGAAAAGGTTTTATATATATACTGTATAAAGTAAAACCCTGGGTTACGATGGAGGTCTGTTCCAACAGCCTCCATTGTAACCCGGAAAAAATGTAAATTGAAACATCCATAGGGATGCATTGAAAAAAATGGTCCTGAATTGATCTTTGTAAACCGGGAAAAAATACCTTAAAATTTTGTAAATCAGGATGGCATTTACATAGGATTTGCTGTTGTAAACCGCAGCAAACTTAAACCGAGGCAGTTGTAACACGGTGTTTTACTGTATTTGTCAATCCTACAGTTTAACTAAAGTACATAGCAAGTCCTCAGCACTGAGGATGTGCAGTTATCATTTAGCTCCACAGAGGGGCAGTGTAATCATATTAAGGATTTCACAGGTAGAAAATAAGACTGAAATCAGGGGCAATGCAATTTTGAAATCCACGGATTGTAAAAAAAGTATTTGTTCTACTTAATAAACCACTTTATTCTCCATAATCTTTTATTTATTTAGCAACATCTAGTTTCATTACTCCCATAAATATAAAATCCTACTGTCCTTTATTGGTTATAAACCTGTTTAATCAGCCCCCTTTACAAAGAGTGACTATATAACACCCTATAACATGGAGGGACTGGCTTCCTGTATGCAGTCTCTAAAGCCCTAAAATGAAATGCAAATGCAAATATATAAGACCACTATGTGGATTCACCCTTGCAATCCCCTCTTGAACAAATATTTTTCTTCTTCAAGTGCTGTATCTGATTCTGAACATTTACTATCCTCATGTCAATCAGCCGTGAAGATTGTCCTGGGAATAATATAATGCAGTAGCCTTCCATTTGCCTTCTGCATTGCAGCGTGACACCCATACTGCTGATCTAGTTCTGCGAGTAACTTTCTGGTCCTGAGCCCTTTTGGCACACAAAGTCCTCTTCAGACCCAGGCCAGTATTGATGTATTCAAGTGGGATTTAATTCAATTGGGAACCATCCCCTTCCATGTGGACTTCTCCCCCCCCCCCCGGGCCATTGGTCCTCAGGGTTTCCAGGTTAGTTAACCACCACCTGATGATTGGCTTCAACACTAGTAAGTGCAGAGTGATGCACGTTGGGGCAAAAAAAAAACAATTACATTTATAAACTGATGGGGTCTGAACTCTCTGTGACAAACCAGGATAGGGACCTTGGTGTCCTGGTGGACAACTCAATGAAGGTGTCAACCCAGTGTGCCTCACCAGTGATATAAGCAAATTCAATGCTAGGGATCATTAGGAAGGGTATAGAAAATAAGTCAGCAAGTGACATTTTGCCTCTTTATAAATCTATGGTGAGGCCCCATCTGGAATACTGTGTACAGTTCTGGTCGCCATACCTCCAGAAGGATATTATGGAGCTGGAAAATGTGCAGAGGAGGGCAACCAGAATGATTAGGGAACTAGAACACCTTCCTTACCATCTGAGGCTGCAACGGTTGGGCCTCTTCACTCTTGAACGATGGCATCTAAGAGGTGACCTGATGGATATCAGGACTGGCTGCAGAGATGGACATCAGGATTCAGGGGTGGTCTTAGTCTTCCTATTTTGGCAAGTGGAACTATGCCTGCTAGACTCCCCAACACTCCTCCTTACCAACGAAGGTGGAAGTATAAATTGTGTAAGGAGAAATTGGGTGCCAAACCAGATGTAGTGGGTTCTCCCTGCCCTCTTTCCAACCAGCCCATTGGTGGCATGCAGCAAAGGCAAAGTTTCTTCCTAGAACTACTGTGGAATTCCCTGGTTTTCATCTGGAGGTCTCCCAGCCAAAGTCCTAACGATGCCCGCTTGCCTTTCAAAATTAGATCAGATTTCACGTTGTGAAATAGACCATGAGTGCTAAACGAGAACAAAATAAACAAGACAGATTATGGGAACAGTTAAGTTGAAGATTTGGCTCTTTAGCTAACAATAAGAGCTTTTCTACTGAATTGCTGGTCTGGCATCATCTCCTGAGTTTTATGACTTAATGGGCAATTAAACTTGGATATCCTGGATTCAGTCATTACATTCTAATCATGACACCACATGAAGGGAATCGTTTGGTGGGGAAAGCACAGCTTGGTGGCTTAGCGATTAAGATGCTGAACTTGATGACTAGAGGGTCGGTCATCAGGTCAGCAATTTGAGACCCAAGTGCTGCAGGACGGAGTGAGCTCCTTTTGTCTGTCCCAGCTCCTGCCAACCTAGCAGTTCAAAAGCAAGAAATTGCAAGTAGACACATAGGTACCACTTTGGTGGGAAAGTAACAGTGTTCCATATGGTTTGGTGTCTAGTCATGCCTACCACATTACCACAGAAGCATCTGCAGATGCAGACAGTGCTGGCTCTTTGGATGTAAATGGAGAGGAGCACGTTCCCTAGAGTCAGATATGACTGGCTTTCAAGCAAGGGTGACCTTTACTTTTAAAGGCAAAGGTTTCCCTTGCTCGAAAGCCAGTCGTATCCAACTCTAGGGTGCAGTGCTCATCTCTGTTTCAAAGTTGAAGAGTCAGCGTTGTCTGCTTCTGCAGACGTTTCCGTGGTCATGTGACAGGCATGACTAGACACCGGAGTGCACAGAACGCTGTTACTTTCCCACCAAAGTGGTCCCTCTTTATCTACTTGCAATTTCTTGCTTTCGAACTGCTAGGTTGGCAGGAGCTGAGAGAAAGATGGGAGCGCATTCCATCCTGCAGTACACGGGAATTAAACTGCTGACCTTCTGCTTCCCAGTCAGCATCTTAGCCACTTGAGCCACAGCAGTTTTACTATAGTTCAAATTGCTGTAACCCAGTGCCCCCATTTGTGATGGTGAAAATAATACCTGCTCTTGCATCTTACTTTTTTTTTAAAAAAAAAAAAGCAGATTGCACACTACAAACTGAGATTTAGTTCTGCAAGGCAGCTAAGGATTTGTTTCAAAATGAAAAGCAGAGGAGAGGTTTTACATCATTCCGGAGGTAATCGGTGCAAAATGAATTTCTTTCTGCACTTATCAGGCCTGGAATCTGAACAGGAAGCAAATAAACTCAAGCTTCATCAAGGCATACCAAGATCTCCAAACTGACGGAACAGGTCCTTCCCCTGCATCCGTCTCCTTAGGAGGATGGTGTCTCTCCCCCCTCCCCAGCAGATGGCAGGTGCATAAAGACAGGGCTGAGCATTTCCTGCTGTTCAAATATTTGCTGTGTAAGGTGTAGCAGAAGAGGGAGGGGGGAGTTTGCCATGGAGACCAAAGGTTTTGGAACAGCTCAGCACTGAAGTAGGAGAAAGACATGAAACTGGACGAATGAGCATTGGTTCTGATTTTTGTTTCATTGTTTTCAGTATTACCACTCCTTGTAACTCCTGTGAAAGGAAAATTCCAAATGCTGATGTGTCTTAAAACCAGTGGCCAGTCAAATCCAGACACATGGCTCGATTTTATGTGGGTGTAAATAGCCTAGCCACTCCCTGCAGTCCTTCCGAGACAAATCCTGAATGCCAAGTCCACCTCAAATCTTGGTAGGCAAATGCCAGCCAGAGCTCGGAAAATATTATTCTCCAAAGTAACTAGTTACTATTTTATTCCCAAGTCTTCCAACTAGTTCATTGCTGTTGCAGTCACATTTTTTAGATGTAAAAACTTTACTTTCATGTTTCTTAGGAGTAACTACTTGTTTTTTTAAAAAAAAACAAATTTAATTCAGTAATTTAAATGCAACAATCTGAATGTTTCAAGCTACTGTGGTACAAAAACTTATTTTTGCTCTTTATCTTTCTGTTACTTCATCATCCACATGCTGAGCATAGGGGACAGCACAAGCCAACTTTTAAACCACGTGACTCTCTTCCCATTTCATTTAGGGACACAATCTCCTCCTTACCATAAAAGCAACTATGAAGCTACATTGACATGGCATGGGTCTTATGGCATGTATGTAATGTATGTTACATTTAATTGTAATGTGTTGTGTATCTACTGAGAAAAAGAATTAACTGGAATTAGCTAGTTATTCAACATTCTGAAGAAAGCAAATGATTATTTTAAACAGGATTGTAGTACATCCCATCGTAATGAGGAAGAGAGCAGACAGTTGACCTGCGTGTGCACTGTGTCTTCAGTACATGTGCTCACTGCAGGTGGGCAACTTCCAAGTCATTAATGTTCTTCCTACAGTTCTTTATATGTACCCCCTTCAAAGAGAGGAAACGCAAAATGAGTTTCAGGATAATGAGAAACAGAGGAAAGATTTCAGGTGGCTTCATTTCTGACTATCAACTGAAGCCAGTTGAGATCTCTGCTAGGCTCCAATGGCCACACTGAATTTGGTTTCTCCAGTAATGGAAATTCCATTTTTGGAAGTAGCAGGGGGAAATCTTTCCCATCCTGAAGTGCCCCTGTGCATCCTCAAAAATTGTAGAAGAGTGGGGTTAACTTATTTCTGTAGCTCCTAGCATGACGCTACATATAGACCTGTAGTTTAGGAGCATTATCCAATACAATATCACTGCAAAACAATTTCCAGCAAATTCTTAATTTATTTGCTGCAGACAATTTGTTTTGTTTTGGGTTCCTTTTTTCTCTATGATTTAATTGATAGACTGCTTTATGGATATTTATTTATTATCTAATTACTAGTTTCTAAAATTGTTTTAAAATTGTAAACCTCCTGAATGATCTTTTTTAGAGGTGGAATGTCAGAGAAGGAGTTTGTGCACAATTAACTACAAGGCATGAAATCTCCAGCACCCATGTTCCTTTGAAGAAAAGAATGACTCACTAAGAAAGAGAGGACACGTTTATAACTGATCACACAGTACACTCTACTGAAGCACAAAACCACAAAGACATTTACATTACCATTAGGAAACAAGGAATTCAGACACATGATAAACTCTTGTTAATTACAGCCTCCAAATGTCCCTGAAGCAGCACTGTGACACATAACAGCCTTTTTATTAGTAGAAGGGATTAGGATTTGGTTAAATATCTAATGATTTTGCAGGAAGATAGATAAAAGACAAGCTATACACCAGCTACATAACTATGTTGGCTATTTCAATTAAATGCCACTTCATTCTGAAGCCAAGTGGATGACTATTTTAGGTCTTTAGATATTGCTAGTCTCCAATTCAACTCAGACCCAGCCAGTATGACCATCATGCAAAGGAAGAAGGCACTTGTAGTTCAAGTATGTGGGTGCCTCAGGAAATGCTACTGAGAGTTGTAATAAATCCAGGGATTAAAAAAATAAATCAGGAACCAAGGAACATTAGGAAATAAAGTATCTGGGAAAGCCAAAAAGTTAGATTTGTATATTAAACCCTTTGTCCAAGTTCACACTTTTGGTCTTAAACCCCACAGTTTAGCCACACAACAGTCCTATGAATGGTGATAAGTGGTCTAAGATCAACTGGTAGAATTCATAATAGATTAAGGATTTGAACTGCTTCTTCCCAAAGTCAATCACTGAGCCATATTGTTTCCGAGAAAGATTGTTAATGGTTGATTATATCCACAATAAAGGCTCTACACAACAAGTTGTTGTTGTTGTTCAGTTGCACAGTTGAGTCTGACCCTTTGCAACCCCATGGACCACCACACGCCAGGCACCCCTATCATCCACCATCCTCCACAGCCCACTCAGCTCTATGATCATTGCGTCAACAATTCCATCTAGCCATCTCATCCTCTGCCACCCCCTTCTCTTTTTGCCTTCAATCTTTCCCCAAATCAAGGCCTTCTCAAGTAAGTCCTCTCTTCTCATTGGGTGACCAAATTACTTTAACTTTATCTTCAATATTTGACCTTCCAAGGAGCAGTCAGGGTTGATTTCCTTCAGGATTGACTTATTTAATCACTTTACTGTCCAGGGGACTCTCAAAATTCTCCTCCAGCACCATATCTCAAAGGTGTCTATTCTTCTACGCTCAGCCTTCCTTATGGTCCAGCTCTCACAACCATACATTACTACTGGGAATACCATTGCTTTGTCTATGCAGACTTTTATTGGCAGGGTGATGTTTCTACTAGGTTTTTCATAGCCTGCCTCCCAAGTATTAATCTTCTTTTTATTTTGTGCTGCAGTCACCATTTGCAGTGATCTTGGATCCTAAGAAGGTAAAGTCAGTCATGGTTGCCATTATCTTGGTTTTTTTGATGTTGTGTCTAAGGAACAAAAAGCTTCTATCTCACTGTAGCATTAAAGTATAAAGACAACTGTTAACAACACTAGGCATTAGGAAAAGGGCCCAATAGGAAAAGATGATGGTAAACAGTTTGAGCTCAAAGTGTGTAAATTACTATGGACACATGCAGGCAATATTGAGAGGTTCTAAATATTTGTAAATTTGGGGCACTAAAATAATATGTGGGTTATGGATCAAATCAAGCAGAGATGATTAAGCTTGGCCCATTGTAATCATCAGAAGTAAGATTCACTAGGGGAAAAAACCTAATGTTAGGAAGTGTTCAAGGTATAAGGGAAAGAGAAAGACTTGGTATGAGACAAATAGTTTCTGAAAAGGAAGTCATGGTCTTTAGTTTGCAGGACGTGAGTTAATTATAGGACCTTTGGTGGTGGTGGTGGGTTGTCAATAATTCATAGGGTCCCTGTAAGTCAGAAGTCATTCGGCAACCCATAAATTCATACACTGCATAGCTGTAAGGAAAGCAGAGGATATAACTACTAAATATCCTTAATTTTTTTCTAATTGAAATGAATATAAGTTGCTTATTGGAAAATGAGCAATATATAAATGTCTCAATAACAGCAGATATGCAATTAAAATCAATAAACAAACAGATCTCTTTTCGTCTCTTAGCCCTCTCTGTAGATTAACAAAGGCTGAGCCTGCTAACTCCACAGCGTTCACATTTGAAGTGGGAAGTATCTTCAGGTGCAAGTGGTTTTTCAGAGCCAGCCCATATGACTTCACAAAGAAGGCATCCATCTCAGGCAGCAGATCTGAGCATGATAACAGGACAACTAACGGTTGGTTATTTATTTTGTGATTATTGTGCTTTTGCAGCCAGGGTGCAGAGAGGTGCTGGTAGGATTTCTTGCCTCAAATGCTCAAATGGCTGCTATGTATCTTGGCTTAGATGAATACAAAATATTATTTGCCACTCTGCCTTGGGCAGCCCGATGCTTTAAGCTACCTTGGTCATTTTTCTGCAATCGTAATTTTACAAGGGACTGTGGTGGCTTAGTGTTAAGATACTGAACTTGATGACTGAAAGGTCAGCAGGTCAGCAGTTCGAGACCCGAGTACTGCAGGATGGAATGAGCTCCCGTCTTTGTCCCAGCTCCTGCCAACCTAGCAATTTGAAAGCAAGAAGTTTCAAGTAGATAAATAAGGACCACTATGGTGGGAAGGTAAACAATGTTCCATGCACTTTGGTGTCTAGGCATGCCTACAGTACCACATGACCATGAGAATGCAGACAGCACTGGGTCTATGGCTATAAACAGAGATGAGCACTGAACCCTAGAGTCAGATATGAATGGCTTTCAAGCAAAGACGATCTTTACCTTTACCTTAATTTCACACAAAAGAGAAGGAGGATAATTTGGCATTCCAGTGTGGGAAATAAGCTGAATACACATGAAAAGTACACCATAGTTTTGGAGGGTGATAATTCTTTCTCTCTTTGTAGTGGTTTTAAATTTTTGATTGTGTTCTGCAAATACCATCCTGAGCACAAAAACATGACCTGTGGTAACAGTTAATTTTTTTAGGCATTGGCTGGTTTTCTTTAACACTTAGGGTGACATTGTTAACTGATTCTGATGAAAAATGTGCAAAACCCCACCCTCTGGCAGGTATGGCTCATTGCAAAAACCAGTTTTACAGAAGTTTTGCCCAACAAAGGCAGGGCATTCTTTCTTCTACTTGGTTTTCTCCTTTAGTACCAATAGAAAAAGAAGTAGGCAATAAATAAACTCACACAATAAGTGCTCTTGGGCCTGCCCACTTCCAAACTAACTGGGTCATGGCAACAACACAGCAAGAGAATATTTACAATCAATCTACAAATGCCAGTTTCCATGGCATGAGGTGGAATAAATGGGAATGGAATCTTATCTGAAATCTAGTGCATGAAAAGCAAAGCAAAACATGGTCTCCTCATGAATTATGGAAGTCTCTGGCCTGCAGTAGTGCTCCTTGTGATAGTCCTTCATAACTGAGATCAAAAAGGGGATCCAAAAAAAGCAGGCTGCTATGTGGATTCATTTCAACAGATCAATGCTCCATAATGAATGGTTCTTTCATAAAGATAATACCCAAAATCCTGTTGCTTAGCATAGAGTCACAACTGGAGAAGTCCCATTGAATCAATGGAGATTTGGTGTTTCCACTTCTCCATAAGGTCCATTGGTTCAATGGGCCTATTCTAGTAACTTACTATGTGAAACCATAGGATTTCAGCCAATGAGCCATAAAACCAAAGCTCACCCACATACTATGCATTACAACGCAGGTAGCTGTTTAGTTCTTGCTCTGACAACTGAATGTTAAGGTTAATGATGAGTGATTTTTTTTAAAGTGATGCCTTGTGCAACAGGTTATTTCAAATTGTCAGTCATGGAGCAGATGATACTTTTGTTAGAACACTAAAATACCAAGCAATCATTGAGCATTCATGGGTCAACTCCAGTTCCTCAGGCCATTGACCAATATTTTGTGGATAGTACAGGAAAAAAATCCTTCTTGGCTATTGTGATAAAGGAGTTTGAGTTTGTTAATGAAGCTCCAGTTAGTATGGGTGGTGTGAACAAGATAGAAAATGCCTTTTCATCTAGCTGCCACTTTGGTATGCCAATGATCACCACTCTTCATTGTCTGCTACTTGTATCCATTTCTCCTGGAAGTCATTTTCACAGTTGATGGATATGTGGAGGAAACGCCACTAGAAACCATCATAATGGGCCCAACGGCAAAATGAGCAGAAGAGGAACTCTGATTCCCAATGGTCATGGAGGCAGAAGAGGCCATGCCAGATGGATTGGCTGTGAAGGTGCACCTTGTTCTTATCCTCAAGGCTGTGGCAGTACATTGCAGTCCCAGTGTTAAATCCTGCATGTCTCATTTCATATGTGCCACAGGAGATGGCTCCGAGATCATAGTGTGCAGGACACTTCATGGCAAGCTGGGATCCACCTTAAACAAATTTATGCCAGTGGTGTTTTTCCTGATTTCCTTGGAGGGCAATGGTAGCCCAGAATCAGCTGGCCTCCAAGAACAGGCCTCCCGGTACACTGGGGCAGGAAAAAAGTATACTCAGATCAAGTTGCAGCCACCACCGCCAACGGATGTATCTCTGGTGACTCAATAAACTGATCCTGGCATGGAACATGCACCACACACATTACACTGAATAGATGGTGGAGGGTGTAGTTGAGTTTCATGAAGCTTTCGTGCTTCTCACTTAGCCTCTTCATGTCTGCGGTGTTCTTCTTCGAAGTGATCAGTAGCAGCAGAGATGGTTTGTTGCCAAAGTGGGTGATCTACTGCAGCTTCCCCTCAGGTTTGTGGGTTTATATCTGACACCTTCATGGTTTGTTTCAGTTGGTCCTTATAATGCTTTAAAGGATCTTCTTCTTGTAGTGGAATTGATCACTACTAACTTTGTATTAAAGACAGGGTTTCTGAGTGTGTGAAATAACAACATATTCACATGTCCTAAATGCACATTATGTACCTCGGCAACTGCCTTGCTCAGGAATTCTGAACTGGCTTGTTATCAGTTAATGAAACATTTGCAGGTTGAACTAACATGGTTAGCAATTATGTTATCGGACTTGCTTTCGTGTTCTAATACTATACACAAAGATTATTAAGATATGGCAGTCATTTTCAGCAGAGCTGAAACACCAAATGAGGTAAAGAAAGACCTCTCTTTTTCACATTTTATAAGTAACCAACAAGCAGGAAGTGGGAACTATGGTGTTCCTGGAAACTTGCGCCAAACTTGAGTTTAGTTCACATGCACTGGCACCTTTTAGAGATGCATGTTTGGTTAAGTAAATAATTTATTCCCTCTTGCAAGTGGGGCAGTTGAAGCCATTATCACCCCCATAACTTAGGCAATTTGACAAAATGTTATTATAGTAGTACTATCTCTCACTTTTGATTTGCAATGACCCTTACAGGGTTTTCCAGTATGTGAGATTTTCAAGGCCTGGTCATTGTTGCCCCTCCCCCGTTAGTTTCTAGGTCTGCATGTCAGCCAGATTTTGTAATTGTAATAAAAGTGTATGCTGTTCCATCCCTTGCCTGAGCACTAGAAATATTTGGGCTAGCCCTGTGTAAGTCCAAGGAGTCTAAACAGGTAGGTTTTAAGTTCACTTGCAGGTTTCCAATTCTTTAGGCCAGAGTATACAAGATGCAATGAGAAACAGACACAAAAGCTTGTTCTCATTCAGAAGAAGAATAGGATATTTCTTAACCACTGGCTAAGTTCTTCCTTCCTTGGTTTTTCAATATAACCTGTACCTTCTTCAGCCGGTTGAGAGAGAGAGTACAGTTTTTGGGGGAAACAGAGAAAAAGAAGTTAGAAATCCTCCAGATGCCAAAGCTTGACAAAGCCCAGCCTGTTTAAGACATAGCTTTTTATCAAGGGCATTATGAAACAGCATATTTATTTATTTATTTATATAAATTTATTTTATAAATTTGTACCCCGCCCTCCTGGTGAGAACACCACCCAGGGCGGCAAACAACAGGTAAAAATACAATGTAAAAACAACCTAAACATTTACAATTAAAACACCTACACAACCTCCAATTAAAAGGCAAGATTAAAAACACATAAAACTGACTTTATCCCAAAAATTACCCTCATCCTTCCTCCACCCGCTTTAGAACCAAAAACAGGAAAGAAAAATACACCAAAGTTAAACAAGCCAGTGGGGTAGGGAAGTGGAGCCGGTAGGGCTACTGGCAAAGCCAGGTCTTCAGAATTTTTCTAAAGGGGAGAAGTTCCATCTGAAGCCGCACCTCCAGAGGTAAGAGGTTCCAAAGGGCTGGGGCAGACACTGAGAAGGCTCTATTCCTGGTCCCAGATACATGTGCTTCTTTCATTGACGGGAGCAGTACTGAGCCCCTCCTGTCTGCCCTGGTAGGACGAGCTGACAGTCTTGGGGTGACGCGGTCTCTTGGGTATCCTGGTCCGCTGCCATGAAGGGCTTTAAAGGTCAAAACCAGCACCTTGAATTGCACCGGAGGCAAACTGGCGACCAGTGAAGCTCCCAAAGCAGCAGTGAGGCATGGGCATAATGCCCAGGCCCCATCACTACTTGGGCAGCCGCATTTTGGACTAGTTGCAGCCTCCAAATGGGCCCAAGAGCACTTATTGTGTGAGTTTATTTATTGCCTACTTCTTTTTCTATTGGTACTAAAGGAGAAAACCAAGTGGTCATCAAGGGCAGCCCCATGTAGAGCGTGTTACCATAATGGAAATATTGTCCTATTTCTGAAAAGGAAAATAAGGGGGGGGCTTTAAATCTTGCAGAATATTTGGAATACCCCTTCCCTTAAACAACATACAAAAAGATTTTCCATTCATTCATTCACTCATTCACTCACTCACTCACTTACTTACTTACTTACTTATATCCCGCCCCTCTAGGAAAAAAATCATTCCTACTCTGTGCAGCTAACATCATAAAACCAACAATAAAACAATCAAGAGTTAATAAACGTTACTCACAATAAAACTCACAATAAAAACAGTCACAAAACATTAAAATTGCCAGACTATTAGTACATCAAACAAGGGACCCAAAAGCACAACCTATTTGGAATGGAGAGAATTAGGGCAGCATCTCTAATGGCCAGTTGTAGACAGAACATTCCCAAAGGCCTCCTCAAAGAGCAGTGTTTCCAGCTGTTTTTGAATGAGAACAAGGATGGATCCTGGTGCAGCTCAGCTGGAATAGGGTTCTACAGCATTGGTGCCGTCACCAAGAAGGCTCTTCTCCTAGTCACCGCCTACCTAGCCAATATCAGGGTCGGCACCTGGAGGTGTGTTGACAGAGAGGAGCGAGTGACGCAGGCTACTGTCCTGAGAGGAAGACATTCCACAAGGTGAGAAACTCCAAAACCATTTAGGGCCTTAAAGGTTAGCACTAACACCTTGTACCTGATACGGAAAGGAACGGGCAGCCAGTGCAAGCCTGCCAAGGCTGGGGAGATATGATCAATTTTTCTCACTCCAGTAATCAGCCTGGCTGTTACATTCTGGACTCGTTGAAGTCTCTGTAGCAGAGACAGGGGAAGCCCCACATAGAGAGCATTACGATAGTCAATACGAGAGATTACCAGTGAGATAACTACTGTTGTGAGAGACCACCTGTCCAAGAAGTGATGCAACTGGGCGATTTGGTGCAGTTGGAAGATAGCGGCTTTATACACTGCTGCAATATGGGTCTCAAGTGTTAAATGCTGGTCTACTATTACCCCTAAGTTGTGAACCTAGTCCCTAAAGGAGAGAGCCATCCGCCCATTCTAGGGACCAGATCTCCCAGTCGGGCAGAACCCCCCCCCCCCCAGCACCAGAATTTTCAGGAGGGGCAACAATGTCACACTTCAATATATAACATTGGTATCCCGGGGTGGGGGGGCTGTTAGCTTAGGAGAGTTTTCACACACACCCCTCTGCCCCCCTTGGCTACGGCCCTGATTCAGAATCAAAAGGTATCTAAAGATTCTTTTATTTTCTTCAGTACAACATTAGCCACTAAAGCACAGCTACAGGTTTACATAATGGCAGGGATCAGACATTTCTAGAAGTAGGCAAGAATGAATCAGATTGATTTACCCACACTGGAAACTTCATTGGATGATGTGTACATAAATTCTATAGCAAATCCGGCCGTGCTTAGCTCTGACGATGCACTAGCTTTGCTCTGTTACTACTGTGTGTCCCAGCCCTGAAAATAAACAGTGATTGTGCAGTGTTAGGTATTAAGACCTAGTCATCATTCCAATGCTTACAAAATGGTTCAAGGATCTCTCCATCTAATGAATTCTGAGGCTGCATTGACTTACACGTGAATGTTTGGTGGTGTGAATTTCTGTTGATAATTGTTGATTTCTAGATTCTGGAATTAGCTTTTTAGAAGTGGTAGACAATTGCAGCCGGACTAATTTTAAAGCCTTTCTGATTAGCAAAAGTAAGCACTCCAAAAAGCCAAAGGCAGCTCCCCTGCAGACCTGATCTTCCAAAATCAGTAATAAGAATACCTTTGCCTTTCATTTTTGTTCAAGGTCCCATACAGACCCAGATAATCTTCTATTTGAAGTGTCGTCCAGGCTGGTAGGTGTAAAAAAAAGGGGGGGGGAGAAATGAGAGCAGACCCTTATTCAAAAACACCTAAAAACAAGAGAAGAGCTATGATGGATCAGAACGAGCCCTCTTGATTGGTAGCTATTGAGGGCCCTATTAAATGAATTTATCCACTCCCCTTTTTATTTTTTATTTATTGATTTATTTGTCTTATATACCACCCATTGGCATACTGGAGTTCTCCACTCTGGGTGGTGTACAACAGTCAAGACAGACAGACAGACAGACAGACAGACAGAGAATATGAAATATCACATTACTAAAATATTTTTTAAAAAACAAAACCAAAGAACATAAGGACAGAAAAGTGGATGCGATCAATGTAAAACTAAATGAAATATATTTATATAATAAAAAAATTAAAGACTTTAGAACAGGAGTGGCCAAACTACAGCCCCCAGGCTGGCCCCTGTCTATGGCACCATTTCATATACTGCCACCCTCACCACAACTGGAAGTGGAAGTGGACACATTTACGACAGCCGTAAAATGCACTCACGCCTGCGTAAATGCACCCATACCTGCCTTAAACACTGCTGTAAATGCACCCGTGGCTGCAGCAAGTTATATAAATCTATACAACAGCCATGGATGTGTTTTACGGCAGCATGTATGGTAGGAAGAACCACATGATTGGCCCACTCAACCATTTCATAAGCGCGACCAGGCCCCTGGCACGAAAAGTTTGGAGGAGGCTAGGATGGTTGTAAATAATGCCTTGAGACAACAAGTCCAACTCCTACCACCCACTCATTTTCTTTTAGATTTTCTGTGCATTTGTTTAGAAAATATTTTTTCTGGTTTCAGGATTCTTTTTATCTTCAAACACAAGGTGTAAGTAACTATGGGCACCCAGTGTAGCCAACCTGTACATGATTTATTTTGAAAAGAAGGTTATTCTGAACCCTGAATTTAATCCATTTTTGCACATATTATGGTATACAAGAGATTCATTGATTACCTTTTTTCATTTTTGATAAACATTGAATCATACAAGACTTTATAACATGGCAGCGTGTATGGCAGGAGGAACCACATGATCGGCCCGCTCAGCTATCCCAGGGGCATGGCCAGGCCCGTGGTGCGCAAAGTTTGGAAACCCCTTCTTTAGAACATATATGACTATGGGTCTGACTGGGATTGAATATAGGGAGAGAGAATGTCTTTGAAAGCCTCCCTCAAAAGATACATTTCCAGTGCCTTTTAAAAGGCTACAAGTGAGCTGTAAATTTAATTTGATTGAGTATACCCAATGTGAGTTCAAATGATCTTTTGGCCTTCATGATTTCTAGAAACCTTTATTGGCAATTCATCACACAAGACATCTTGTTTGCTTCTCCAGCACTCTTTTGCTACCAAATGAAAGGATGTATCGGTCTTTATTTCTGTCAGGGTGTCTCACAATTTAAAATTAAGGACATATATGATCTATAGGTAAAATCCAAAATAACTTGAAATGTTAAAATGTTAAGATATTCTGTTTATATGCTGTTTTTCATAGGAATTATGTCCATTGCATTTTTATATTGATTGTATGATATTATTGTAATTTTCTGTGGTTATTGTTTTTTTATTGATATTTTGTATGTTTACTATATTTTGTTTTGTTATATTGTATCTTTAATTATGTTGGAAGCCACCCTGAGTCGGCCTACAAACTGAGTAGGGCGGGGTACAAATTAAAAATCGAATCAAATCAAAAATCGAAATCGAGAGGGCTTGAGCACATACTGTGTGACTTAACTGTTGTTCTTTATTTAAGTGGCTTTCTGACTACTTCCAGTTTATTTGTTTGTTGAATCATGCTTAGGGCTCTGCAAAATAGCTTTTAGATCCATGCCACACAGGGATGGTGAGGCTGTTTCACCAAGTAGACACTGCTACCAAGAAGACCCTTTTCTTAGTAAGAGTCTTCCTGGCCATTCTTGATGTCACTACCAAGAGCTGGACCTGGTGATGTGGGTAGTCATATAGAGCCAAACATCGTGAAATCTACTACACTCCACAGTTTATGAGCCATATGAATGCCAAAGGGCTTCCTTTTGTGGATGACCTTGGGATCTAGTATTGTCACAGAGGAGAGAAAATGTTATTCTTACTTAGCTTATTAACGCTAGTCAATATTATACAGTACTATTGCATTTAATTTAATTTAATTTTTAAATTTTTATGCTGCCCAATCAGGGGAACCCGACTCAGGGTGGCGTACAACAGTTTTAAATGTATAAAAACAGATTTTAAAATCCCAAATTGCCCACCCACTTCCCCACCCTACTACCCCCCACCCCAATTAAAAGAATAAAAATTAATAAAAGGGAATTGGGGGGGGGGATACAACACAGAGGGAGGGATATTAACTGAGCACTAACTGGGGATGAGTCAACAGGCTGGAGCCATATTCCCATTAAAGCCCCACACCTGCCCTGCCAGCCAGGTTTTCAGACTTTTCCTGAAGGGAAGCAATTCTGTCTGTAGTCTCAATTCTGTTGGAAGGAGGTTCCAGAGGGCTGGTGCAGACACGGAGAAGGCCCTTCTTCATGTGCCAGAGAGGCAGGCCCCTCTAGCTGAAGGCACAACTAGGGAGCCCCTCCAGTCCGCTCTGGTTGGACAGGCAGACACTCTTGGGACGATGCGGGCTCTCAGGTATCCTGGCCCCATCTCTCTTTACTTGCCTTTTACCTATTCCAAACAATCCTAAATGTAAATTGGCACCTAGGCAACAGTTTCAGCAAGCTCAATGGCCTGATGTTTTCACTGTGGAAGTGAGACCTACCATGCTTTCAGTTACAAGAAAAGTTACTTTTAAGGACTATAGCTCCTATAATAACCCTGCCTGCATAAGTAACTCTTACCTCTGATCTATTCAGATTATAGCAATGAAATAAGTTAAACGTCATTCCTTTTTGCTCTCGTATGTAGTGTGATGCATTGCATTTCAGTGAAAAACCAACCAACTTGTACAAGGTTTAATACAACTTTAATAGCAACTCTATCTACTTTTGAAAAATAGGAACATCTTTACAGGGCTCTCGTTATTTTTCCTAAATTAGTAACACTAGACATTGCCACACCCTGCGGAGTACTTTTTCACTGCAGGATGTAGCACAGATGAGTAATTACTAAAAGTATGAAAAAGTAGTATTAGCAGAAAGATTAATACAGTGATACCTCATACAACGTCCAAACTTGGTTTCACAAGTTTGGACTTTATACGGATTTGGACTTTGTATGAGCCATGCAAAATCCTAGCCGCGATGCCTAATACAATGTTCAAATCCTTGCTGTGATGCCTCATACAACGTCGTTTCCATAGAGATGCATTGTACTGTAACAGCACAGACCTCAGGGCAAAGCCAAGGAAACAGACAGGAAACTGACAGAACTTTAAGAAATAATTGTCTAAAGGCTAATACATTACAAAAACATGTCAAACAACCCTGATTGTCCAAGAACCTGAAGAATGCTGCAAAAATTCCAGGAATGCTTCTAAAAATTCTGATGAAAAAATCCAAAAAAATCCAAAATCATGCTCAAACCCACTCCTAAACACTCTTTGTCTTGTGCAAAACCCACAAGAGCAATGCATGCATGTGTCCTGCCTTTTATATTCCCCAGGCATAATGCAACCTGGGAAAACCCCAATGCCTCATACAAAGTCGCACGACTTTGTATGAGGCAACTTTTTTCAAGGAATTAGGCGATGTTGTATGTTTCAGTGGACCAGGAGAGATTATGCCACAATTTTCTTTTTCCAGCAATGGGACAGAACACCTTGGAACATCATGCAATAGTTTAAAAGACTTTTTTCCAATGTGAATGAACAAAATGTATTTTCCAGGAAGGTAGCCTTGTCAGTCAGCTGCATCAAAAAACCCAAAAGAAAACAAACAAACAAAAAAAACATGGAAACTTGTGGCACTTTAAAACTAACACGTTACATTTGAATGGTAGCCTACTTCTTCAGACACCATCCAAAGATGTGTGCTATAGTCTACGAAAGTCTGAAAAATGGGCTATAGCCACAAATGGTTATACAAGGGATTCCCAACCTACAGCCTACAGGCCAGACCTGGCCAACAGCACCATTTCATATGGCCCACCACTGCACCCAGTAGTGGAAGTGGACGTGTTTACGTCAGCTGTAAATGCGCCTGCGGTTGTCATAAACACAGTTATGTCAGCCGTAAATGCACCCACAGTTGTTGTAAATGTGGAAACGGGTATATTTACTTCCGCTTCCAGGAGCATGGTCCAGCCCGCTTAGCTGTCCAGGGGCATGGTCAGCCCCATGGTGTAAAAAGGTTGGGAAACCCCTGGTTTATACAAAATAAAATGTGTGTTCTTCCATGTGCCACAAAATCCTTGAATGAATTAATGGTGTAGCTCTGTTTGCATATAATTCATGGTGATGGAGGTTTTCAGCAGGTTGTGCACTTCACCTAAGGTTGTTGACTTTCATACATTTTACTTTAAACACATGGGCTCTACAACAAGTTTTTGGGTTGCTCAGGGGGCCACAGGGAGGGAAGGCTATGATTTCATATACTTCTCTTACCCACTGGTTTTCTGAAGGTTGGGATTGTCCATTTTTGCACAGCACAATAACTGGGGGGTATGGGGGAGTTTTTCATTGCATAGTGGTGGTGGTGGTGGTGGTACTATGTTATCACTTCATCTCCTAGACATGAAACTTTCCAATCTTAGCCTACCTTCTGCAATTAAGCAGCAAAATAATAATAACAATGACCTACTTCTTGTAATCATTTTGGATTGCTAACAACATAGATTGAGTTGATTTGTGCAGATTTGGGTGCCTAATGAGGTTGTCATACAGCTGACTAGCCCTGTTTCAGGAAGTTTGAAATGATATACCATTCACATGGTGAAAATAAAATCAAAGCAACAACTTCAACATGTGTCAGACTCTGATTAGATCTAAATGGTGCATGGTCCCCACACGTTAACATATTGAAGCTTTTCTGCATCCAGTGGCGTGGATGATAACATGGAAAAGACCAATCCTCCCTAATAAAGATCTACATTTCCAGTCTTTCCTGATTGGCATCTCTTAGGTATATTGCTAGGAAACACTCACTTCTCCAAATAAGCAAAGCAGCAAATTTGCAGTGAAAATAGAGAACCAAGGGATTTAAAACTAATCTGTTTTGTAAGGGTTTCAAAAATGCTTGTGGTAACTTTAAAATTAATTTTGGTTGTTTCATTGCAGGATTGCTGCAGTGACTTTGTGGTTAAGAAGCTCGCCTTATTTGCTGGAAGGCCAGCACGTCGGCAGATCAAGACCCAAGTACTGCATTACAGAATGAGCATCTGTCTCTGTACCAGCTCCTGCCAATCTAGAAGTTTGAAAGCAAGAAATTGCAAGTAGATAAATAGGGACCACTTCAGTAGGAAAAGATCTTGGGGACATGAAAGGAGCCTCATCCGAGCATCTCCTGAGCAGAGTTTCTCCAGCAAAAATCCTTTCAACCCAGAATAATTTCTGACAACAAATTAATATTATTGCAGGATTCTGTTTTGAATTGGAATTTTCTGCTGTCTTAATGATCGTGATATATAATATATGTGAATGTGCAGCACATAATAAAAAAGAGTCTTCAGACTACTCCCCCAAATAGAAAACTAAGTAAAACATTTCACATCCTTAAAGAAACCAGAGACTTGTGTCTTAGGCTGAAGCATCTACCCAATCATACAATGACAAATCAGCCTTAGGGCAAATCAGAAGTCTTGACTTATGCTTACCTGGACTTGGCTCATTGCCACATTTTAAAATATTGCATCCCAAACTCTCAAAGATATCCACCAATTCTGTTTTTAGAAGAACCTTAGGCTGGTAGAAGATGATGACATTATTTATTCAAAAAGCATCTTGATTTATTTTGTTTTTTCAATTTTAAAAATGAAAAGTTTATTCCCCATAGTAGAAGTATTCAAATGCCAAGCTTGTGGGTGGGGATGGGGTGCGTCCAGATCCATAAATAGGCATCCCACACCTTCCTTGTTCACACTGAAACTTGGAGCATTTCTACAGTTCCTCTAAGAAGAAGGAGGGTGGAACAGGTAAGGTTCTCAGTGCTTGCTGGGTAAAGCACCTGTTCAGGATTCTCAGAGTTTGTGACTCAGATTATATATTAATGGGCTGTAAGAAAGAAGGGTGAGAAGAAGCAAGCAGTGAAAGCAGATCAAGGAAGCATTTGCTAAGAAGAGACTACAGAGAATGCTATTTTCTGTCCATTTGTTCTGTTAAGTTTACTTATGATGAGAAAATGACTGTGTAGTGTGTGTGTTTTTGCTTTGCAAATATATGTGGTGCCTTTTAAAATCTGTTGTGTTTGACACTTACTGCTTTCTGTGTTCTATATACCAGCAACATCTGATTTACTGTTTCTTGATTTCCTGCTTGGCAAGTGGCGTCTTCTCTTTCTTGCCAAAATGACATTTGCTTGTGTAATGAGACAGCTTCTGGATTCCACTGTCACCAAATCTATATCTTCTCACCATTCTGAAAAATCATGGAGGAACTCACCGTTTGGTGGGTCAAATTATTTTTTCTACCCTTCTTGAATTTTAAAAATCTACTCATGCTTCTTGTTCTTTTCCTCATGTGTGTGTGGCCATTATGATGGGCTGTGGTATAAAAAGGCTGGCCTTGATGAATATATTGATTCTTCTCTGGCATCAAAGATTAGCCATACTGTCCTTTTTGTAAGAACAATACTTTAAAAAAAAATTTTTTTGGAAAGATATAAATCTTAATTTCTCAAAACTCCTTCTTTTGTGCTTTTATTTCTATTCCGTGTGTGTGTGTCTGTGTATCTGTGTGGACATGTACTTATTCCTGTATCTGTCTATCAACGAACAAACCCTACAGTCATGCAAAGATGCAAAATATTTCATTTTAAACAGAAGTCAGAAAATTTGGTCTGCTGACATATCAGTTGGACTTGGATTGGATCCACAAATTTAACCTAATAGGCTAAATCCTCCCCTTCTCTCTTATTTTCCTGCATAGTCTTTCCCCAAGTCTTTTCTCAGGATGGGAGCGAGCAGGAGACTGTAGGAGAGATAGGGAGTTCGATCCCCTTCCCCCTGAACATCCGTTCCAGTGGAAGAACTTAGGACATAGTAGTACGGTACAAGCATTGGATACAACAATTTAAAATCAGTGGGACTGTGTGTAATTAACTCTCATGGGTTTTCTGTGAGTTACATTTGTCAGTCAAACCTAGTACTGTACAATTAAGTCTGGATCCAACCCAGTATAATTAGGGCAGAGTGCACAGAAAGTACTTTTTGTTCCAGTCCATTTCTAAATTGTCATAGGACAGATGATTAAAAACATATTAAATCCAGGTAATTGCTTGAAAACATCAATTCAGCTTTTTTCCCCCCAAGCAAATTTGGGAGCATTGTCAGTGCTCCCAAATGGCACAATTACTCTGAGCATCCAAGGTTGAACTAAATTTGATTACGGTCTAACTAACCCAAAACAGTTTACTGCATGAGATGACCCAGCCAAATTAAGGCGCATTTTGCTGCCTAGGGCATAGCAGTAAATGGTACACACCCTCAATACATGAAAACATCCAGGACACAATGCCTAGCATTTAAAGGCAAATTTAGGTACTGTACTGTGTCAAGCAGAGGGGGGATGCTTGGGGGAAGCACATTTGTTGTTTTTGGCAAATGTAGGAGAAAATGTCATATGCACCACTCCCCTGGCTGGCAGTAAGAAACACAATAGCCAAATGCTGCTTCTTAGAGTAGCAAATCACACTTTTGTAGTCCCATTGAATGAATACAGGGTGGGGGTTAGTAAATCAACTCCTCCTATTCTTAGAAGCAGATTCATTAACTGGCCTCTATTCACTTTCCAGAAAAGCAATAAGAAGAACTGCTGAGATTAGGAGTGGGTATAAGAGGAGAGTTTCAGTTTTCAGTAAAATGCTTCAGGTGGGGCTGAGCCAAGCCTGCATTTAAAGCCAATGTTACCAATTTGTGGCTCTTCACATATTATTGTGATACTACTCTCATCATCCGTCATCTCTGGCTTTTGACTACTGTATAATCCATAAAGTCCACTGGAACCGTTTGTCAATAAATTTATTATAGCAGTCTTCTCAAGGTAACACAAAAGATCCGAAACCCTTTCGATACAGGATTTTTCAAAAGTTTTCTTCAGGGATCAATAGTGTTGTATCAGTGATAAGGTTTTAAAGCAGTATATCGCGTCCAAGACCTCCCTAGTAAATTCTTTTGGTGTCGACGGATTGTCGAATTTACTAGGGAGGTCTTGGACGCGATATACTGCTTTAAAACCTTATCACTGATACAACACTATTGATCCCTGAAGAAAACTTTTGAAAAATCCTGTATCAAAAGGGTTTCGGATCTTTTGTGTTACCTTGAGAAGACTGCTATAATAAATTTATTGACAAACGGTTCCAGTGGACTTTACAGTGCTACGTTTGTCCCCACAATCTATTCTGTTACTGTATAATCCAGCCATGTCAGAAGGACCACATATTCTTTGTCCCTAGTTTAATGTCTCATTCTGCTGTTGTCACAGGTCATTTGCATATAAATTGGGAGAGTGACAATTTAAGCTTATTTAGGCTAGTTATACAAAGTGAACTCTTCTCCCACAAAAATAAATCAAGGGTTGCTTGGTCCTTATATACCTGAACAATGGTATTGATTAAGGAATAAAAGTTATTTGCTGTCAGAGTACCAGCCTTGTCAACAAGGAATATACTAGGCTAGAAGGAGCTACCTGGATCTCAAGGAAACCCTCGAACCAGACTTTGCTCAAGTTATGTTTTTTAAACTATAGCTTCAAGAATCATGTAGCCAGGAGCAGTGGTGTGCTGCCCACAGGGATACAGGGACTCATTCCGAAGCGCCCCAGTGACTAGCGTCCCCCAGAGGCAGGCAGAGTTATTGGGAATGTATGAGATTTCTCCCCCCCCCAACCCCCCCAACCCTGTCCACCACCCTCGCAAGGTGCCCAGCACACCCCTGGCCAGGAGAAGGGAATGGTAAACCTCTTCTGAGTATTCTCTACCTAGAAATCTCTGGAAAGGATTGCTAATAAGTAAAAATTGACTTGATAGTATGCGCTAATAATTTTGTGTCAGAGATTACTCTGTGTTGAAAGGATTTTAGGGGACACCTGAATGAGGTTCCTTTCATATTCCTGAATGCAGCTCTCAGGTATCAAAACCCGACCTTCCAGTCTCTAGCTCAGCGACTTAACCACTAAGCCACCAGGGGAACTATAACATGCGATTATTTTTTATTCTTTCTTCATTCATAATTATTAGGCTTTCAGAGAAAAATAATCAAAGGCAATGGTCAAAGTGAAAGCACTTCAATAGAATGACCCTGTGAATGTTTATCCAGGTGTCAGTTCCAATGAGTTCATGGGGCATATTGTAAGACTGAAATCCTATACTACATTACCTGGAAAGTTAGAACCACTGATTATAATTGGAGTGAACATGCATTGTTTGTGAAATATTGTGTATCTTTTTGTACTGCTGCGATCCAGCTAGAAATAATGCATTTTTGTTATAACACTCGTGGTTTAATCAAACAGAGGTGATGATAATTGTCACTACTATTTATTTTCTGGTCATTTTTAGTTTTGTCAGCTGAATAATCTTGTTGCTTCTCCTTCACCCTTCAGGCTTTAACCATGGAGAAAAACCTAGCCTCAGTGTTGCTTTTATTGATTGCCATCTCTTATACTTTGGCTAAAGATACCACAACCAAAAATGAAAGAAAGGACACAAAAGAAGCAAAAGAAACAAAAGAGACCCGTCCCAAACTTCCACAAACCCTCTCCAGAGGTAAAGATGCAGTGATGCACTGCATTTTTTTTTACTACCCCCACCCTGGGCATGGCTAACTCTGTTGGCATGGCTAACTCTGTTGGCCATGCCCACTTGGCCAGCCACACCATGGCCTGGGGTAGGGAGGTGGGTGTGGGTGGTCAAGTGGGTATGGCCTGGGGGAATTTCCGCTGCCGGTTCCCAGGATATGGTGGGAACCTGGAGCAATACACCACTGTAAAGATGTACTACCTGAACACTGCAGAATTCACGTTTTATATTTACAACTTGTTTGATATTATCCAACATGCTACCCCATAAAAGGAAATGATGTCAGGCTCATTCCTGATTAAATTTAGCCTCTATTAAATTCCACTGCTCTTCAAGGCATCATGTTTTTTAAAGATCATTTCTAGTGCCCTTTAAAAAGCAAAGTGGTGTTGGTTGGAGTCATTCTGGTTTCTGCAACCTGCCATTATGGCCTCTCAGCTCAGTTCCCCAGTATGTAATACGAGATAATAATAATTTCATGGCAGAAATTATTCTGGGTTGAGAGGATTTTTGCTGGAGAAACTCCACTCTAAGGACACCTGAATGAGGCTCCTTTCATGTCCCCAAGATATTTTCCCACCAAAGTGGTGTCTATTTATTTACTTGCAATTTTTTGCTTTCGTACTGCTAGGTTGGCAGGAGCTGGGATGGATACAGGTGCTCATTCTGTCATGCAGTACTTGGGTCTTGAACTACCAACTTGCAGGCCTTCCAGCTAACAAAGCAAGCTTCTTAACCACCGAGCCACTGCAGTCCCATATATGTAAAATGAGAAAAAAATGTCCTATCTACAATAGAGTTTTTTTATGATGCAAGTACTAGTAAGGGTGCAGGGTTCTTTCAAAACCTCTTGTAATGCAGAAGAATCATGACACTATCAGAAGGGATTCATCAGCAGCATCACATGAGCTCACTATATCTCTCAGTACTCAGCAATTCAGTGTTGTGCTTTCTTACAAAACAAAGGTACTGTTTGAATACAATTTGATATCCTGACAATAACTTCTTTAAATTGACTGGGACTTAGTTCCACTATATTTAATAAAGTTTATTTCCAGAGAAGTAAGAGCCTCCCACCACCCCACCTGCACCACCACCCCAATGATACTGGCAATGAGTTATCAAAAAAACCCCACAATCAGTCAAAAGTAATACAAGTTTAGATTAATCCAAGAATGGTAAGAAATGTTTGCAGTTAATCAAAACCATGTTTGTTTTTTAAAATACTTTTCCTAAAAATATTGGCAGAGGAGGGAATAGTTGGGTGAGTAGAACCCCGCATAACCAAAAAGCTCCATTCCACGGAGCTCTTTGCTATGCATTTTTCACGCTATGTGGATCCACTTCCCGAAAACCCCATATAATGAAAAAAAATCATTATGCAGGGTATCGCATAATGGACTGCAGTGGCTCAAGTGGCTAAGACGCTGACTGGGAAGCAGAAGGTCAGCATTTCGATTCCCGAGTACTGCAGGACGGAAATGAGCTCCCATCTTCGTCCCAGCTCCTGCCAACCTAGCAGTTCGAAAGCAAGAAATTGCAAGTAGATAAATAGGAACCACTTTGGTGGGAAGGTAACAGCGTTCTGTGTGCTCCGGTGTCTAGTCGTGCCTGCCACATGACCACGGAAACGTCTGCAGAAGCAGACAGCGCTGGCTCTTCGGCTCAGAAACAGAGATGAGCACTGCACCCTAGAGTCGGATACGACTGGCTTTCGAGCAAGGGAAACCTTTACCTTTAGGGTATCGCCATTGCCTAATGAACACTTTGTTGTACACATTTTTTGTTATACGAAGAGTTCGTTATGCGGGGTACCACTGCATAACAATATGGCAGTTGAGTTAGCATAGTGATTTTTTTTTGTTAGATTTGCCTTTGTTCAGGATGAACACTGTGATGAAATGAAAGCCTCCTTCAAACACAACCAATGTAAATCAAAATCTTTTTGTCATTTTTTTGTAGGCTGGGGTGATCAACTCATCTGGACTCAGACTTATGAAGAAGCACTCTTTAAAGCCAAGAACTCGTAAGTTGCACATATCAACTGAGTTGTGTCCTCTTGTGTTAAGTTCTTCTATATCAGGAATGCCCAATGCTCACATGGAGGCAGAAGTAAAACATGCCCATGCTTGTGCAAAACGCTGTTGTAAATGCAACCATGGCTGTCATAAACACGTTTTTGAGAGCCACAGGTGCATTTACGGCAGCATTTTGTACATGTGTGGATGCATTTTACTTCCACTTTTAGGAGCAGTTAAGGTGGTGCGGACTAGATTATTTGGTGATGCAGGCCGTAGTTTGGGCACCCTTGCTCTATATAATTACTTTGGTCTTTAATCAAAGAAAAGTGTTTCTAAAACACTTTATAGCATCTTTATTTCTTCATTCTTTTCCTATAACCTACTTGAAAGTTTCTAATGGCTTCTTTTATTTTCAGCAATAAACCTATAATGGTCATCCATCACTTAGAAGACTGCCCTCATAGTCAAGGTAACATCCCAGTCATCTTTTATATGTGGCACTTGTTCTTCAGTGATCTTGATTCTTTGGTCAGTTGTCCTTGCTCTTTGTAAATGATAGTAAATTAAGTTCATGATCTTCAGCCCTACCTGCAGAGTTCTAATGTTCCTTGATTGCCTTTCATCTAACAAAGCCCAGCCTGGTTTACCTCCTGATGGCAATCTAGAATGGATTGTCACCAATAAAATAAAATGGTCACCATTAGAAACCGAAGCTCATAGTTTGTTCCTAACAAATTGTAATATTAATCCTGTGTAGGGTCAAGGTGGTAGTGCCTACCTCCATTCATCAATTCAAAGTTGTGGACACATTTAGTGTGTGTACAAGGTTATGTGAGGGCAATTAAAGTTTCAACTCTGTACATAATTACTCAACAGTGAGTGAGCCAAACTGAACTCAGAATTAGGAGCTCTATTCGAATAAATATACTCAGAACTATACTTTATTCCTCATTTTTCAGACTTTCCCCTTAGTTCTCTCCTTAAGCTTTATTGTGTAATTGACTCCCATCCTCTCTACACATACCAAGTGGCTATTTTTGAGATGAGATGAAGTTTCTCCATGTTGAGCCATCTAGTTTTTTTAGATTTTTCCTTGTTCCAGAGTACAGCCATGTCCATTGCACATAGGATAATTTTGATAGCCAGTTTATGTTATATAATAGAAATATAAACAGGTCAGAAGAGGAAATAAATTTGTCCCAAGAGAAATTTTAGACTACATCTCCTGCATTCCCTAACAATTGGCCTTGGTTTTTGAGGTTTCTATGGAAGCCAACATTTCCCACATTCTATGGCTACATATTCAGAGCTGAAATGCAGTCATGTCACAGTTATAGTAACATTTAACTGACTGATCTTATGGAGGAGTTGATTTACCAAGTCTCTACTTATTCAATAGGCTTACTCTGCTTGTGACTTACTGCTGGATTTCAGACTGCTCCTCAGTGCCCGCAGCTTGATAGTAGTATATTTACCTTGCCTCAGCCATGGGATAGCCAATCATGAAGGCACAAGGCAACCTCAGAAGGTTCAATTTTCAGGGAAATCTAACTTCTAGTACCTCTGTTCCTCGAAGTGAAACATTAATTTGCTGCATCAGTCAAATTAACATACCATGGAGAAATTTGTAGGTGAACAACATATATATAAAAGTAGGCCAGGAAACAGAGCGTACTGTCTTAGTCTTTGGTTCTTTTTGCAATTTCCTTTGCCAAGTAAAAGAATGCAGGATTAAAAAATGGTATGTATTGTGATAACCTTGGTTCCATCTTGTTCACAAGTGTATTGTAGTGAATTGCACTATTTAGAAGATGATCTGTTCTACTTCACAATAATAAGCATTAGATGCCCAACATTTATTTTGTTTGATCTGTATGTACAATTCTTTTTGTCCTTTATATTCCCCTTGTTTATCACATTCTAGCACTGAAGAAAGCATTTGCTGAACACAAAGAAATACAGAAATTGGCTGAGAAGTTTATTCTCATCAATCTTGTTGTAAGTATTTTTAAAAAACCACTTGATCAAGAGCTTTATTGTGTAATTCTCATATCATTTTGGCCACATGTCATCCTGTAGGTCACTCTATATAAAGCTACCTAAGCTGCCTTTCATAGGGACCATTTCTAAAATATGAAAACCTTTCTGTGGAAGAGGCAGATATATACCTGTACATTTTTGTTTTACAAAAGCATAAAGTTTCTTAGTATGTCAAAATTTGTCCTTTGTTGGAAAACTGATACACAGAGTAATTTCTGACAGAATGCACTCATAATAAAATAGATATGTGTTTGTTGTTCTTATATAACAACACACATCTTTTTATATACTTTGCTTACAGGCAAAGTCTATATGGGGATACACACACCCTTTCTAAACAATTATACTGTACTAAAATTATTATTACAATTATTGACTATTGCACATATAAATTCTGGTATAGCTGTTGCATGGCTTTGTTTCACTGAAATTCCAACTGGGTTGAGATAACTGACAGCTGCTTTGTCTTGGCACTTCACCTCCTGTGAGTTTATTATTTAAATGTTGTGTATTTAGAGATTTATTTATTTTTCTTTACTTTAAAAAATTCTAGTATGAAACCACAGACAAACATCTCTCACCAGATGGACAGTATGTTCCCAGAATCCTCTTTGTAGGTGAGTAGTTGATTCAAAGTTACTTCCAGACTGTGATAAACAGTATCAAAATAATCATTGGCATATCAGAGAATGCATTTTTCCTGAAGCTGGAAAATGCCACTGGCATGGATTTGTTTAAGGTGGATCCCAGCTTGCCATGAAGTGACCCACACACTAAGATCATTGAGCCATCTCATTGAGGCACATACGAAATGAGACATGCAGGATTTAACACCAGGACTTCAATGGACTGCCTCAGCCTTGAGGATATCGACAAGGTGCGCATTCATAGCCAGTCCATCTGGTATGGCCTCTTCCGCCTCCATGGCCATTGGGAATCAGAGTTCCTCCTCCGGTCATTTTGCCATTGGCACCAATATGATTGTTTTCATTGCATTTCTTCCAATGAGGGGACCATTACCCCACCTAAAGGGGCTCATCCCCTTTAGGGAGTCAGGTTATTTACTACCACTCAACACTCAGCATTAAGTTGTTGGCTGTACAGTCTACTCTATTACCATAGTGGGATGTCCAGCCAGACACAATAATCAAAATAATATGTCATCAAATAATATGAATTAACCTTACTGTGCAATGGAAATTTCATTTACATTGTCCAGTATGAAAATGAGGATAGAGAGGTGAACTCTGGTCATATGTGGCTGTTTTTTTATACTGATCTCCCTTGACACCTGATGGGGTAAGTTAGGAAGCGAAGAAGATTATTGTAACTTGCAAAGGTTGGCCTTGCTCGAAAGCCAGTTGTATCCGACTCTAGGGTTCAGTGTTCATCTCTGTTTATAGCCAAAGAGCCAGCGGTCTGCATCTGCAAACATTTCCATGGACACATAGCAGGCATGCCCCAATGCCAGAGTTCACGGAATGCTGTTTACCTTCCCACTGAAGTGATCCCTATTTATCTACTTGGAATTTCTTGCTTTTGAACTGCTAGGTTGGCAGGAGCTGGGACAGAGATGAGAGCTCATTTCATCATGCAGTACCTGGGAATCGAACTCCGACCTTCTAGTCAGTGAGTTCAGCATCTTAACCACTTGAGCCACCGCAGTAACTTGACAGCTCCTCAAAAATAAAGCTACGATAGAGTAATAATTATGGTCCATTGTCCGATCTCATGAATGCTATTAAACTTTTTACAAAGCAAAGGTAATGAAAGCATCTGTGCAATAATGACATACTGTAGTTCAATGTGTGATAATGTATTGTTATAATTACTATAGGAAAGTATGGTATATACTATCTTACTTTTATTAAAAGACGGTCCAGAATCAATAACGAATTACCATCCCGGCTCTTGTTCAGTTAGAATTACTGCCACCACTCCATTTGACAAAGTGCTCTAGCTCGGCACTGAAACTTTCCCCAGAATAAGCCATAAAGTATGTGGCTAGTTCCACTCAACATCAGTGCACTACTAAATAGAATTTTTACACATGTTTATTGACCTAGAGTTGTGGCCTTCAAGGAGTTGTTTGAGTTCAGTTTCATCTACCATGATCTGGCCAATGTTTAAACATGACAGGAATGCTAGTTCAACAATTTTGGAAGGACCAACTTTACCGCTCTCCTTGACATAGAATGAAGATATAATGGTTTGAGTATTTCAGAACATGGAATGAAGTTTATTAGTTCTTCTTGCTGATCCAGATCATTATCAGAACAAAGATTGATATGTTTCTTCTGAGTTCTGTCTCCAACGTGGAGAATTTGAGCTTTGCAAATATTTGAACTATGGAATGTGTCAGTTGCTGGCAAAACTTGAAAAGCTTGTACTCCAGGCTCCATTAAGCATTTAGTAAAGACAGCTTATGGTTATGTCATTTTCATTGGAATTTACAGGACGGATCTTACAGCATCCCTGTTGACATACCATAAAAAAAAATTTCTTCCCATATTCATGTGGTATTGAGAATGTCATTTTAATTCATTTTCTTGGTTTATTTTTCTGGGAAGGAAATAAAAAAAACCCAATAGATTGATGGAATGAAAAGCTTAGAAACTGATTAGTTCGCATCTACAACATCATTGTGCCAAATTCAGGAAATCTGTGGCAATAGCAAACCTCACAAGTAGTATTTGGCATAATCTTCTGTGGACTGCAGCTCATTGAAGAAGGCTACATCTCAAGAAATGGGTTAATATCCATTAAAATGTATGCCAAATTCAGCTTGTTAGTCTCTAAAGCAGGAGTTCCCAACCTTTTTCAAGCTGTAGGCCGGGCCACGCTCTCTCAGTCAGCTTCGAGGGTCAGATGGCCATTTTGCCCTGCTTGCACAATGGGGGTTGCTATTTTGTCCCAACAGCTTCAAAGGGGTGGCCATTTTGTTTCTTGAATGCCCTTGGAGGGTGGGGGCCACATGACATGGCAACAGGGGCCAGATCCGGCCCATGGGCCTTAGGTTGTGAATCCCTGCTCTAAAGTGCCCCAATATTTCTTGTAACTTGCAAGGGAAAATTAAACATTTCTCCAATTCTCCTTTCAGATCCTTCACTGACTGTTAGAGCAGATATTACTGGAAGATACTCCAATCGCCTCTATGCTTACGAGCCTACAGATACACCATTATGTAAGTATTTTGTACTTCTGATTAGAGCATTTAGAGTAGAACAAAGAAATGGCCACCATAGGAGCTGGCACTTAGTATATAGCCATTTTATGAGTATCATCTTTACTTGGTTCATATTGCAAGATCTTTTCATGAACCAATATGATGGCATACATGGCTTGCCCTAAGCCAGTGGTGGTGAACCTATGGCACGTGTGCCAGAAGGGGCACCCAGAGCCCTCTCTGTGGGCACATATTCCATTGCCCCAGCACAGAGTTCACCCTGCCCCTCTGCCCAGCAGCCCAATGGGAACGCTTCTTCCTCCCCCCCCAGCAATGAGTTCACCCCACCCCTCTGTGGTGCATACAGCAACCTGTTGAGTTTGAGCACTTGGTCTCTAAAAGGTTCGCCATCACTGCCCTAAACTATGCTGTTTGTGTTGCTACCAAGACATTGCTAGAACAAACTGCTCTAGCTGAGGCAAATCATAAGGTAGAGCCTAGTATACCTTAACAACTTACACTGCTTGGAACTTTCTTAGGGAATCTAGAAGCGTCATGTGGGAAAAGCAAATTAAAACAATAAAAGTCAATGCATTCCAATCTGGCTGAGTTTCAAATATGGCTTTCTTCTGTAAAAAAAACAGATAGTTATAAATACAAATGGCTTCTGCTTCCCTAAGCACTGTGAAATTAAAATTATTTTTTATTTGCAGTTTTCTTAAATTAGGGCATTTCTCTGGCTGAAGGCTAGTTAAAATTTCCCATCATACTTTACAATGACAGGGGTAAAGATTGGGCTCCCTGCTCCTCAGTTGATCCATGCTGATCATTTGAGGAATAGAGAGTGCCTGTTCTTCATCACTGTAACAGCACATTGCACCCCATCCAGATCTTGAGAAAAGAGTTTAGCCAGGATGTATCACTCACAAACACATTAGGTCCATGAGCCAGATGTGTCTCATCCCTGATAATATAAAGTGGTATCTAAAACATTTAAAATAATTAAACACCATCAAATAAATTCTGACTTATGGCGATTCCATCCAGAAATTATTGGGTAAATAATACTTAAAGGTAAAGGTAAATACTTAGAATACTAAGGAGTAGTTTACTATTTCTTCTAGGGAGGAGGGGCATCTTGTGTCTGTGTAGCTTGCCCATGGCTACATAGGCTGGCTCCTCTTCCTGGAGGCACAGTAGAAATTCAATTCCCCGCTTATGGCTCTTCAGACAGATACCTAAACCACTGAGCTTTTCAGCCAGATATCTAAAAATTTACACCTGTAAAAGTGATATCTGTATATGACTTTTAGTATAAAACCAACTGACTTTGGTGTATCTCTTTCCAGTGTACTCAAATATGCAGAAAGCCCTGAAGCTGTTGAAGACTGAATTGTGAAGCAAGAAAAATGAGACAATATCAAGTCTTCTACCTTTAATTCAGCCTTGAACAAAACACCCTCTCTTCTCACAAAAGGAAATGTGGAGGTTAATTTTAGGATATATGTCAATGACATGCATAAACTCCAATAGGAAAATTATCTTATACATATTCATTTGTAACTGTGTAGCAGGAAGTATTGATTGCTTTTATAAAACATGAATAAAAACACTGTGTGCTCTATTGTGTAAATCAGGATTCCAAAATAAATCTGCTTTATGATTGTTTATAAAACTACAGTCTGTCTTAATTTTTCTGATCTGGTAAGATTTCCAAAGGACAAAAGGAACACAGGGAAAGAATCCAGTAATGATGTCTTACTAAACAGGAAAGGTGTTAAGACATTTATTCTCTTACATCTCCATGACTGGGAATAACTCTTCTGAAATCCTGTTCCCACGCCAATCAATAAAAGACTGAGAGAAACACCACAACCAATAGAAGAATTGTTCAGCATGTAAAAATACTGGAAATTCCTTTCCATACATCATCAATGTCAGCTGCTACTCATATCCGAGCATACATTTTTCCTGGAAGTCATTTTCTCAGTTGATGGATGTGTCTCTGGTGACTCAATAAACCAATCCTGGTATGAAACATGCAACCACACACATAACACTGAATAGAAGGTGGAGGGCGTAGTTGAGTTTGATGAAGCTTTCGTGTTTGTTAGCCTCTTCATGTCTGTGGCATTCTCCTTCGAAGTGATTGGCAGCAGCAGAAATGGTTTTGCACCAAAGTGGGCCATCTATGGCTGCTGCTTTCCAGGTTTGAGGGTTCATACCTGACACCTTCATGGCTTGTTTCAGCTGGTCCTTATAATGCTTCAAAGGAGCTCCACAAGGTCTTTTATTTTATTTTTATTTATTTATTTATTAGATTTGTACCCTGCCTTACTCGCACAAGTGCGACTCAAGGCGGCTTCCAACAAAAATAAATACAATATACAAACATGATATGCAGTAAACAAAAATACATAAATTATACAATATACATTAACAAAAATAAATAAATGCCTTTACAATTTCAAGATACAATACAATATAAAAGTAAATTCAATACAAAAAATCAATAAACAATGCAGACCATAAGTAAAAATAAACTAGCATGTAACAAAATACCCAAAACATACAAAAGATAACAAAGTATACAATAATATCTAAATATACAATAATACAGTGTGCAAAAATTACTCTAAAAACAACACATAATGGGGGAAAGAAGTTCATAGCTCAGCGATTGCAGCAATGGTGGGTGAAATAGTTCTTTTACATCCCCGCCGAGACGGGGCTCCGGCAGAGCTGTCACAGCTGGCCTCGAAGCCCTAGCCAATGATGGGGCCAGGGAGAGGCGGCGGTGCAGACCCGTGGCGTCGGGCCGGACTCTCCTTTTATCCCTGCCAAGGCGAGGCTCCAGCAGAGTGGCCACAGCTGGCCTCGAAGCCCTGGCCGATGACTTGTCCAGTCTTGTACTGGAGCTATGTTCCCCATAAAGAATTTGATGAGGAAGCCTGGAACCATCCATATGGCAGACATGCCATAGCCATCTAAGGCAATGGCCTATGATGGAAGCTTCAATGCAATTTACACTTGCCTTCTCAAAGACTGCTATGTTGGTGACATAGTCATCCCACTTGATGTTCATGATGGACCTTAGCTTCTGTTGGTTCCATACATATACTACTCTATAACCAAATCTGTTTGAAGTGTAATAGCTCTTACATTAGAGGGCAGAACCATTCATTGTGCATTAAGATGACTATCTGATATCTGAGCACAGCATGCCCCTGTCTCAAGTCCTATTGTGTTGCTGCACAAATTATATACTTTTTAGTGGTGAATTGCCCCAAGTTAAAACTGTTGGACTTTTTTTTTTACAGAGTGTTGCATCTAGCATGTCCTAAAGCAGTGATGGTGAACATTGGCACTCCAGGTTTTCTGGAACTTCAATTCTCAGAAGCCCTGATCAGCAGGAGTGCTGACTTGGACTTCTGGTAATTGAAGTCCAAGAACTCCAGGAGTGCCAAGGTTCGCCATCACTGTCCTAAAGGAACAAGGCTATATGTTTTAAAATGCAAAGCCTCTTCAGTTCCCCTTTTATTTCTTCTTAGTTCCTAAAGTACAAATGCTCAGGCACAGTTTCAGCAGAAGGAAAAATAATATTTATATAAGATATGTGTACAAGCAAAGTTGTCGGGTAGATGGCAAAAATATAACTTAACTGTTCATTTTACCTTGGTTGGAGTAAAAGCAGGAAGAATAACCTCTCAAGCAAATGATAGTTGCTAGAGGGGCTTTCGGAAATTAAAATTTTGAATCAGAACAACTGAACCAGTCAAACAGACAGACTAAACCTAAACTAGCAACAGCAAGAGCTCCGACACAGAGTTTAGGGTGGAAAATACAGTTACATTTGGAGGGAAGAAACATTTCATTTCTAAGGACTAAGTTGAGCTTGCCTGCTGAATGCTTAACAAAGAAATCCCTGTAGACATTATAATGTTGCATACTGGGCCACACAACTAAAGGAGCTCATCCACATGTGGCTGTTGGCCCACTTAGGGAGTCAGGTTATTTACCACCACCTAACACTTGGCGTTGAGTCGCTGGCTGTACAGTCTACCCCATTACCGTAGCAGGATGTCCAAGTATTACACCTTTTGCATAAATAGTAAAACAGGATTTCAACCTCTTGACTGAATACTGTATATTTAATAATGAACACAGCATTTCCCAAACTATGTTCTGCAGAACACTGGTGGACTTAAATTCTCAGAAGTCTCAGTCAGTACATTGGCTGATCAGTACTTTGGGGAATGGATTTAGGCTTCTGGGAATTGAAGTCCAAAACCAATGATTGGGAAACATTGGTCATGGGTTCAGATGCCTCTCTATGGGGTTTCAAAGAGATTGCGGCTTTGAACACTGTCAGAATCCAGTGCTGAAAAGCCTTTGATTCAATTGAGCAGGGTTCTGTTTATATTCTTAATTAAAGGGGGGGGGATGAGATACTTTATTCACCCACTAATAAGAAAATTTGCAACACATAGCAGCCTCATTTTGGCTAAAACTATTGTACTGCTGATTTCATGAAAACCTTCACTCCTGCCCTGAGGAGAAAAGGCAAGCATTTAAGAAGTGTTTTCCATGAGGCAGTGAAGTCTCCGTTACCTCACACCAGCAATTTACGTAAAATCTGTTGAATAATTAATGTTTGGTCTGCCTGCACTTCATGTTTCCCAGCAGAACATGTAAACGAATAACTTGTAACCAAAATATGGCCATCTATTAAATATCAGTGTTATTCATGTATTAATGTCACATATAACCTTATCAGGATTACAGAAAGCAGGCTCCGCAAGAGAAAAACTGACAGCCATGTTCATAGCCAAATCTTCTCAGTCTTCTCCTTCCATAAAGCATATTAGGGGTATGGCTGGTTCAGACAATCATGACCCTAAGAGGAAATGATTGATGGCCAAACTACTTCAAAATATTGTGAACGCACACCCAAAATTCCACTTACAGAACCTGGCTAGACGGGCAGTGGAAACTGTGGAGGAGAGCGATTCATAACTAAAGATGGCTATGTTTCCTGTAGCACTTTTTTCTGACAAATGTGAACACCACACCACCCCCCCAGCTGAAGCATAACAGAGGAAAAGAACATTTTTTTAAAAAAAATGCATACTATCTACTACTGTACTAACATTGTTGCTACTGTGAGGATAGAATCAGAATTAGAGACCAATGAATTCACGGAGTCCTTTTCAGGCTTGTGGGTATAGCATTAGAGCAGGGGTTCCCAACCTTTTTAAACTGGGGATTGAGAAAGACCCACTGAATTCAATGGAGTTTTTTCTGAGAAAACATGCAAAGACTGGATGCACAAGAGCTTTGATGACTACTTCACACACTGATTCCTACCTGGCTATTTGTGTTCTTCTCATTACCATTTTTGTAAGTTGCCTGTATCCACTTCAAGAATTCATCCAGTTCAACCTTTTAGTAAAAGCACAATCTCCTGCGTGCTAAGTGTTACATGAATGCACACAAATTTTTTGGTAGGCTCCAAAAAAAATTTGTACCACACTGTGGGTGTGGTATGGCAGACAAGACCAGGGGAAAGCCCTGCGTTGCACCCAAATTAGGACTACTTTTTTTCAAAACTTGGATGTGCGGGGCCAGCCAGAATTTCTCCTACCGGTTCTGGCCAACTGGTGCAAACCTACTGAAGCCCACCACTGACACATACTGATTATTATTTTTAAATGGCAGCAGCATCTCTTTACAGTTCAGGTTTTCATGAAGTCCCTTTTGTATTATACGAAAGACAGATCCAACTGCATGTCAAACACAGTTCATCAAACGTTTTATTTCATTTAAACAAACTAGCAAAGCACCACAAAGATCTAATTTATAATGTTCTATTTCATAATTATGATCAAATATTTTCATACCAAGGAATGTAATTAATTAAATCTAAAGACCAATATCAGTATCACAGTTGATGTACTGCATTATTTAAATTTAACCAATCAAAGGAAAAAAAATATGAGCACTCTCTTACTTTGACCAGCTAATTAAACGTTCTCTTCTGCAATTTTTAAAAATTACACTATTTATTACAACCAAATGAATTCATTGTTCAGGCATACGGTGAAACGTTCATGTCCCTTTTTATCATGTTACTATTTTTCATGCACATCTTATATTCTTCATTCTAAAGATAAGGAAAAAAATTCTGGAAATTATCACGGCACTGATAGACACCCCAAACCTATACATTCATGTGTAAACAGAAATAGAGTTAAAAGAGAAAGCTCACATACAATCCATTCATGCACTAAAATGCCAACAGGACTTGAGAATGGAATCTCTAAGCATGTAAGAATTCACATATTCGTGTTTCTATAAAATGCAAAGAATGTGGGAGGGGGGAATAGAAGAAGAGATGGAAAAATAGTTTCTATCTCTCACTCAAGTAAATCCTAGGTTCTTTTTAGATCCATACAGCAGCACAATACACTGAAATATTCAACTTTAAACATTCCAGGTAACGATTTGTTCTTTCAAGAAAGGAAAGAGAAAGAGGAAAATATGTATGCAGTTGAAATACAGGGTTCTTTTCTCCTTTAAATTAAACGCAATAGCAAGAAAATTGACAAAAGATCAAAACAATTACGTAAAACTTCAATAGCTCAGTAGAACTATCGATCCACATTCTTATGGGGTTCAACTTCTGTTCAGCTATACAATGGGCAAAAACATTTCACAGCGAATTGATCCAAGGAGAAATCATCAACACCATGGAGAAGAGTCGGCTCTAAGTGCGTCATCTTATCTCAAGTGTATAACTCTCAGATAATATATAAAGCAGCCAATCAGTGGACGATTCAATTTTTAAAACACAGAAAATGGAATATTCAGTTCTTAGGGGATGTTTCCAGGTCAAAGAAATGCACTTGGGTTTGCACGGGGGTCCTTTTGATTCCTGTATCTATAAGTGAGCCATACTCCTAAGATCTGAAGTAACAAAAGAAGAAAAAGGTTAGTTAGAAAGAATAAATTAATAATTTGCTAAATTCACAAAATATTATGTGCCATCACCTCATTCAGTCAAACAGTTTGCGTTACACAGAGTATAACTAGCTAATTTCATGTGCAAATATATATTTGAGAAACTTAGGCACATATTGTGATATAGTTCCAACCCTGCTATCTACTCAACCAATAGTAATTACATTCTATGCAGGATTTTGTAGATATAGATATTCAGAAGTGGTTTATTATTGCCTCTTTTGGGTGCGCTCTGGGACTGTGTAGCTTGCCAAAGATCATACATGTTGCTCTTTCTCTCATAAGGCACTGGGAGTAATCAAATTTCTGAACCATGCAGCCACATGTTCTAACTCACCAAGCTATCCAGGCAGCTGTGTGCTTGAATATCAAATAAAAAGCAAGGCTTTCACTTCTCCTATTTTAATTCATAAGCAGTCCAAACACCATTTCAACATAAAGTGAAATAAAAGCAAGTCCTTCACTTTGGTGGCCCCCATCTTTGCAGATGGGAACCAATTTATGCATTTCACAAATAAGTTTTTTTAAAAAAAATTATACAGTGGTACCTCGCTTAAAGAGCATAATGCATTCCACGGGATTGCACTCTAAGCGAGTTTGCTCTTTAAGCGAAACACCATTCTAAGTGACCAATTGTGACTTCTGATGGGGAGGGGGGCTTGCTAACCCCGATTTAGTTGTTAAGTGAGTTTTTGGTTAGTTTTAGTTGTTAAGCGAGGCAACCATTCAGAGAAAATTCTGCTCTTTAAGTGAGTTAGTCTCTAAGCGAGGCACTCTTTATGCGAGGTTTTACTGTAAGCATATGCTGCCCAATTGTTCTAGTAGCATTTTGGAAGATATTTCCCCATTCTTGAAAATATGCTGTTTTTATCTTTTAACTATGAGCTTTTTTCAAGAAAAGGTAATTATGATATCTCACAGACCTGGCACTATTACTCCATGACAAGGACGGGTATACTGTACAAAAAGATCTACTGCTCAAAGAAAATAATGCATTAGAACTTTTGACTTTTACAAACATTTCATATTTCTCTGGTTCATGCTATGGAAAGCAGTGAATTTTGATAACATGTTTCCAAAAGCACTCCCCTGAATCAGAGCAAAGTGTGTCATATTTGAAAAGAGAAATAATTTGTTTTTCTCTTATGACTGATCAGAATGTGCAATTGGTGGTATCAATGGTGCTGAGAAAATGGAGAGAGAAGGAGAGAAAGGAAAAGCAAGAACTATGGAGAGAGAAAATTCAATTCCCCCAGGGCATTAATGAGATGTTGTTTTTTGTACAATTCTTTTAGTGCATCAGTTTATATATTCTCCCATAGGAATGATCACAAGGGTAGCCAAGCGAACAGTTTCAGGAGATATTTCAGGTTACTATTACTGATTTTCTCCCTTTTGTCTTATCTGCCTTTCATTCCTCTGTTTTTTCCAACTAAGATCCTTGATATAATTTTATTTAATCATGAAATTACATCAACATTAAATTAGGGTACATTCACTATTGAGGTCTAACTCTAGAAGGAGACTTAGACTGCAAGTATGTGGCATTTTCTAAAGTGATACCTATGTTAAGTCCGGGGGGGGGGGGAAATGTGTAAAATATTGTGGCACTGGTAGAAGTGATATACTGTATTTTCTGGCGTATACGACTACTTTTTAACCCTGAAAAATCTGTGCCAAAGTCGGGGGTCGTCTTATAAGACAGGTACTTAACTGCAGCTTGTTTCCCCTTGCTTCATATGTCCGGCGCATATGGTGGGGGGTGCCGCGGCCGAGTTCCTGCTCTGTGTGGGGAGTATGAAGCAAGGGGAAGCAAGCTGCACACATCTTCCTGTACCTCGATGAGGAGAACATGAGCGTAGATTGGCTCTCCACCAGAACCTGCCCATTCGACTCGGAGGGCTGTGCGTCTTGGTTGAGTGTGGGTTAATTTTTATTTGGTGTGCATTGGAAGAGGGGTAGTCTATATTTTAACTGGAAAAGTTGGGGGTCGTCTTATACGCCCAGTCGTCTTATACGCCGGAAAATACAGTAATTCAACATGTCTACTCAGAAATTAGCCCCACTGATTTTCAGTAAAATGCAAGACAAGTGGCAAACCAGTTAGTGCTTTTTACCTAAGTGACAAAGAGGGTTTTATTTCCACAAACATCTGCAACAATGCTTGTTCAAAAGAAGAGCATACAATTCTTTTATGGCAAACATTTAGCCCCTATATAACTTTCCCCCAGAAGTCCATAGATGGTCCCAAAACAAAATTTGCTCTTACCTCTGTGAAACTGAAGAAAAGTCCAATGCCTCCTACAAATCTCAGGACTAGTCCAGAATATTCTTTTAATATTGGTGCACAGGGCTGGCATTGTGTATGAGAGCATTCCTGTAATTGGGCATAGTTAAAAGGTTAAAAACAAGGGTCCTCAAACTTTTTAAGCTGGGGGCTGAATCACTCCCCTCAGACTGTTGGCAGGCTGGATAGGTGCCACCACCACTGCTGCTGGCATTGGGGAGGAGTTTTGGGGGCTTGGGATGGTCCCACCACCACTGGGCCCCAAAGCTCCCCCCAGCAGCCACCAGGACCACCCCGAACTCCCAACACTCCCCTCGCTGCCACCTGTGGCAGTGGGACCACTCCCAAGCTACCCAACACTCCACCCACACTGCTTCCCTGCTTACCAGCCTGGAGGAGCTGCATGGCACCAATTCATCCAGCCCATGACCTCACTCCGGCCACCGTTTCTGCTTCTACCACCTAAATCCTTGCCTCCTTCACTTGGCTTGACATGTTCCTAATGCACTTCATAGCACGGCGGATGTTGTAAGCCTTACAACATCCTCCTTGCTACAGAGCACTATTAGGGACACATCAAGCCAAGCAGAGGAGACAAGGATCGAGGCGGAATTTTTGGGCCACACCCCCACCCAGCCACACACCCTCCTCCTCACAATCCAGGGACATCCAAGAGCATAGAAGAGGAGTGTTGGGCTCCCCTGGGTGGAGGAGGAAGCACGCCCTAGGCATTTTAGCACCAGCCCCAACAGACCAGCCTCAGCTGCAGTGGAAGACATAAATACTGTAGTAATTCTATTTTAAATCTCTTTCCCTCCCACAGCATTTCATAATATGGTGATTTTTCACGGAACTGTTTTTTTTTTTTACACTTATATGACTTAATTGACTACTGTCTTAGCCTCAGTTTCATTTTTAAAAAATCTGTGTTTAAGACAAGACCACCGAAATATCCTCTTTATGTTGTTTGCAAATCTACTTGAAGCCAATTAGCTCATTGTCTCTTCTATCTTCTGGGAAAGAGGATGCTAAAGGGGAGAGACAATGAGCCAGGTATATTTGCATACAACATAAAGAGGATATTTCGGTGGTCTTGTCTTAAACACAGACTGGGAGGGATTTTCATTCTAACCAAGCTCGGGGGCAGGGGCCCCCAGAGGTGCAGGGCACGTAGCATTTGCTACTCTTGCTATATTGTTAATCCGGCACTGGATTTAAGAGTTACATGTCACAATTAAAGCCCTAGACCTAGAACAACTCTGTATGAAATGCAACAAAGCAAAATATACCATTAAAATGAAAATAAGTTATTATTTCAAGAATGCGACCAACTGTCCAGGTCTTCTACCAGAAGCTTTGTAATAGAACATACAAATCAAGCTGTGTACTTACAGCAGGACATGTATCCTCTTCACTAATATTTTTGAATCCACAGCAATTCAGATTCCTTTCAATATCTTGCTTTGCATTGTTTGTGTTGTTCCATCCAACTTCAAGCAGCTTGCTCTGCATAACAAAAGGAAGTTACTTAGCAGTTTTGTACACACTTCCTCATCACTTACTTAAAGTCACTGTTCTTGTATCATAGTACAGTTATGTAAACGGCACTACCAATTTTATCTGAACACCAGGTTTTCCCATAGTTTCATGAAAGGGAATTTCTCTTTTTTTAGTCTATCCTCCATAGTTCCATGGCTTTGCCTTGAAACTTTATGATTATCCATTTCAGTAGGTGATACCAATTTTTGTTTTTAATAGTGAATTAGTCTTTTTCTTAACACCAGTGATATATTCCCGTCACATATCTTCTCATATGATTTCCACTATCGTCAACCTTAAAATTTCACAGATGAAAATACTTTTTCTCCATAAGGAAAGCTGTTAGCTTCCTCCTACATTACTGAATTGCTATATTTTTCTGTCTTTTCCAGGTCACCCTTTTTGAATCAAAGTTGCATCCAGCAAAAATTAGTTACACTTAACGTCAGTGTACTTACAACATTCCATTTTCTCAGTGTGACTAATTAGGTTGATTCCATTCAACGAACTTTTATAGTAGCATTATGATACCATCAATTTTCTTTTCACTCATACCTTACAATTTCTACTATTTCATGTCTTCTTTTACACCTATAGTTGGCTCAGGTTGATGTTTTCAGCAAGCTTTCTACTGCAAGTACATTTCCAGAGCAGTTATGACCAATTCAGAAGGGTCTGTGTCACAATGTTTATGAAGCAGCTATGAACTTCAAAGCTTTGGATCATGGCCCTTCAGCACTGACCTCACTGGCTATAATTTCTGAAAAATTAAGACTAAACTCTTATTCCTGCTTTAGTACCTTTGTTACATATGTAAACAGAACTTTGTTGGATATTTGTATAATTTCCTCATGGATACCTACAGTAATATTCTTTATGTTCTTTCTTTGTTACGAACCATGTTTGGCCCATCCATGTGGAAAATCAGAATGGAAAATTAATACCAACCATAATTTTAAGTAAGAATAAGACCATAATCTTCAAAAATCAGAACGCAAATTACTTTAAAAATTGACACAAGATATTTCTTACCTGCTGCTCCTTATTCAGTGTCAGACATGCACAGGAGACTGAAAACTGTACGATAAACACTAGCAAGAGAATAATCATATACTGAAGTTTCTTAGTTAAGGTCAATTGGGCTTTGCTTTCAAAAATGACACACACAACACACATGTAATGTTAATGATTGACGCATAATGGAAATATCTATCCTTCCTACTAGGCTTGAAGCAGAAGAATCCTATTGTAAAAGCTACTAGGTTTTGGTGGGGGTAGCATAGTATTTATGGATGTTATTTAAGATGACAAAATGAGATACAAAGTCTGAGTCAAAGGCACACTTTCCACAGGACAGTTCTACTGTAAGAACCTCAATGAAATAAATGGGGACTTTGAAAAGCATAGCAGAAAAGCATAGCAGTATTCTCTCTCTCTCTCCCCCCCTCCATATATCCCATGTCCTCAATGAAAATTTCTTCTAAGTAGGCAGGTATAGGATTGTACTGTGAAAGTCTTAAAGATGACCTACTGAATTCAAATGCAGAGAGATCTTGTTTATCACTTGGCCTAACGTGGTACTTTGACTATTTGTGTATAGGGATAGGAAAACACTATAGCATTTAATATTGCAATTAAAAAGCCTGACATATTTCAGGATACTCCATTCTGCCACAACCACCTCCATTTTTAGATGCTCCTCCTCCAAGAACCAACGTGGTCCCTCCTAACTGGTTCCAGGAGGTGGAAGCATTTCCTTGCTGCCTGCAAATTCATTCCTTCTTGGTAACTAAATTTCTTTAGCAGATAGTACACCACAGAAGATACTTTCAGCAGCTACAAAAAAACCTCATTATTCTATCTACATTTCTGTATACACATTTCCCTTATTTGGAATCTGAGAACAGTTTCTCTTTTTGGACTACAGCTCTCAGAATTCCCCAGCCAAAGGCTGAACAAAAACACAGCCCCATAAAGCAGGGTTTGTCAATCTTGGGTCCCTAGATGTTCTTGAACTTCAGTTCCTAGGAGCCCTGATCAACAGGTGTACTGACTTGGGCTTCTGGGAATTAAAGTCCAAGAACACCTGGGGAACCAAAGTTTGAGAAACACTGCAATGTAACTCTCCCAAGTTCTGATCATGTGTCAAACTTGAAACAACTACTCTGTTGCAAATATGACTGTTTGATCTGGTTTTCATTTTTTAAAAAATAGGTATAGGTTGAGAGCCTTAGTATTGTATTGCTCCAACACTTTGCTATTTATTAATTACACTTATATTCCACCCCTCTAGAGGGAGGGGGAATCATTCCTTTGCTGTTCAGATATATCACATCTTTCTGTTGTTGAGATGCTGTTGACTTCACTTAGGGTGGATGCAAGGAACATTTCCAGATCCTCATAATTTGGAAGAAACTCCTACTTTTACAAATTCCAAGCAGCCCAATTATATGTAGTATAATTCCATGACAGATTAAAAATGAATAAGCAAGTAAGAAAAGATCTTTTCTTAATCTCTGCAAAAGATAAGGGAAAGGAAGTATCAATTTTATTCATAGCGCTGCATTTCAAGTAAAATTAGGCTAACATGCTGTGATTAATGACTGCAGTTGCGGGGCGGCGGGGCGGGGGGGGGACATGCTACTGAAAGTTTTAAAAGCTAAACTGGTGGTGTCACTATGTATTGTTCTGGGCTTTTTACCTCCATGCTTTATGCCAATGAAAAGACAAACCTACCAAACCTTTAATTGCTTTGAGAGTAAAGGTTGTCCTGTGGATTAACAGCATCTATACCATCACTTTGAACATAGCCAACTGACAACCGGCTATGTCAAGGCACATCCGTTTTTAAAAAATCTATGTGAAATATTTAAGGCGTGGTTTTATGACTGCCACTTTCCAATGAATTTCCAAGGCCAAATGGAGATTTGAACCCAAGTGTCCTGCATTTTAGTCTATCCAGCATGTCACACTGATTAAAACCAGTTTTTCTTTCTCTTTTGTAGAACTCTGTACCAATTGCATCCATGAAAATGTAGTCGTCCTATGAAACAGAAGGTACTAAGCCTTCAACTCACATAAGGCACTGCAGTTTTATTTAACTAGTGCATGAAGCAGTTATCTTATCATGTACAGTACTATTAGTTAGATGCCTCCACCCTCTAGTCAAACATCCTCTTCTGTGCTTACAGTGACAACATACAAATAAGCTTAAATGACTATGTTTCAACAAAAGGGTCTATATAATGATTCCTTTTTGCTTCCACTGTTCCAAAGAGTTCAGGAAGTCAGGGTGGACACAGTATGGCTTGTGAGCCAGAGGTGAACCATCAGAGCTCCTGAAGTCCCTCCTCCTAATTTTGTGTGGTCATAGATCTAATCCTAGCAATGCAGCTGCCTCTGTATTTATCTCTTCTTCTAAATTTGTCCTGAAATTTTTGATTTCTATAGTAAGTAAAGGCAGTAGAAGGACAAATGATCTGGAGTTCACCCAAGAGAGCCAATGTAATACAATGGTTACAAGTTCCATACTGTGATTTTTGAAGACCCACACTGTAGCCCCTCCCCCTTCACTGTCTTTGCCATAAACACTACTTGACCTAACTCACAGTGGTACAGAACTCACAGAGAAGGAGGAAAACCATGAATGCTACCTTCAGGTCAACGGAATAAGACAATAATTAACTGTAATGAACAAATAAAAACAATTTTTGCCCCACCCGCTCCAGGAAACTGATGTGCCAAATGTCTATGACAAGGGCTAGATCTGTGATGCCGACCCTTGACACTCCAGGTGTTCTTGGACTTCAATTACCAGAAGCCCAAGTCAGCACTCCTGCTGATCAGGGATCCTGGGAATTTAAGTTCAAGAACAACTGGAGTGCCAAAGTTCACCATCACTGGACTAGATCATAGTCTAAACATAATTCTCCCAAATCAAGCCTCTTTGTTCTCTGCCCGTAGAGCTAAGATGGAGAAAAAAAGAGGAGAAACATGAAAGAGTTGTTTAGGCAACTGGGAAGGGGCCAGTACATCTCTACACACAAGAAAACCTCTCTCCTGAATTTCTGGCACATGTGAACTAGTCATTAGGGTATGTGCAAGTCCTGAAACTTCAATTTCAGGAAGAAATCAGTATTCTGTAGTAAGTGGAACACATACAACTTATTTGGAAAGTTACTAAGTGCACAGAAAATAAACCAGTGCTCTGAACTCATGATCTGTAACAATTTCACGAAAACCAGTTCTGCCACTATAGTCTTATGACCAGTTACAGATGGAGAAATGTTTGCTCTGCCATACAGCTTTTAACAATGTCATAACTGGGGCAGAGATCAAACTTATAAGGCATTCCTTGTACTTGAGATGACTTCGAGGTAAGAAATCTCATGTACACAAGCCTGCAATTGAGAATAAGGAACACAGGTAGGCCCTGGTAGGGATCTGACAGTAGTGGTCTGTAGAAAACAGGGTCTAATGAAATGTGTGTGTCTGGTGCTAGTTGGAAGGATACAAAGAAGAGCAGCACTTGATGGTGTTTGATGGCTCCAATCAGTCCCACCAGGGCAATCAGGAACAGAAATATCCCCACTGCGACTGCCACTCCGACGACCCGGAAGCTGGAGATGAGGCCGAACCCAATGCCCCATGCTGCAATTCCAATCAGCAACAAGCTGACTAACTGGAAGGAAAACAAACCAGATAGGCATGATGGGATATTTCTTAAAATGCAGGGCTGAAGAAAGGCAAAGCAGATCTACAAAGCCACAATCCAATTCACGCTCCCTCAAGACATAACCCAAATGAAGGCAGCAGCAAAACCACCGAATAGTCGGGGGGGGGGGGGGGGGCGTATTTAAGTTTAATTTGGTATGTGCGTCCATTGACTAAAACTCATTGTTTCACATGTGAGACAAAATAACTTGTTCGTTTTGAAGGTGCCCCCAAACACTTTGGTACTTTTTTTGCTACAGAATAACATAACTAGCGATATTAGTAACAATTATGTGCTGTCAAGATGATGTGGATTTTCGAATACTGTACAGTGGTACTTCATACAACTATTTTAATCCGTTCCACGGGGCTCGTTGTTGTATGGAATGCATACATCATATAGCGATTTTCCCTATGGGATGTATCGTACAATGATTTTTTCGCTAGGTGGTTTTTCCAATTGAAAAATTGTTGTACTGTACGATTTTTTCCATAGGGAAGATTGGTATGCGGGATGCCATTCTCCCCCCCCCCCCCCGGAAGCCTAATTGTTATATGATTTCGTTGCTATACAGAGCGATTGTTGTATTGTTTTCTTGGTTTTCTAGGCACAGAGACCCCAGATGAGGTTTACCATTCGCTTCTTCTGAGTGCGCTCTGAGACTGTACAGCTTGCCCAAGGCTATACAGAGTCTAGCTCTTTTCTTGGATGTACGATGGGGAATCAGACCTCCAACCTCTGGTTCTGCAGCTAGACATCTACATCACTGAGCTATACAGCCAGGAATCAAACATAGCAAAACTCTCTTCATAGCAAAACACTCAATAATACACTTGTATAGAATGATAAGTAAGCATATCCATATTTGCTGGCATGTAAGATGGACTTTCCCCACATTATAATACAACAGAAAAATGGAGCACAACTTATACTCCAATGTGTCTTATAATGATTTAATTAAATGGTGTGGGGAATGAATGAATGAATGAATTTCTTTTTCTTCCGTGTCTAGGTCAGACCTGAAACTGCCAAAATGAAGGCACCATCTGGTGAGTTCATTCTCCAGTTCTTTTTGCCTGACCACATGTGAGAAAGATTAGTAACATACCGTTGCCGTTACCAGGGTACGCACAATTGTGGTTGAAAAATACCACAATCTTCGAGGAGGCTCTTTCTCTGTTACTTGCTGCAATTCAAATCACAACAAAGGCGCTTCATTCCAATTTGGCTCTGCTAAGAATTGGATCTCAGTCTTTATTAGATCTAAAATTATAATCAGTGCTCACACTGGGCTCTCAGATTGACTTGTGAGTTGTGTTCATACTGAATGGAATACTATTGGCATTCCAGCACACAGCTGCCTGCCACCCCCATTCTTTCCTTCCATCTTCTGCTCCTACCTCTACCTGTTTCTTTTCTTCCTCTGGTCCCACATCAACCAATCCTTTTTTGGTTCTATGTCTTGCCAGGTTTTGGTGTGAAGTTAGGGAAAACAATCAAAATGACAAAAGGAAGCCTCCTTAGCAATCTTATTAATACCAGCCTGAGAATGTTAGAAAATGTCCCACAAAGGGAAAACGTAGTGCAGGGGTTCCCAACCTTTTCAAGCCTGGGAGCCGGGTCATGCCCTCTCACTCAGCTTTGGGGGCTGGACAGCCATTTTGCCATGCCTGCACGATAGTGCTGGCCATTTTGTCCCAATAGCTTCTAATGGGTAGCCATTTTGTTTCTCAAATGCCCTTGGAGGGGTGAAGGGCCACATGAAATAGTACCATGGGTTGGATCCAGCCCACAGGCCTTAAGTTGGGAACCCTTGACATAGTGATTCTGATAAGTATGCACATACAACACATAATTTGTGACTCCATCCCTCCTTCTCCCTATTTATTCAGTTAATAACCTTGCTATAAGGTGAAAGGCTGCTGTAGCACTAACAATATCCCTTCCTTCCTTCTGTGGAAGAGGAAAAACAAGGCTTTAAAGGGTCTTTTTCTGGATTCCTTCCCCATTCCCTATTCACAGGCTGAATGTTTTGGGTGTCTTTCTCCTTGACACCTTTCCTCTCAATTAAGAAGGATGTCCCTGAAAAAACTCTTTCCCATTTATTGTTCCTTTCTAGACTACTCAGTTAATGACCCAGTGATAAGGTGAAAGACTGCTCTAGCAAAAATCTCAAATGACTTTTTTAAAAAGGAGGACACTCAGGAGAAAAGAATGGAGGTCACATTCTCCGAGTACTGAACATCAAATTCCAACTGCTGTTGTCACTGAAATACCATCCTTACAACAAGAAATTATAATTGACCACATGGGGGAAAGCCCAATTAAATCTTTCCAAAATTAACACTAGAAATCCTCCAGCAGCAGAGATAAAAAAGACAAGTTGGGAGCAAAAAACAGTAGATTCAAATAGCCTTATGTGTCATGGAGTCAGCAAAACATACATTGAATTCTCCTGTTTTATAAGCAGAGCAAATCCCATGGTTTCCGATGGTATAGTTGGGCACCAAGTTAAGATTATCAGATGAAAAACTTTGGGGAGCTAGAATAGGATAAATCCTCTTTTAAGTTATAGAGATTCTACAAATATATACAGGGTGGCCCATAAGTCCCTACCCATCCTCTCAGTGGGCATGCGCCCCACCCCTCTGACCAATGGAAGCGCTTCCTGCCTCCCCCCAGCACAGAGCTTGCCCCGCCCCTCTGCTCAACAGCCCAATGGGAGCGCTTCCTTCCTCCCCCTAGCAGAGTCCTACTCTCTTTGTGGCTAGGTAGGGAGTTACAGGCCACTCTGTAGAATGCGCATGTGCACACCTTCTCGAGAACTATAATTTCATGCAAGCTAATACATTTTGTGAAACCATTTGCAATGCTGACCTATGTTCGGCTTCAATATGTCTCAAAAGCATACATATTACTAGTTTTATATACAAGAAGGAAGCAAATAGAAGTTTATGATTTTGACACCTCTGACCAAGAAAATATTAGTGTCATAAATTCATAATGAGAAAATCCTGCAGGAAAATAAGGTGGCTATTTGGAATTTCAAGCATCTAAAGAGATCTCACTCTTCAAAGGTATATGGGCAGATTAAGCTGCCTATAGTTATCTTCAATGTTCTTTACATTGCTTCCATTAGAAAATAGGGATCAAGTCTTGGCGTAAGGGATGGCATTTATTAGGAGTACTCTTTTCAATGCCGTTGATAGTAAGACAATGTTGTGTCTAAGAAAGTATGCCTTTAAACAATGTAACACTCGAAGAGTGGACAGAATAACTACCAGCTGTAACACTGTAACCTCCTGTATCAGGACGCGAGCTAATGTCCACCGGGTGGCAATAGCGAGCGTCCAGCTCACATGGTTCCAATTCCCCAAAGAACTACAGCACGGGAAGATTCCCGCCATCACCTCACCTGGACAAGAAGGGCGTGACCAGGAATGACGTCATGGAGACAGTAGCCAATGGGCTATCGAGGAGCCACATTCAAATGTATAGCCACTGTATATAATGAGCTGTTCGTCCACCATTACCACATGTTCCCCCGGACCATCATGCAATAAAGATGTGTTAAGCCAACCTTTCGGCTGTTCAATTGTCTTGGTTCTCATACACTAAAGACAACATCTATTCTTGCTCATCGCTTCTGTCTGACTAAATCAAACACTGAGTAATCAGCTGCTTTTCCTGTGCAAGATGTCATTCTGAAGAATGGGCCAGCTAGATGCTTGGAAACTCATATTTTATGTGCAGGAAACTGCAGCCTTTCCTGTGTTTCTCTAAAAGCAAGAAAATAGGCCAAAGCCTAGCACGGCTGCGTCACCTTTGTCTTTCCTGGTATACAGAGGAAGGAAGGAAAACCAAAGTGGTTTGCTTAAAAAACATTTACGCTCCAACAAACAATTTTTTTTTAATTTGCAGGAATTTCCCAATTTTTATAGATAGATAGATAGATAAATCTTTATTGTCATTGTCCTGCACAGAACAACGAGATTAGGGAACTATATCTATTGAAATGTCCATTATACTGCAAGTTATTTGTACTGTACAGCAGAACTTGGTCAAGTATATAGTTTTGTTTTCAAAATATAAAACAAAAACCTCCTTACTAAATGCAGTAATACTGAGCGAAGAAGCTGGAAAATTTGTTATGTAATCACTGCAAAGTCAAGGTTTCAGGAGAAATCAGAATCTGTAACTTTATCTCTATTTTTTTAAAAAAATTAAAGACCAGGGCATCTATGCAACAGATCTGAATTGTCCACATACCTTTAGAAGTGAAGGAATCTTGAGCACCCACTCTACAGCTTGTAGCAAGTGATGCTGAGATGACAATTGACCAACCAGTTATTATCATCCAATATTTTACTATTTCAGATACAATAGGTACAGCTAAGTGGCAGAGTAAATGGTTTGCATGGAGAGGGTCTTAGATTTAATCACTGGCTTCTTCATGTAGGCTAGCAAAAATTCCTGTCTCAAATCCCTGAGAATCACTACCAGTCAGTGTTGACAAATCTGGGATAGATTGACCAATGTAATAGAACCCAGGGCTATCCAAAGAAGTTGATGTGTGGGAAAACAAGGATGAAGAAAAGGAATTATTTATGGAACTTGTTACTGCAGGTTGTTGTAATACTTGCCAATCTGGATGGTTCTGGAGGAGGATTAGAAACAAGGCCAAATAGTGATAACCATATTTTACCACAAGCATCACAGGAATATGCCTTTGATTAATAGTTCTTCTGCAGGAAGCTGTTACTCATATCCATACCTTTCTTGTGGGCTACTATGGAAACACAATACAGTAAAACCCTGATTTATGTAAAAAGTCCGTTCCGTAACTTCTTATGTAAATAGGGGTTTTACGTAAATCGATGCATCTCCATAGGGATGCACTGAAAAATAAAAAATCAGGCTTGAAATTGGTTTTCAATGCATCCCGATGAAAAATCGCACTTTGCGCCCCTAGTGGCTGAGATGTAATGACAGGCATCTCTCTCTCTCTCTCTCTCTCTCTCTCTCTCTCTCTCTCTCTCTCTCCCCAGAACCCAGCAGAAGCAAGCAGGGACTGCAGAAAATCATCACTGCTGCTCCTGCCACCGCCACCACGGTAAGTGATATCTTGTGACTTTCGGCAGTGGGGTGAGTGGCACCACCATTTAAAAATCTAAATATACCAGGAAACCCCTTACATAACTCATTTTTTTTTTGCGTAAATCAGGACATGATTTATGCAAAAAAACAAAACAAAAACTTTACGTAAGTCTAATTTTATGTAAGTAGAGGCATACATAAATCGTGGTTTTACTGTACAGGCCTTTGACCCCCTGCAAGAGAGCTTCTACTTTTTCACTTGTCCCAAAAGCTACCAATGATTAGAAGGTACTAATGACCTTATAGATCGTTACTGACGATTTTGTGCTTCAGTTATAAACACTGTTATTTACAATAACCATTGGGGTTGTTTCATGACAGATAAAATTTGTTGAAAAGCCCATCTGCTATAAGCCCATCTTGCTTGCTATAAACTTAACAAGTATGCTGCTGTTAGAGCAAAGAACTTTCCCTCTGCATATATACATAAAAATACAGTGGTAAGAGAGAGGGAAAGATAGCTACAGTTCTGATGAGAGAGAAATCGCCTTCAATTCTAAGCAAATGAAGTTAGAATTGGCTGGAAGTGTTAAAAATGGCCCTTCTGATTCCAACAAACCTCATTAAAACATCAATTATGCAATTAACAGTGCATTCTGCTGCATAAGAGCCCACAAAGGAAAACTGCCAGGGAATACTAATGAATAATGCATATTAAATTAAGGAATTATTTGCAGACCACTAGCAAGATCTAAATAAAAATTGCAACAGGCTTTAGTCTAAACAGTTGTTTAGAATAGTCTCAACAGTGTCAGCAGCTCTCTTTTTTATGTGTCCATGTAACTTTCCACCCAAAGGAATGTCTCCAGTATTGATGTCAAACACTTCACCCACATTGTTCAGAATAGAAGCCCACATCTTATGTTAAAGCATAGCATAAGCATAAAGGAAGACGTTACTAAAATGTGGACACATTTGATGAGGTTTGGGGACTATACCACCTAGAACAGTGATGGCGAACCTTGGCACTCCAGATGTTCTTTGACTTCAATTACCAGAAGCCCAAGTCAGCACTCCTGCTGATCAGGGCTTCTGGGAATTGAAGCTTAAGAACATCTGGAGTGTCAAGGTTTTCCAACACTGACCTAGAATCTCCCACCAGCATGGTCATCGACCATGCCGGCTAAGACTTCTAGAAGCTTTTCATTTGTTTGTCTGTCCTGCATACTCCTTTGATGCTTGTGATAAAATAAGGTTATCTCTATTTAACCTTGTTTCTAATCCTCCTCCAGAGCCATCCAGATTGGCAACCATTACTACATCCTGCAGTAGCAAGCTAATTTCAAATACTACCTAATAACTGGTGCCCTGTTTACCAGTTTACTTGATATTTTACGCCCAGCTAGTACACTTCTCAGTTTTAAGAACTTGAGAATCAGACTGACCTATGTAACACAGACCTTAAGTAACGGAATACCTAGCAGATACTAAATTATTCAACCTCAAGGATGCTTCATGCATTATGAGGCAGGAAATAGAAATACAGTACAGTACTCCATTGTTACTCCTTGCTCAAGTGCACAAGTTATAACCACATGCCTCCAATATTTCTACAGCTGTATGTATCGTGATGCAATGTATCAAGTAGCTTTCAACGTGCTGTATTATGAAGAGCACTCTTGGGTTTGTTTATTTATTAACTTAGTGGCTATATTTATATCCTGCCTCTTTGTCAAAAGGCTCTCAGAATGGCTTGCAACATTGTTGTTATGTGCCATCTAGGTGAAACTGACTTATAGCAACAGTAGTAGGACCTTCAAGGTAAGTGAAATATTTAAGGCGTCGTTTTACCAGTTCCACATACTCAGTGAGTTTCCATGGTTGAGTGAGGATCCAAAGTCAGGCCTCCAGTACACCAAACTGGGCATCCTTACAAAACAGGTGATATGTAACGTAGGTTATTATGTGTATACAGTAGATATGTTTACACACACACACACACACACACTTGGTTTTTATTTTAAAAATATAGCCAGTATTTATTCCAAAAATTGAATTTGACTATTTTCGACAGTAATGACAAGTGAAATTATTTTATCAATTGATCCAGATTGTTAGGGAAAATAAACTATCACCTCAAGAGAAGACCCGCCATAAAAAGCTATAACAAACATGCTTTGGGGATAGCTTGTGTGATATAAAAATGCCAATAACTACCTCAAAAGGACTCATTAACAAAACTAAGACTGCAACAAGACTGAATCAAATTCTGACTTGCTCCAACATCCCATTTTCCACAATGACTAATCAAATACACGACTGAAGCCACAAAGCAGAACATGAGAACAATAGGTCAATGTAATAAAGTGGTTAGAGCCCTAAGGCAGAATTAGAAAGAGCCAAGTTTAAATTTCTACTCAGCCCTAAAAAACATACTGGGTGAACCTGGTCCATTCATTGTCTTTCTGTCTACTTTAAAGGGTCGTTGTGGAGATAAACACATGTGTCTCATCCCAAACTCAATGGATGAGAATTCAATTCATCAAATGGACAAAATGTATAGTTTATTGGCAGGTGCAAATATTCAGAGCTATAGAGAGGAAAGAGCTGGTATTTCCCAGTGGGCTGAAGGACCTGCCTTGTAGAGGCAGGGGGTGAGACTCTGATTCCCCACTGCTTCCCACCCCCAGAAGAGGGGAATTCTGAGATCACCTGGAGCACAGGTAAAGGAGATGGTATTCCTTGCACTACCTCTGCTGCCCTGGACAAGTTCTACAGTCCCAGAGTGCCATTGAAAGAAGGGACTGGTCAACTTCTAAATGTGTGAGAGGGTTTGCCATAAATCTAAATTGGAAATCGGTATCACAGAGAAGAGAAAACAAAGCATGTGTAATCTCATGTTTTGAATACTGCTCACTTAACTTCACATGACTGTCATGCAAGATTTTTCATGTGAAGAAATACTATTATGACCTACAGCGTTACTTTCCCTCTTTCCCCTCCTGACCATCCGTCGCTTTAACACTATAGGCAGAACTTCACGTCTAACAGGCAGAAGTTCAACAAGTAAAGTTTTTCCAATACCTTGGGGGGGGGGGGGGGAGAGAAAATGGTAGATGATAGTTGGGCATGTAGGTGTCAAAGGCTCCTGAGGCATGCCAAGAGAGAGAAGCAAGCAAAGAGACCATAGCTGAAGGAACCCATCCTACCCACCAAAGCCCATGGAGGGGCAGTTCCCAGGGCGTGAAACTGGCAAAATGAAGGCACCTCTTAGTGAGTTCATTCTGCATTTCCTTTCACCTGACCTAGTGTGAGAGAGATTAGCCGGCAACACAAGGCTGTTGTTACCAGGGTACCTCCCCAGCTGTGGTTCAAATATACCACACTTTTCAAGGAGACTCTTGGGGAAAAAATGACCTTCTGGCTGCTTCCACGTCAGCTGTTTGGCTTCCCGACCTTCCTGGATCTCACCTACGCAGGTGAATAGCAACCTGCACTTCTACACCGCCCCATACCGCTTAGTGCACTCTCTGGGCGGGTCACAAGTGAATGGGCATTTCTCGCCCCCAAGGGTCCTCATTTGAACGACCACGGGAAGGCTGGGTCAACCTTGAGTCCCGTCAGGATCCAACACACAGCGTTTTGGCTGCGACACAGCTGTTGAAACGCGACGCCACCGAAAGGGCGATGCCTGCAACCTGGAGGAAGGGCGGGGGCGACGGCCCTGTTTTGCTGCCAACGGGGGGGGCTCACGCCCCCCCCCAAAGAAAGCATCGCCGCCACTTCACTCTCGGATCAGGCCTAGAAAAGGGGTTCCCTCGACCCACAGGGGGGATAGAAAGACCAGACGCCCCCCACCCCATCTACCCCCCCGTGCCCCCCCCCCCAATTGCGGCTTAACTCACGATGTAGAGCAGGTTCAAGGCGCAAAGCCAGTTCTTGGAACAAGAGAAGCCGCCGCAAACCATCGCGTCCCTCCCCGGGGCCACCGCAACGCCTCTCCGATGCAGCAGCGTCTCCTTACGTAACGGGCAGGGATCGGGAGCCTCCCGTTATTTCCGTTCCTTTTCTCGTTCCTTCCCTCCAGGGGGCGAGGCTTCCTGCGCGGCGCCTGGGGCGGAGAGGAGCAGGTGGAATATGGGCGGGGCGGCGGCGGCGAAAGCCTTGATTACCACCCAGCAAACCAGAGAACCTGAGGCGGCTGCGGGGGGGGGACTGGGGACGGGGGACGGGGGACGGACAGGGGGCGTGGCAGGAGCAGCCCAGGCCGCTCATTGGCTATCCCGGGGAGACAAAGGTAAAAATATGCAAATACACCGCAGCCGGTGACCCAGTGGTAGACTAGACAACCTTGGCACTCGAGATGTTCTTGGACTTCAATTCCCAGAAGCCCAAGCCCCCTATGAATCCACACGAATGGGTTTACTGCGATTCATCCGGCCCGCGCTGCCCTCGTCGCTCCCCGAAGCGGAAGTAAAACGCGCCCGTACAGAGGAAGGGTTAACCCAGAAGAGTCTTAACAGTACGGATGCGTTTTACTTCCGATTCCGTGAGCGATGAGGGCAGCGCAGGTCAGATGAATTGCAGTAAACCCCTTCCATACCTGTCAACCGCGACTCCGGAAAATATGGTTCTGCGAAGATCGCCTTCTACGCATGCGTAGAAGGCTTTTACGCTTGCGTAGAACCCTTCTACGCTTGTGTAGAACCCTTCTACACAAGCGTAGAAGGCTTCTATGATCCACTTCTGTGCAGATCGCCTTTTACGCATGCGTAGAAGGGTTCTACGCAAGCATAAAAGCCTTCTACGCACGCATAGAAGGCAATCTGCGCAGAAGGGATGCGCAGTACCTCTTTTCCCCCGCTGCCAATTCCAGGGTTTTGGCAGCTGCGGGTGGGAAATGGCGCAAATCGGCACCGAAAATCGGGAAATCCCGGCCAATCCGGGAAGGTTGGCAGGTATGACCCTTTCGTGTGGATTCACGGGGGGGGGGGGCTTGGGCTTATGGTTATTCAAGTCCAAGAAACAATGAAATTGGAAATCGGGTGGAACGGAATACAATGTAGTGGAAGAAAAAAATCCGTTCGTGGCCAATAGGCAGAGTTAATAAAATTATATAGCCACAATTGATAACAATGAAAAATCAAATCCAACGCTTGTAAGAATAAAGTGGTATATTAGTGAACAACAATTCGATTCTGATAGTAAATTTCTGCAGCCGGATTTTCCGAGTCTCTTTTTCTGTGACTGGTTAGATTGTCTTTGATACGCCTTGTGGCTACACTGTTTTGCTGATATGCTTATTGATATGTTTTTTGGTTATGTCCTTTTATGTATTGATTGTTGATATTTTAACTTGTTGTATTGATATATTGTATTATTGTGGAATTTATTGTAATTGAATATGTTGTTAACCGCTTTGAGTTTGTCATTGACAAAGGAAAGTGGATATAAGTTTTAATAATAATAATAATAATAATAATAATAATAATAATAATAATAATAATAATAATAATAATAATAATAATAATAATAATAATAATAAACTACTAGAGAAAAGGGAATCGGAATCGGACGGTTTGAAGGGATCCACAAAGATCCTATAGCAATCATACTTATACCGCGCCATAGCCTTTGGCTCACTCTCTGGGCGGTTCACAAGTTAAAAATTAGCATTTTAATATAGCTCAAGGAAACCTACAGACTGAAAATAAGGGTCCGTTGCTTTAAAAAAATAAAAACATTGTGGTCATTGGAGGAGGAAGAGAGGGTAGATTTTTTTAAATGGCATAATTGTATTTATGTTTATCATGTTCTTTCTAGGAGACAAGGAAGCAAATGGGGATATCGGAAGTTTAGTATCTGCTGATATTACCTTTGTATGTATGTTTGAAGGCCACGTATGTTCCATGAAGCTTATTTCCTTCCAACTGGAACCTCAGCGGTGAATTTCATCTAGTATTTATCTATTTATTTTACAAATAAACAAGTACTGTATATAAATGCCTTAGAGTGCAAAATTCCAGTAAGGGATCTACTGGTTTATATTTTGTTGTTTCTGGTTGCAAGAGCATGGAAGGAATGTGTGTGTGTGTGTGTGTGTGTGTGTGTGTGTGTGTGTGTGTGTGTGTGTGTAATGGTGTGGGGGAATCAATAGAAGCCAAATTGACTAGTGAGTGAGAAAGGTTTTCTCTTCCAAAAGTAAAGTTGCATCCTGTATAGTGCAGGGTCTTTTAACAACAGCAAGGAAAATAAGTAGCTGTTCTTAAAATCCCACAGAATAAGCAAGATGTGGCTGAATTATATACAGTATCCTAGCCGTAATGCAGAAAAAATATGACTGGGGATTAACGCACTTGTACGGAGGAAGGGTTAACCCAGAAGAGTCTTAACCGTACGGGCACATTTTACTTCCGATTCCAGGAGCAATGAGGGCAGTGCGGGTCGGATGAATTGCAGTAAACCCCTTCCATACCTTTATATATATATAAAACACTCCGTTCCACAGAGCTCTTCGTAATACCGTTTTTTTAGTTATACGGATCGCTATGGGCGATGTACCGTAAAACAAAAAAAAATGTTTATTATATGGATCTCTATTGCCAATGCCCCATACATGAAAAATTGTATAACGTATAATGAACATTTTTTTCATTATATGGTACATTGCAAATAGCGCACGCACGCTTCGTTGTATGGATTTTTCATTATACAAAGCATTCATTATATGGGGTACCACTGTAATTTGTTATTGTAAAAGCTAACAATGTGATTTTGTAATGTTTTTGTGGTGTCTTTTTTTTAAAAAAAAACTATTTTAAATAAGGCTAAAGTCCTAATGCTCAAATTCAAATGACAACTTCTGTACACTAGATGTAGCATCTGGCTTAACAATCATGTCTTTGTAAGGCCATTTATTATTTGAGTTCCACTCTTCTAATGCTTATTTGACCGAGATCCCTTTCCCCGCTCTATTCGTTCTCATTTAAGCTGCCTTGCAATGTCTGCATTCTTCTCTTAGCTTTCTTTGTTAGACTCTCCCCTTTATCCCTGCTCTGTCTCATGAACAGACATTGTGTTGTTCAGGCCCCCTTTATCTTCTTTCAAAAGTGTCTCTGGCAAGTGGATAATGTCTAAACAGGAGGACCCATCTCATGCATGGGAAAGAGCAGGAGCTTTTATTTTGCAGTGTTGTGGTCTTTGCTACATGAAACCTGACCAATGAGGTGGGGAGGTGCTTGTTTTGTTTAGTTTTTAGACAAGAGAGACAACAATGATCCAGTGTTTCCCAAACTTTGGGTTTTGGACTTCAATTCCCAGAAGCCTAAGTCAAGTCCCCAAAGCACTGACCAGCCAATGGACTGACTTTGGCTTCTGGGAATTGAAGTCCAAAACCCAAAGTTTGGGAAGCACTGAAACAAACCCGGCCACTTTATGATCCACTTGGACTTTGCCATTTCAGGAAATTTAAAGCATGCGGGGCAACATGAAATTCTAGACAATATGCTTCAGATTCTCCTTAATTTGAAGAAGCAAAAACCATATCGTTCTGGTCAGGTAGACAGTTTGCATGGGAGTACACTATTCTAAATTCTTTAGACAGAGTGCTAGCCTCACATTCCTTGAAATCAGTAGTTAAAGGGTTTGCAAGTTGAAATGCTTCATTGCAGCTCTCTGCCAGATATGCAATGTTTTGCTGGAGGATTCTGGAAGCTGTAGTCAACAAGAAGAATTTTTCTGAGCTCTAAGTAATCCTTAACTTTATTGTAACTGGTGATTGGAGGAACTCATAGAAAAGGTCGCTCTTGCTCGAAAGCCAGCCGTAGACGACTCTAGGGTTCAGTGGTCATATCTGTTCACAACTTAAGAACCAGCACTTTTTGTGTCTGCAGACGTTTCCATCAACACGTGGCAGGCATGCCTCGACACTGGAGTGCACAAAACACTGTTTACCTTCCCGCCAAAGTGGTATTTATTTATCTACTTCCAATTTCTTGCTTTTGAACTGCTAGGTTGACAGGAGCTGGGACAGAGATGGGAGCTCACTCCATCGTGCAGTACTCAGATCTCGAACTGCTGGCCTGCCGACCGTCCAGTTGTCACGTTCAGCTTAACCACTAAGCCACCACATGGAAATTAGGTTTATTTACAAAATTTACATATAAAATATAAGTCTATCACATCATCATCATGTTTAATTTGTATGCTGCCCACTCACTTGCGTGAATCAGGGCGGCTAACAAAAACAAGAGAGCATTGCAATAAATAGAGCATTACATTACAATAGAGAAAAAGAAAATAATTCATTTAAAAAATTGAAAATCCAATAATAACAACAATTAAAAGTAACAATAAAAGTCCAAACAGTTCAGCACGAACAACACCATGGTAGCACCCTAAGGTTGATAGGGCCTAGCAGGCGGTGGCGGCTCGCCGTCCTCCCTATCCTTGGGAGGGGCCCAGGGTCAGCTGTGGTGGCCCACAATGCACTAGCAGTCTTTCCTCTCCCCGGCCATGGGAGAGGCCCAGGGTCAGCAATGGCGGTGAGTCTGGCCGCCCATGACACTCTGGTGGCTTTTCTCCACCCGGCCATGGGGGGGGGGGTGCAGAGTCAGCTGTGGCAGCGAGTCCACCCGCCCGCAACACTCTGGCAATCTTTACTCTCCCCAGCCATGGGAGGGGCCCGGAGTCATATATGTCTTTCTGAAGGAGAGGGAAGGAGTAATAGAAGGGAAGGCAGTCATGCTTGCAATATGTACACTGAAAGATTTTGGCAGTTTTGCATGCCTCAGTCCTGCCAGCAACAAGGCCACAGTTCAACATATCCCGGTAACCAATTCTATTGGTTCCAGACTGCCAGTGTGCACAGACACATGATTAATTGCTTTCTGCCTTGGAGACAAAGAGGTAGATGTTCTATCACCCTCCTTCCAGATAAGTAGCCCACTGAGGATTTCAGTTCTCAGCACTAGCCCCTCCCCCTCCCCCACCCCCACCCCAGCACAGACTCTTCCTCTTGTTCCTCGTTAGACTCACTGGAGAAAGGAGAGAGCCCCGGGACCCAAGCAACTGAGGTGCTCCAAAATTTTGCCCAGCTCTTCTTAAGGAGGGGTAGGAGTAGCTGGTAAGTATCCATTGGCACCCTCCAACTCTTCCTCAAGCTGTCACCACCTCTCTTTCTAGCACTTGCAATACTGACAATAGCACTGGGTCAAGGTCCGGGCAGTTGGAGCCGTTGGCTACCTGTGCAAAATGGTGGATGCTGGATGAGGTACGGACTCCAGCATGGCAAATATGGAAGCACTGCCTCATTGCCTTTTAGCTACTGCAAGATAAAAGTGGAGGGCGCATGTCAAGGTCTGCCTGGCCAGTGGATGACGTGATATCCAAATGGCCAAAAAAAACGCATGAGGATGGGCTTGATTTCTTGAGTCTATTTACATGTGTGAAATGTCATCACAGAGATGTCTATCACTACACGGATTCCTCACTGAACAATGACTCCCAAGGTATCCAAGATAAGGTACCTCAACCAAGACGTCTCGCCAAGGTGGTGCTAAGAATCCTTGTCAGCAGAGGACATCAGCTTGTTTGTGACATCTCACCAGGATTCTTCGCCATCAAAGGTAGCTTCTGTTTCTACAGTCTCTGACAAAGCTACCCCTTCCTGCACTCCTCTTGATTGCCCCCTACCTGTTATATCACAGTTGAAACCTGTTGTGTCCCTCAGCAGCCAGCAACTATCCTCCCACCAAGCCCTCATGGGGTCCATGTGTTGTCATGTTGGAGTCATGGGGTCCATGTGTTGTCTCCCTTTCAGGGATTTCTAAAGGAGGCTGGGTGAAGATTGACAACCCCCTTGTGAGGGATGCTTCATAAAAACATAATAAGAATTACATCAGTTCTGTCTAAATGCCCAACACACTCAATATTCTAGTCCCACAGCAGCCAGCCAGATATCAACTTGAACTGAGCAGAGAAGTGCAACTGCATCCTTCCAGTTATGCTCCTCCACAATGAGTACGGCCAGTGATGCGCTGCAAAATTTTTTACTACCCCCACCGTGGGCGTGGCTAACTCTGTGGGCCACACCCACTTGGCCTCTCTACACCATAGCCTGGGGTAGGGAGGTGGGCGTGGCCTGGGGGAATTTCCGCTACCAGTGCCCGGGCACCTGTGGGCACCTGGAGCAGCTCAACACTGAGCATACTACCCTCAGTACTACAGATCAGAGGCATGCAGGTTTGTATTTTGAGCCTACTTCCCATGATGCCTGGGAAATTTTGTAAGCTATAGTCCAAAAAGACTTCCGTTGGAAGAAGAATTCTGTGATACGTCTGTAATTCTCTGTTTCTTTACAAATGTAATTCACTTCATTGTACAATATAAAATTAATCAACGGCTTTACATCTGTCAAACATCTAGGTCTGCTACCTAGTATTTTTGCACTGTATTATGATGCGACTGATTCTTGGGAGACAAGCCATGAGAAACCTGGGGAACATAGTGAAAAGCAGAGACATCACCTTGAAAACAAAAATTAGAATAGTCAAAGCAATGGTATTCCCAGTGGTAATGTACGGATGTGAGAGCTGGACAATTAGGAAAGCTGAACGCAGAAGAATAGATGCCTTTGAAATGTGGTGTTGGAGGAGAGTTTTGAGGGTACCTTGGACAGCGAGGAGAACAAATAGGTCAATCTTAGAAGAAATCAACACTGACTGCTCATTGGAAGGTCAAATAGTAAAGATGAGGCTAAAGTACTTTGGGCATCAAATGAGAAGGGAGGATTCACTTGAGAAGGCCGTGATGTTGGGAAAGGTGGAGGGCAAAAGAAGAAGGGGGAGGCCAAGGATGAGATGGCTAGATGGTATTGTAGACACAATGGGCACAGAACTGGGAGGACTGAGGGGGATGGTGGAGGACAGAGGTGCCTGGAGAACGATGGTCCATAGGGTCGCAAAGGGTCGGAATCGACTGTGCGACTGAACAACAACAAATTATGATGTTTATTATGATGTTTATATTGCATACTGTATTGCATTTTGTATTGTTGTATATGTGTTGCATTTTTGTACTACTGTATATTGTATATTTGTTTGGATTTTGTACTGTATTTTTTGTAAACCACTTTGGGTCACCCTAGGGTGAGGAAGGCGGTATATAAACATAGTATGATAATAATAATAATAATAATAATAATAATAATAATAATAATAATAATAATAATAATAATAATAATAATAATAATAATAATAATAATAATAATAATGATGATGATGATGATGATGATGATGATGATGATGATGCCATATTTTTTGCACTAAGAAAAATTTCTCCTTCTTCCATGTCTAGGCCAGATGTGAAACTGCCAAAATGAAGGCACCTTTGGGTGAGTTCATTCTGCAGGTCCTTTCGCCTGATCCAGTGTGAGAAAAATTAGCTGGCAACACAAGGTTGATGTTACCAGGGTACACCCAATTGTGGTGTAAGAATATCACAATCTTCGAGGAGGCTCATTCTGTAACTTTCTCTGTATTCTGTTTACCGAGATGCAGATAGTTCGGTTTCACTTACCAGTGATAACTTTCGTTCTTCGAGTATATAGTTTTTGAATACACACTCATGGGTTATGCGCCTGCGCAGAACGGAGATCGGAGGCTTGAAAAGCTATTGGTCTAAAGTTTTGGCGGTAAGACCGCCCACCGTACCGCCCACCCTGAGGCGCCCGCGCGCCATTTTACCTCAGTTCCATACTTAAGCCAAGCACAGGATAAACCAATTGATCTCATCCGTGCAGCTCAAGAGGGGAGGCAGGGTGGGTAGTGTGTATTCACAAACTATATACTCGAAGAACGAAAGTTATCACTGGTAAGTGAAACCGAACTTTCTCCTTCGTATAGTTTGTGAATCCCCACTCATGGGAGATTAGCAAGCTCACACTCACTTGGTCGGTGGGCAGTCGGATGAGATGTTCCCACGATGAGATGAAGATGCCGTAGGTTGACCCGTCAGGGGCGATGAGTCCGGAGCCCTCTGGCGAGGACGACACGGCCAAGCCTGGCGTCCGCAGTGGCTCTGGTGTCCACCCTGTAGTGCTGGACAAATGTAGAAGGTCTGGACCATGTGGCAGCCTTACATATGTCCTCAAGCGGTGTGCCCTCCAGGAAGGCAGTGGATGTGGCAACCGCCCTGGTGGAATGCGCCCTGACATGCGGTGGAGGTGGCAGTGATGCTGACTCGTAGGCTAGGTAAATGGTAGAGGTGATCCATTTGGAGAACCTTTGAGCAGAAATGGGTTCACCCTTGGACTTTCCCCCATAAGCCACAAAGAGGCGTTGTGACTTCCTGAACTCTCTTGTCCTGCTGGTGTAAAACAATAACGCTCGTTTCACATCCAGCGTGTGCCAAGTCCTTTCTTGGGCGTTAGAGGGGTTCTGGAAGAAAGCTGGCAAGGAGATAGTCTGTGCCATGTGAAACTGGGAGACCACCTTGGGCAGGAAGGTGATGTCCGCTTGTAGGACGACGCGGTTGTTGAAGAATTGGAGAAATGGTGCATCTGCTCGCAGGGCAACCAGTTCCCCAGCTCGTCGTGCAGACGTGATAGCCACAAGAAATGCCGTTTTCCATGTGAGGAGGCGAACATCGCTGGTGGCCATGGGCTCGAAAGGGGTCCTGGTGAGCGCGTTGAGCACGGTAGACAGTGACCATTGAGCCGTAGGAGTCCTGACCGGAGGGAAAGCGTTCCGTAGTCCCTTGAGAAAACGCTTCACCGTTTGGTCACGGAAAGCCCCAGAAGTGGGCGAACCAGCGGGAGAGTGCGCCACCACTGCTGCGAGGTGCACTCGGATGGAGGTGATGCTAAGGCCAGACTCCGCCAGATGGAGGAGGTAGGTCAAAACGTCCTGCAGTCCCACCTGCGGGAGGGCCGTGTGTTGGGAAGCCAGGAAAGCACAGAAACGCCTGTATTTGGAAGCGTAGGACTTCCTTGTGGAAGGGCGCCGCGCTAGTTCCAGGATTCTGGACAGTCTGGGGTTATCCTCCACGCGGTGAGGTGGAGGTTGGGCAGGTCCGAATGGTGAAGCTGGCCTTGCTCCATTTGGAGAAGCGTCGGTGATTCCGGCAGCGTGCGATACTGTGACGACATGCGTAACAGCAGTGGAAACCAGGGCTGGCGAGGCCATGCCGGCGCCACCAGAATTGCATTGGTTCTGTGTTGGTACATCCTGGTGAGCACCTTCTGGACCAGAGGAAATGGAGGAAAGGCATAGAGATAGTCCTGATCCCACCGTTTCATGAAGGCATCGCCCTCGGAGTTCAGTCCGATGCCTGCTCTGGAGCAGTACCTGCTGAGCTTCCTGTTGGACTCCAACGCAAAGAGGTCGATGCTCGGCGTCCCCCAGGCCTCGCAAAGCGATTGGAACACCCCGTCGTCCAGCTCCCATTCGTGGGTCGTCGAGGTGAGGCGGCTCAGGTGGTCTGCCAAGACATTCAGTGAGCCCTGAATGTGTACTCCAACTGGGAAAATGTGCCTCTCCAGGCACCATTCCCACAACTGCACTGCAAGGTACAGGAGGGTGGTGGACCGTGTCCCTCCCTGCTTGTTGAGGTATGCCACCGCCGTGGTATTGTCCGAGGCCACTTGCACAGCTTTGCCGGTGAGCAGAGTCTCGAAGGAACGCAGGGCCTTCCAAATGGCCAGCAGTTCCAAGTAATTTATATGGTGCACCGTTTCGTGTGGTGCCCAGGTGTCGTTGACCGTGAGAGTCCCGCAAGTAGCGCCCCAGCCGAGGTTGCTTGCGTCGGTCAGTATCTGCAACGAGGGTTGCGGGGGGTAGAAGCACTTCCCCGCGGCCACGTTGAATGGTGTCGACCACCATAGCAGTTGGTCCCTCAGTTCCGGAGACGGGGTCAACCGTTTGGACTGGCTGTCCCGGAGTGCGTCGAACTCGTGAAGGAGCCACGATTGTAGGGACCTGAATTTCAACTTGGCGTGGGGAATCACTGCCGTTGTTGAGGCCATCAGGCCTAGAAGTCTCTGAGCCTTCTTCGCCCGGATGCACGGTTTGGTGCGAAGTTCGCTCACCCCTTGCGCAATGTCCTGTAAGCGTTTCTGGGGGGCGTAGGCTCTGGTAGCAATCGAGTCGAGTACCGCTCCAATGTACTCGACGCGTTGAGAAGGAGTCAACTTCGATTTGGTGAAGTTGATCCTGAGGCCGAGACTCTCCATGATGTGGACCGTGTATTGCGTGTCCCGAATGGCTGACGATTTGGTGGGGGAGACAATCAACCAGTCGTCGATGTATGGGAAGACCCTGATGCCCCGTTGGTGGAGGAACGCAGCCACCGGAGCCATGCATTTGGTGAAGACCCGCGGTGCCGTGGCCAGACCGAACGGTAGGCACCGGTACTGGTACACGGAATTGTCGATGCGGAAGCGGAGGAACCGCCTGTGTTCCTCGAGGATGGAGACATGGAAGTAAGCATCCTTGAGGTCTATGACTGTGAACCAGTCCCCTTTGTTGATGAGAGGGAGGACGGTTTGCAGGGTCACCATCCGGAACTTCCTGGTGTGGATGCATTTGTTGAGGCGGCGCAGGTCCAGGATCGGGCGAAGTCCTCCGTCCTTCTTCTGGACCACGAAGTACCTCGAATAGAAACCGTTGTCCCAGTCGGACGGTGTTACCCGCTCGATGGCTCCCTTGGAGAGAAGGGTTGATATTTCTTCCTCCAAATGGGGGGACGAGGTGGTGAGACGATGTCTTCCTACCCGAGGTATCCGCACGAACTCGATGGCGTAGCCAGAGGACAAGATCTTTAAGACCCACTGGTCATCCGTGATGCCCGACCATACCTGGAGGAAGTTCCGGAGGGGGAGGTAGGGGATGTGGAGCAAAAGAGACTCGGCCGTCGCAGCTTCAAACGCGAGACTTGGACCTCGCGCCAGAACGCTTGTCCTGTCCGTAGGGCCGGTAGCGGGGTTTGTGCTGACGCCGCTGTTTGTAGGAGCTGGATCTGGGCTGCTCCGTTGGCCCTTGCTGCTGTGGGTTGCCCTGGAAGCGCCGTGTGAAAGGCTGGAACCTCGGCCTGGCAGTCGGGGCCGGCGTGGTGAGCCCCAGGAACTTGGCCGTGGAATTGGTCTGGCGCATCTCATTCAGGACCTTGTCGGTATCCTGACCGAAAAGGCCCTGCCCGTCGAAGGGAAACTCCTCGATGAGCTTTTTCATAGCGTCATTGAGGGAGGTGTCCCTGAGCCAAGCATGGCGACGGAGATAGATTGCGGAGGCCATGTCCTTCGCCGCATAATCATTGATATGCCGGGCAGTGCGCATCAGCTGCTCGGCGACGAAGTCCCCCTCGGTGGCCAGCGCGTCGATCCGCTTCTGGGCGTCGGCGGGCAGTTTCGCCGTCTCAATCTTCACCTGCTCCCATAGGTGAGATTGATACAGGCCCATGGCGGCCGAGTAGTTGGCGGCACGGAAGAATAGGGAGCCGGTGGCGTAGAACTTACGTCCCACCGCGTCCAGTTTCTTCCCCTCCGGCGTCGATGGGACCGGGAACCCGCTGGTGGCCGTCCGATGCTGGAAGGCCTTGACCACCAGGGAATTCGGCAGGGGGTGTGCCTGCAAGAACTCGACGTTCTCGTCCAGGACTCGGTACATGCTGTCGAGCCTGGACGAAACGGAGTGCGCCGCCAATGGTTTTCTCCACGTCGCCCTCGCCGAAGTCATCATGGAGGGGAGCATGGTTATGTGGACCGGCCGTACAGCACGCCTGTCGAGCTTCGCCCTCCAGCGGCGGTTGATCCACCTTGAGGTTGAGTGCGGTGCCCAGCCTTGTGAGCATGGCGGTCAGCGAGCGTTGGTCCTCACCACGCGGTGGGCCCACCGCGCCGATGTTCTGCTCCGGCGTGCGCTCGGCGTCGACGTCTCCCTCGTCCTCCTCCTCCGACGAGCTGGACTCATCGGAGGATGAGGGAGGAACTCTTTCATCCACGTCGGGACCGCGCCAGTACGGCCTGGGCGGGCCGGCGGGATGGGAGTCCACCGCATCAACGTCCGGACCACACCATGACGGTTTGGGTGGGCCGGCGGAGCGGACACTCGACCCACGGGAGGTCGGTGGGGCCACGGCAGGGCCGGCATGCCCGGGGCTTGCGGTGGTCAGAACCGGAGCCGCAGAGGCCGCAGGCAGGGAGGTCAGGAACTTGGTCGCAAAGGACGCCATGACCTGGAACATCTCTCGGACGAGCGCCATCTGGGATGCGTCCGAGTCTGCTGATGGTGGAGCCACGGTAGCCGACGAAACGGTGGCCGTCGAAACGGTGGCTGGTAGCGGCGTCGGCGAAACGGTCGTCGGAACGGTGATGACCGCGTCGTCTGTCGGCGTCCTGGGCCTTGGGGAGACGGAGGCCTGCCTCATGGGCGAACGGTTTCTTCCCCGAGGAGGAGAGGGGAGCACCTGAAGTGGGCGAGCTGGAGCCCCAGCCCTGCGTCCTTTATCAGGTGATCCGGAAGACGACCGTCCTCCCCAGATGGAGGACCCAGGAGAAGGACATCGGGCAGTCGAGAACGGAGGCGAAGGCCCGGGAGAGGGGTGCGTGCGTGGGGTTGGAGGAAGCGACCGTCTCTTCTCCGACCCATGTTTGCGCTTCTTCTCACCGTTCTTGTCCTTCTTCTTCTTCTTCCTAATCGGAAGCGTGGAGGAAGAAGCCGGCGGCGGCTGGGAAGCAGCGGCAGACGTGGAGGCGGACGCGGCGGGAGCCAGAGCGAGCTCCATCAGATGAGCCTTGAGCCGATTGCTACGGTTCTGCACCGCGAGGCGCGTAAACTTTTTGCAATGCGGGCAGGACTGGCTCTGATGCGACTCTCCCAAACAAAAGAGGCACAGGCTGTGGCCGTCGGAAGCCGGGAACTTCTTAAGGCAAGCCGTGCACTGCTTAAAAGCTGCAGCCATCAACCGCGGAAAAAATTCTTCCAGTGGAAGCTTCTGGAAGCGGATACCCCGAAGGGCGGACCAGCCGCCACCCCCTTGAGGGGGGAGACAGTGATCGCAGCGAAAAAACTGGCTACTGAGTCCACTCGAAAGAAGAAACAGCGCCGGGGTGGCAATCCTGCCCGTGGGACAAGATTGCCGACAAAAATTGTAGAAACTAGCTCAGAAGGGCGATAAAAATTGAGAAGCTCTCGACGATCGTCCTGCTGCTACAGCGGAAAGAAGAGAACTGAGGTAAAATGGCGCGCGGGCGCCTCAGGGTGGGCGGTACGGTGGGCGGTCTTACCGCCAAAACTTTAGACCAATAGCTTTTCAAGCCTCCGATCTCCGTTCTGCGCAGGCGCATAACCCATGAGTGGGGATTCACAAACTATACGAAGGAGAACTAAACAAAGGCTAGAATCTTTTCTAAGGGAAAATGGTCGTGTTTCTCTGCCATTATAACCTGGTCAATATGTGGGACTCGGTAATACTAAAATTGACAGCACTCTACAAGTGATTTGTACAGTTTTTAGCAACAAGAAATTATGTCAGAAACAGGAAGAGTGGGGCCACCAACTGTATCTTACTCACTAATAACAATACAGCAGAACCTTGGATAACGTCCAAACTGCATTCCACGGAGTTGGTCGCTATGCGATTTTGGACATTATGCCGTTCCTATGGGGAGATGCCTCACATAAAGTCCAAAAAATGGTCAAAAACGGACGTTATCCGAGCTTCCTATACCAACACCTTGGATAACATCCACTTTTTGCGCGGTTTTGGACGTTATGCGAGGCATCACGTGTGCATAAAACCCACGACATTATGCGAATATGACATTACCCAATGTGGATGTTATGCGAGGTATTACTGTAATTTCATGTCAGAGATTCCTCTGGGTTGAAAGGATTTTTACGGGAAGAACTCCGCTCAGGGGATGCCCGAATGAGGCTCCTTTCCTGTCCCCAAGTGCAGCCCTCGGGTATCGAAACCCGACCATCCAGTCTACAGCTCAGCATCTTAACCACTAAGCCACCAGGAGAGCTGATCTCTAAAAGCATCATACAGTGGAACCTTGGTTAAGGTAATTAATGTGTTCTCTGGGATGTTTCTTACAGCAAAAATTACTTTAACCAAATTTCCCATAGGAATGCATTGAATTCAATTTCCCATAGGAATGTATCAAAAGCCAAAATACGTTAACTGTAACACAGTTTCCCATAGGAATGCATTGAAAACCAATTAATCCATTCTGGGAAAAATTTCATAAACCGAGCCACTATTTTCTATGGATTTCCTTTTGTTATACGATTTTTATGTTAACTGAGCCGTTTGTTAACTGAGGTTCCACTGTATTTAGAGCAGATTAAAGAAGTCTGCCACCTAGTAACTAAAGATAATACTGCAGGCTACAGACAAAGTGTACTGAATCCAATCAATTGATCTTTGGAAAGAAACCATGAAACTAGAGATGCACAACCCTGGTATCTTTGGAGTATACATGCAAATGTTCAGCATCTTAGTGTCATGGTTTTGAAGCTCTGACAGAGATAGAGATGTATATGTATTCAAGAACACATGTGAGCATGTTTTCAATTTTATTGTTTGAAATTATGGGTGTGTGTTTTTTTTACAGCAAATCTTAATGGTGCGAGTTCTGGAAAGTTGTTCTTGTTTCATTTTTTACCTAGTTTTTGCACTTTAATCTCGGCTTGTCAGTTGCAGGGGACTTCTGGAAGTGATTATAGAGACACTTGCCTTCCAAGTGACAAATCCCTCAGCACACTGCAGCTATACTTCACAGACAAGGCTTCTCTGGGTGGTGACAGGTTGACATGGCCCAGTGATACAGCTACAGCTGAGAGGGAAAAAGCAGAAAATGAGACCTGTCTTACTGTTGAATAAAACATCACAAATTGAAAATAAAGGTCTGATTAATAAGCTTGAAGGAGCTGGGAAAGCATTTAACAGCCCAGAAGGCTTCCTGCTGTGCTGCCATATGGTTGAAAAAGGCAAGCTCCTCTCACAGCTCACTGCTTGTTCCAAGAAACATAGCTTCGTAAAGGAACCAGAAGAGCCTACAATAATATTATAGTGGTGGATGGTGCAATTTACATTTTAATCTTGTTTTCCTTTTTCTTTAGAGAGGTTACAGCAGTGTGAAACAATCTTCTGTTCACACTTCAACCATCGAGTGACTTCAGTTGGATGGAGAAATAACATTGGCTCCAAAGTCACCCAGTTAAGGGAAGATTTGAATGTTGGAGGTATATGCAGTAGCTGTTCCTAGCAAGAATAAACTCTTCGGTCAATGGGATGTACACAAGCATTGTTTTACCATGCATTTGGGTTTAGGTCTTGGTCTCCACTCTCAAGATCAAAGACTTTTAGACTGTTAACCTGTTATTTCTGCTAAAAGAATACAGTAGACCCTCACATAACGACATTACTTGGTTCCCCAAGTAGCATCGTTATGCAGAAAATGTCGTTATGCGGTTTCCTATGGGAGATCTCCCGCAGAACGACAAAAAACGTCATTATTCACACGCACAATGTTTTAAAAACCGTCAAAATTCACACAATGACGTTTTTTGTCATTGTGTGGGATATCACGTGGGGAGTGTTGGTAGCGTCGTTAATAGAAAATGACGCTATTCGAACGCATCGTTAATCGGGGGTTCACTGTATTGCATGGGCTTCAGAAGTTAGTGTGAACCAAATCTTGGGAGAAAATGGCTTCTTTGGATTACAGTAGGTTGGCTGAAATCAAGTACCATTTTGACCCTACCCCCAATGTATATTGTATATTATTACAATATAATTATAAATAATATGTATTGCAATATAATTACAATTATTGTAGTTATAATTATTACAATGTAACTATATTACAATTATAATTACTATAATTGTAGTACACAAATAAAGAGAAAACATTTGCTTACTTCATTTTTATGTGCTAGAAAGAAGCTATATGTGACAATTGTGACTTTTTTAGGCTCTGAAGGACTAAGAAAGAATGAGCTAAAACTGCCTCTAATAGCCCATAACTAACACTAGAGGGCAGGAAGACCTCATGCCTAGATTAGAATGCTTGCTGAGGGTTTTAGGCTTTCTGAAAGAGAAAAGTGGAATCTTTTAAGAAAAAATGAGCTAATTTTACAGATTTGTAGTTTACAGGTGTGAAATGTACATGTCAGATCAATTATTATTCACATCTGACTTATGTCTCTAGTGGTGGAGCCTGATTTCCTTCCTTTTTTTTATTCCGCTAATTCAAACCAAATCTGAATCACGAGAATTGGACACCCAAGTGAATTCTTGAATTTGTAGCCTATGGGGCATGACTTTTGCATGAGAGGTATTCTGTAGATTGTTCTTGCAAATGCCCCAAACAACTGAGGCACAAGATATTTTTACTTCATTGATTGTCACAATGGTGCATATCATTTTACAGAGCAACTTTAGCGAAACAAGTTGGCTGTTCATCATCCAACTTCTGATGGTGACTGCATGAAAGAAAGGGGGAGATAGTGAGTTATTTGTTTTATATGAAGATATGTGTGTGAGTGAGAAAGTGTATGTGTATATAGACATATATTCCCAACTTCTGTCACTTAAGACATTTTGGTCTTCTGCTTTACTGGCTAAGACTTCTAGGAGTTGCAGACTAAGATTTTTAAGTTCCTTTTTCTTAGACTACACTTCCCAGAATCCTTCAGTCAATAAAAGGATCTTCTCCATGCATATAGCTTTGGAATACCTTAGGGGTGGCTGGCTTGAATCCAGATCTCTTGTTGGGGCGTGTGATGATATCCCATCGTATACCACTCATTCCTACCATCTGGAAGGTGTAGAGCAGTGTTTCCAAACCTTTAGTTTTTGGACTTCTATTTCCAGAAGCCTAAGTCAATCTCCCAAAGCACTGATCAACCAATGTACTGACTTAAGCTTCTGGGAATTGAAGTCCAAGAACACCTAGGGGCCCTAATGTAGAGGATGGCATAGGAGGATTTCATTTGCTTATGCATTGCTTCCCAACAGAATGCCAAAGATGGACATGGAAGGATGGCTGAATTAGGCACACTTTTTTGGAAAGATGTTTCATGCCATCAAGTTGAAACCAAAATACAGTGCCCCTAACAGGGCTTTCAATGTGAGAAATTTAAGGGCTGTGGTTTTTGAGGGCTGTAGTGGCTTAGTGGTTAAGACACTGACCTTGATGACTGGAAGGCCAGCAGTTTGAGACACTAGTACTACATGATAGAGTGAGGTCCTGTCATGTGTTCCAGCTCCTGCCAACATAGCAGTTCGAAAGCAAGAAATTGCAAACAGATAAGTAGGTATCACTTTGGCAGGAAAGGTAAAAGCATCCCATGTGCATCTAGTCACGTCTGTCACATGACCACAGAAAATTCTGCAGATGCACAGTGCTGGTTCTTTAGCTGTACATGGAGATGAGACCACCTCCTAGAGTTGAACACGATTGGCTTTTGAGCAAAGACCTTTACCTTTATCAGTTTCATACGTTCAATGAGCCTCCATGTCTGAGCAAGGATTTCAACTCAAACCTTCTGAATCCTACTCTGTCACTCTATTTACTATACCACACTGGGATTGTCATGGGCAAGAAAAGAAGGAAACAGCAATCAGGGAGGGTTTTTACAGCTTGCTATCATCCAATATAATCCTATCTTGCCTCTTGGACCAAGCAGCTGTGAGTCTCCAGCCTACCACTCCTATCATGCCTGATTGTTGCATGTGCTTGATGGGGTTGTTGGAACTTTTATACCAAAACAAAGTGAAGAAAATGGCTTGGGGAAGGCTGGCCTAGATGGACATTCATTCACAGATTTCCTGGAATGATGCAGGGAGAGAATAGAAATGTTTCTTTTAGAGGTACAGGTAAGGATCACTTTAAGATTGGAAAGGGATAGAGAAGGATGTGAGTTGTCCCATCTAATGCATCACATTGATTGCAACATGCAGCGTATCATTAGCTATACTGCTTGCAGTTGTGAGGAGTTGACCACCCTGTTCCTGTCCAATATTCTATCTCATGGATTTAAGAACTTTCTAGTTCACCACCCTACCAGATGGAGAAATCCATAGCAAGAACAGCCTGATGGTTATCCCATGTCTGTTTGAATACTTTCAGCAAGAGAGTACCACCACTTTAGTTCACAGCCGCATGACATTTGTTGTCAGGCTTCTAATGATGAACTGAAATCTATCCTGTAATTTAAGATTCATTGTTGTCAGCTGCAACTCGATCCAAGTATACGATTTTTCCTGCCCCGGGGCACAGGGAAGCCTGGTCTTGGAGACTGGCTGATTCTGGGCCGCCTTCACCTTCCAAGGGAGGCAGGAAAAATGCCATTGGTGTAAATGCCATTGGGTGGGTTTTATAAGATTTTGTAATGTTTTTTATGTATTTTTTAGAGTGTTGTAATGCCGCCCTGAGTCGGGTTCTGCCTGAGTGGGCGGCATATACAAATGTGATTAATAAATAAATAAATAAATAAATAAAAATTTGTTTAAAGTGGATCCCAGCTTGCCATGAAGTGACCCACATACCTGTGGCTCGTATGAAATAAGACATGCAGGATTTAACACCAGGACTTCAGCAGCCTTGAGGATATTATCAAGGTGTGCCTTCACAGCCAGTCCATCTGCATGGATTCTTCCACCTCCATGACTGTTGGGAATCAGAATGGTTCCTCCTCCACTCATTTTGTCGTTGGAACCAATATGATGGTTTCCAGTGGCATTTCCTCCACTGAGGGGACCATCACCCCACCTAAAGGGGCTCATCTGCCCATAGCCGTTGGTCCCTTTGGAGAGTCAAATTATTTATTGCCGCTCAACACTCGGCATTGAGTCGCTGGTTATACAATCTACTCCATTACCATAGCGGGATGTCTGGCCAGACAAGATTACTACTAGATCAAATCTTGCTCACTATGACAATTGAAAAAATCAGCTTTTGTCACATTCTGTATGACAGTCTTTCAGGTACATGAGGAGTAGCAATCATGTTTACCATGCTCCTGGATAAGCATGTCAGGTCCTTCACCCTTTCCTTATAGGAATTATTTTTCTTTCATAGATAAGGTAAATTCTAAGTTTTGGTATCAAACCTACAGTCACACATATGAAGTACGGTAGTTTGCTTTGTTGAGTAGCAAAAACACAATCTAGATCTTCTAGTATCTTTCTGAAGAACTTCCAATGGTGTTTTAGCAACAGACAAGCCACTTCCAATATTAAAATGCATAAAACATGGAATCAATATAAAAGCCATTTAATTAAAAAATTGGTGACATCAAATTACTTACACAAGCAAATGTCAAGCCACACACACAGATCAAACAACTTTATGGATAGACACTGAAGTATCTGAAAGTATCTAATAAAAAGGAATCCTTAAATATTTTATTTAGATTTTCCTATTAGTGTAGTGTACAGTGTGTCAAACAAATAGTTTTCAAGTATAGCATCTAATATCTCAGGGCTCCAACATTTTATTCTTCTAAACGAAAGGAAAGCCTAGCCTAGAATTTTTGGTATGACACTGAAACAAGAGTCTTTAATTGAAGATTATAAAATTCCACGAAAGTAGCCTGCTATGACTTATGTGTTTTCTGCTTTGATCAGCCATCTTGATTTTCTTCACCTTCAGATTCAGATTCTAAAGGATACAAGAAAAAGCAGGTGAAATGTTTTTTCTCCAACTGTTGAAACAAGCAATATGTAAATCAGTGATTTAAATGCATTCAGTTGTCTAGAACAAGTCAACATTCGTTGTCATCGGCTGCAACTTGTATCCAAGAATGCATATTTTCCTGAAGCAGGAAAAACACCATTGGTGTGCATTTGTTTAAGGTGGATCCCAGCTTGCCATGAAGTGACCCACACACTATGATCTCGCAGCCATCTTCTGCGGCACATATGAAATGAGACATGCAGAATTTGACACAGGGACTGCAATGGACTGCCGCAGCCTTGAGGATATTATCAAGGTGTGCCTTCAAAGCCAGTCCATCTGGCGTGGCCTCTTCTGCCTCTATGACATTGGGAATCAGAGTTCCTCCTCCACTCATTTTGCTGTTGGGCCCAATATGATGGTTTCCAGAGGCATTTCCTCCACCGAGGGGACCATCACCCCACTTAAAGGTGCTCATCCGGCCATAGCTGTTGGCCCTTTTAGGAAGTCAGGCTATTTACCACCACCCAACACTTGGCGTTGAGTCGCTGGCTGCACAGTCTACTTCATTACCGTTGCGGCCAGACCAACAGTCAACATTCAGATATGCGTATACAAAAGACTGGATATCCAAATCACATAAGCATAAGAATATGATTGTAAAATACATATTAAATTAAATCAACAACCTGTAACTCATGTATTCATTCTTATTTTGCAAGTAAAACTCTTCACTAATGTCAGTTAAGATCCTTAAATCTGCTATGGGCAAGTCAGACTGATGAGAAACAGAGAAAGTAAACCTTCATGACATTAGGTTAAGTACCAGATCCTGCTATTCACTAAAATACAAAAAGCCTTGGTATTATTTTTAGATAAAATAACTTTCACAGTAGCATCACTTAGTAAATCTTGACACACATTATATATTGCAAATATTTTCAGAATCTAGCATTGTTTGAAAATGATTCATTTTGATTAGCAACCCTTTATACAAAAGTACAAGTAACCGTTGAACAAATTAGAACAGTTTAGCAGTTGAAAAAAATAATATATCTTACATAAGGAAACAAGGAAGAACTAATCAGTATTACCTGCCAATCACAAAATGCAGTTAATATGTGATTAGACTTCAAAGGAGAAGTTGCTTCCAAGACTTTCAGGGGAGAGAGCAAAAAAAATGCTTCTTCATGGGAGATCAAGAGGAGGAGGAAGAAACTAACTTTTGCCATAGCAAGTACCCAGTTTAGCAAGATTAAAATAACATATCCCCTTGGGGTGCACTAAACTATAAATCTGTTCTCTGGTTCCCAGCCATGAAATCTAAAGTGAGCTTCATTTACCATTTTAGGACCAGTTTCTAAATATGCAGCCAAGAAGGCACACGCAGAGTTGTTATGAGAATGGAACAATCCATTCTGTTATTGAGCCCAAGGTTGAGTTGGGATCCAAGGCTCATACACAAATATACTTATAGTTATCGTCACACACTGAATATCCAGTGGTAGGCAGGCAAATAAGCAAATAAATAAATGCCTTGGGACTCACTAGAATCAAAACTATTTTCAAAATCTAGCTCAAGACCTTCCACTACGTTATTTTACTGCCATCCTGTAATGGGCAGACCACAACACCCTCTTTTCTGGCACCTTCTACTTTCAGATATTGCAGCAATTAGCAATTACAGTTATGTACCACTACATCACAATTGTGCACTTTCTGTGTGGTTCACATGGTAATCGGCATTTTGCCCCCAACATGCTGGGTACTCATTTTACCAACCTTGGAAGGATGGAAAGCTGTGATAGCCTTGATCTCCATCAGGATCAAACTCATAATGTCAGAGGTTTTGGCTGCAGTGCAACAGTTTAACCACTGCACCACCAGGGCCCTGTAGAGAACTGCAGCTCATCTGCTGATGATCATTCGCTTGGCATTCTTTTCTGACCAGCATGAGGGAAAGCAGTTGTTAAGGCTAATATGGACTCTACAGATGTGGTCTATTTTTTTGACTATAGCTCAGGAACCTCTCGGTCTGTACAGCCATGTCTGGATAATTCAGGGAATTGCATCCCAAAAACACAGATATGCATATCCCTATGAGGCTGTTTTCTGTTGTGGTTGTCTCCTTTGTGGAACAATCTGTACACTGACATAATCACTGTCATCATCTTAGAACTGCAGGGCTGGAAAGGACCATATGGGTTTATGGGAACAGTGGGGAACTGAACTCCTAAACTCTGACCCCACAGCCAGCAGCCAGCTACTTAAACCACTGAGCTATCAAGCAGTTCATGAACATTACAGCATGAGCCCAAAGTGCTTCTACCAGCAACTGAAGTCTCATTTGTTTGACCAGATCTTTCTCCTATCAGTGTCCTTCTGGTAATTGTAATAACATATCCTGCTGTCTTATCATTATTTTATCATTTTATTGATCTACTGTATTGTGTTTTGTATCTTTAATCACTATAGACCACCTCTTGTAAATGAAAAGCAGCGACAAAAGCAAACAGTTATGCCATGAGTATTCTATTGAAACAATGTTAAACAATACAGAGCCCACCAGCTGGAGATACTCAGGACCATTGTGCTTGATTTTGGGAACATGGGTGATGGGGTTTTGCTGAAATAAAGACTCATCATTTTGGATAAACCCAAGAACAAATTGTCCAAGAAGCTGAATGTTCAAGTACAACATTACCTTCCTCAGCATTCTGTAGCCATTCAACAAATTTCTTCATCTGGTCCAGGAACACACTTTTCCCTTTGGCAACATGTGCCTCTTTGTACCATTTCAGGATGGCTTCTTCACTTAAGACGTCCGCTGAAACCCAAAGACAGTAGAGAGCAAAAATTATATTTCTAGAGAGAAATCTGATGGGGAACAGATCCAGCTTCACCTAGTATGAACCATTTTGTAAACATCTCCTCGACTTGGCGGATAATCAGCACAGCTATTACACATCTGCAATAACAGAGACATTGTAATTAATTGCAAAAGAAATGCTGACAGCTATTTGATTGAAGCCTCTGTTTAGATAACTTAGCACTTAATTTATGCATTACTTGAAGCCCCATTGATTCCAGAGGCATGCGAACACATGTTCAAAGTATCTGAATTCCCTCATTGCCTGAGTCAAGAACCCATTTAGCTAAAGAACTTGGATGAAGAAAAGGTTGATTGTGAGGGAAGTGCAGAAGAACTGACTGTATAATGTAGCCTAAGAAAACAAACATAGTTTGAATCAGGCCCATGCTGGGGTGCAAAATTACCAGGACGAGCGGCCATGTGCCTCTACTGAGAACCAATGACTTAAATGGCTGCTAAAGAGCTTCAGATTTTCTCCCACAGGGCCGAGGGGAGCCCAGCGAGAGGAGCCGAAGTGGAAACTGCCGAGATGGCGTGGCCCTTTAAGTTATGGGTTCTCACATGTGGTTGCCCGTCCTGGTAATTTTGCACCCCAGCACAGGCCTGTCTTGAATAGGCTATAAATGGGGAAAGAAATTAGGCAGTGGTATGAACAAAAAGGTCATCTGAATTTTTCTTTAATATGAGAAAGCTTGCTTGTAATTTAAGTGTACTTTCGGTACTTCATTCTAAATAAGCTTCTCTCGTCAACAGAGACACTGAAATGCTCAATTAAGCAATCATGCAGGACAGAGCATAGTTAATCACACCCTTGGGTTGCTTGCTTCTGAAGAACAAGGAACACTTGGAGTAATTTATATTATATATTTATTTATGATTAAAGATGATTAGGATGACATTTTAAATGCTGCTACAATTTAGCTGAACTTTAGTGGAGAGTGTAGTTCTCACTACAGCCCTAAGCAATTCCACTTTAAGAAAGAACAAAACACACATCAAGCATTCCCCGTGGCTGCAACTTATTCTAGCCACCCATTACGCCAACCCTGAGGGATTATTATAGACATGTAAAGAGAAGACATACCCATCACACAGACAAAGAAGCTGTGCGGTGTTGCCAAATAATTCCTGATTTATGAAACTGGGATGGAACTGATTCAAATTTGCCTTCAGAAAGTTTATATCAATACTCAGGGGAAGAAAAGAAAAGCATACTAGAATAGGGTGCAAGTCTAACTATCAGAATCCAAATCCCTCTCAGCCTAAGGTTGCTGAACATTACTTAGGTTTATCACCATTCCCTCCACCAAAATTCCACAAAGAAAGTGCTTCTCAGAAAGAGTGGGTCAAAGCAAGATCCTTGGAAACACAACTGCTATTTGATCATCAGCCACCAAAGCAGAGACTGAAATCCAGGCATAGCTCCTCAAAACCCTCTCCGACAGCCAGTCCCCAAAGAACTACGGAAGGCAGGCAAGGAGCTACCAGATAATTTGGCAGAACCACTGACTCTTTACCACCTGGCCAAGAATAACCATGGCCTGTGTGGAAAGCTTTAAACAGACTATATGCCGGGGTAGAAAGAACAAAGGCTAATCTGAGAAAGTGGGGTTTCCCTATAGATGACAGCCCATGTGAATGTAGAGAAGAACAAACTATCTCCCATATGATACAAAGTACATGATGCCCCTCAACGTGCATTGAGGAGGACCTTATGTTGGCAAGAGGAAATGCTGTTGTTGTGGCCCGATACTGGGCAGATGTCATCTGCTTACTTTATCACCGAAGTGGTACCTATTTATCTACTTGCAATTTCTGGCTTTTGAACTGTTAGGTTGGCAGTTGCTGAGACAGGAGCTCACTCTGTCGTGCAGCACTCGGGTCTCAAACTGCTGACTTGCCAAACATCCAGTCATCAAGTTCAGTGTCTTAACCACTAATCCACAACAGTCCCTTGAATATGAGGTAGAAAAAACCAATAGCACAGAAAATGTGGAGAGATTAACTCAAGTCTCATCACTGCCCCCTTGGTTCCCCTCACATGAACTAGCACTTTGTATGACAAAATCATTCTAGAAACATTTCTAGAAAGGGCAAAGGACTATAGGAATTGCAGTTCATCAACACCTGGAGAGCCGTGTGACATGCACCACTGCATTAAAGGTTTTAACATTTATTTTTAAATTATGCCAGTAGATAAGAATTAAGTTTCTTGACTTCCAAGCAGTCAGCTCCAAATACCTCAGCTAGCCACCGTCATTATGACACAGCAGTTAATATGAACAATGCTCATTATAAAATGTTTCTGAATATTCACTGCTTGAATTATTTACAGTAACAATACCATATAACAGCCAGCAAAAGAAATACTTTTAGTCTCTATGACAACCCAGTCTGAACTACCTATGAATTCCATCTATATATATAAGAATGTGCGTGGGCCGTTCGTATCCGGCATGCACGTCCACATCCGGCCCAACCATCTTGTACCGAGCCGCCCACACTTACCTAAAGACCCTGTGAGCATCGCCACAAGGGTCCGTCAGCCGAGAGTGGGGCAACTGCCCCACAAACTAGAACAAAAAAAAACTACAAGGCCCAGTGTGTGCCGTGCCACCCCTTAGCGAATCAGGCTGAAGGGCACAAGCGCGGAGAACGCTGGGAAGCTGGCGTGCACGTAAAAAACCAGCTGACGCATGCGCCGTTCCATAATAGCTTCCCTCTGTGAGGCAAAGTAGGCGGAGCGCTATTCCACCTTCTTTGCCTCCCAGAGGGAAGCTAACACTTCCATCGGTTGGCCCCCCAAAAAGATTTCGCCCCCTCCCCCGCCTCCCGGAGGGAAGGAATGAAAGCTTCGGCCCTCGCCAACCAAGAGAGAAGCTAACCCCCTCCGTGGAAGGCGATTCCTTCCCTCCGGGAGACGAAGGCGCAGCCTACCATGGAGTGAGTTTGCTTCTCTTTTGGTTGGCAAGGGCCGAAGCTTGCATCCCCAGCCAACTAAGAGAGAAGCTAATCACTTCCCTCGGGAGACGAAGGCCGTGTCTTCGCCTCCCGGAGGGAAGGAATCATCTTCCCCCCCATCTCTCTCTCTCTCTCCACTCACTCTCTCTTCCCCCCTCTCTCTTTCTCCCACATCTCACTCTCCCCCCCTCTCTCTTCCCTCCCTCTCTCTCCCCCTCTTCTGCTATATTGTATTTTTGTCCTCTTGGTGCTTGTAATATGGATTGTATTGTATCTTTGTATATTATATTGTACTTTTTGCTTTTTTGCGCCTGTTGATATTGCATTGATTATATTTTAATGTTTTAATTTTGTACCCTTGTGTATTTATTTATTTTGTATACTGTATTCTTATTGTATTGTTACAGTTACTGTTGTTTGCCGCTTCGAGTTGCCTTTGGGCTAAGGGAAGCGGGATATAAATAAAACTAATAATAATAATAATAATATTCTTCCCCCCCTCTCTCCCCCATCTGTGTGTGTGTGTGTGTGTGCGCGTGCATCCCAAAAACACCCCAACCACCAACAAAATTTATACCTGCCCGACAGGGCTGGGCAAAAAATGCTAGTTAGGTATATGCCATTTGTTGTTTAGTCACATAGTCGATTCCAACCCTTTGCGACCATATGGATCATTGCCCACCAGGCACCTCTGTCCTCCACCATCCTCCTCAACCCTCCTAGCTCTGTACCCATTGCATCTACAATACCATCTAACCACCTCATTCTCTGCCGCCCCCTTCTTTTGCCCTACACCTTTCCCATGGTCAAGGCTTTCTCAAGTGAATCCTCTCTTCTCATTTGATGTCGAAAGTACTTTAGCTTCATCTTTAGTATTTGACCTTCTAAGGAGCAGCCAGGGCTGATTTATTCTAAGATCAACCCCTTTGTTCTCCTCGCTGTCCAGGGGACTCTCAAAACTCTCCTCCAACACCCTATGCCATATTAATTAATATGCCATATTTACTTAAATAAGCCAATTATGGTACTATCGCTGTTGTATTGATTTTTGTACTGATTTTATATAACGTTATTTTGGCCATTAATTTAACAGGAACAGTATCTTTCAGATAAAACAAACAGGATGTAAAAGATACCTTTATAAAAGAGCACCACAATCTTCTGAAAGGCTTTCATAAAGTGGATGTTATCATAACAGTATTCCTGAACCTTCTGGAGAAGGATCAATTCTGACTGACCTTGGGTGCTGAAAACAGCCAGCAAAGGTGCATATTGCTAAAACAAGCAGAAGAGAAATTAGTTATTCCGAAACTGATGGAAAAGCTCATGATCTAAATCAGAGGTGCCCAAACTACGGCCCACAGCCAGATCCGCCCCCTGATGCCAATTCATGCGGCCCATACCACCCTCGTCACTCCCAAAGAGGAAGTAAAACGTGCCCATACGGGTGTGTTTTACTTCCGCTTCTGGGAGCGACAAGGGTGGCGCGGGCTGGATGAATTGGTGTCAGGGGCCAGATCTAGCCCTGGGCTGTACTTTGGGCACCACTGAACCATGTGACCAGTCCGTGGCCTGAAAAGTTTGGGCACCCCGATCTAAATGTTTTCTTGAAAGTGGGGAGGGGACGAGAAGATACTTCTAGGAGAATAAACCAAGAAAATATTGTTTGCCTCGTTCTCAAACACAATGCAAAAGGAGGGTAACTTGGAATGTTACTATATTTCCTAGTTGCTCTCAGATACTGCCAGCTGCTGGAACTAGTATGCAAGGAACCATGTTTTACCAGGAGATGCACAAATTGAGGACAAACCACTGGAGAAAAATAACAAAATATCATGATCTGGAAATGAAAGTTGAGCATTTATGGAGGAAGAAATCTGTTATCATACCAATAGTGATTGGAGCCCTTGCAGCAATAGCAAAATAACTCCCTAGATATTTGGACATTTTGGATTTATTAGACTTGAATATCCTAACTCTACAAAAAACAACTTTACTAGGAATTGCCTATATCAGTGATGGTGAACCTTTTAAAGACTGAATGTCCATACTGCAACCCAAAACACACTTATTTATTGCAAGTGCCAACACAGCAACAGGGGAGGGAGGAAGCGCTCCCATTAGGCTGTTGGGCAGAGGGGGTGGAGTGAACTCTTGTACTGCGGGGAGGGAAGATGCACTCCCATTGGGCTGCTGGGCAAAGGGGCAGGGCAAACTCTGTGCTGGAGTGACTACATAGGTGCCCACAGAGAGGGCTCCAAGTGCCACCTCTGGCACACATGCCATAGGTTCGCCACCACTGGCCTATATACTTAGACGTTACCTTAAGAGTTCTTAGGTCCTTGGCTAGGTTTTGAACTGTTAATTCATACCCGTCTTTAACCGTGAATCTAATGACAGATGCATATTTTATAACAACAAAAAATAAAATAAAATAAAATCAACAGGGAATTAAACTCCCAGCAGCTAGATATCTAAATCACTGAGCTATCCAGCCATATATAATTAAATTACAAAATAAATTGATCATTATTCTATTGAATTATTTCTTATACATCACACCAAAAATTCTAGAGCAAGTGTCTATGGGATCTATTGATGCTATATCATAGGAGTGTCCAAACTATGGCCTGTGGGCTGAATCCAGCCCCAAAGCCAATTCATCCGGCCTTCGCTGCTCCCAGGAGCAAAAGTAAAACATGCTTGCACATGCACAGAACACTGCCATAAATGCACCCGCGGCTGTCACAAATGCATTTACAACAGCCGTGGACGCATTTACGGCAGTGTTCTGTGCATGTGTGTGTGTGTTTTACTTCTGCTTCCGGTGGCAGGAACCACATGACCGGCCCGATCAGCTGTCCTGGGGGCGTGGTCAGGCCCGGGGCCCAAAAAGTTTGGGTACCCCTGCTGTAGCATTATTGATTGCTCAGACAGTTCTATGTCCTATGCATAGGGCACCAAAAGAACCACCTATATTCAATCCTGAGTCCATAATGTATGAGTATTCCTTCACTTGCACACCTTCAGATGCTTAAGCGCTTGTTCAGCAACTAGTTCTTCTTTCTTGTTCCATTCAACAGCATTCATTATGCAGGTCCACAGGAGTCCAATTACTGCAGGTTCTGGCAGATCATTTCTCTTCATTTCTTCTTTCACATAAAGCACCATCTGCAAAGAGAAATAAACATAAAGTTACCTTAAGGCGACTTCTGAAAGTGTACATCCTGTCCACTACAGAATCCTGCCAACAATTAAAAAAAATTCACAGTGTTCGTATGTTTATAGGTGACTTGCAGGGAAAATGGAGAGCTGAGAATAATATGGAAAGGAAGTGTAACATATTAAACTTGGAGCTTTTGCTTTGGTTTATATCAGGAATTTTCAACCTTTTAAAGCCGGGGGCCTGGTCACGCTCCCTCAGACAGCTTCAGGGGCCGGATGGCCATTTTGCCCTTCCTCCACCACATGGCACTTCTGGGAGGGGTGGAGGCACATGAAATGGCACTGAGGATCAGCGGCAGTGGATGCCGAAGTCCACAGGGAAGGGTGATGGTCCCCAAGTGGATTAAATCCCACTTGAATCCATCTTGATAGAGGGCAGCAGCTTCATCAATACTAGCCTGCGGCTGAAGAGGGCTTTGTGTGTCAAAAGAGCTCAGGACCAGAAAGTAACTTACGGAATAGGATCAGTGGTATGGGTGTCATGCTGCGATGCGGAAAGGCCACTGCATTATATTCTCAGGACAACCATCATGGCTGAACATCATAATGATCGCCAGTATTCAGATTTTGATACAGCAGCAGCAACAGGAGAGTTTCAAGAACATATAAAAAGTTGTACCGGACCATATCAAGGACTACTTAGTCCATCATTTTGTTGCTAACAGTGACCAGCCAGGTGCCTATGGGAAGTCTGATAGGAGTATCTGAAAGCAACAGCGCACCCCTAATGATCTCCACAATATCTAGAGGCAAATGATAGCTTGATTGATCACAATTAGACACTAGTGACTGCCCAATCCTTCGTTAAGCTGCCCAGACCCCTTCTAAAGCAACACAAGTAGATAGTAATACCTATATCTTATCTGTCTCATACATCTAACATTTTCAGTTAATTTCCCTGGAATTGTAAAAGCTCAACCACAGAGTTAATTGCAATGGCCTACAGGACAGTATTTTTATTCTATGTAGCTCTCTCAGTCTTAAGTACATTGTGCATCTTTCTCTATATACATTTAGCACACTCATTTAATGCTTTCACTTTCTTTCCCATTGAATAATAAAGGGAAAAACCACTTTCTCTACCTCTTTAATTGGGCATTCCTGAGAAAGACGTTCCTGGAGTTCTTTTTGTAACTCTTTTCGAATCCCCAATGATTGCTGGACTCGGAGGAAATCTGAAAGCTCTTTGAGGCTGGCATCAGTGAAATACTTGGCAAAATGTTCCACATTCTGTCGGTTGGGTGGGAACAGTTCCTGGAAGGAAGTTGCTTTATGCAGAACAGATTAAAATAAATCTACAAATATGTATATAACTTGAGAGAAGGCACAAGAACCAGAAGGGCATCTTTGTAATGTGCAAAGAGATAGTAGCAACACAACCTCTAAAAGGGCAATTTATTGAGGCAGTTCAGCTGCTCAGAATGGCAACCCAAAAGCCCCTGTAAATAATTATTTTAGGATTTTCATCAGAGCCGGAGAAATTACATACAATGTAGCATCAAATTTCATCTAATTAACAAGATTCCAGCAGTGTGCCTGGTCACACAGTCAACCATCTTGTTAATTAGCTGTAATCTCCTGATGTGGCTTATGTGATTTTAGTGTACTACAAAATAAAAACCCAACAGTCTGTACGTGGAACTTGCCAAGGCACCACAAGCTAGCTACATGGGAGGGTCCAGAAACTGCATGCTGCTTGTTAATTTTGCCATAAGGACTTAGGTGCTCTAAAGCAATATATTCTCAACCTCTAGTATACTGAATCCCACCAATCCCTTTGTCAAAGGACCACTGAAAAAGAAACAAAATGCCTACTGCTAACAAAAAGGCCATCTATACCTCAACAAACATTCTGTTGTTATAGGTATCATGTTTAGTAAGTTGGAGAGCAGAGCAAATGAGGGGTTTGGGAACACCAAATATGTTGGAAGTTACTATCAGTAGGTAAAATAAACTTTGATAGGTAGATGACTAGGAAATGACACATCACACCTGTAGGAGATCGGGATGGAAAGATGCAGTGCTAGTTAAGAGGTGTTTGATCGATTTGCCAATCTTGTGGTACAGAGATAAACAAACAAAGCAAAGCTAGCATCTCTTGTGCTTTTCTCCATGACAACTTGCATCAAAAAGCAGATAAAATGGCATAAAAGACATTTTCTGATTTCTTTGCCAGAGAAATATATTACAGCAGTCCAAGCTCAGACAATGGTTTCTGGGTATCAGAAGATATGGATAGAGTTTTAAGAAACTGTTGGATGTGCATTCTCAATAGTGAGAGCTACAAATTTTGTACAGAGAAGGTACTAGCTTTAGACCAGGGGTTCCCAACCTATGGCCCATGGGCCGGATCCAACAGACAGGCCGGATTGTCATTGATGCAGGAAGTGCACCAACATCACTGCAAGTGCCAAAATCACCAAATTTTTTCACTGAAACACTGTGAAAACACAGCAACAAATTCAAAAATTGCTCAAAACTGTTCCTCACCCCCTCTTCCAAGGAAAGCAGCAGAGGTGAGAAAAATGCCCATAAACATGGTGCAAATCCATGCGCTGCTGCCGCCGCCGCCCATGGAAAGAACCATGTGAACATCCCCTCAGCTGACTGAGGAGGCATGGTCAGGTCCCTGGCAGGAAACGCTGTTGTGGCTTATGTGATTTTAGTGTACTATTGGGAACCCCTGTGCTAGAGTCTAAAGCAGGGGTTCTCAACCAGGTCATGCTGCCTCAAACAGTTGAGGGGGCCAGACTGGTTGCTGTAAATGCATTTACAATGGCCGTAAATGAGCCCGCGGCCAATTTCGCCACCAGCGGCAGTGGCTGGAGTGAGGGCACAGGCCGGATTATCTGGTGCTGTGGGCTGGATCTGGCCCACGGGCCATAGGTTGAGTACTCCTGCTTTAAATCGTTTAGTTCTTAAAAACAATGTACTAATGTTATCTGCTTTTTTATTATATGGTGTTGCGGTACTTTACTTATTTAATGTTTAAATTGAACAATAAAACTCCAAAATGAACCCACTTACTTCATAGAGGAGTAGCAGTGGTGGTGGTGGTGGTAGGGGAGGAAGAGTAGGAGTATGGGAAGAATGAATGAAGAAGGAAAAAGAAAAATACTTACTAGCAACCGCTTGTCTAAGTTAGCTTTCCTTAAAGATGAGGTAACTGAATTGGCATCTTTCTCTAGCATCCATGATTTAAAAAGCTTGACAGCAAATGAGGCAGCAATGCCTAGAGGAAAATAACAATAATGTAAGCAAAAGACCAAATAAGTATCATCTAATTTATTCTCAGTTATAAGAATTTTGTAAGAACAGCATTGGAAGCAATAAAATTAATCATGATGAATACATAGGTGACAAGTAGAAGTTGTACATAGGACTGAATGCTCCATATATTGTGGTTTCAAAGATTCCATATTATGAATACTTACTTCATATCTACCCAATTCAAAATGACTGAGGTGTACACAACACAGAAATCTGCTCTACAGCAGAGAAACAACACTAACTTTGCCTGTGTTGTGTTGCCTTTTCATACAGGAGTTTTTATAGAGAGATATTAGAACCAGGTGACTAGGATTTGACAGGAACTCCACATGAATATAAAATAGTTGTTCAGACACTACTGCAGGAGTCAGATATGTCTTAAACCCTCTACAGCAGAGATTCTCAACCAGCGGCCCACGAGCTGAATGTGGTCCACGGCACCATTTCATGCCGGGGGCCCCCACCTCCTCCACCACACCAGGAAGTGCCAAAGGGTGGAGGAAGGGCTGGTTATCACCTGTTGGTAACGACTAAATCTACCTTATGGTGCCAGACCTTCAATCTTTTCCCATAAAACTGTGGCACAAAAAAAAGCGAACAAAAAGCTACACTGTAATCCATTTTCAGCACAGAAATTTGTGATCAAAGTCAGTGTATTGGAAGCCAACCTTCAAAATGGTGCCTGTTCATAGCAGGTATCTATTTTATACACCACAAGACTCCTATTCAGATCAAGGCCTGCTAGGTATTTCACATTATCCAACTGAAGGGATACAGCTCCATGCCATCATCAGGTCCTCCTACTCATGGATATTCTAGTCAAGAGCAGCTCACTTAAGAGTCTTCCTTTGTGAGGAACCTCTGACAAGACATAGAGGAACACCATGCTAGCAACGCACTGGCAGAGAGGGGAAGAAAAACAGATTACCTTCTTTGACAATGTTGTCTGTGAAAAGGCTTGTTAAAATGGCAGCAGGAAGTGTCCCATTGGCTAGCAAGATTCCAGTGAGCATCGCCAACTTTGTCTGCTCTGTTTCAGAAAAGGCTTTAAGAAATAACAGGAGCTGTGAGGAAGGAGAGACATTTCATTAAGTTGTAAAATATTACTACTCTAATACAACACAGTGCCTGTGTGTGCACAGGTTAATTAATATTACTTACAAATCTATAAATATGACCCCACAGGTTTTTAAAACCTAGTCTGACGTTCCAACTTTATATAGTACACTAAATGTATAACATCTAAATCAGAAGTTCTCAACCTTTTTAAGCTGGGGGCCGGGGCCGGATGGTCATTTTGTACTTTCTCCACTACATGGCACTTCCTGGTGTGGTGGAGGCAGTGGGGGGGGCACATGAAATGGTGCCATGGGCCACCTTTGGCCCACAGGCCGCAGGTTGAGAATCCCTGATCTAAGCTCTCAGATTTTCATTTTATTTTTAACTTACAAGTGATCGCTCAAGAACCTGATTTGAACAAGTTTACAATGAACAGATTCAGACAGGGTCTACATGATACGAGTGGCACACCATTCAAGGGAAGGTGATTTTATAAACTGTAAATGAAAAGTTAGGGTTTCTTTAATAATCCGTTAACTTCACTCAGAGTGTAAAACTGATTTGCCTTGTCTATGTCTCACCCAAAGCATTTCTCATTTTTAAATAATTTGAAAAGAAGCCTTCAACACTATTAAATTCTGTAGATTCAGTGAGTGCACACCATAAAAAAATATTCCTTAACATTATATCACTCACTCACACAAAAATATGTGTGTGCACACATGCACACAATGGGATAATATAAAAGAACAGAAAAAGAGAAGCAAACTTTAAGCAGAATTTGAAGATGTGTGACACTCCAGATGTGCTACAGTTCACATTAAGTCTAGTTAGACTAGCTAGGGATGGGAGAAATAGCAGTCTAATAGCAGTCCAACAAGCTTGGGCAGAGGAACATACTTCTTCATATTCTGAAAACCAATTGCACCAAGCCCAGATTTTCCAACATTGTTCATCAGACCTAAGACATAACCATATTATAAAACAGGGTTCTGTACCTGTACCCTTTCCATGCATGTGTTACATTATGCTCATTGTGTCCTAAGGACAGGATACAATGAGTGCTGCACATGCACATATTTTGTACAGAACATATATCCTATTACTATAATTTAAAAAAAACATCTAAATTATAAGCTAGCTGGTGACCACCTTTTGCTTCATGTACCAAGCCTTCAACAAATGGGAATCCTGAAGTGTTAAAAAAACCCATGCCTTGTACTTATATACACTGCGTACAGTTTGCCACAACTGTGCTAAACATTACTAACAATCAAGTGTTCCTAAATGAAGTAAGTTGGGAGGGCGGTAGTGAAAAGGAGAAATAAAAACTTGAGTGAGCATGATATGTTCTCTGTGAGTGCAATAAAATGAGTCAGGATGGCTCACAATAACAGATTATTGTAATTAACAGTAAAATTATGCTTATAGAGTGGTAAGAGCGGTATATAAAGTACACCAAGCACTTATTATCAGTTGAAGTCTTTGCTGAACTGTCACTGTGTCAATATACAAGGAAAAAGTTGCCCTTCAAAAGATCACATGACTTCACATGTTATTTCATTCATTGATCTAAATCCAATTGTTAGTTCCAATTGTTAGTTCCAACAAGAATCAATGGAAATTTGGTAAATCAACACTTATTATATGTTCCACTGATTCAGATTTTTAAAGTACGATGATTCCCTACTGCCACCAGTATTATCCTCGACTTATCTAGTAGATGAACATAAACATAAAGTCATTACAGTGGCTCACAACTCAGCATTCAGTAACTTAAAAGAGTTACTTATTCTGTATATAAAGGTGAAGCTCGGAAAATTAGAATATCGTGCAAATGTTCATTCAGTTCAGTAATGCAACTTAAAAGGTGAAACAAATATATGAGATAGACTCATTACATGCAAAGCCTTACTTTGTTATAATTTAATTTTAATTTAATATTCACATTTATATGCCGCCCATTCAGGCGAACCAAACTCAGGGCAGCATTACAACTTTTAAAAACATATATTAATGCTTACAGCTTATGAAAACTGCAACCCCCAATCTCATGTACCCCATAATCATCACATAATCTCATGAACGCTGTATGCCATGATAATCACAATTATAACAAATTAAGGTATGACATATCTCGCTTTGCATGTAGTGAGTCTATCTCATTTATTTGTTTCACCTTTTAAGTGAAATAAATGAACATTTGCATGATATTCTAATTTTCTGAGTTTCACCTGTAGCTGACAAAAAAGATATTGGCTGAAATCCTGTTTGATTTTTCCACATCATAAGAATTGCCAGGGTATTTTTAAAAAATTAAATATTCCCACCACTTAGGACACCTATAGGTTCAGAGTCATCCCTTTCGTTGTCAGGAATCTGCAACAATTTCTGTTATTTAAAGACTTCACCTTCCCATCCCTTGATTCCTCAGAAATTACTTTAAAAGTATATCATCCAATGAGTGTTAGCAACTAAGCCCTAGAATACAAATATCAGAAATGTTACCTTTTTAATTTCATCTTCAAATGCCTTTTCCAAATATTTATATCTCCTAATGAGTTTATTGAAGACCTAAACATAAGACAAGTAGCCAATAAAACAGGAGAAACTTAGATATGTCTACAGTTAAGCAGTGTTCACAACTGTCCTACAATAAAACTGAAACACATTTTGAAATATACACCATTGTATTTATTAAGTCCTCTACAGTTTGCTTGGTTAAACTACAGGCATGTTTAAAAACCTTAGACCATTTATAGATGTAAACTCAAAAGGATCCTTTGTTGTTGTTGTTGTTCAGTCGCAGTCGATTCCGTCCCTTTGCGACCCCATGGACCATTTTCCTCCAGGCACCTCTGTCCTCCACCATTCTCCTCAGCCCGCCAAGCTCTGTGCCCATTGTGTCCACAATACCATCTATTCATCTCATCTTTGGATGCCCCCTTCTTCTCTTGCCCTCCACCTACTGCCCTTTAATCTACTTGCATTACATTTAAAATTTATCCCAATTACAATACAAAATACTGTACACCAATTTAATCATTAAGTCACAAGCTAGCAGCACAATCAACAATAGCTTCCATAATTGTACACTCCTACTGCCTCAACCATCTAGTAAATAAATTTCATTTTTCAGAATAAGCCAATAAAAGTTACTACTCTTCTTCTTCTGCCACATCCCAAGCTGAATATTGGCGATCATCATGGCGATCAGACATGAAGACTGTCCTGAGAATATAATGCAGTAGCCTCTCATTTGCCTTCCACATCACAGCATGACACCTGTACCACTGAACCAGTTCCGCAAGTCACTTTCAGGTCCTGAGCCCTTTTGGCACACAAAGTCCTCATCAGCCAGTATTGATAAAGCTGCTGCCCTACATCAAGATGGATTCAATTGGGATTTAATCCACTTGGGGACCATCACTCTTCCCTGTGGACTTCAGAACCCAAGGCCGTTAGTCCTCAGGGTTGTCAGGTTAGTTAACAGCTGCCTGATACTCAACGTTGAGTTGCTGGTAGTATGGTCTACTACAGGAGTTCTCAATCTTTTTAAGCCAGGGGCTCCCTCAGGCAGCTTCAGGGTCCGGATGGCCATTTTGTCCTTCCTCCACTACAAGACACTCCCTGGTGTGGTAGAAGCAGTGGGGGGCCATATGAAATGGTGGCATGGGTTGCATCTGGCCCATGGGCCGCAGTTTGAGAATCTCTGGTCTACTCTATTACCATAGCAGAATAACCTGGCCAGACAGCAACTAAATTACCAACTTTTTTGTTATAGCCATTTTAGGGTCAGTGGTGTGACCAGCAGAAAAGCCTATTAATATATTTGTTTCAGATGAAAAGAAAACCCCGCAGAATTCCATACATTGTCTACACACCAACTGCCCTAACCTGAGCATAATGTCGTAGGGCATCATGATCTTCTTCAGCAGAAAACACACAGTGGCTGGTCATCTTGGACTTATCATTATCATCTATTCTTGTCCCTCCTGGGGCTGAAAAGACACAAGCAATATAACCTCACAAACAATGTACCTTTATATATTATTCTGCATTAGAATTAATACAACTGTTTTTCATAATTTGTATACAGTAATATGATAGCTCAGTGAGCTAAGTATCTGGCTGTGGAGCCAGAGGTTGGGAGTTTTATTCCTCACTGTGTATCCCAAAAGAGCCAGCGCATTGCCTGGGCAAGCTGCACAGTCCCTGGATGCCCCCAGAAGAAGGGAATGGTAAATCACTTCTGAGTACTCTCTACCTAGAAAACCCTGAAAATGGACACTGTAAGCCAGAATTGACTTGATGGCACACTATTATTTACTTTCTTATTGACATTTTATGCCACCCATTGATCATGTTGCTACTCTGGGCAGTATACAATTATTTCAAACATTAAAATCGTAAAATACAATTTGTAATATCAAGCATTAATATTAAACAATATACAGTGGTGCCTCATTTTACGAACACTGCGTTTAATGTAATTTTCGCTTAATGATTTCCATAGAAATAAATGCCTCATAATACAATTTTTTTGCAATATGAAAAAGTTTCCATCTAAATTACATGGTATACAGTGGCCTCTAGTGGCCAGTTCTGGTAATACTGTGTTTTTCTATAACTTGGCCTGGCCCCGTTTAAAAAGGTTGAGATCTCCTGAATTACATGATATACGCCTCTAGTGGCCACTTCTGGTAATACTGTGCGTTCTGCATTGTGTTTTGTATTACGAATTTTTTGCAACACGAACCGTCCCGCAGAACTCATTAAATTCGTAAAACGATGTACCACTGTAGGCAACAGATATTGTGGTTTTCATATTCCTGCACCAAGGATAATCTCCGGGAGAGCTTCCCTGAATAAATAAACTGCTTCTTAAAGCTGGTAAGAGAAGAAGCCTAATTAATTTTATGAGGGAGTGCATTCCTTTTGTGAGCGCGCAGAGCAGGGAAGTTGTTTGGAGAGGCACACATAGTGAAAATGAAACGTTCTGGCCTCACCTGGAGTTGGCACCTGCAACTGTAGGTTATATGAGGATTGGGTAGGATGAACAGAACAATCCACATGTAGAATGCAGGTTTCTCAAATACACAACTAGATAATTGCTTGAGATGGCACTGACTAAGTGTCCCTACTCTTTCTTTGGCAATTACACTGTACAAAAGGCTGAAAGACAATAATACCACTGCCCATACGCTGCATATTTTCTAATGAAATGGTGCAATGGTTTTTAGTTGAAGACAAAAGTAGAAAAACAGAAAAACTTCACTAATTATGGACAATGACTGTTCTGATGGCACTGCATAAGATGATCACATCCAATCTTGTTGCAAATGGGCTGCAGATTTACAATACATTGGCTAGAATCCTAATGACAAATTACATGTGCATAATTGAAACGGTGTAAGTTGTAGCAGCAAATTACTACTGATTAACTAGATCCTGTTTGTATTCCTGGTCACATGCCCAGTCCTGAGACACACACAGAACCAGCATCTCATTAATTAGCAGCAATTTGCCACTGTGACCTATGCACTATGATTTCATTTCACTTCCACAAATGTAAACTGTCAATTGGATCCTCGTTGCTGTTCTTTTCATAAACCTGACTGATGAATTTTCTGTTCGCTGCCATCTCACTGACCAACTTTTTATCGCTCACTGGTGTCCAGAATATCATCTTCTCTAAGGCTGAAGAACAAGAATTCTGACTAAAGAATTCCTTGCATCTAATTTAAGTTTCAATGCTAAGTATTATTTGAAGTAGTTATAGTAGCTTCAGATATCAAAACAGTTTGTCATAATGTATCCAGATTACAAAAAACAAAAGTATATACACATATGTGGTGAGAGGGATTTTGAATAGGACAGGAGTTCCCAACCTTTTCAAGCCGGGGGCCAGATCACTCTCTCTGTCAGCTTTGAAGGCTGGACAGCCATTTTGCCCTGCCTGCATGTCGGGGTGGCCATTTTGTCCCAACAGTTTTAAGGGGTGGCCCTTTTGTTTCTCGAATGCCCTTGCAGGGGTGGGGACACATGAAATGGCACCACAGGCTGGATCCGGCCCACTGGCCTTAGGTTGGGAACCCCTGGTATAGGAGCAAAACATTAGCTGATAGACAGACAAAACCAAAGAAGGTGTTCTTTTAATAGGATTAGCTTGGAGAAGTGAATGCTGCATGCATACCTAGCATATTGCCAGCAATCAGAATGTCAAAGAGAGCATCAGCATAGCGACGATAATCTAGCCTTGACCCTGCTGCATCCAGAAACTTGGCTACAGCCTCCAGGTCATCGCCAGCTTCATTGAGACCTTGGACAATTGTATCCCGGAAGACCGAGGGTTCAAATTTCTCCTTTTCATCTGCAAGAAAGAACCAGTGCTCAATGCTTCATGACATTTGTAAGCACAGATTTCTCTGCCGCTTTCAAGCATTTATTCATAAACTGCCCTTCCCTCATCTCAGCACATGCATTTTACTAATGCTGATCTCTTGGTTGCTGAATTTTATAAAAGAGAATGCTGTACAGGCTGCATCCTTATGGTATTTGAGGATTCTTATGGCGATTGGAGGATCCGAACGGGGCTTTCGGGGCAGTCAGGCACAGCCTTCACCTGACTGCCCTGAAAGCCTTGCAGTGCCTCCCCAGCCCTCCGGTCTGGCTGGGAAGGCACTGCAGAGTGAAACGAGCCCAGGATGAAGAGCGGAAAGGCGTTTCCGCTTTTCGTACTGGCCTCCCCTTCACACCCGGTGCCTTCCTAGCCCTCCAGGCTGGCTGGGAAGGCACTGGGGGTTGAAATAAGCCCAGGACGAAGAGCGGAAAGTCTTTCTGCGCTTCGGACTTCAGCCCCCGGTGCCTTCCCAGCCCTCCGATCTGGCTGGGAAGGCACTGGTGTGTGTGTGTGTGTGTGTGTGTGTGTGAAATCAACCAAGGACGAAGAGCGGAAAGGCTTTTCCGCTCTTCGGACTGGGCTCCACTTTACTCACACACACTGGTGCCTTTCCAGCCAGATCGGAGGGCTGGGAAGGTGTGGTGGTGGTGAAATGAGCCGAGGACAAAGAGCGGTTCAGCTTCATCCTGGGCTCATTTCCCCCTATACATCCCTATGGGGATGCATCGATTTACAAAAAAAATCGAGTTACGAAAGAGGCAATGGAACCGATTTTTTCATAACTCGGGGTTTTACTGTACTAAAGGGTATGCTAGAGCAATTAGCAAATAATTTTCAGCGCCTCAGTATAGATACACGTTAATTGTTGTTCTGTGTCCATGACAACCATTGTAATAGTTAGCCACATTAATGATGATTTATTAAAACAGACCAGGATAATCAACCACATTTTCAAAAAAAAAATGGCTTCTTTTTAAAAATTGCAGCCCATCCATACATCAAAGGAACAGAAGTGTTCCCGTATGATTAACATATACTCTACCAATAAATATTTTGGTGGCTGTTACCACTTTAAAACTATTCAAGTCATCCATTCTTTTCACATTAAACAGTGCTTTGACAGCTGGGGAGGCAGCAAAACATTGCCCAGCTAATAGCACTCCATGAAGCATTCTATAGGACAACAGAATTCTTCACAAAATGAAACAACTTACCCCTTTTCCTAGTTTTGAAGCGTTGGCCTGTTAGTACTGGCTTCTGATGCTTATTCATAAAATTTCTGGAACACAATTTCAGAATATTTTAATAATTTTATTTAAAAATACATTAAAAATTAACTTATTATAATATGGTCTAACAGAACAAATTAACCTCCTGTATCTCTGAATCGAGATGCTTTGGACCAACCTCCATCTACCAAAATAAAGAATATATGTGTCTCCCCACTATAGATCTGAGACAGTGAAACCTAGACATGGGTGTTTGTATAAGCGGATCTTAAAGGTGCACAACTCAGGGCTATTTCATTTTTTAAAATTGATTACTTAATTGAAATTAATGACAGTAACCATAGTCTGAAATACTACACTAAGTTATTAAGTACTTAAGTTGTAAAATGGGTTGGCCTTTAATTACAATTTTTTTTTCTACTGATGTTTAAAAAAATATTTATTGGGTTTTTGCACAAAATACATATATAAACACATCAAAACTTATATAATAAAACTAATAAGAAACAATAGCATAAGCAAAATAAAAAAACAATAATGCATTAACTAAACAGAAACTAAATTTGCCTAATGTTGCGTAGTTGATACATGCCAACTTCTAATCTCTAATTTATCCTTTTCTTGAACTACTTGATAAATGGCTTAGAACACAACATCAACCTTCATATTTTATTTCTCCTACACAAAAGTAATAAAAAAATATATAGAAAAAATAAGAATAAGAATAAGAGGGAAAAAAGAGAGAAAAAAGAAGAAAAAAGAAAAAAGGGAAGAGAGAAAAGAGAAAAGAGAAAAAAACAACACAAGAAACAATTAAACAATTCACCATGTGATATATACAATGCCTATGGGGGGGGGGGGCGTGGTTCATCTCATCATTCATTCAATATTTCCAAAAATCCAATTGATCTGGTACTGCCCTACTTTCTGCTCCTTTCTTTAAAGCAAAATCCACAAAGGGTTTCCAGATTAACCAGAATCTGTTCTCTGTAATTAATCCTTTTTTTCCCCTTCAGATCCCAAGTTAATTTATCATTTAAAGCCAATTGCTAAGTTTCCGTATACCATTATTCTGTACTAATTTTATCAATTCCTTTCCACTTCCTTGCTATACACTGTCTCCCAGTTGTCATCAAAATTGAAACCAATTCTATTTTATCCTTATCCAATTTTTTCTCCTCAAAATCTGTAAACATAGCGGTGCCTGAACCAATTTTTATACTCACTCCTAATATTCCCATAATCTCTTTTTCAACCTCCTCCCAAAACTTTTTTACAACAATACAATTCCACCACATGTGTATATATGTTCCCGTTGTTTTTCTACATCTCCAACAAATATTACTTTTAGTTTTATCAATTTGATTCAGTTGAACTGGGGTCAGGTACCACTCCACAGCAATTTATAATTGTGTTCCTTAACTCTTACTGATAATGTACTCATAATCCTCCTTTTCCAAATAGAGCCCCATTTTATTTCCGTAATTTTTATTTTAAGGTTCTGTTCCCAAATTTTCATCAATTTCTCCTGTGAATTACCTTCTGTATTTAAAATCTTATATATTTTGCTCACCAAACCCTTTAACTCTACATCTCCTTGTCTTATATTCCACAGCAATTTTTCAAATTCTGTCCTATTTCTTTCCAAACTTTGCTCCGATATGTACTTATTATTCCATTTATTTAATCTTATTTTCTGCAACCAATTCAACTTCAATTCTGCATACAAACCTAGTTTTTTTTTATCTTTGTTCTTACAGATTTGTATCCAATCTTTCAACAGGTATGTATCCTTACCTATCAACACAGATCTTAACCTCTTATCAATTTTGAGTGGAAAGCTTCGAATATCCTACTGATTTTGGATGGAGCTAGAATCAGTCAAATTACGGTTTCACCTCTGCAGTAGCAAGGCTCTCCTCTTCTGTGCAACCCAGGTATCTGATGAGCCTCATCTATATCTGACTCCTGAAGAGAACTCTCAATCTTGTAACCTTTCCAGTTCTAAGGCTGGGCTCTGTCTAGCATATACATAATAATTGTAAAGGAAAATATCTCTGAATTTCATCACTGTGTGAAACCGACAGAAAAGAGAAGCTGATAAAGGAAGAAAATAAGCTAGAACCCTAGGTCCCCAGATGTTCTTGGGCTTCAGTTCCCAGGAGCCCTGATCGACAGGTTTGGCGTCTGGGAATTAAAGGCCAAGAACATCTGGGGGGCTAAGGTTGAGCAATACTGAACTATAACACACCAGTAAGAATGGGATTCTGCCAGCTATTCCCTTCTTTCTATCTGGCTGCTGGCAGAACCTAACTGATTCCTCAATCTTACTTTTTAAAACAACCCCACGAATGAAGCTTATAACTTTTTGTGTTTACAAGTTGGTAACACCTGGTGAACACAAGGTATATCAGTTGCCTTAGGAAAAACACATGAAACTTTGTTCCCCGTGCCATTACAGCCAATGAAAAGGGCATTACATGTTTGTCTAAACCATTTATTTAGTTGGTTTGTAATTGCATTTTCCCTGTGTAACAAACACAGTGGCTCAAGTGGCCAAGACGCTGACTGGGAAGCAGGTCAGCAGTTCGATTCCCGAGTACTGCAGGATGGAAATGAGCTCCTGTCTTTGTCCCAGCTCCTGCCAACCTAGCAGTTCAAAAGCAAGAAATTGCAAGTAGATAAATAGAGACCACTTCGGTGGGAAGGTAACAGTGCTCCGTGCGCTCCGGTGTCTAGTCATGCCTGCCACATGACCACGGAAACGTCTGCAGAAGCAGACAGCGCTGGCTCTTCGGCTTAGAAACAGAGAAGAGCACTCCACCCTAGAGTCGGATACGACTGGCTTTCGAGCAAGGGAAACCTTTATCTTTACCAAACATACATACAAGCCACAGACACCAAGACATACAAAGTGGGGGAATAAACACAACAGATTTTGTTTCAATAAGCAGCTGAAATATGTAAAGGCTTTTTTAATACGCAAAAATATCTTATATGTTGAAATGGAGAAGAGTTTAAATCAAATTCAGACATGTTGACCTATTTGTTTTGCAATAAGACCAAAGTATTTCAAACAGCTGTCCAGAGTATATGTTATATTAATGAATATTTCCCTTTGGGGATGGGGGTTAAGGATTCAACAGCCAATTTTTTCACTCAAAAAAATGCATCCCTCAAAATCCAGTGAAGTTGGGCTAGATATAATGCAAAAGAACCTAGCGTTGAAAACAAACTCACCATTTGAAGATGATTTAAGAAACTGTATTTCAGTGCAAAACAGAGCGTCACTCCAGGGGTTATCAGGACCAGAATAGAATCTGGTTTCTATATATAGTACTAAAATGCATCACACTCTAATCTGCTTTAAACCAGGCTGTATAAGGTAGTTGCTAAAACCCTGGTCAAGGCACTTGAATAGGAAGGAGACAGGGAAAAGGACTGAGCAAAATGTAGCAATATATATGTAGAAATACTTCCTTGACATGTGTGAAGCATCTCTAAATATATTTAGAGATGCTTCACACATGTCAAGGAAGTATTTCTTCCGTACACCAGAAAACAGAGCTTACTTCTAAGTAGACAGAGAATTGCTCAATGAGTGCAGTGTCTGAGTAGAATAAGAAAATATCTGTCACATCTGTAAACATTTTGCAGTGAACAGCAACATCATCATCAAGTAGCACTTTGAGACAAGGTTGAAAAATTTAAATTCTCTTCATTAGTTATGATTCTGTATTTTAACATCCACAGGCATCTTGCCAAAACCAGCCAAATAAGATCATAGGCTAGTAAATGGTGTACCTCCCTCCCTCAAAAATAATAATAATCTATTCAAAGAATATACAGGGAATATGGGGTGGCAGGAGGAGAGAGAGATCAAGACACGATAAGATGTCAAAGGCACTGTGCAATAATACTGATGATACCTAAAATGAGACATTAACTAAATTGGTTCACATCATTGCATGGGAGAAATGCAAAGTACGAGAAGGTAATGGCAGGATGGAAAAAAACCTATCTGGATGAGACAGAACAGTTTCTTGCGAAATGCTCTTTAAACACTCCTAGGGATGTACAGTACAGTATGGTTTTTGTGATTCCATCCTTGCCTTCTACCAACTACTGCAAAAGAAACCAAGTCAGTCCCACCTACAACAGGCCCATAAAAATGAGTGAGTCTTGGAGGCCATTAAAGAGGGGGGGAAAACCATCCTCTTCTGTTAATGACTTTTTCTGTAGTATTTGATAAAGACTTGCGTATTGAAACAAAATATTACCAGGCTGTCTTTGCTTAGTGGTTAAGACACTGAACGTGAAGACTGGAAGGTTGGGGTTCAATACCCAAGTGCTGCATGAACATGTCCCCTAAGCAGAGTTTCTCTAGCAAAAATCCTTTCAACCCAGAGTAATTTCTAACACGAAGTTTATTTATTTACCAGGATGCCTTATCATCATTTAATTATGGATTTCTAACATGTTTTTGTGCTTTATACAGTATTTTAGTGAATTGGTTTTACATTATTATATAGTTGAGAATGTATGTCTATTGCATCTGTAGCTGTGTTTTAGTTAGCTTTACAAGCCACTAGATTGGAAGTTTGATTCCCCACTGTGCTTCCCAGGAGACGAGCCAGTCTGTGTGGCAAAATACTAGTTATAAAAATGATATTTTCATAACACTACAAATTACTGGTATACCTAGAAAGGGTGATCGAAAGTTGCGGTTGAGCTGACAGTGCATTTGCTCATCATCATCATGATGTTACAAAATATTTTATTCAAACCTGGAACTATACATTTCATTTTAAGAAGGGGAAAACTACTTTCTTAGAGTAAATATAGGCTGGAGGATTCAAGGAGCTAACTAAAACAAAAACAGTAACTTTTCTTTTAACACTTTTAAAGAAATAAAACCTTATCCGTTCTTGTCTGAGCTCAATACCTGGAATGGCCGGGGTGGTGGCGGCTATGTGCATACCTGTCAAGTTTCGGGAAATCTCTGTCAAAGAAGGGAAATTTCCCGGCCAAAAAGGGAAACTGGACAGCTATACTTATCCTGTGCTGGCCTCCAGTCTAACTCCAGTCTAACTAATATGGGATGATGGCGGAAAAGAGTGTAAAATACGGGGGTTTGACAGAAATTTCCCAAAACTTGACAGGTTATGGCTATGTGAATAGTGTTATAAGAGCTCGAGTTAAGGGACAAAAACACATGTAGAGACAGCTAGACATTAGTGGCAGCGAAGGAAGAAGAGAAGAAATAAGTGAAGATAAAATATTATTAAAGTAAACAGATCTATGCCTTGGCAATTTAAAGTCAAGCGACAAGACAAAGGGAGGCTTGATATGAGTATATGAGAGAAGGGTGTGGCAGTAGCCTGATACAGAGCGCATTGCATCAATACAGTCTGGATTTAAACAGTGCGTAAGTAGTTTGGGCTAGGTCTAACCTTCCGAGAAAGGTTGGTATACCATCTGCAACTGTAAATTCAGCTACTCCCTGAGAGTTCACAGTGCCATGTCCAGGGAATATTCTCCATGCACACCTGGAATGAAGGTCCTTCAAGGGTTACTGAAACCCTATCCTAGACCAGATACAATCCCTTCCCCAACTAAATCAATATATTTTACTGCCCACAATACATTCATCCTATTTGGGTTAAGCTTCAGTCTGTTCACCCTCATTGTCACTTGTAGTTTTACACCCAACAATTCTAACACTTTAATATCACATTAATTCTCCGGGCTCCAGTTTATGGAATAATGGGATTTATAGCTTGTTGAGATATTTTAGACATTTTTTTTTGCTGTGATTTAGCGAAGTGCTTAAGAATTTTAACTACTTCTTCAAACAATGACTCCCAGAATCCCATAGGATGGACCCATGCTAGTTAAAGTTATAGCAAACTGCTAGAACTGGAAAAGGGGGCAGCAGAGTATAAGGTGGTTGGATGGCATCATTGAGGTGGTGGGTGTAGATCTAGCCATGCTGCAGAAGATGGCAGATGACAGAGGAGCCTGGTGTGCGATGGTCCATGGGGTCGCAAAGGGTCGGACTCAACTGTACAACTGAACAACAACAACAGAACTGGGCACTGTAGCTATACTTCTAATGTTATTTCACTTCATGTCATTGTGATCACTGTAGGTCATGGCATAAAATTAGTTCTATGGCAACAGCATGCTGCACACTGAACAATTTTGGTCTGTGTCAATTACAATATTACATTTCTCAGAAGGCAATAGTGTGAAGCCTCTTAAATTTTACATACTTGAAGTGGTGGTCCTTAATCCACTAGCCCTTTGTCATGTGCCTTCAAATATCTTCAAACTTACAGCAACCCTAGCAGAGATTTCCAGGTACTGTACTTAAAAACTGGTTTATATTGCTGCTGCCACCACAACCCACAGGTTTCCATGGCTAAGCAAGGATTCAAACACAAATCCTAGTCTGACACTCTCTTCTTTACACCGCACTGGCACTCAAACCACATAGCCATGCTTTAAAAAACAAACAGAGATACAATTTATTTCCCCCCAACAGGCACATATCTGAGTTGGCAGGATTACACTGATAATGTGTTGGAATCAAGTATAGTCAGACTTTGAGCAAACACACTGAGAGCATGACTAACTTAAGTCCCATTGACTTGAGTGGGAGTATTCAAAGTATGGCTAAGTCTGGATTCCACCCAATGTATACATTTATCTAGTTATAGATAGAATTAACATTTGCAGCAAGGTCGTGCTTTCATTTGCCAAACAAAATATTGTTTGCCACAAATAGCAACTTAAAATACTTTGTACTACAGTATATTATCATACCTATCAAGTATCCCGAATTGGCCGGGATTTCCCGTTTCTTTGCGCCGATTTTTGTCATTTCCCACCCGGAGCTGCCGCTAACCTGTAATTTGGCAGCGGGGATGCGTAAAAGCCTTCTACACATGAGTAAAAGCCTTCTACACATGCGTAGAAGTGAGCTGCGCAGAACGTTTCTGCACAGGTCCATTGTACGCATGTGTAGAAGGCTTTTACGCATGCGTAGAACGGACTTGTGCAAAAACGTTCTGTGCAGAAACGTCCTACGCATGTGTAAAAGCCTTCTACGCATGCGTACAACAGACCTGCGCAGAAACGTTCTGCACAGGTCCCGTAATCTCCGAAGCTGCGCTTGACAGGTATGTATATTATCCTTCAATGAGGCAATCATTTGTTTGTGTGTTTCTAAAGGAAATCTCAAGAAGGAAAGGGAGAAATATTTAAACTGTGTGTTAGGTGCATGAAATGGTTACACAAAGAAATGGTGTGGGAATTGCTGGTATTAGATTTATTAGGGAGGGTACTTTTTAACACAGAAAGAATGACTAAAGACATTCTCAGAGTTCAAATGAGAAGGAAAACTATACATGTCAGCTTTATTTCTTCTCACCCAATTTTTGTTCAAGTTAGATATGTTGGTCTATTCCAGGCATCTTCAATCTGGTGTCTATTCCCCCTCCACCCATTATGCCGAGAGAACTATGGATTACCATTTGCGCAATCCCAGTTTGGGGGGAGGGAAGTATCCAATTCACAGATTTACAAATTCTACCAATTATCTGCCTGAAAGAATCGTCTAAATGTCATCTGACTGTGCCACAGGCATAGTGAAATAAAAATATATATAGAAAGAGTGTTTTATAACCATTTTGCAAGTGACAGAGGAGGGGGGGGAATCTCAATTTGTTCACAATCAAAATGTAATAAATACAACAAAAGAAAAGGCTCCAAAACCACAGATAATACACCTAAACAATTGTGTTTAAGCTTTTTCTGTTGAACTAGAATCTGTAACTACCTGGATTGAATTTGCCATGCATATATACACCACCCTCACTGGTTGTTCTTATTCCACAGAAAATGGTACATAGAGATACAGAAAAGATTCGAGTGAATTTGGGAATGGAAAGACTTTGCAAATACTAATCAGTTATCTGTTAAGCCATAGTAATTTCATCTTTTTCCTTTTGTACAAAAAACATCTTCTACTTATCTTGTAGGATGAATTACTCTTTGGACTCTTTTTCTAGAAGGCACCTAAATTTCTGAAGACTTTATGGATTTTACCACCTCATATAAACAAGAAGATAAACACTCAACAAATTTGCACAAGTTGTCATACTCTATTGTAAAGGGCGCGCGTTTTGTTAAAATCTCTCTCTTCAGCCAAAACCTGAATATGGGCAGCCACCTGCCAGCCACACCCTTTGACTCGGGCAGTGAGGTATCACACTGCACACAGGCAGGGGATGGAGCCCCGCCATAGTTAAGCAACATGGAGGAAGGCACTGGCCACCTGCCTATCTGCTGTGTCTTAAGCCCATACTCTTGCTTTGTTCGCTGGGCAGACCCGGCGGACCACATTGAGGGCTCCCAGTGTCACCCACCTCCGCAGCCCAGTTTGGGACAGCCCGTGGACCAGTATCGGTCCATGGCCCTGTGGCTGGGGACCCCTGTCCTACAGTATAAGGGTATACCATCTTGTTCTGCTACAAGCATAAACCAGCCTGACTAAATAAAGGGTCCCTTTTTGGAAGCCATGAATACTGCTTTATATCACTTTCAATCCAGTAGCTCTGAAAGAGGGAAGCAACACCGCAAAGAACTGTACAAGAACAGCTAAATGAAAACAAGTATATGGAACCATAAGCACACAGTAGGAGCCAAAAACGTGTTGTAAATGCACCTGCGGCCACCGCCGGAAGCGTGAAAACAGCCGAAAACACACTGTAAACGCACCTGCGGCTGTCATAAATGTGTTTACGACAGCTGCAGACATTTTTTTATGGCAGTGTTTAAGGTGGGGGAAACCACGTGTCCAGCCCACTCAGCTGTCTGAGGGGGCATGGTCCAGCCCGCGGCAGGAAAACGTTGAGAACCCATGCATTAGACAAACTAATCTCTGGTAACTTGTAAAATAAATGTTATTTATTTTCATGTATTTCCTTCCAAATTTGATACAATGTTGTTTTTAAAGGGGGAATATGTAACACTATACTGCTCTACTCAGAAATAACCGAGTTCAATAAGATTTCTTCCAGGTTAGTGGCTCGGGCATTTCAGCCTCAAATCTCCTGCCAACCTAAAATGCATCAGCTTAGTGAAGGTCTCCTGATGTTCACTGGCGCATGGGTTAGAGAAAAGAACAGAAACAAAGCAAAGGTATAGGACTGCCCACTTCCATAGTGAAGGTCTCCTGATGTTCACTGGCGTATGGGTTAGAGAAAAGAACAGAAACAAAGCAAAGGTATAGGACTGCCCACTTCCATAGTGAAGGTCTCCTGATGTTCACTGGCGCATGGATTAGAGAAAAGAACAGAAACAAAGCAAAGGTATAGGACTGCCCACTTCCTCCTGTTTCTGCACAGAGATTTGCACATCCTCTTCACCTCTGCAACCAGAGAGCAAGCCCAGTGAGAGGACTGGCAAGCCAGTTTCATCAATACACAAAAACATGTTTCAAATTGTTTCAATCTACATGGACAGTCTGCACGAGACTTGAAAGAAAAATTACATGACAAGGATCCAGAGAGAGACAGCAGAAATAAAATATATACACGTGCAGGACACCCATCTCAAAGATATGAATATTAGTCAAGGGTTTCTAGGACATTATCAAATTTAAAATATCACAACTAACACATTGTTATATACAGTATTGCAATTTACCCACACCACCTTTACAGAACAAACCTCAGAAAGATGGTCAGTGATTCTCAGGCCACTTCACACAACCAAAGTAATAAGGTAACCTGCCTTTGGCAGGTCACTCACACCTCCTCAATTAACTCATTAGCAGATATGTAATGAACAATGTTTATTTTGCCTCCATTTACTGCCAGTGGCTTAGTGGTTAAAAAGCTGAACTTGATGACTAGAAGGTTGGCAGGTCAGCAGTTCCAGATCCGAGTGCTGCACGATAGACTGAGCTCCCATCTCTGTCCCAGCTCCTGCCAACCTAGCAGTTTGAAAACAAGAAATTGCAAGGGGGGGGAAGAGATAAAGAGTGTTCCACGCATCTGGTGTCTTGTCATGCCTGCCACATGTCCACAAAAGCGTCTGCAGATGCAGACAGTGCTGGCTCTTTGACTATAAACAGAGATGAGCACTGAACCCTAGAGTCGGATATGACTGGCTTTCGAGCAAGGGCGATCTTTCCCTTTACCCACCCGTCTCTGTTCCAGAAGTGCCTCTGTCCCTCCTGTCAACCTACCAGTTCGAAAGCAAGAAATTGCAAGTACTGTAGATAAATAGGGACCACTTTGTCGGGAAACGTAACAGCGTCCCATGCCATTTGGCGTCTAGTCATGCCTGCCACATGACCATAGAAACATCTGCAGACACAGACAGCGCTGGCTAGTTGGCTGTAAACGGAGATGACACGACAAGCAAGGGCAACATTGACCTTTACTACCTCATCGTTTCGTGTCACCTTTCCTCACGCACACCACACCCGCATACCCCAAACCGGCTAGAGGCTTACCTGCCCTCCTCTAACCCTGTTTTAGTCACCTTGACTGAAAAAGGGCCAGCTTTAGCCCACCCCCAGGCAGGAACCTCTCCCCTCCTCGACACCCTTGGAAGACAGGTAAAGGTAAAGGTTTCCCTTGCTCGAAAGCCAGTTGTATCCGACTCTAGAGTTCAGTGCTCATCTCGCTTCTGCAGACGTTTCCGTGGTCATGTGGCAGGCATGACTAGACACCGGAGTGCACGGACTGCTGTTACCTTCCCACCCAAGTGGTCCCTTATTTATCTACTTGCAATTTCTTGCTAGGTTGGCAGGAGCTGGGACAAAGACGGGAGCTCATTCCGTCCTGCAGTACTCGGGAATCGAACTGCTGACTTTCCGCCTCCCAGTCAGCGTCTTAGCCACTTGAGCCACAATAATAATAATAATAATAATAATAATAATAATAATAATAATAATAATAATAATAATAATAATAATAATAATAATAATAATAATAATAATAATAATAATAATAATTTCGTGTCAGAAATCATTCTGGGTTGAAAACCTTTTTTGCTGGAGGAACTCCGCTCAGGGGACGCCCCAACGAGTCTCCTTTAACGTACCCAAAAAGTACAATGAAGACCCGACCGAATGAGGACTAGGAGTCTAGGACAGGAGGAGGACATTGGCAGCCGCCGCCTCAGGCCCCTCCTCTTGAGCCACAGGAACGTACCATTGCCGCACACGCCTTAACAAGGAGGGTGGGTGGGTGAAAATGCTACCAAACGGGCCGCGCCAGGATGCCCGTGTTGTGGCTTTTTTCTCCCTCTCACCCCCCCACACACACATGGTCGCTTCCAGCCTCACCAATAGGCGTTGCGCTTCTCGACTGGCCTGGCCGCTTGGTGCAGCAGCAGCAGTAGCGACGTCGTGTATCAGACTCTCTGGTTCCTTCCTCTTCCTCCCCCCCCCCCTTATTCGGAGGGAATGGTTCAACCCTCCCCCCCCCCCTCCCTTCGGGTTGCCAGACAGGGAAGGGATGGCAATTATATTGCTGCGAGCCAGAGAAGCGGGTGTCCCAAAATAGTGGCCTGGCCCGAAGGAGGGGGCGGCGACGTGGTGGGCGTACCTTTCGCGCGCTCGGCGTGGGGTGGGCGGTGTTGTCCCGGGGGCGGGGCAGGAGGAGGGGCGCGCTTGTGCTGTGAGGCGAAGGAGGCGGGGCCAGGGGAGGCGCGGGGTGGGGTGGGCGGCGGCGGAGGAGAAGGAGGAGGACGTTGAGGCAGCCATGGCTCAGCCGAAGAAAGGGGACCTGAGCGAGGAGGAGAAAGACTTGCTAGGGGCCATTAGGGAAGGTGAGGCGCGCACTGGGCGGGGTAGGGGTCACTTAGTACGGTCCAGCAGGGTGTGTGTGTGAGGTAAAACTAGCTGTGGGGATAAGAGGCTGGGGAGGGGGGTGGGAACCGAGCCGGCCACCCCGGGGCTGGAAGCCCACATCTCGTTACAAGCTCTCGTGTGAGGGGCGGGGAAAGAAGGGAGACGACCTGGCTGGTGGGGAGGAGGGGCAGGTTCAGTTTAATAGCAATTAGGTAAAGGTAAAGGTTTCCCCTTGCTCGAAAGCCAGTCGTATCCGACTCTAGGGTTCAGTGCTCATCTATGTTTCAAAGCCAAAGAGCTTCTGCAGACGTTTCCGTGGTCATGTGGACAGCAGGCCCATGACTAGACACCTAGAGCGCACGGAGCGCTGTTACCTTTCCCACCCAAGTGGTCCCTATTCATCTACTTGCAATGTCTGGCTTTCGAACTGCTAGGTTTGGGCAGGAGCTGCTGGGACAAAGACGGGAGCTCATTCCGTCCTGCAGTACTCGGGAATCGGAAGTGCGGACCTTCCGCATACCGCCCCCATAGCACAGGGATGGCGAACCTTTTAGAGAGCGAGTGCCCAAACTGCAACGCCAAACCCACTTATTTATCACACAACAACAGGGGAGGAAGGAAACGCTCCCATTGGGCTGCTGGGCAGAGGGGCGGGGTGATCTCTGTGCTGGGGGGAGGGAGGAAGTGCTCCCATTGGGCTTATGGGCAGAGGGGTGGGGTGAAATCTGTGCTGGGGTGACTACACTGGTGCCCACAGAGAAAGCTTCAAGTGCCACCTCTGGCACACGTGCCATAGGTTGCCACCACTGCCATAGAACTCAGTGCACTCTCTAGATCTGTGATGGCCAACCTTGGCACTCCAGCTGTTCTTGGACTGCAATTCCCAGAAGCACTCCTGCTGATCAGGGCTTCTGGGAATTGAAGTTCCAGAACAGGTGGAGTGCCAAGGTTCACCATCACTGCTCTAGGTGCTTCACAAGGTAATTAGCATTTTTGCCCACAACATGCTGTGTTCTGGCCATTTTACCGACCTTGGAAGGATGATTCAACCTTAATGCCCATCAGGCTTGAACTCATAACGTTTTGGATGCAGTATAGCAGCTTAACTGTGATATACAACCAGACCTTTAGCTTAGGTCTAGGAAGAGAATGAGAGGGGGACTGACCGAGTGAACTGGTGCAATCCTGAATGCAGACACTCCACTGCTGGTCTTGCATCATTGCAGCGTGGCTTTCACTCACCTAATTGCAGTGTATAATACTGTCAATCATGGGATAGGTCAATGTCTCCCTTGCTTGAAAGCTACTCATGTCTGACTCTAGAGGACGGTGCTCATATCTGTTTACAACCAAAGAACCAGCACTCTCTGCATCTGTTTCTGTGGTCATGTGACAGGCATAACTAGATGTCAGAGTGTACATAATGCTATTACTGTATCTACTTGCAATTTCTTGCTTTCCAGCTGCTAAGTTGGCAGGAACTGGGACAGATGATGGAGCTCACACCATCATGCAGTGCTCTGGTCTTGAACTGCCCACCTTTCGGTTGTCAAGCTAAGCCACCACAGCCCTGTGAAAATTCCATCCCTAGTATGCGTGATATTTTTAGATTATAGCCCCCAGAAGTCAGCAGGATTTTCCTCAGCCCAATGTCTGAGGGCTATAATCAAGAAATCAAAATCCTGACCAAGTTAATGAATTCAGACTCCAGCCATCGTTTTGATTCAGTGGAGGAGGCAAGCAAAATGCGTGGATGGGAATAAACTACAAGGGATTGTGGGTCTAGTAGATTTTGAGAGATTGCTATGCTCATATTCCCTTGGTAAAAATCTTAGCTAATTGCTGTTAAATTTTAAATTGTGCCATACATATTTGTGTACATGTGCATATATGTGTGTGTGCACATGCATTCAATACGTAATTTTATATATACACAACTATATTTCACTATTCAGAATAATTTCATGGAATGTCATGGTACAATAGTGAGGAAATCAGACTGAGGGGGAAAATGTGAAATGTAAGAAGTGCAAAAGTTTCAAACCATTTTCAAAATGGAGTTGAACAAATACATCCATTTGGAGACAGTGTGCAATGTCATAGAATCCTTACTGTCTAAAGTGGTAAGGTGCATCGTTGTCAACTCTTATTTTTCTGTTTATCATTGCAGAACTTTTGTAACCAAACTAAACTCCTTACAAATGTTTTCCTGTCTTATGTTCTTAAAAGGAAAAAAAAAGCCTTCTCTAAAACATAATATGCCAACTTGTTACCATTCTTATGTTTGTAGCAAGATACTATGAACTAACTAACCATGGAACATGAAGAGTTACCATCTTTTAGGTTGTGTGCATATTTTTTTCGCTCTTGTTGGAAAAGTGTGTGATACTGCAGACCTAACTAGTATAGTTTGTGGGTAGAAGTGCAAGGGGCTTAGGGGTTCATGTTCTTACTATGTTTCTTGAAAATAAGCCCAGCTGAGATCCCATGGAGGATGTGTGGCTGATGAGGTTGTATACCTTATCACCTGTGTGGTCATGGGCAAGCTACTTGCTACTAGAGCAGGGGTGCCCAAACTATGGCCCATGCCACTCCTGGAAGCAGAAGTAAATGCGCCTGCACATGCACAGAACACTGCCATAAATGCACCTGTGGCTGTTGTAAACATGTTTACAATGGTCACAAGTGCATTTACAGTAGCGTTCTGCACATGCATGAGCATGTTTTACTTCCAGTGGGAAGAACCACGTGACTGGCCCACAGCCTGAAAAGTTTGGGCACCCCTGTCCTAGAGTACTGCCAGAAAGTAGAAAGGGTAGACAATCTGGAAAACTCTGGAAGAGTCACCATAAGTTAGTGTGGGTTGCCCAGGTCACTAATTGGACAGCAACCTTTCCCAATGGGCTTGTCGGGCTATGCAAACTAGCTCGAGACCAACCTGGCTCGACCGGAAAGGAAATTGGGTATGGGCCAATAGTAATAGGGAGCAGTAGTGACTCCATGTTTCCTTGGCTGGGGTGCTGAGAGTAGTAGGACAGAAGTCAGCCAAATGTCACAATGCCTAGTAAACAGCATACAGTATCTGGTTCACGTCCACGGAGCAAAAGCAAACCTCAGCTAGACCAAACAAGCTATGCATAGGTACACAGAGTCTTCTAGGTCTAAGATAAGGCAGGAACAGTGAGTCTTGCTACATCTGCTGATTATTCTGCCTATGTCGAACCTAGGCACACAGTACTTTCTTAGGCTGGCAAATGTACCTTAGCCAGCAACATGCTACGTAAGCAAAGCCTTCTATAATAGGGGTCATGTGCAGTCTGTGCACAAGTGATCCAGAATGCAAGCTAATAAATACAGACCACCTGAGTACTTGGGGCTAGCTTTTACCATCATACTTCAGTCTCGCGCGCCTTCCTTGAGTTCAGCACCTCGACTCCCACGGACCATTACAACATATGGTGCCCGTGACGTGATTACTTGGGAGTAGCAGAGCAGTTTTGATCGGAAAGCATCTCCGATCAGAACTCAGTACAATCTCAAGGGAGGCAGCGCGCTCACATGATCAGTCTCACATGCCTTCCTTGAGTTCAGCACCTCGTCTCCCACGGACCATTACAACAAGTTAGAATTGACTTGATGGGATATAACAAATATTATACATCTGAGTGGCCAGCTATAGCACTTATGTAGCCCTCTGCCCCTTCTAGTACTTCCCACCCCCACCCACTTTCTTCTACTGTCTAGACCTGGGGGGGTCAGCAAACTTGGTGTCCCAGGTGTTCATTGACTTCAATTCCCAGAAGCCATGATCAGCAGGTGTACTGACTTGGGTTTCTGGTAATTGAAGTCCAAGAGCACCTGGCGAACCAAGTTTGCTAGACCAAGTTTGCTGACCTCTGGTCTATATCTATGGTATGGGAAATACTACTATTCTGCTGCTGCTGTGTGCAATTTGGATACTGTGGTCTTTGTTAGGCTGGTTGTGGAGAGATTCAGGTTAAGGGGGAAAAACATGGCCATTGGTGCTAACTGCCAATAAAAGACAGTGTTTTTGTTTCTTTCAAGGTAGTGGTGGTATCTTCTGGGTGTGGAAAGGGAGATACAGTATATCTATTTTGCTTACCTTTCATTTGTTAATCAATGTTGAGAAGTTCGGTTTCTTCACTGGGAGAAAGGCAGCTTGTGGGATGGAATAAACAAACTAGAGCAAGAGATAATAAAACAATTGTAGACACTGCTTGGTTGTTGTTTTTTACCTGCTAGAATTGAGTATCTTTGTACTCTGCTTCTTGCCAGCAAGGTACACTAAATAGCTGTAATGAAGTCTTTAATAATTCTTCCTGAAATTTACAAAAAGTCAGTGTGGTATCATAAAATCTTGGTGAAGGACTGGGAAGACTCAGATAAAGTTCTTTGGATGACTGACCTTGGACTGATCATGATTGTTCAGGCTAGCCTGCCTCATAAAGTTGCTATGACGGTGAAAAAAGAGAGAGGGATATTTACATTGTGGCCAACAGAGACCATATATGACACCATAAGGGCAACAAAAGAAACAAAGTAATAGGTAAATATAATTTACATTGTTATACATTTTACCCATTGTTTTGAGCTTTTTCTCCCTTTAGGAAATACTGAAGAAGCCACAAGACTGCTAGGCAACAAGAATATCCGTGTGAATTGTTTGGATGAGGTAAAAGATTTCACTAAAGATACATTTCTAGGCTAAGGTCAGATTTAAGAAAAGTCATGGCATTCATAGTCTGGCACATTTTCTTTAAAAATAATAATATTTATCAAGTGCTCTCAGCGCTAAAACGGCCAATGGGCTCTGGATCCCTGAAGTTAGCACTAATAGTGGAAATGGAAAATTTAGAAATATCTGAGGGGGTGGGAAACACTTATTGATGTATTTTTAAAACTCTTGCGAGACTAATGATAGCTAAACAATGGAAAATTATTCCCAGTCTTAAAATTGAAGAATGGTACAGTGAAGTATGGGACATGGTATTAATCGATAAGTTAACTTGGGGGATTAATGTTAAAAAAGGATTGATCAAACAGATTCAATTTTGGAATATATGGAATATTGAATATGCAATGGAAAAGAATTTTGGATGTAGACCTCCCCAGAAAAAATTGGAATTCTGGAAAGGCAATAATGAAGGATGATAAAAACATTAAATTTTAAAATGTAACAGGCTCCTCCTACACCTAGTGCAGGGAGCACATAGTTGATTATATTTTAGTAGGTTTTTTCCTCTCTTGGTTTAGTTATATATAATTTTGTTTAATGTATTTTTCCTTTTTTTTTTCCTGATTGTTTTGTTATTGTTTTCTTTAGTATTCTTTTCTCATTTTCTTGAAATTTAATAAAAATTTAATTAAAAAATATTCCATTTCAGTCACAACTGTGTATCTTCTAACCTTTTCCTGAACTCTACATTACTCTCTTTGCCTTTAAACCACATCACTCAATTCCCCAATCTCTCTCTCCCACAACCCTAAATGGCAAGTGCCCATTTCTCTAATGCCTACCCAGCTCTTTACCTCCCTCCTATGCCATTTTATGGGAGGCAATAGTCTGAGCCCAGAAGATGGTGGGTTCTGTATGCCGTTGTGTCATTAAAGCTTGATAGATACAGAAAGGTTTTCTGGAAAAGAGGAAGGAGCTACTTTGTCTTCTAATAACTGAATTGTAGTGAGACAATATTTTAAAAATAATATTTTTTAAAATCATGAAAACAAAATGGAACATCAAATTATGATGCTTGAAACCTTTTTATTTTAGAAGCTTTTTATAGTTTGCCTTTTTTTCCCCCCCTATCTGCCCACGTGGGAAATCAGGACATCATTCATTGATATTAAAACACCACTAAAGCAGAACAAACTGTTATACATTAAAACACTTGACTTTATTTTCCCCCTCTTATTAGCATGGCATGACCCCTCTTATGCATGCAGCCTACAAAGGGAAAGTGGATATGTGCAAGCTCCTTTTGCGCCATGGAGCTGATGTAAATTGTAATGAGCATGAGCAAGGATATACTACCCTGATGTTTGCTGGACTCTCAGGTAGGCCTTTTCTCTTTACATTTACTGCATAATTACTGTGGTGAACCTGCCTTTTAGATGTTTGGCAAATCTGACCATGTTTGTTGTTGATATTCATTTGTTCTATTCTTAATGGTACATTGTGTCATTTACAAAAATTAGCAGGAAGGTTAGAGAACCTGCTTTGGGGTTTGTCCAAACTTTAAAAGACCTATCCAAGGTACTTTGTCTGTAGAGTTTTTGGAAATCTCCAGTAAAGTTCAGACTAAAACTAGAAACAAATCCACCACAACTGCAAAATTGGAGCCACAAATTGTGTTTCCCAATCTTTGGTGTTTGGACTTCAATTTCCGGAAGCCTAAGTCAGTTCTCCAAAGCACCGCTCAGCCAGTGTACTGACTGAGGCTTCTGGGAATTGAAGTCCATCAGTGTTCCACAGAACATAGTTTGGGAAATGGTAGTTTAACCTCAGTTGTCAAATTCCCTTCCCTCTTTGGTTTAGAGGGGATAACAAAAAAGTAGCTTTCAACATACAGTGGTACCCCATATAACGAACGCTTCGTATAACAGAAAATTTGTATAATGAAGCGTTTTTGAGCTATTGGTGATAACCCGCATAACGAAAAAAGGTTTTTGTTACACGGGAAATACCTTGCATAACAAAAAAAAATCGTTATGTGGGATATCACCAATAGAGATTTGCATAACAAAAAAAATTGTATAATGAAGAGCTCTGTGGAACAGAGCTTTTTCATTATACGGGGTTCTACCGTAATTGGTTTAATTATTTTTTCTGTCCACTAAGGTGCAATTGTCTGGTTAGTTCCAATTTACAAATTACATGTTGCAATGGCTGAAATCCTGTTTTGGTCACAAATAAAGTTGGCTCATTGAATCACCAATAAGATTTCAGCCAGGCTTGAATAATTTAAAGACATTTTCCCAACCTTCTGTCTTCTATGTTTGTTTAAACGTTCCTGTCATCATCTCCTGCCAGTGTAACTAAAGGATGTGTTGTGGCTGAGTTAAATGTAAGCTTCTCAATGTAGGAAGCTTGGGAATGAATGGAGTACTTTTTCTGAACTGTTTAACACTTCTTCGGATTGCATTTGTTTCTGAAAATAGGAGTTGATTTGTCAAAAAAGAGAAAATTATGTGGATTTTATGGACAATTTAGAATGTTCCTGGGTGATGGGTGCACATTTGTAATTTTATTTTATTTTAATTTATGATTGTATTGTATATGGTATTTTTTTTTCATTTTTAGTATTATGTTTTTGTACATATTTTTTAAATTAAAGATTGCTAAATGTCTGTCTTCAACCAAAGGAAGAGCATGACAGCCAAATGCCAAATAGTGTTTATTGATACTTAAGAATTCTTGAAAGAATAAAGAAGTAATGTCATATGTGGTCCTTGTGCTATAAGTTCAGAAATCACACATAATACCAACATTTGATGTTGACAAACAATCATACATCAGAGTAACTGTAAAGTGAATGGTAAGAAAGCTTTTCAAACCTATGATTCAAGGAACAATGTTTTTCTTATTATTATCTGTTTATTCCCTCCCATCCATTCGTCTCTTTTTGGGGGAATTGATTTCAGTTCTATTGAAACCATGATATAACAAAGGAAACAGATTATGTAATCAAGTTTGATGAATGCTTACTTGGCTAAAGCTCCCCCCCCCCCCAATGAAATAGATTCTAAATATAACCAGATCTCCTCTGTATTTAGGCAACAAAGAAATTACCTGGATGATGTTGGAAGCTGGAGCTGACACAGATGCAGTAAATTCTGTGGGAAGGACAGCTGCTCAGATGGCTGCTTTTGTAGGTAAGCAAAAAATAATAATGTTTCTCACCTTGACAACCTCATTAAGTCTATTAAATGATAGAGCTTGATTTGTGTTAACTAATTCATTATGCTTAATTGTTTGAAGTAGTAAACTTTCTCCTCTGCCATGTTGAATAAAAACATTCACCATTCAGTTATTAATTTACTGTGTATTTGCTAATCTATATTTGATTTAGTAGGTTGGCCTACGCAGGCTGAATTAAAAATTGGGAGAAATGAAAGCATAAATTTCCCCAGTACAGAAAACCGCCCCATTTCAAGCAGGAACCAGGGCTTTGTGGCCTGAAATATGTAACACAAAAATTTATATACATCAGTGATTACTAAAATATGGGCATCAAGTTTTTTTATATATTATTATTTTTTTGGAGAAAATCTCAAGAATCCCTGATTTTTTCCTTTACTATCACCCAGCCTCCACTAACAAAAATTCAAACGATGAAAGTTCTTCACATAAGAACTTGCACATGTACAGAAATGTTAGATGACTGAACATTAAGTGGAAAAATAAGCAGATTTTTCCTAAGAAATGTACATTCTCATCATGATATCTATCCAGAAATGTTCGTAAGTTGTTAAATGTGTTTCTTTATAAAAACCTCAGTTTCTCACACAACCCTTTGCAATTACTTCAAATGTCCTCATTCTCCACTTTGGGAATGAATGATGTACAGAAATTATCTTCTTGAAGAGCTTTATTTCCTTTCAAAGATTAACTTTCAAGAAAAATGCTTTTTGTTTCCTTGTGGAATGCCCCTCTGGGAAGGAGGAGGAATATTTCAAGAATTTTTTAAAAACATCCTCAAACAACACATTTTTGAGTTGTATCAAAAGCAATGCATGTTTGTTTGTTTCATTTTCATACTGACCCATAGTGAACAGGCATTCTCTGGATGATGTACAAACACTCAGGATATCATATTACAGAAAAACAACAAAGACACATTAATAATCAACAAAAAAACATAGTTATAAGGACACAAAATATCCTTTGCTTAAATTAAGATAAAATTGCATGAAAAATAATGCCCCAGGCTAACATCCCAAACAGCTAAACCTAGAATAAAATGGCGAATACTATGACAAAGGTTTACAGGTTTCCAAGTGTAAGACCTTTATAAGCTGTTCTGAAACAATCAGTTTTTAACATCTTTCTGAAGGTCAAGAGGGATGGTGTTTGGTGAACTGCCAACCGCAGCTTGTTTCTCAGTAAGAGCCAGGACAGAAAATGCCTGATTTCTAGTCGTGGATTTTCTTTCTTCTCTTGGTGTTGGAATTTTCAGTGACAGATATTTTGGGGTAGATTACTTCAAGGAAAAATGTTCAATTACATACCTAGGTCCCAACATATATATACATAAAGAATGGGAAATGGGGAGATGTCCCACTATTAAATTGTCCTTTTGAAATAATTCATAAGACTTCAAGCGCTTTAAAAGATGATAGAAGAGGTCACAATAGAGGAAAGTCCATAATCTAGTACCTTCAAATGACAATGGGAACAGCCTTCATGAAATACTTTAATGAGGCACCATTATAGCTTCATTTCATTTACCTCAGCCAAAGGTAAGTTATAAGTGGGGATTGAAGGGATTATTGTTCCACTACCTGCTGGTCTCTATCCCTGTTTCAGAGGGACAGTAGAGGAAAATGTGTGTTACACATGAAGTCTCTCAACACAATAGATAGAGTTCTGAAAAATCAGAAGAGGTGATGCTGCACATGTAGTAGACTGTGTTTTCTACAGCAGGTCTTTCTTCAAGTGGAAACAGTGACTGGCACATTTTTCCTAGTTATCCCTTTTTTTACATGCCAGAATAAGCATTGTATGTTAGACTGAACAATCCTTGGACAGAGATGGGACCATTTTCTTTGTGATGCAATGACCAGTCTGCACAAGAATCCCTTTGGTGAGTGTTCCTTAAAAGGAAAAGCTTGTTAATGAAATATTAACTAACACATCCACAATTAGTTAAAAGGTGAGCAAAGTGCAGTCACATAATCCTATATGAGTCATTTTCACATCGCTTGATGAAATACAATATCCTTTTCCCAACCTAATTTAATCTTTGTTCAGTTGCCATCACCATATAGAGATGGTTCTCAGATTTAATTTGAGAGCAAATAAGAACAGGCCTATAAAAGTAGAAATGATTTTAGAACTGCAGGTTTGAAATGTATCTTAACACTTGCTTTGTTGATCAGTTCATAAGTAACTTGGATAGGAAAGTCAATTTGGATGTATTCGTTTGTTGTGTTACAATACTTCACCCTTTTAAACTTATGAGCAGTTTATGGGCTGGTGTTTCTGCTCTGTTCGTCAGCTTGTCAAAAATTTACTTTCTGTAAATTGGCCAGTTTCATTATTAATGTTTTTTCTCCTTCCTAATCAAAGCCAATTTTCTTTTTAGGGCAACATGACTGTGTAACTATCATCAACAACTTCTTTCCTCGGGAAAAGCTAGACTACTACACAAAGCCACAAGGACTTGACAAAGAACCCAAACTGCCTATTAAGTTAGCTGGACCTCTACATAAAATCATTACAATTACCAATTTACATCCTGTTAAGGTACAATGTCCTTTCTTTGCTGTATTTTCTTGACCTATTTCCAGAGGATATGTGTTACCAAATCTGGAAAGAATAAGATAGCAAAAATGAAGCACAATCTGGTTAGTTGTTCATGCCCCCCTGCTTGCATTGGCTTTAGCACCTCAATTTCATGTAGTGAGATAATTGCTTAAAATGAGCCCCATCTGAAATACTTGAAAGTTACCTTACAAAAGAAGTGTATTCTGCAAGGGGATGGAGGTGGATTTTACATGGGGCCATTTCTTTAAAGTGCATTAAGATATTCTTTTTTCTCATTAATAGCATATCTTGGAAAAGATAATTTTTTTTACTGCACTTGCTAAAATTCTCTGGATAGCATTGTCAGTAGCCATGCTACTTCTTTGTTGTAGAGCCAATTCCATCTGCCAGTTTTTTCAGCCAAAGTAATTATTATGATTTGTACAAAGATGGAGAACTTGGTTGAGTTCATGTGATGTTCTCCTGTACTGTACACTTGTGAATCCTTGTAAGTTTAAATAAGAGTCTTTGTCTGTTGGATGCTGTTTGCAGCTACTTGATCAAAGAGGTATTCATTTTATGTGACCACTTGCAGTCAGGATGCATGTCTTCTGATACTTAAGTATATCAGCTACATTCACAATATATTCTATGCATTGTTTAGCTAGTTTATTTAAACAAAACAGCTTTATTTACGTGATAAAGAGAAGTACAACAAATAAATGATGACCCTTAAAAGAAATAGCTAGGAACTTACTCAGCTTGCTAGGAAGAAGCCACACATCTACTTATTTTTAAGTGTTAGCTCCATTTGGGAAACACCTCTTGTTAATGTTTCCTATAGATCGTGTTGTTGGTGAAAGAAAATCCTCTTCTGACAGAAGTTGAAGCATTGCAGAAATGCTGCAAAGTGTTGGATCTTATTTGTGAGAAGTGCATGAAGCAAAGGGACATGAATGAAGTTTTGGCAATTAAAATGCACTACCTCAGCTGCATTTTCCAAAAATGTATCCTCTTCCTTAAGGAGCGAGAGGATAAATTGGATGGATTAATCAAAAGGTATGATACAATGATAAATGGCACTGAATTTATCAAAATGGCATTATTAAATGTTAGTTTTGCACATGTGAGGATCCTTGTTTTGGATACTTGATTACTGACTAGCCAAATGGAGTTCATTTCTTTTTCATTCAGGAAGAGATCTTTAAGGGGTAGGATGTGTACATTCAAACAGCCATGTAATTTACATTTGGAGGAAAGTTCATTATGATAATCTACAGCAGTGATTCCCAATGCGGGGCACATACCCCACAGGAAGACTTCAATTCTCAGAAGCCTGAGTTAGTACATTGGCTGATCAGTGCTTTGGGGAATTGACTTGGGCTTCTGGGAATTGATGTCCAAAAAACAAAGGTTTGGAAACATTGATCTACAGGATGAACCATTCTCTGGAAAAAAGGCTTGTCTACCCATTACTTGAGTGGGTAAAACTGGATCCACAAACCTCCATAAGTTTGATTGTCCTACCCAAGATAAAAAGCTTCTGGTCTACCTCCTTTTCAAGCCCAGATCATCTGTTAACCTTTCTTTCATGGTTCACATCCTTGATTACCATCCTTGATTTGGGCCTTAGCTCCCTCTTCTCAGATTTGTAGCAAGACCAAGAAGATATTATGTAAAAGACACTATTATCCATTTTGTTTTGCTTGGGAGAAGGAAGATGCTATTCACTGAACATGCATAACAAAAAAAGTAACAGAACTGGTGTAATATAATTTCATATATTCCATAATGTGTACTGGTAGCCTTTTTGTCTCTGATGCTGCAGGCATGCAGTTGGGCCTTTAAATGTTTCTCTAATGCTGTATTCTATGTAGGGTAAGAAACGTTTTGTGTACAATTGATGGGCAGAATTTGTCCAACAGTACTACCATTACTATTTGCTTATTTGTTGTTTGCCTTAATAATTTCAGCCTTTTAAAAGGCAGAGATACAGATGGTTTTCCAGTATACCAAGAGAAGTTCATCAGGGAGTGCATTAGAAAATTTCCGTACTGTGAAGCTACATTACTCCAGCAACTTGTGAGAAGCATTGCTCCTGTTGAAATTGTAAGTGTCTTTGCTTGAGTAAATTATGTATGTTCTATATCTGCTTGCCTATATATTAGTTTGTCTTGGTGTGTTGTTTATGGGATAGTGGTCAGAGGAAAGAAAGACAACTATATAGTACCCATTAGATACTACAAAAAGCTGGGTTAATATTTGTAGCTTACTAAAGATGTGGCAAGTGATTAAAGAGATGGGAATACCAGAGCATCTCATATGCCTCCTGAGAAATCTGTACAGGAACCAAGAAGCAACAGTTAGGACAGAACACGGAATGACAGAGTGGTTTGGAATAGGAAAAGGAGTAAGACAAGGCTGCATTTTGTCACCCTCCTTATTCAACTTTTACACAGAGCACATAATGCGCAACGCAGGGATGGAGGAATCACAATATGGGATCAAAATTGCTGGGAGAAACATCAACAATCTGAGATATGCAGACGACACCACCTTAATGGCAGAAAGTGAGGAAGACCTAAAGAATCTCTTGATCGGTTTGAAGGAAGAGAGTGCAAAAGCTGGCTTGAGACTCAATATCAAGAAAACCAAGATAATGGCAACAGGCCCGATCAGTTCCTGGAAAATAGATGGGGAAGAAGTAGAAGCAGTGACAGATTTTACATTCTTAGGATCTAAGATCACTGCAGATGGAGATTGCAGACATGAAATAAAAAGGCGACTGATTCTTGGGAGACAAGCCATGAGAAACCTGGGGAACATAGTGAAAAGCAGAGACATCACCTTGAAAACAAAAATTAGAATAGTCAAAGCAATGGTATTCCCAGTGGTAATGTGCGGATGTGAGAGCTGGACAATTAGGAAAGCTGAACGCAGAAGAATAGATGCCTTTGAAATGTGGTGCTGGAGGAGAGTTTTGAGGGTACCCTGGACAGCGAGGAGAACAAATAGGTCAATCTTAGAAGAAATCAACCCTGACTGCTCATTGGAAGGTCAAATAGTAAAGATGAGGCTAAAGTACTTTGGGCATCAAATGAGAAGGGAGGATTCACTTGAGAAGGCCGTGATGTTGGGAAAGGTGGAGGGCAAAAGAAGAAGGGGGAGGCCAAGGATGAGATGGATAGATGGTATTGTAGACACAATGGGCACAGAACTGGGAGGACTGAGGGGGATGGTGGAGGACAGAGGTGCCTGGAGAACGATGGTCCATAGGGTCGCAAAGGGTCGGAATCGACTGTGCGACTGAACAACAAAAGAAGCCTTGATTTCTATTGCACCTGAAAACAGCAGAACGTTCATAGCTGAAGATCTCAACAGAGATTAAGACTTCTTAATATACTACAAATATTAATAAGCAAGCTTTTTGTATGAAATGTCTGTAATTTCTTATGGGCAATGGTAGTTGTTTCCCCTGATAGATCTGGCCTCTGTCCCATAAACAAAATTCTACTAACAGCCATTTCTACCTAATTTTTCTTCCTAGCTAAGATCTAATTAGAGGATGGTCCCATTCCTCTGTTAACTAACCATTGTCACTTTGCTTATTATCTAGATAATTATTATATAGATTTTTGGTTCTCTGAGGCTCACACTGAAATAAAATTGTTCATCTATAACAGGAGTTCTCAACCTATTAAAGCAAGGGGCCGGGTCACATTCCCTCAGACAGCTTTGGGGGCTGGATGGCCATTTTGCCCTTCCTCCACCACATGGCACTTCTGGGTGAGGCGGAGGCATGGGGACACATGAAATGGCACCATGGGCTGTATCCGGCCCATGGGCCGCAGGTTGAGAATCCCTGATCTATAAACTGCTACAATATTTCAACCTTTTGCCACTAGGTTGCATATGTTTTGTCACCCATTTGGCAAACATTTAAATGTTTTGCTTGAAAAGGTATTTAAAACTAGTTTTAAGAACTGTATAAAAGAAATTAGAAGCTGATACATTTATCTTTTAGTTTGAGTTGCCTCACATTTTGATTTAAATGCTCATTAATCTTTAGCAGCGAGGATCCCTTCTTACTTTATATCCTGCTGGAAAGCAAACTTTGACACATGTGCAAAAATCAATGTAGTATGCAGAAAAGGAAATGTAGATTAACTTTTCTGTCATGATTCCAAGGTTGAGAAGAGAACTAGTGACCTATCAGTGATGTAAGTTCTTGTTGTACTTTTTGAAAACTTACATCTGATTTTAACTATTAGGCTGTAACCAATATCCAGATAAATTGTTTGAAAAACTCTTCTTTAAAGAGTTAAAAATAAGAGGATTTTAATGCCTATTTTTATTCATATGCAGTAAACATTGACAGCACCATCTTTCTTTGACATTCATATAATTAGGTTTATTATTGTCCCCTTGTTTTATAGATAGGCTTTTATTCTAAAAATAGTAATTATTTGCTCTCCCTGCTTGCTCTCCTTGCTCAAGAGAAAAATTGCTCAGCCCTTCATTGTATATCTCATCAGTAATTGGAAATCAGCCTACAATAAAAACATCACCAGTGCACTTCCAATTGGAAGGATCAACACATCTTCTGAGAGTAGCACATAAAGAGCGCTGGTGGTGCAGTGTTTAAAACTGCTGTACTGCAGCCAAAACTCTGCTCATGTGAGCTTGTTTTTGACCTGGTTCAAGGTTGACTCAACCTTCCATTCTTCCAATGTCGGTAAAATGAATACTCAGCATGTTGGGAGCAAAATGCTAGTTACTTTGTGAACTGCTCAGAGAGTGCACTAAGTGCTATAGGTGATATGCTATATAAGTGTAATTTGTATTGCTAAAAAATTCCCCGGATCTCTCCCTAGATGAGATAAGAAAAAGCAGTCCTTTTTCTGAGTTTGGTTTTGATTGTTGTAGATACATACTTCTAATTGGCGTGTGTTTATTTGTAGCAACTTGTTTTAATTTACTCAATTTCCACATCTCCAGGGTTCTGATCCCACAGCTTTCTCTGTACTTACACAAGCCATTACTGGCCAAGTGGGCTTTGTAGAAGTGGAGTTTTGTACAACATGTGGAGAAAAAGGTGCAGCCAAAAGATGTTCTGTATGCAAAATGGTAAGAATCTACAGGTAAATACTTCTGAAGGTCTGAAATTCTAGTGATAGTTTACTATTATGAAACCATTTCCTGTTTAGAAAAGATTCCAGCATTATAACATGCAACTGGTGTTGTATCATACATTAATTTCCAAAATTAAGCTCGGTGGTTAAGACACCTTATTAGCTGAAAGGTTGGTAAGTCGGCAGTTCAAGACCCGAGTGCTGCATGATGAAATGAGTGCCCGTCTCTGTCCCAGCCAACCTAGCAGTTCGAAAGCAAGAAATTGCAAGTAGATAAATAGGGACCACTTTGGTGGGGAAAAGATCTTGGGTAAATGAAAGGAGACTCATTTGGACATCCCCTGAGAGGAGTTCCTCCAGCAAAAATCCCTTTCAACCCAGAAAGCACCTTTGTGTTCTTCAGACACAATTTTAAAAAATTCCCCAAAATTGTGTGCAAAAATCCGCTGGGTGGTTCAGTTTCAGACCTTTTTCACAAGCCATCAGAAAACAAATTCAATTTTTGATTTGAATGTGCTTGTAATTATAAAGTTAACAGTTTATTTTTCCTTGTTGAAATGGAAAGATGCATCTTTTACCCTGAATAATCGAAATATGGGCATAATATCAGTATCCAAACAGTAACAGATACCATCCATTTTTTTAGGTGATCTATTGTGATCAGAACTGCCAGAAAATGCATTGGTTTACGCACAAGAAAGTATGCAAGACACTAAAAGAACTCCATGAGAAACAGGAGTTAGAAGCTGCTAAAGAAAAAATGCGACAGGAGAAAAAACAAAAAGGTTGGGTCACATCATGACTATTGTAATAACATTCACATACATGTCTCTCATGGTGGTTATGAGGGATTTAGAAGACACTACAGTGCTTTTTTTTACTCCTATAGTTTAAAAGGAAGGAGGGAAAATGCATTAGTTGTGTTCCAAAGAATAGTCTAGTTGTTTCCTTATGCATAATGGCTGGCTTTGTTAAGTGGCTCACTCCATAGCATTTAAGAAATAAGTCTGCTGTCTCAATTGGCCACGGAGAAAACCGGTGTCTCCCAAGATGCAGCAGGAAATGAATTTTTTCCACGCCCAATTGAGATGGTGGCAGACTTCAAACCAGTTATCCCCCCACCGAGCATGAGGGAAGAAGGCGGCAGTCGCTAATAGCCTTTGCTGCCCGCTTCTCCCATCCTGTTGTCAGCGTATCTCAATCGGGGGTGGAGAAAACTCATTTCCTGCTGCATCTTGGAGCGCCCAATTGAGACAGTGGCAGACTTCAAACCAGTTAGATTCCCACTGAGCCAGCACCGTTCTTGCACTTCCAGCTTTGCAGGCAAAATTGCAGGGTCGGGGGGGGGGGGGGGGGCTCTCTTGGGTGCAGGCGGGTGGCTTGGTGACCAGACGGGGAATCCTTAACTGCCCACTTCTTGCACTGGAGTCGTCTTTTGTTGCCGGGCCTGGAGGGATCGAGCGGGCATGTATGTGTGTTTGTGTGTTGCGGGGGAAAGACCCTCAAAAGTGCAGATGACCCGACTATAAACCAAGTCCCCTTTTTTGAGCTCATTTTTCGGGCTGAAAAATTCAGCTTATACTCGAGTATATAGGGTAGTTAAATAGGTACCACTTCGGTGGGAAGGTAAACAGCATTCGGTGTCTAGTCGTGCCTGCCACATATCCATGGAAATGTCTGCACACACAGACAGTGCTGGATCTTTTGCTGTAAACAGAGATGAGCACCAAACTCTAGAGTTGGATACGACTTGTTTTTGAGCAAGGGAGACCTTTTATTTAAAAACAAATGGATGCTATGATTCACACAGGCTAAAATTACCATTTTGCAGCTGATGTGTTGTACCAGTTTGATAACAAAATACCAATCATTTCTTGACAGCTTGATTCTTGTCCCTCTTCCAGTAGTGGCTTAGCACTCCCTAAGCTCTTCCACAGGGACTGCAGTGGCTCAAGTGGCTAAGACGCTGACTGGGAGGCGGAAGGTCAGCAGTTCGATTCCCGAGTACTGCAGGATGGAATGAGCTCCCGTCTTTGTCCCAGCTCCTGCCAACCTAGCAGTTCGAAAGCAAGAAATTGCAAGTAGATAAATAGGGACCACTTTCGTGGGAAGGTAACAGCATTCTGTGCACTCCGGTGTCTAGTCATGCCTGCCACATGACCACGGAAACGTCTGCAGAAGCAGACAATGCTTGATCTTCAGCTTTGAAACAAAGATGAGCACTGAACCCTAGAGTTGGATACGACTAGCTTTCGAGCAAGGGAAACCTTTACCTTTACTAAGCCCTTCCACTAGTTTAGAGAAGCAGAAACAAGTGTCGCCTGGACCTTTCTGAGAATTTCCTTGAAATGTAGCTGCTCTCTGTCACTGTATATGGAATCACTGTATGATTGACTTTTTGTTGGACTTATTTAATTGTATTCGTTTATAATTGTTATCAATTAGCATCCAATATTACTGTTCGTTTCGGATATTATGGCCCTAGAATTGTGTGTTATGTTATGTAATTGTTGCCCTGTATATTATTTCCCTTCTCTAGAGGCAGCGGAACCTGTTTTTAAAAGTGAAGAAAATGTCGTCTCTAAATCTGAACATAATAAAGAAGTGGAACTAAAAAGTGCAGGAGACAGAACCAAACAGACTATTCCCAGTCAGGAGGCACCAGCATCATCTCCTTTACGTGACACTGTTCTTGAAGCAGAGACTAATTTAGGAGATACTGCTATTGAAAAAACACAGGAATCTGAAGAGTAAATTGTGATTTTTGGAGGATCTTCTCTTGACAACATGAAACGAATTTCAATGCTCACTCTTACATGCATATTTTTAATGGCCCAGCATATGTCAAGATGGTTGTTCACCATAGTCTTGTCACATCATCCTAGATTGTGAGGACAAGCATTTAACCATCTGCTTAAAATGATGTATAGATGACTCAGCAGAAAAATCATGGGAAATGTAAAGCTAAATGAGAATGAAATGGAGAATGTGAATATTAAGTTGACCTTTAGACATTAGAATTCTATCAGCTTAGATTTCAGTGGAGTTAAAATGCTCTTATTATATAGAAAGCAACATTCAAAGATAAATAAGCATGCTGAGTCTTCAGCTAAATTTTTAAGATACATTTTTGCTACTTGTTTATTTCTATTACATAAAGCTATTAATTGATGGTACTATGACATTGCACTTTCTAGTTTAATAACAGTTTTAGTTATTGTAGTTAGGAAATGTCACATCTTAATATTTAAGGTAGTATTTCTTGAAGAAAATCTGTTCCCAGAACAATGATGTCCTGTTACTGAAAAGTTTTGTCACAGATTTTTCTCTGAAAGCAACAAAAAACCCTTGCTCCTTACATGACTTACAAAATACCAACATCTGGAGCTGCAAGGTCTATTCAGTGTGAAGGTTGGATATTGAGGTGGAATGCAGAAATGGAAGGCATATTAAACTATACTGTATTATATTTCAAATAAGTGCACATTATTGCTTTAGATGAAAGTAATGATAATGTACATTGTATATAGACAACTCTTCGGAAAAAGCAATAAAAGTGATAGGGTCACGTTTCCTTCTATCACAGAAATAAACTAATTAAGCAAAATAATTCTAAAAGATAAGGTCTTGGTTATTGCATATGCTGAAGAATGGACCTGAGGCCTTTGAGGAAATCCATGCACCTCATTATGCTGATCTGTGGGGGGAGGTAGGAGTTCTGTACAAGAGCTTGTATGCTGTAAGGCATATCTAGATAAAGGAATTTTTTTTAATCTTTGGAAAGGTTGCTAATGAGTTAACTTGGCAGACATCTCTATTTTCTGTTGCAGCTGGTTAACAGAACTGAAGGCAGAATGTGACACCTGCCATTGAGTAGCAGTTCCACCACCAGAAGAGCATCACTTTATTATCCAGAAGTCAACTTTGCATAACAATAGTACAGAAAGCAATTCATTAATCTATTGGAGATGGTTTGGCAAGAACATGCTAGTCAGAGATGGGAATTTTTTTGTTTTTTGTTTTTACAAGTTCCAGAATTCCACAGACATAACTGCCAATGGCTGTTTTGACTGGGATTTTGGGAAATGAAACCCAAAGAACTAACTTTTCCCATCCCTGGGACTGTTTCATGCCTATTTTTTTCTGTTGCCATTACCTTTGTCCACAGAAGGTCATTTAGCAAGCATTCTCTGTAACCTGTTTTTTGTTTAAAGCTTCATCTGATGTTTTTCTGATTGCTGAAATACTGGAGAATTTTTATAATTAAATTAATTAAAATTAATTAAAATCAAAATATTTTCTAATTTACATTTTCAACAGAGCTTAAACATCTTATAAGGACTAAATTTTAAAGTAAAGCAAATTTCTTCAAGCAACATCCTGAATGAGACCAGATTATTTGAAGGGCTGCCAGTACCCCAAATGATGTAATTTCCAGCAATGTTCTGAAGGAGTAGCAATATCAATTACACTTATATACCGCCCTATTGCAGTAAGTGTACCCTCTGGGTGGTTCACAATGTAATTAGCATTTTACTGACCTCAGAAGGATGTAACGCTGAGTCAACTTTGATCTCCATCAAGATCAAACTCAAAAGGTCAGCAATTTTGGCTGCAGTACAGCTGTTTAACCTCTGTGCCACCAGGGCTCAGTTTGAGCTTGTTCTGTCTTTTTCTCTGGTACTGGCATAGTATCAGAAAGAACCCCAACTTGAGTCCACCCAGTAGGTAGGAACCTTCTCCAACCTGAGAGGTTATGAGTGTTGAAATGTGACTTAGGAGAGCAGGGTTATAGTTTTTGCTTGGCCATGCAACCTATAAGGCGAGCTGGGGCTAGTCAGTTTCCTCCTGAGCTACTTTGCATAATTGTGAGGATAAATTTGGAAGGAGAACTGAGTTTCATGAATTGACCTCACTGGACTAGAGATGAGAAATAAATGTTACTTTTCTGTTTTTTGCTATTCTTTTGCCATATCTGAATCAATATTGGTGATCAACATGGCGATCAGCCATGAAGACTGTCCTGGGAATATAATGCAGTGACCTTTTATCTGCCTTCCACATTGCAGCATTATACCTGTACCACTGATCCAGTTCCACGAGTCACTTTCTGGTCCTGAGCCCTTTAGGCACGCAAAGTCCTCATCATTCCCAGGCCAGTATTGAAGCTTCTGCCCTCCATCAAGATGGATTCAAGTGGGTTTTAATCCACTTGGGGACCATCACCCTTCCCTGTGGACTTTGCCCCCCAAGGCTGTTAGTCCTCAGGGTTGTCAGGTTAGTTAACTGCTTCCTGACACTTGGCGTTGAATCACTGGTAGTATGGTCTACTCTATTACAAGATAACCTGGCCAGACAGACAAAATGCAACCTACGACCCATGCTCTACCAACTGAGCTAGTTGGGCACTCCATATCAATAAGAGCCTCATTCTCCTGGAATAATTCTAGTTTAACTTTTCACTATCTCATTTTTAAAAATATTGAATTATTTTTTATCCTACATATCTATATATCATCTGTTTAACGTTCCCCAAGGGCTTCTGTAGATTACTCCATTCCATTTTTGCTTGCATAACATCTATTTGGAAAACTGCAAATAATACGGTAAATCCTGAGCAACATAGTTTTTTAGACCACTGCCTTGTGGAGGTTACCTTGTTTGAAACAGACATTGTGGATGTGGCCATGGCTGATTGAATGGCACCTCCCAAAATAACTGTGGTCATTCAGCAACTTCCATCCCACACAGTAAAATGGGCAAGCTTTAATATCAGGTACACTGTATGTTAAACCAAGATTTTTATTTACCGTAAAAGATTTAGAACAACAGTGAACATGAATAACAGCAGAAGAGAGATCCTTAAAAGACTGTTTTTCAGGAAATATGTGATTATCTGAATTTGACCTTCAGTTTCTCTGGTCTTTTTTCTGGACTGCTACCAAGGCGTCTTTCTGCACAAGTAGGCATTTTCCCCCAGTCAATAGTTGAATACTCCATTATGGACCGCTTTACTGCTCTTACATATACAGCATCTTCTGGATTTTCAAATGGAATTCTTCAAAAGAATAACACAAATTTGTAAATGACAAGAAATGTTACCACAGCGCCAGAATCGATGTTTACGGGTTTCTCACATTATTATCTTACACCAGGGGTTCCCAACTTTTTCACGCTGCAGGCTGGACCATGCACTGTGGGCCAGTCATGTGGTTCCTCCCGCCATAAACAATGCCATAAAATGCATCCATGGCTGTCGTAAATGTGTTTACAGCATCTGCGGGTGCATTTACAGCTACATTTATGGCAGGCATGGGCACGTTTATGTATGTGTGGGTGCATTTTATGGCTGTCGTAAATGTGTCATCTTCTGGTAATGACAAGGGCAGTGCCGGGCCACATGAAATGGTGCCGCAGGCCGGGGCCAGCCCATGGGCCATAGGTTGGCCATCCCTGTCTTATAACAATACACTATAATTCTGATAATTTTGTAAATTGTAATCATTAAAGAATTATGCAAAGTTGGGAACAATACTCAATATTTACATCATTCAAACTTAAGTACAGTACATGAAAGTTCCATGTGTTTTGTGGGATAAATGGTTGGTCTTAAAAGATCAGTCACTAGATTGTATCTTTTGCCTTTGATATCATCTTTATTTTGTTTTTGCTAAAATCAGATTATGGAACAGCTACAGTTCTGCACGAAACATTGCTGTGCTGGACTACAACTCCCCATCATCTCCAATAGCCATCATAGCCTATAATTCAGATGCTGTTTGTTAGCAGCCAAGATAAATAACTGCTGTCTATAGTGTGTATAATGTGTCATTTGGCCTTGCATATGCTGGATCCAACTTTTTTGCTATTTAGGTTTGAGTAAAAGCAAGGGTTTCCTCTTTACAGGTGTTAAATTAGCATTCCAAGGTGTTATCTATCATGAGTATAGATTTCTTTGCTTTTTAAGACATGCTCTCCAATTTCCCAGTCATAACATGTCTTACAGAAGCATGCAAGTAATAGATAGGACTCGTGGAATAAGATAAGACATAGTGTTGGCAGGCAGCAACAAGTCAGATTGGGAGCAATGATATAAAGGTCAACAGTCCAAAATCATTAGCTGATGGAGATAAGAAAGGGTCAATAAGGGACATGTACAGCAATATTGAACACAATCTTAGCCATTCAAAACAAAGAATCCAGAAGCAAACTTGGCAGGTATAAGTTCAAACTATAAGGAACAATTTGTTTCTAGCAGTGATGCACTGAAGCAGGTCCTGTCCTGTTCGGGAGAACCAGTAGGAGAACTTCCCCCAGGCCATGCCCACCTGGCCAGCCACGCCCACCTCCATACCCCACTGTGTTGGCCATGCCCACAGATTTGGCCTCGCCCACAGAGATGGTAGTAAAATTTTGGAGTGCATCACTGGCATCAAGCATTTGGCAGCCAGTTCCATATTAGTTGCTATTGTTGCTAAGGCTTCTACAACTTTCTACCCAATACTAAGATGGGAGCCATCTAGCTCTAGCCCTATTTGTGCATAGGGACTGACTCTAAAGAAGACATTTCCCTATAAGGAAACCTACTCTTGAAAATACCTGCTATGGAGCTACATGTTCTTTCTCAATACTTGTAGCCTGATGATGATGATAATTAGTATTAGTATTGGGGGGGGGGGTGATATTGCTCTTGCATACAAGGAAGGAGTCCTAACTCCAGTTTTAGAGACCAGCCTCCTTCATCTGGGGATGCAGTTCTTGCAGGCTCATGGGGCTCAAAATTCCTTTTGCTGTAAGATTTAACTGATAGAGCATGAAATATAGAGAAGGGCAAATGTATCCCCTTTCAGTTTCTTCAACATCGGAATTTTGTAATAATGAGCAAATTTTATAGATAGATGGCTAGAAAGGACAAGAGACAAATACCCACATACATTGCACGAATGCTTAAAGCACAATAAATTTGTTAGTTTTAAAGTACTGCTAGATTCTTATTTATCAAGATTGGATTGTCATAAGCAGACCATCAGACTACTTACTTCACCAGGTGATTTCCAAACTCGCATCCTAAAACAGGTTTTAAAAGAGTTATTAATGTATCTATATCACTTTACTCAGTTGCAACATAATGCTCAATATCCATGTCAAATCTAAGTCCATTAGTTTTAAACAAAGTGCCATTTTGCAATTTACACTAAATTGTTCAGCTGCTTATAGAGGCAAGGGATTCCTCCGGAGTTATAATGGCTATGGTCTATCTTAGTGTTTTCCAAACCTAGGACCCATGAAGACTTTGGATAACAGTTTCTAGAAGGCTTAGCCAATAGTCGGGACTTCTCACAATTATAGTCTAAGAGTATTTAAGAGGCAATATTTGTATCAATTTTGATGTTTGTTTGGAAACAAAAATCGCTCCTTTAACCCCCTCTTCAGATAAAACTATGAATCAATCTTAGGCATGTCCAAAAATGTTTTGCTCCCAAGGGGAAAGGGAAAGATTGAACTGCTTGATTCTGTCAACAAAAGCTAATCTAACAGGAAGCCAAATCTTAATTCAGTTCTGATGAGAGCAACCCCCCCCCCCACCTTGCTTTCTTTTACATTGAGGTCATCCCCTTATCTTAGTGATGCCAGCATAAAGCTAATGCCCAAAACAGCTCTGTCCATTTTGCACTATCTATTGCCTAAGGCAGATGTCACACTCTGCCTAATGATAGGGCCAACATTGCATCCAGTGCTTATCAGTTGAGCAAAGTAGTAGTGGCTAGAGACAAATGTTTAATTCATAAACAATAATTATGGACTTTTGGAGAGTCATTGCGGAGAACAATCAATGGGTTGCAAAACCCTCATACCACCCCAATGAAATGTTTGTCCTAGAAACAAGAATGCACTCTTGTTTAAGTAGCATGTTTTAAAAGCATTCTTTCCAAGATTAAATATACTTCAAGTTTGGAAATGTGGAAAAGCCAAGCATATTTAAATTGTAGTAAAATTGTAGTAAGAGTGATCCATTCGTGTTTTGTCATTTCAAACAAGAAAAGCTTTTACATAAGTTTCTAAAACAACAAATTCCAGGAGACCCCCCAAGAGTCAAAAAGTAGGAAATTATAGAGGTTAGTAGGCCAGTGGCAGCTGCTACTCGTATCTGAGTATACATTTTTCCTGGAAGTCATTTTCACAGTTGATGGATTTGTCTCTGGTGACTCAAAAAACCGATCCTGCCATGAAACACGCGACCACACACATTACACTGACTAGATGGTGGCGGGCCTAGTTGAGTTTGACAAAGCTTGTCACTTAGCCTCTTCATGTCTGCAGCCTTCACCTTCAAAGTGATCAGTAGCAGTAGAAATGGTTTGGCACCAAAGTGGGCGATCTGTGGCTGCTGCCTCCCAGGTTTGTGGGTTGATACCTGCCACCTTCATGGTTTGTTTCAACTGGTCCTTATAACGCTTCAAAGTAGCTCCACGAGCTCTTGTACTGGAGCTAGAATCAATGCTGCCCATTCTGCCTTTGGTCCTCTGTCACACCATGTCTTCATGAACAAAGATTTAAAAGTTCATATAAAACTCATGGTACTCCAAGCTGTTGTTACCTCCACATTATTGTATGGCTGTGAAACATGAACCCTCTATCACCAAGTCATCAAAAAGCTTGATTGTTTTCACCAACAGAAGCTAAGGTCCATCTTGAACATCAAGTGGGATGACTTATGTCACCAACATCGCAGTTCTTGACAAGGCACATGTAAATAGCATTGGAGCTTCATAGGATGGATAGGGCATGTCCGCCATATGGACAGTTCCAGGTTTCCTCATCAAATTCTTTATGGGGAAAGAGGTTAGTAATAGATTACAAAAGCCACATTGATGTAAGTAGGAATGAATAATAGTTATCTGTCAGTGTTATTTTCTCCAAATTAAATTAATTACCTGTAGGCAAAAGCAGCCTTTTGGTAGTAGTTGGACTAAATGCTGGCTTAGGCAGTAGTGGAACATCTATTCTCTTTCCAAATCCTATAGATTGGAGGACAAGTGTCTTCTTATGGTTGTAAATATGCAGAGCTGACTCTCTTTCTTTTGAGGTTACTTCTGTAAAACATTCATTTTCAATTTTTCTCAATATGTGCTAGCATACCGGAGAAAAGGCTTTACCTGATACTGATTTACATTCACTCATCACCTGAAATAACCTCCATATATATTTTGCATGTTCAGTAAAAAAAAATAACACTGTTAAATTATGAGCATTATTCAGACTTTATAGCTGGCTCAGTTGTTTAGGAATCTGGCTGTAAGGCTCGAGATTATATTTCTCCCCATGCTTCCTCAGAGAAGAGCAAGCCTGTGTAGCCATGAGCAAGCTGCCAAGTCCCAGGGCATTCCCAGAAGAAGGGAATGGTAAAATATTTCTGTTTATTGTTTACCTGGAAAACCATGCCAAGGGGTGAAATAAGGCATGCAATTATTATATTCAGCTTTGCAGCCTGAAAATATGAACTCTGGAAATCAGTCAAATATCTGCATGAAAAGCAAACACATTGCTCCCATGTCTGGAAAACCTGCCTTAATTTTCCAATTATTATTTCCAATGCAGGTTGTTTCAGGTGAACATGCCAACAAGTTTCCCCTTTGATCCTTGTGCTCATCACACTGTCTAATTGACTTGTGGGTAAAGCCGGAAGGTGCTTCAGGTGGATGGAGACTTTCCTAATTCCTCCAAGCACAACAGTCTGTTTAACATTAACTGGTGTTGATTTTCATGGGAGAATTTACATTTAACTGCTACTTGCATTTTCATAGGTAGTATGTAACTCCCTTCACGTTAAGTATCCCAGGACACTTACTGGCTTGCACTGGTTTTATCCAACAAATGTTTCTTTAGCTTAGTTTTGTGTTGCTTTAACACAATTAACTCAACTAATAACTCTTCCAGGAAAAGTTAAGAGAATTTAAAGATATATTGAGCTGTAAGGATTTTTTAAAAAAATCATTGCTACATTTAGAAGAAAACAAGGATTAGAACAGAGGTCAGTTGGAGGCTACAGTGCCAAATCCAACATCTAAGACAGTGTTTCCCAATCTTTAGTTTTGGGACTTCAATTCCCAGAAGCGTAAGCCAAGTCCCGAAAGCACTCATCAGCCAATGTACTGAGGCTTTTGGGAATTGAAATCCACCAGTGTTTCGCAGAACATAGTTTGGGAAACACTAATCTAAGGAATATGATAGGTAGGTTAGGTTTCTTGGAAAACCAGAAATGATGGGGGGCAGGGGGACCCAAAAACCCTTTTAAAGCCTCCAGGTTTCCTCTATTGAATCCCCTAAGATGGCCTCTTGAACCCAATGGGTTCATTTAAACAAAAGTGGGGTAGCACGAATCTTGCCTTTCTTGCTTTAGTTAAAGTTACTTTATCCTGGCAAGTTTCCTCCCTTCATTGCTGTTCGCTATTCATCTCTTTGTGCTGGTCTGCCAAGCCAGTTCTTTTTCTTCCCTCTGTTTCATGTGGCCCGCTGCTGCCCTCACCACTCTTGGAAGCGGAAGGGGGTGCGTTTACAACAGCCGTAAAATGCACCTGTGCATGCATAAGCATGCCTGCCATAAACGCTGTCATAAATGCACCCACAGCTGTCATAAATGTGTTTATGACAGCTGCAGATGCATTTTACAGCAGTGTTTACGGTGAGAGGAACCACATGACTGGCTCAACCACATGATTAGCCTGAGGCACGAAACGTTTGGCCACCCCTGAATGATGTCCAAATAACTTCATCAAAGAGAAATGAAGTCTAGTTATTGTCAGCACATACTTCTAATATTAAGATAATAATTTCATGTCAGAAATTATTCTGGGTTGAAAGGATTTTTGCTGGAGAACCTCCACTCAGGGGGTGCCCAAATGAGGCTCCCTTTATGTCCCTAAGATCTTTTCCCACCGAAGTGGTCCCTATTTATCTACCTGCAATTTCTTGTTTTTGATCTACTAGGTTGGCAGGAGCTGGGACAGAGATGGACGCTCAATCCATCATGCAGTACCCAGGTTTCAAACCACCAACATGCTGGCCTTCCAGTAAACAAGGCGAGCTTCTTAACCAATGAGCCACCGCAGCCCCAATATTAAGATTAAAAAATGTAAAGGAACGGGAGACTATTGTAAAAAACCAAGGAGCTTTCGCTTTCCTTATATATCAAATCCTACAAAGAGCTTCACTGAGTGAGGACGGCCCAGAGAATAATGTCTCTTAGAGGCCATTCAATAATTATGTGATCCATTTTTGAGGGGAAATTGACCCCCTCCCCCCATGTAGTCCGAGCGTAATATTCGCTTCAAACCCCCCTCCCTTTGAAATTACATAATCCAGAGCTTTTATATCAAAAGTCTAATTTTTAGAGCTTTTCACTATTGGTGCCTAATGCAGAACGTATCGGTGAGGATTCAATAATCTCAAATCGGATCAAAATTCCCAGAGATCATTTTTAAACCTAAAAAAGCGCCATGTTTTTAAACCACAACAGCTCCAAATGGATTACGTAATCTTTGACCTGAAACACCCCCCCCGTCCCCATGTAATTTTCTGTAATTCAGATGGCAGACACAGACACACCGCGAGGATCACGTAATTGTTGAATGGCCCCTTATTCACCTTTGTAATTATAAATCATAACTAGTAGGAAAAGAAAAACAACTTCTACCTTTTCTGTCAAGCAACATTACAGAAGGAATGTGGTATATTACATACAGATGGTATCTGCAATCTTGTGACAGAGGATTATTAAACAGGTCTGTGTGAGTTAAAAGAAAAAAGAACAATGACCAAAGTTACAAGCAAAACTTGGCATTTTCCTCCTCTTTAACAGACGCTATACAAACATTATCTCCCAGTCTGTGTTCAGAAAGTGCTTCCTTCCTGATCCTTGTAGCCCACTGTAGGTTATATTTGCCTTCTGGTGTCAATGTGTGACAAGGCTTTGAAGTGAATTCTTGATGATTAATGGAAAGTGGGGGAGTGAAATCCACAACTTATACTTGGCACTGATGTTTCTCTCCCTGAAGCAGATTAGCTCCAACATTAGATCAGATCAGTGGTTCCCAACTTTCTTTTTTTGGCCATGCCCCATCTAAGCATCTCTAAAATCTTGAGACACCCCCCCCACACACACACACACACACACTCCCATGACATATAATTCTTATTATTAAAAAAAAAGTGAACTATTCATGGAGGAAGCCTAAAAGGCCATCCACTGTTAATCTCATTCTCAAATAGCTCCCCCTCTTATGGGGCTTGTGCCTCACTTTGGGAACCATGGGATTAGATATTGTTTGGATCTAAACAATATCTAATAGCCAGAGACTATTGACTAGTCATAATAGACTCATGATTTCTCCATTCCAGTCAGAATTGAGTTGATGGTAAAAGTAAAGGTTGCCCTTGCTCGAAAGCCAGTCATATCCAACTCTAAGGTTTAGTGCTCATCTCTGTTTACAGCCAAAGAGTCAGCACTGTCTGCATCTGCAGATGTTTCCGTGCCCATATGGCACGCATGACTAGACACTGGAGTGCATAGAACGCTGTTACCTTCCTGCCGAAGTGGTCCCTAGTTTTCTACTTGCAATTTCTTGCTTTCGAACTAGGCTAGCAGGAGCAGGGACAGAGACAGGAGCTCACTCCATTGTGAAGCACTCAGGTCTTGACCTGCTGACCTGTACCCTATTATTATTTTGCAAAAATATGTCTCCTTCAGTTCAATGGTGTTTATTATTAACTAAATTTCCCTAAAGCTCTGCTTGGAATACACAAAGAATGATTCAGAACTTGGAGCTTTCAAAAGTTATCATTCCGGACTCTTCAAATGCCTCTTTTAGTTATAACAATCACTCTGCATTTCTGTCACCATTTTTGTTCAGCTGCCATTCCACGTATCGAACCAGAGACTACTATCCAAACAGGCCTTTTTTGATCACTACTAGAATGAACCATATTTTGTTATCTTTTGTTTCTCAAGTTTTATGGCAAAAAAAAAACCTCTCAAGACTGAGAAGGACAACAACCTAAGTCTGTTTTGTATGGATTTTGAATATATAGATGCCATTTGAAGGTATCATAGGCCTCAGATGTTATTGACAGCATTGGGATCTAAGATGTAATCTTGGAAATGTCTTATTTATCTTTTACACATATATTTCTGTGAATTCTTCCCTCACTCAAAAATAAACAAGGGAACTTTTAATTAATTGTCTTCAGAAAACCACAAGATGGCAGCAGTAGAAAGAATACTGTTTGGGTAGCATGAATGTAATCTGCAGCATCTCTTGAAATAAAGTTAATACAGTATTGTTAAGCAATGTGCATATGTTAGCAAATTTAAATGTCATACACCAAACTACAGTTGGTTTAGAGCTATTTCTTTCTATCAACTTCAATCTGGATAATTATACACCTGTTAATTTGTAGATTCATTAGTTGAAACTAGATCCTACTGAAACCAATGAGCCAGGTTAACCATGACGTTGATCTCAATAGAAAAGACATAGATCTTTGCATTACAGTGTTAGGTTTTTATTTGCATTTAATCCATTTACTGGCTTGGGTTAATTTTCAGAGTTAATGGCCCTCAGTACATTCTGTGCCAGTGAATTCCATATTTTAACTGTGTGTTCCTAAGTATCAAAAATTGTAACCTTGCCTTTTAAAGGAGTTAATTCTAGTCATTTTGGTTGTCCTTTTGACTGCAGAGCAGTATTAGTTTGGCTCATCTAGAATTATGAGTATGGTGACTTCTTTCTTGCAATAACACATATACTGTATGTTTCAATAGAAATCCTGTAGCAAGTGATACCTTCTAATTTTAGAAGGAGTATCCATTTAGATTTAAGTTTAAAGCACAATGACCTGTTACACTGCTCCATCAACACATTTTTGCTTAGGACAAGATCCTTACTAAAAGGTAAAGGCTGCCCTTGCTCGAAAGCCAGTCGTATTCGACTCTAGGGTTCGGTGCTCATCTTCGTTTCTAGCCAACACTGTCTGCATCTGCAGACATTTTCATGGACATGTAGCAGGAATGACTAGACACTGGAGTGCATGAAACGCTGTTTACCTTCCCATTGAAGTGTTACCTATTTATCTACAGTTTGGACTTTATACGGATTTGGACTTTGTATGAGGCATGCAAAATCCTAGCCGTGATGCCTCATACAACATCCAAATCCTTGCCGCGATGCCTCGTACAACGTCATTTCCATAGAGATACATTGTACTGTAACAGCACAGACTTCAGGGCAAAGTCAAGGAAACCGACAGGAAACTGACAGAACTTTAAGAAATCATTGTCTAAAGGCTAAATACAGTACATTACAAAAACATGTCAAACAACCCTGATTGTCCAAGAACCTGAAGAATGCTGCAAAAATCCCAAGAATGCTTCTAAAAATTCTGGCGAAAAAATTTAAAAAATCCAAAATTACACTCAAAACCACTCCTAAATACTCTTTGCCTTGTGCAAAACCCACAAGAGCAATGCACACGTGTCCTGCCTTTTATACTGCCCAGACACAATGCAACCTGGAAAAACCCCCAATGCCTCATACAAAGTTGCATTACTTTGTATGAGGCAACTTTTTTCAAGGAATTAGGCGATGTTGTATGAATTCGATGTTGTACGAAGCGGACTTTGTATGAGGTATTACTGTACTTGGAATTCCTTGCTTTTGAACTGCAAGGTTGGCAGGACTTGGGACAGAGACGGGAGCTCACTCCGTCCTGCAGCACTCGGGTCTCTTAACCACTAAGCCACCGCAGCCCCTAAGATCCTTACTACTGCAAACCAGTTTTGGTTTTGATAATAAGTTTCTTAACAGTTGGTGAACCTCACCATAGTCCTTTCTTAACAGCCAACAGATTTTGCTACCTGACGAGGAGACAGTCTTCATCCTATTCCAGATACAAAAGCTGGTTGTTGGGACCGGGCTGGCCACAGGCCAAATGGAGTTAATTACCTCCTGTGGCAGAGTGTGAGTACAGTATCTGCATTTTTGAAAGCTACACTGTGTAGAGAAGAAGGGTGGATCAAAATCCCTTCATGTTCAAGTCACCTTTGCATTTCTTGCCATCAAACATTCAGCCCACTATCAGCTGGGTGGATGATATTAAACACCTCCACTAATTACTCGATGAAGGCTTTAAATCGGCTCCTGCTCCCGAATGCTCTGAAAGCATGATCTATGAGCGTGTTATTTAAAGAGAGGGAGAAGAAGAAAAAAGATTGCTTACACTTTCACTTTCAACAGGTTAAGAATTTCTCATCCTATTTTCCTGGAGGCAATTATATACAGCACAACTTAGTGGCGCCAGCACTGTCTAGTTTATCTTAATTTGAAATTTCAGTGTCTCAGGCATTTTCATTTACCGCTTCCACTGCTTCATATACCTTTCAAATATGCAGATACTCGTCAAAACTTATACAGGAATGTTTAATTATAGAATCTAGTTGCTCAGCAAAAGACCCTTCGTCTCTCCTTCCAAAATGACTCCGTACTCCTTTCAGAACTGTTTTCAAAGGAATGTGTGACTGGCCCTATCAATGTTGTTCTATATATGAAAAACCAAAAACATGGAAAGGGAGAGGGAGGTTATTACTTAAGGTCTGTAGGTTTTTCATTCTTTGTAGCTCTTCCACGGTCATCTCTAGGTTTTTCAGCTGATTATTGTGAAGCAGCAGAACATTCAAGGAATGCAGGTGACGCAGAGCACCTAGAAATGACAGCAAGAAGTATCATAGGGCCTTTAATACAGTCAGGCGTTGTAGGGATCAAATGCTTTGGGATATCAATTGCTAGAATGGCAACAGAATCCAAGGAGGAGTTTCATTCTCCAGGCATACAAGCAAGTCATTATGCAAAGAACTATTCCCTGTTGGCTGTTCCAGCAACTGATAATGAAACTAATAATTTCATGTCAGAAATTATTCTGGGTTGAAAGGATTTTTGTGGAAGAAACTCCCCTCAGGGAATGCCCAAAAGACGCTCCTTTCATGTCCCCAAGAGATGGGACAGAGATGGGCACTCAATCCATCATGTGGTACCTGGGTCTTGAACTGCCGGCTTGCCAGCCTAACAATTAACAAGGCAAACTTCTTAACCACTGAGCCCTCACAGCTGATAATGAAAGGGAGCACATATTGCCACTGAAAAGGAAGAGACAAAGTTTTGGTTGTCCTTGTGTACAATCTGAAGGCAATGGAAGATGATACTTTTATTAGACAACTTAAAAATCATAAACATCAGTTAGCAACAAATCCTACATGGGTCTTCATCAGACTGGGCACTGTGGAATTGGGCAGTGCGGGAAAAACAAAAATGTCCCCAACTATCAAAGTCCAATGTGTTTTGAGAGGAACTTTCAGGTCTTTACTCAGCAGGGGTACACAGAAAGAGCCTCCTTGAGCACTGTGGTATTTTTTAACCACATTTGGGCATACCCTAGACAACAGCCACCTTGTGCTACTTTCCTCCCTCTTTCTTAAAGGAAGCAGTTTTTATTTTCATAAATCACTGCATAGTTTATATCAGGGGTGCCCAAATGTTTCAGGCCATGGGCCAGTCAGGTGGTTCAGTGAGCCAGTCATGTAGTTCCTCCCACTGGAAGTGGGAGTAAAACACACTTTGCAATCTGTTTAGCAACAGGATGAGATAGATTTTATGCTGTCATTTTCTCTGCTTAAACCAAGGGTGCTCAAACTATGGCCCATGGGCCTTATCCTGCCCCCAATGCCAATTCATCTGGCCCACACCACCCTTGTTGCTCCCATACAGGCGTGCTTTACTTCCACTTCCAGGAGCAACGAGGGTGGCATGGGCCAGATGAATTGGCATTGGAGGTCAGATCTGGCCCATAGGCTGTAGTTTGGTTTATATCCAAACATCTATACAATTCTGTCCAAGTGTCAATATCTAGACCCCCAGAAGTCACCTTAGTCAGAAAGTTCACATTAACACATTACCTGCTATACTTCTGATCTCATTATTGTTCAGATACAGTTCTGTCAAGCAGCAGTTATGCCTCAAGGAAGGCAGATTCTGAATCTAAAGTGTAGATTAGAATAATGGTATGATTTCATTGGTAAAGAACTATACCTTATATTGGATTTGTGTATTTAAGTGGTCTTGAGATGCTAAAGGGACAGTAAAACACACTGTACAGTCCCAGGATGCCCCCTGTCTATCTAGAAATCCCCCAAAGGGGTCATCACCATCGGGCAGAATCAACTGGACAGCACAGCACTAATTATTATTATTTTCACAAAAGCAGTAACAAAGTCATACTTACTTGGTTACTTGGTTGATCCGTACTTCACACACCTACTTTGACGTGGCGGATTGAAGCATCATCTCCCACTGTTTCCGATCCCTGAGATTTTAGTGGCCTCTCACCATCAGGAGGTCTTACCGCTATAGTAGCAGGGTCAAATGGTGCGTGGGTGACTGAGACCCATGTTTTTGATGTGCCTTTAGCCATTTTAAATACAACGACACAGCTGGCTGGGCTCATGTCGAAGTTGGCCATGTTGGAGCAATGCACTGGCCAGGTGCATTGCCTGAGTACCTGACCCAACTTAGCTGACCTGTGGTTCCAGAACAGAGGCACGGTTGAAACCTGCCAGGGGGATACACCCTCGCCACCATAGCTTTTGGACGGCCAGGGTCACTGCTGCGCAGTGGTGGGATTCATTTTTTTTACTACCTACTCTGTGGGCATGGCATGGTGGGCATGGCCAAGGGAAAGCCCTGTGTTGCACCAAATTAGGACTACTTTATTTCAAAACTTGGATGAGCAGGGCCAGCCAGAATTTCTGCTACCAGTTCTGACAAACTGGTATGAACCTGTGGAATCCCACCCCTACTGCTGCACCATGTTGAGGTGTGAGGTGGGATTTGCAGACCTAGACCTAGAAATGTCTCTTATCTACTTATTTCCTTGAATGAAAACTATATGATTCATCTGTTCACACAAGCGTTTCTGTGTTGAAATTAAAATATAAGAAACTATTTGGTTTGAGATTTCTACTTGCACTACTTTTGAAGACCACCTAAAGCCATTTGGTTTTGTGATTCAAAATAAACTTCAGATTCATTTGGGTCAGTTGGGAGTCTACAAAGGACCAGAAACAAATATCATGGGAAAGCAGAATATCACATCATTAGCAATTGTACTAATCTAAAACACAAAGAACATAATCTCCCTAAAAAGTATAATTGATGTATAATAGTTGATGTACAGTAAAGCCCCAGGTCACAACCATCTCAGTTTAAGTTTGCTGCAGTTTATAATGGCAAAACCTATGGAAATGCTGTCCCGGTTTACAATTTTTCAATGTATTTGTTTCGGTTTACAACGATCAATTTTTTATTTTTCAATGCATCCCTATGGATGTTTCGGCTTACAATTTTTTTCAGGTTACAATGGAAGCTGTTGGAACGGACCTCTGTCGTAACTCGGGATTTTACGGTACATAGTGAAGTATTTCCCTCCAAAGTCTATGCTTAGTTTCTCCTCCTTGCCATGTGGCTTTTGCCTCCCTGATGCTAGAAAGAGGAAAGTGAAAGGATTGTGGGCATGGCATGAATAGACCTGAGGAAATACTGGATCCAAGAAGACCTCCACCCCCACACCCCCAAAAAAGATGGGAAAACATTACATAAGTTCAAGAGCTGCCATTAAATATTTCCTTCCCATTACAATCAGCAATCCCCAAGAATTGCTTTGAATTACCAATAATTAGTCAAAAGACTGTACATTATATAAGGATTCTTATTTATTACCTTATTATTGTTTAGCCATAAGCATCTTAGTAGCTGGAATTGTGATAAAACAGGAACTTCCCTTAATCCTCTGGAAGAAAAGTTGTGTCAGTCAGTTTTTTATGTTCATAAATTCATCCTATATCACAGAAAACCGCCTCTGTGGCTAGTTTCTAAATATCACTACTACAGTAAAACTCCGACTTATTAATGCCCCGAGTTACATAAAATCCGACTTACATAATGATTTTGTGCTAAAACCATGTCCCGATTTACATAAATGTCCCGATTTACATAAATTTATGTAAAATGATTTCCTATGGGTTTGCTTTGAGTTACATTAAAAAATTCATTTTTCCTATGGGTTTGCTTCAGGTTATGTAAAAATTCATTTCCCTATGAGTTTGCTTCATGTTACATACAAAAATAATTTTTCCTATGGGTTTGCTTCGAGTTACATAAAAAACTGATTTAAGCAAAAGCATACGGAACGGACTTTTTGCATAAGTAGGGGTTTTACTGTACAGTATTTCTCATTCTCTTTTTCCTGAAGTTAAAGAGCACCAGGTCTACTCAGATTTTGGGTATGTCAGCTTTAAAATTTGACATTGTGCCTAAACTATTCTCTTTTTTTAAGCCAATAAGCACATTTTCCTCTTATATTGCTTTCACGTGTATGCTTTCCTGAATGATCAGCAGTGACAATCAGCACTTCTTGTTTCAAATGACATAGCTGTAGTGTTCTACTTTTCTGCATATGTGTTAAATGATTTCTCAGTATTTATTAAATGAATGTTTTTAAGTGCCAGCATTTTCAGTTAATTCAATAATAGCTAATTTTGGTAAAAGGAAATTTATTGGCAGTGGCTCATTTCAATACATCATTCTGTCTGCCATTCAGCATCTTCATTCTTCCATTCACAGAGTGAGAAATGAAACTTCTAACCATGATTTCCTGGTTTGTCCTATCTCCAGAAAAAACCAAGATTTCAAATCAAGCACTACATATTGGTGATTTCACATTTTGGTTTATTCCAAATTTGTAGCTATGCTTTCTTAGTTCAGACCAAAAATAAGAAATAATGGTTGATTAGCTTAGAAGTACTCATATAAGCACTAACATGCTTATGTTAAAGATTATTTGATTCATTAAAATATTAAGAGTAAATTATAACATTAAATTGTCACACTAATAAAAACATATCATTAGCAATTACTAAAATTACTTAATTTTAGCTGTCAATTACTTAACAATTATTAAAATTACTCCCAAATCAAGATATTAGCTCTCAAAAGCTCTATCCACATTAAAACAAACAAAACATTGGCAATTACTAAAAAGGAAAAATACATCATCAGCCTACAAGTGGTCAAAATATGGGCAAAATCCTCTTGCATGCTCTTGCTATAGAAGGAAACTGCCTAACTTGGTCTAAACAAATAATTAAACTTCAGCTTTCTGAATGTACAACTTGGAAAACTTGTGGTTTCCTGGACTCTCATAGAAGACCTGGAGATGGTTTTATTATAAAGCAGGCTGACCTCATTGCTTAGTTCGTACTGGTAAAAGCTAGGGTCATTCTTGCTATATTTGCATTTAATATCAAGCATAATAAATTTGAATATATAGTCAATATTGTCATCACCATGGCAGCAGAAATCACTCCATGGATTGAGGACACCTGTGAAATATGTCTGTGTAATTTGGTCTTTATAACAGTAAAGCACTTTCATTTAAAAAACAACAACCAACAACTCAGTATAACACAGCCAGTTCCACATAATAGCTTCTCTTGTTTTTTCTTCTTCCGTATCTTGGCCAGACGTGAAACTGCCAAAATGAAGGCACCTTTTGGTGAGTTAAATCTGTAGTTCCTTTCCCCTGGCCCAGTGTGAGAAAGATTAACAGGCAACACAAGGTTGCCATTACCAGGATACACCTGATTGTGGTTCAAAAATACCTCAGTCTTCAAGGAGGCTCTTTCTGTGTGGTGCATCTTTTGGTCTCACTTGCTCAAAAGCCAGTCATGTCTGACTCCAGGGGTTGGTGTGCATCTCCGTTTACAGCACTGTATGCAGGCAGTATCCTCAGATGTTTCCATAGTCATGTGATAGGAATGACTAGATGCTGGAGTGCACAGAATGCTGCTACCTTTCCCGCTGAAGCTGTACCTATTTATCTACAGTAGACCCTCACATAACGATGTTGCTTGGTTCCCCAAGTAGCGTTGCTATAAGGGAAATGTCATTGTGTGGTTTTCAATGGCAGCTGCACCATCTAGCTGCAAAAAAGCTGTCATTATCCGCACAACGACGTTAAAAAAAATCGTTAATCTGCACAATGACGGTTTTTTGTCATGTGGATAGTCACGTGGCAAGTGATGACGCGTCGGTAAGTGGAAATGACGCTATTCGAATGCATTGTTAATCGAGGGTCCACTGTACTTGCAATTTCTTGCTTCTGAGCTGCTGGTGTGCTAGGAGCTGGGACAGACAACAGGAGCCCACTCCGTTGCACAGCACTTGGGTCTTCAACTGCTAAACTGCCAACTTTCCAGTCATCAAGCTCAGTGTCTTAACCACTAACCACTGCAACCCTCAATCTGTCTCTACTCTCCACCCACACAAGTGGCCAACTGTTAGCTGGAGGAGAGGAGATGATAGAAGGTTTCTTGCGTGAGGATTTTGGAGAGTTGATGCCAAACAGTATGACTTCCATTTGGCTTGCTGCTGCCAGACTTGATAACCAGTAAAGTAGTGTCAAAGGAAGGTTAGTAGTGTTGGTTTAATACCATTGGAAAAACCCATGCCAAAAAGGCATTCTTGCTAAGCTGCATTCCTGTTTCAGGTTGGCAAATACTGTTTCTGCAGCGGCGCCTTGAAACTGAACCATGGGTTAAAGCATCAGCTTCTTCTGCCGTATCCAAATCCAAATATTGGTGATCATCATGGCAATCGACCATGAAGATTGTCCTGAGAATATAATGTCATGGCCTTTCGCATCACAGCGTGACACCTGTACCACTGATCCAGTTCCATGAGTCACTTTTTGGTCCTGAGACTTTTTGGCACACAAAGTCCTCCTCAGCCCCAGGCCAGTATGGTTGTAGCTGCTACCTTCCATCAAGATGGATTCAAGTGGGATTTAATCCACTTGGGGACCATCACCCTTTCCTGTGGACTTCAGCACCCAAGGCCATTTGTCTTCAGGATTGTCAGGTTAGTTAACCGCCACCTGACATTCAGCGCTAAATCACTGGCAGCATGGTCTACTTGATTACCATAGCAGGATAACCTGGCCAGACTCAGGGTTAAAGCATACATGACCAGAATCGATACAGCTGGACAAAACTCTCAATCTCAACATGGTTATGAAACAGTGGTATGAAGCCTTCAAAAACTATCCTGACTTCTAGCACATAAATTGTCTTCACCACCACCCCTCCTCTAAATGTATAAACTTGATTTTAATTGGTTTCATTCTTGTACCCTGTATCTCCAGGCCTACTGCCATCCTTTTGATGATGAGATTGCAGTCCTCAAACTATTTACTCTTGAGACATTCCACTGAAATCAATGGTACAAATCAAGCAAAATTCATCTGAGGATTATACCCTCAGGCATTTAATTTGTTCCAAACAGAATTCAATTCCAACTTTTTTTTTTAAATCAAACCACTCAGCTTCTTTGTGCCTGGCTTCTAGTCTTAGCATGCCCTGTAAAAACGCAGCTTTGGAGGCCTCCGGCATTCTCTTCCTATTTACTGCTAACGATGACAGCTCTCTGTAGCAGAGTTTCCTATGTTTCATTAATAATGCTGAAATGTGAACACTTCAGTTATGAACTTAACTTTCTATTCCAGTTCTGTTTCAGACAAAAGAACGTCAGGTGAGCTGGTTTATGTGCCATGTTTCTTATTTGGCAAATGGTAGTTTGGAACAGCAGGAACTCAGTGTGGACGTCATTTAAGTTATTTCTGGCTTAGTGCAAACCAGGTCAATCAATTTTTATTTGGAAAAAACACAAACAACCGTGCTTGCTTGGTTGTGCATCAGTCAGGAAATATTAACATCCCTCTATCTACTGTGGTGGCTTAGTGGTTAAGATGCTGAACTTGACGACTGGAAGGTCGGCAGGTCAGCAGTTCAAGACCCAAGTACTGCACAACCGAGTGAGCTCCTGCCTGTCCCAGCTCCTGCCAATCGAGCAGTTCAAAACCAAGAAACTGCAAGTAGATAAATAGGTACCACTTCAGTGGGTAGGTCAACAGCGATCCGTGCACTACAGTGTCTACTCATGCCTGCCACATGTCCATGGAAATGTCTGAAAATGCAAACAGCTCTGGCTCTTTGGTTATAAACAGAGATGAGCATTGAGCCCTAGAGTTGGATACAACTGGCTTTTGAGCAAGAGTGACCTATTCCTTACCTTTTCTCTATCCACTGCACAGGAACATCTATTGCCAACATTGAATCTTTCATCAGTTTAGTAGCTATGATGGAGGCGGAAAACAATTTTTCCACCTATAAATCAAGGTTCATATTTCTGGTAAAATTGGAGAGAGGGACACATTAAAGCATGATGTGCACTTTGGTTATTAGTCAAACTGCAGTTCTGAGAAGTCCTAATAGCTCCTGGACTGAATCTTGCCTCATCATCTCACTGGATACAGTTCTTTCTGATAGAGAAAGAAGGAAGGAAAGGGATTTTCCTAAAACTGGGATGCTCAATACACTATATCTAGCCTTAGCTTTCTTCAGTCAAGTGGCCTTGTAGAAAGGACTGTTCAGAGTGTTGAAAATGTGACGAACAAAGTAATCATGATAATATTTACAAGCATCTGCTGGTTTATAGCAGCACATCAGCCACCAGACTTTTAATGGTTTACCAGAGTCTCACACCTTTAACAAATCACTGAAGAACAAAGACATCCAGAAGCTGAAACACAAACATTAGTTTTGTCAGATAACCTGTGCCCTTCCTGAAACTTAAACCAGGTTTGCTTGAAAATTTATTCTATTATCACTTGGGCGCTCAAAGATTGCTTGTATGGAAGAGTCATATCCAAGACTCTATGTAATGCAGATACCGTAAAATATATCTTATTACACTCTAACTATTATGACATATAAGTTTTCCCAAAGTTCTTCTTAGATGATCAGAAGGTACAGATTTTAGTTGCAAAAGTCAGGCTATCAATAGTAAGATAACTAGATACCCATAATTGGGTATGGGAATTTTGGAGCCTTCTGAACAGAGATTTCATCTTCAGCAAGAGGCCTCAGTGCTTGTTCATTACGAGCAGTGATGTGCAAGAGGAGAAATTTTGGTTTCCTTTCTTTTCAGAGTTTCTTGACACATTATGCCCCAACATTGGTGCCCCAGGTGTTCTTGGACTTCAGTTCCCAGAAGCCTTGATCAGCAGATGTGCTTACTTGGGCTTCTGGTAATTGAAGTCCAAGAACACCTAGAGTACCAAGGTTGTCCACCTCTCCATTACACTATCATCCCTCAGAAGTGTCCATGCTGGCTAGGGTTGATGGACATTACCGGGCTAGTAACTGAAGAAGCATGAGTCATCAGTGTATTTTCCTCTGATCTACAGCTATTAAAATCAGTGTAGTTAAGTTAGGCAAATCTAGCTCTGCATTGGACTGGGCTATTTTAGGTGCCTCAGATGATGAAGAAGAAGGTAGGAAGCAGAGGATAAGATAAAGGGGCATCTCTTGCCTGTCAACTCATACAAAAAACAACAACACTAAAATTGTCATTTAGGAACTGGCTCATTCAGAACAACTATACAAAAAAACTAAATTGTCATTTAGGAACTGGCTCATTCAGAACTATACAAAAAAACTAAATTGTCTTTTAGGAACTGGCTGATTCAGAACAACTGATCTCAAAACAAGGAGAGTTCAGAAAACTGTTAGGTAATGTTCAGCTTAATTCCCTTCTATCCCTTCCTTGCAAAACGCAAGCAGAAAAATGTGAGGGTGCAACTCTAGGAAACTTTCAACAAATAGTCAAAAGTGTAACTTTTTCAAGCTCTCCCATTAACTTATGTAGTAATTTGAGCCTGCAGTTCATGGTACAATTTATCAGACATAATAGTTCCTCCCTTGTATTCACTCCTCTCAAAACATGTACTTACTTTTCACCGAGGTATAGATCTGTGACTTCTGCATCAGTCCTAAAGCCACATATCTTTAATTGTTCTTCTAAAATCTGAAAGAAGATTGTGTGTCAGAAGTGAACTAAATGAACTACAATCAAATAATTACATTGAACTACAAACAAAATATATTCACATACAGTGTATGAAAGTAGAAAGTGAAATTATGGGACCTGTCTCTTAAGAGTCATTTTTAAAATACTGTACCTGCAGCTATTAGATTCCTGTTTTAACCTTGTTATTTCATCTTGTTTCAGTGCCTTTATATCAACATATTTATGGGAAAGACAGCACTGAGTGCCTTAAGGCAATATTGGCTCCTGAAAGACAGTAGATAAGAGAATTGTTCTATAGCTTCCAGCTATTAAGTCTTCATTTTTAAGATTGTGTGATCTGGGGAGGTAGGCAAGCTGCTTGGTGGACTGAACACCAAACATTTCTAATCTTGCCCCACCTGGATAAAAAAGAGTTGAAAAGATAGACCTCAGAGCTTAGTGGATGAGTCAATTTCTAAATGAAAACTCAGAAAAATGGAGAATGTGAAGGAGATTGCTAGGGGTGAATGTAAAATTCCACTCTACAACTTAGTGGGACGATCAGCCCCTCGACTTCAGTATTGTTCACATTAGGATCCTCAACGTGGTTCCTTCTATTTGTAGAGATACAAATCCCATCATCCTGGCATGGCTGTCCTTTAGGGAAACGTGGTATGGATAGAAACATCGAACAGATCTTCAGGATACTAAACTGCAGAAGGTTGATTTATGTTGCTTGCTGACACATCTCTAGAATTTCCATCAGAGAGAGTTCCTGGGAATTGAACTGGGAATTTTTTGTGGTTTCTCCAATTGAGCTACAGTTCTTCCCCCATCCCCCTGTTGTGTATGGATTGTAATGTGCCTTTAAGTCAATGTAACCACACGAATGAGTGAATGTAGCAATCTCTAAAAGTAACACTGTAACCTTCTGTATTAGGACGCGAGCTAGTGACCACTGGGGGCAGTAGCGAGAGTCCAGCTCACATGGTACAAATTCTCCAAATGCCCACAACCGCGGGAAGATTCCCGCCACTGCCTCACCTGGACAACAAGGGCGTGACTAAGGGTGACATCATGCAGACAGTAGCCAATGAGCTACCGAGGAGCCACATTCAAATGTATAGCCACTGTATATAATGAGCTGTTCATCCACCATTACCTCATGTTCCCCTTGACCATCATGCAATAAAGATGAGTTAAGCCAGACTTCGGCTGTTTCTATTGTCTTGGTTCTTGAACACTAAACCCCCCCAAAAGCAAGTCACTCCGAGTGATGAATCACTCCTAGTGATGAATGGGAAAGACAGGAAATCTTTTTCTCTTCTAGTAAAGAACACTCACAAGCATCTTTTAATAAAAGCTGCCACTACCATCACCAGCCACACAGTATTGGGTATGATGTTCTATGTGGATTACATCATAGCTTTTAACAATGCAGCCTCTCTCTAACAAGTTAGGGGTGGCAAAATGTTGGCACTCGAGATGGTTTGGACTATAGCTCCAGATTGTCAATTATAAAGGAATATAGGATTTGCAGTGCAAAACAGCTGGAGGTAATCACCCTAGAGTTGGACACAACTGGCTTTCAAGCAAGGGAGGACCTTATCTTTAATAACGGGAGGGGGATGTTTCCCTGTAGGGCTGGGGTGCCCAAACTATGGCCCAGAGGCCGGGTCCAGCCCCCAACATCAATTCATCTGGCCCACACCACCCCCAGAAGCGGAAGTGGTTGGTATAGAGAAGTGTGCATTCCCCCAAGGTCCCTTCAGTACTTGCACACCTTTTAGGGGTGGGTTTTTTAACTTTTAACTTTGTTTTATCATGTGTCTTTCTATGTATTTACTGTCCGCTATGTAAACCACCCTGAGTTGGGTTGTACCTGAGTGGGTGGTATATAAGCGTGAAAAATAAATAAATAAATACTTCAATTTCCAGGAGTGACGAGGGCAGCGTGGACTGGATGAATTGGCATCGTGGCCCAGATCCAGCCCATGGGCCATAGTTTGGGCACCCCTGGTTTAAGCAGAGAAAATGCCAGCTTAAAATCTATCTCATCCTGCTGCAAAACAGATTGCAAGGTGCATTTTACTTCCACTTCTGGTGGGAGGAACCACATGACCAACCCGCTGAACCATGTGACCGGCCCACAGTCCAAAACATTTGGGCACCACTGCTTCAGGGGATAAACAATGTCTCTGAGTCACTCACCTGTCTGTTCATGAGACATTTGTTACCCTTAGATGTGGTTGCCATTTTGAATCCCCATATCCTAAGCAACCATCATTGCCACTTATTGCCAGATATTATTTTTTTTAAAAAAATGCTAATCAAGGAATGAGTGGGGTAACAATGGGACAACTGGAATTGTGGGATAGCAGATTGTCCTGAGGATCCATCTGTGGAAAAGAAAGTCCCTCTTTCATGGTGGAATCCTGGTGGGGAAGGATTTGACAGTTGGAACTTATCAGTTGGAGTGTGGAGTGTGGAGTCTTCTGAGAGTAGAAGCTGTAGATTTAATGCATGCCTAACCTGAGCTCTTCTTAGGTTTTATCTTCACGAACATGCTCCAAGAGGTCTGCTTGTGTTTATTTATGAAGGCAACACCTAAAGGAAACGTTTGACTCCCACACCCATAGTTCTACACCCTAGAGTTACTATAGGGTTGCAGCACATTTGATTCTTTTGATCTACAGAATTTTTAAAATGTTTGTCTTTATTTTCTATCAATGATTTTTATTCATCCATAAATATTTTGACCTGTTAATAAACATGGTCGCCTTGAGTATTCCATCCTATAGTCATCTCAGTTGGGAGGTTCTGTGCAAGTACATAGTCCATAGTCATCAAGCATCACAGACTGAAACTGACCCAACAGAACCGGAGAAGATGGTGCATTAGACATTTCTTTGTGATTCACTCTCCCATTAAGTGAGTCTAGGTCCCTATGTGTGGAAACTTCCCTCATTCTTTCACCTTATGTGTAAAAGGAAGAGTATAATCATTTTTAGTGACTTTAGTCTTCTGGAAATAATAGGCAGCAGCCAGCAATACGGGCCAAACACACAACTTTATTTGGAATAAGAATAGGTGGCCATAGCTAACAACACACCCTCACATTCCTTAGCTATCTCTGATCAGAACTGACAGTTGGGGAAAAACCGTTAGAACCATTGACAGCTCTGTTCTCGTTCAGAACCCTCCAGAAGTCTCGTGAGACTTCGGATCATAGTAAAGCAAATGCATATTAAACTCTTTCACAACAAGACAAAATGGCAAACACATTTCCTTAAATACACAACAGTGACATTTAGGGGTACACAGAAAGAGCCTCCTTGAAGATTGTGGTATTTTTTAACCACAATTGGGTATACCCTGGTAATGGCAACATTGTGTTGGCGGCTAATCTTTCTCACACAAGGTCAGGTAAAAGGAACTGCAGAATAAACTCACCAAAAGTTGCCTTCATTTTAGCAGTTTTACGTCTGTCCTAGACACACAAGAAGAAGTGACATTTAAAACCAAAGATTGATTATCCTAGTTAATTTAAGCCAAGTCTAGATTTATGTTTTTTCTTGGCTTAAATGGGCAAGATAAGACAACAAATCCTAAAGCGGTACCAATGAGCAATACTTTGATATGTGAAAGACTGCAGAAATGGGCATTTTGTTTCTGTAGTTTTGAATTTAGTGATAATTAATCACACAGGGTTTTGCTGGAATTTTGTGGTCAGAGGTAATTACAGAGGGGATTGGGTGGGTTTTGCTGGAGACTCTGCCTCAGGCCAGCATTTCAAATGATGCACCCTTTCATGATAAAAAATAAATAAACAAGTGACACATTATGACCCTTTAGGATACTCCCTCTGACTGCACACCTGAGGCAGACAAACCTCCATCCAACCCATATGCCTGATCATCTGTGGGGCAATGTGGATGTGATTGATAGGTGCTGCATAGCTCAAACAGTGCGAAATATGGGGATATTTTGCAGCTGACAGGAGCCGCAGTATGGGGGATGCAGTATAATTATGTTTGTGGAGTCAGCAGTATTTAGTTCACTGAGATTTCAAGCCAAAACTTGACACGGAAGTGCTGTCATGTAACAAAAGCAAAGCAGGCAGAGTCTGGAATTGCTTCTGTTTGAGATGTGTGTGAAAACGGCCACCAAGGGAATCAGGCTACTGTAGTTAGGTAACACAGCAACTCAGAACCAGTAAGAGAGGCTTACCCACTTACATATTCAGACTCCCTAACTTTGTAGGACTCATACAGTGGTGTTGACCCTTGAATGCTTTGACCATTTGTTTACCGATCACTAACTCTGGCCTAAATTTAGATACAGTATTACATCTTCATTGTATACAAGGTAGTAAATGAAGCAAATTTGAAGGATAGAATTATGTGATTAATGTTGCACTTCCAGACTTATTGGCTGGCAATAATGCTATTAAAATTTAATAATGGGCATGTCCACAAAATTGTGTTGTCCCTGGTCATTCTCGGAGTGTTCTGGCCTGGGTTGTTCTGATATTTTGTTGTTGCAGCTTTGAATAGAACATCAGATATTTATGTCCACGTGTGAAAAACATATTTGTAATGTGGTGCACTGGTTTATCCCAAAATCTCCTGTCTATTCATACCTAGAACTATTCCCCTCTGTCTTACTACCAATACTGATCACTCTCCCATTTTGCTTGTCTTCTCTGCACTTACCTGTCTCAATTCACTCTATTCCATCAAGCTTATTTTGCCCAACCTTCTGAAACCTTTTAATTTTCACTCTCCACCTAGTTCACTGTGTGAGTTCACCAGTATTTATATTTTATATTTTATTTTTGATTGCAATGTTTTAGTGGGATATCAGACTGCAAAGGGTTGTTAGTACATCCAAAAAATAGAGAATCATCTCTGGATTCAACCTCAGCCTGTTAGCCCTCATCGAGTCCATTATTGTAGCATCCACTGCCCATGATGAAAAGGAGGGAGGGAGAGAGAAAGAGTTGCATGTCATCTGCATATTGCTAACAGTGCACGCTAAATTTCCATATGAATTTACCTGGTGGCTTCATAGAAATGTTAAACAGCATGAGTGAGGTGATCAAGCCCTGAGGTACTCCATAGTGGGTCCAACTCTGCCTCTCCCAGCTGAAATTGGTCTGATACATCCAGACAGGATGGTGTGCACTGGACAATAAAAATAAAACAAAGGAATTCTCCATGGGTTGGCACTGAAGCATCAAGAAACAGAAAAGGTTTTTTAAAAAAATGCCAAAGTGTGACTGCTTCAGTTGCTGGGTGCTTTTGTGTAGAAGATGCTAGAAATTTTTTTATCCCTCTGGTCCTGAGCTGCAAAGTTAGATAGATTGCCAGGTAGCTCAAGTGGTTAAGACGCTGAACTCAATGACTGGAAGGTCGGAGTTCAATTCCAGAGCACTGCACAATGGAGTGAGCTTCCGTCTCTATCCCAGCTCCTGCCAACCTAGCAGTTCGAAAGCCAGAAATTGCAAGCAGATAAATAGGGACCATTTTGGTGGGTAGGTAAACAGCATTCCGTGCACTCTGGTGTTGAGTCATGCCTGCCACATGTCCATGGAATCATCTGCAAATGCAGACACTACTGGCTCTTTGGCTATAAATAGAGATGAGGATTGAACCCTAGAGTCGTATATGACTGGCTTTCGAGCAAGGGTGATCTTTACCTTTACCAAGTTTCTCCCAGATTCTAGATCTATTTATCCAAACCGCTTTTGCACCTACTTTTACGATCACAGGTGCAGACTCAGTTCTGTCTCTTCTGCTCTTGATGCCTCTTCTGTCTTTGTGACATGACAAAAGCCCACCCTCTGCTCTAATGTGTTGACCTGAAATCTCAGGGAGTGTGATACTGCTGAGCTGGCCAACCTAATGGACATACAATCCATGACTTACATCTGTTGGATTCAGACTTAGCCAAATGTACAGCACATCCGTAAAAACTAACAGAGTTTAAGTCAGGCAACATGAGTTGGTCCCATTAATGTGAAGGACCACATCTGGATTCTTTCTGTCTCTCTTTTAAAAGTAGCAGTAATTTTGTTTTCTTTTACTATTTTGTATGGTAGCTTTGCTTTCATTATACAGTATTGTACAAGCAACCGGCTTGGTGAACATTCATTTAAAAATTCATATAATAATAATTTCATGTCAGAAATTATTCTGGGTTGAAAGGATTTTTGCAGAAGAAACCCCACTCAGGGAATGCCCAAATGAAGCTCCTTTCATGTCCCCAAGACCAGGGAAAGAGATGGGAGCTCACTCCATCGTGCACCATCTGGGTCTCGAACTGCTGACTTGCCAGCCTTCCAGCTCACAAAGTGAGGTTCTTAACCACTGAGCCACCACAGCCCCTTTTAAAAAATTCATGCTAGCAGAGGATGTAGCCACAAGGCAAAAATTCTGGTTTATTTTAGCTTCAGCATGCAAGTTGCTTGACATTGCAATTCCAAGAATGTGAGACATGCTCCCGGATAGGTGTGTATAGAACTGCAGCCACAGAGACATGTGTTTGTACTTGATCTTTTGCCACTTTCATATTACTCATATGAATCTCAGTACCCCACGGCTATATGATAATTTCACTTCCTTTCTCCCGCCCAACATAAAAATAATGCCACCCAGTTTCTTAAAGCTTGAACACTGGCAGAAGCCACTTTTCCTCTGTCAACGCTCTGCATAAGTGACTCTGAAACATTTCCTCATCTTTGGAATGTTATGTTTGAATCTTCTTGGGAGGGAAAGTAGATTTGGTTAAGCACATCTGCTAGAGTCCTAGTGGTAGGTTCACCCAAAGTACAGTAGATACAATGAATCAAAGGACTTTGCATGGGTATTGACATAGTACCCAACTACACCGTTAAATAATGTGGGATTTGCTCTACTTATAAAACAGGCTTATTCACACTATTTTTTAAATTGACCATATGATGCAAAGGCTCATTTGAATTCATCCAGTGCTTTTTACTTCCATCCCAAGTCCCCCCTGCTACTGGGAGGCATCTACATTTTCATTCCAGAGCAATTTGAATGAGGGTTTCCCCTGTGTGGTCAGTTCTACAAGATTGGGAGGGGGATGTCTATGTAGGTGTTGATCCTTCTTTCCTCTAGTTCCAACTCAACATTTCCTTTAAAGTTTTGTTATATCTGAAATACACACATATTATGGGATCATCTTTCATATTTTGTCTACGTTTCCTCTTTTTTGTTTCAATTTTATTTTTTTAATTTGCGTATATGCAGATGTGATCTAGCGCTAAAGTAATAATAGTTTTTTTTAAAAAGTGGTGGACAATTGACAGAAAGGACAGAACATGGGGATGAAAGTGCAGACTCTCTTTCCCTTTCTCACCCACCACACATTGGGTAGAGGAGTAGCAATTGCAGCAACCAAGAAGGAGCAGGTGAGACGTGGTTCGCTTGGTGGGTGGCGGCGGCAGGAAGTGACTCAGGATAGAGAAAATAAAAACCTTGGAAGCCCCTGAGGAAGAATGAAAAACCTCCCAGCCAGCTGTGTGTGGGATTCATGACAAAGGCAGTGAAAAATAACATTTCATTGAAGGAAGGAGGAAGAGGTGAGAGATTGGTCACTGGTAAATTACAGAAATCAGTCCCTTTGTAGTGTAGATTTCAAATACAGAAAACCATATAATGAATGACAGAGGTGGGACTAAAGAAAGGGAGGATTGACAGAGGCAGGACCAGAGGAATGAGGAAAATAAGGAGGCTGTGGGCTGGAATACAACTCACATTGCACCCAGTACCATGAACTCCTGAAACATTCTGAAGCTCCCATGTGGAGTACAGACTTTGAATCAAAACAAAGCAAAACCAAATCATTTGATTCAACATTCCAGTGTAGTCACATCCTTCAGTGTCTGATTCAATGAGTCTGCCTTGGTTGGGACTGAGAATAGACTTTTGGCCACTGTGTAAACACACCAAACATGAGTCAAATACAGTCCTTGGCCATAAGCAGAAATTACTTAATATCTCATTTTTTTAGGAAATAGAAACTATATCAATTCTACCCAAATACAAGTGTAGTGGTACCTCAGATAATGTAATTAATGCATTCCCCGGGACATTTTTAAAGCTAAAATTACCTTATCCAAAATGCGGTTTCCCATAGGAATGCATTGAAAAACAATAAATCCATTCCAGAGATCAAAAAAGCCATTTTTGGGTCCTAGGGGGTCTGTGCCACTCCCCACAGGCACTAGTAGAGTGTTGTGAGAGAATCTGGTCAATTTTTGGGATGTTTTGGTGGGTTTTCGGGCTTCTGGGAATTGAAGTTCAACAGAAACCAGAAGTACCTAAACTCCATTTTTAAATCCACTTTTGAGTCCCCCCCCCCCAACAGGGTGAAAACACCCCAAAACACCTCAAAAACATAGCAGATTCACTCACAACACTCTACTGGTGCTGTGGGGAGCGGTGCAGACCTCCAAGGACCACAAAAAAATGTGCATTCAGAGGTGTGAAAAAGCCATTTCCCCCCGGCCCTCAGGGGTCTGTTAATATTAAATTGTGGAATTATAACAATCTCTTTCTCTCATATTTGATTAACAATCTATAGGCCAGAAATATCAATGGAATACCAAGCAAAAAGAAACAAAATGAAAAGTAATGCCACACATTGAAAGTAACAGATTTTTGTCACAGAGAGCTTTTATGGATTTTATCAACTTCTTTAGATACTGTACATGGTCTGTGTAATTTACCAAAGCTCACTCAGAAATAAGTCTGTAAGTACTTACGGTGCCATTTTACTTGTTTTTGTTTTTTTTATTACATATATGCTGAATAGGATTAGACAACCACCATTTCTTATGATGTTGTTCCTAATTTGTTTTTAGCCACTAGATGGTGGTCTTCAAACATTTCTATTTAGATGGCGTAGAACAGAGTGTCTGCATTGCTCTAGTTTTGTAATATGAAGTGTATTCTTATTCCTGGTTAATTCCATAACAGATAAGGGCATACTTTCCTGATGGTAAAATTTAGCAGAACCAGTGTATTACATCAAATTAACTGTTGGTGCATGATTCACTAATAGTGTGTGTACAGGTGAATCTCGGAAAATTAGAATATCGTGCAAATGTTCATTCAGTTCAGTAATGCAACTTAAAAGGTGAAAGAAAAATATGAGATGGACTCATTACATGCAAAGTGAGATAGTTCAAGCCTTACTTTGTTATAATATCTTATGAAAACTCCAACCCCCCAATCTCATGTACTCCATAATCATCACATAATCTTATGTACGCCATGATCCTCACAATTATAACGAATTAAGGCATGACATCTCTCGCTTTGCATGTAGTGAGTCTATCTCATATATTTGTTTCACCTTTTAAGTGAAATGAATGAACATTTGCAGGATATTCTAATTTTCCGAGTTTCACCTGTATGTGTATCATTAAAGCGCTCAGGCTTCTGCCTGAAGGGCAGCCCTTCCCCATCTACATCATGCCACAAAGGCAATGGAAGAACCTAGGGAGCCATTGATAGTTAAGAAATAGACAACTGATCACACTTGGGCAAAATTAGCTGTTCTGATTCTACAGCTGATATGAACGTGGTCTTTTGTGCACATTTAGAAAATAGCCTGGTTCTGGTGAAATAACATAATCCGCAACATCTGAGGTAGTTATTAAACATTTTAATAACTTTTCTTTTCATTGGGTACTGAATCCCACCACTGGGTAAGCCGTTTATGAACATAACCCATGGTAAAATAAAAGTAATTCAATTATTCAGCAGGTAAAAACCAGAACAAAGTGGACTAAAACAAAGCAGTATACATATTGCTGTCTAGAAAAAACCTAAGGGGAGGACATCATGAAAGAAGGTAGGATTTCCTGTCTGGATTTCTATCTTCATTCCCAGACAGGAACCTTTGCTTTACAAAACAGCCACAAAGGGTTGCTGCTAATAAAACAAAGTTCTGACGAAGAGGACTATTTCCACTGTTTACTTAGATGGCATGTACTCTACAAGGGTACTGTTTAAACAGAGCATTTACTCATGCTCCTCCTTAATATATTTACATTGGGTTTAGTGTCTGTAAAGTCCTTAGGGGAATTATTTTTTGTTGTTCAGTCGCACAGTTGAGTCTGACCTTTTGAAACCCCATGGATCACAGCACGCTAGGCTCCAGGGGAATTCTAGTATCCCAGCCACCCCAGTCTTGTAATCAGCAGCGAGAATCCAGCAAAGCTCTTCTTCTCTTCTTTCTGCTTTTTGTTTAATTAAACAGGGAGCATATGTGAAACTGAAGCAAGAACTTTACTGTGGAACTGTGGCATTAGGCAGACTGCTCCTCTTCTCCTGGATCACATTGACAAAGCACAGCTATTGTAACATTCTACCTTCATGGGACTGGACTGCAGTGGCTCAAGTGGCTAAGACGCTGACTGGGAGGCGGAAGGTCAGCAGTTCGATTCCCAAGTACTGCAGGACAGAATGAGCTCCCGTCTTTGTCCCAGATCCTGCCAACCTAGCAGTTCAAAAGCAAGAAATTGCAAGTAGATAAATAGGGACCACTTTGGTGGGAAGGTAAACAGCACTCCGTGCGCTCCGGTGTCTAGTCATGCCTGCCACATGACCACGGAAACGTCTGCAGAAGCAGACAGCGTTGGCTCTTCGGCTTTGAAACAGAGATGAGCACTGAACCCTAGAGTTGGATACGACTGGCTTTTGAGCAAGGAAAACCTTTACCTCTACCTTTACATTGTACCTTCACATTTTTTAGTATTATGTTTTGGAATTTGGTATATCTATATTACTTTTTTGTTGACAGGGAGGGAAGAAGAGATCTGGACAACTTGCTTGATTCACTTTAGTCTAGGGGTGCCCAAACGTTTCAAGCCACGGGCCAGTCATGTGGTTCAGCAGGCCGGTCACATGGTTCAGTGGGCCAGCCACATGGTTCCCTCCACTGAAAGTGGAAGTAAAATGCACCTTGCAATTTATTTATTTATTTATTTATTTATTTTATAGTCATATTTGTATATGCCGCCCACTCAGGCGGAACCCGACTCAGGGCGGCATCACAACAATTCTAAAAATACATAAAAAACATTATAAAAAACCCCAACCCACCCCCTTTAAAAAAAAACCCCTATATCCCGGCCACCCATCCCATCTACTATACAAAGGAAGAAGAGAGAGTTCTTATACAAGCCAGCAGGCGGGCACCATAGTCCCATTCGGGCCCCACACCTGCCCTGCCAGCCAGGTCTTCACTCCTTTCCTGAAGGGCAGCAGTTCACTTTGGAGTCTTAGGTCTATTGGCAGGAGGTTCCAGAGAGTTGGTGCGGACACGGAGAAGGCCCTCCTTCGGGTGCTAGACAGATGTGCATCCCTAGTTGGTGGCACTATTAGAGAGCCCCTCCGGTCCGCTCTGGTTGGATGGGCAGACACTCTTGGGACGATGCGGTCTCTAAGATATCCTGGCCCCCTGCCATATAGGGCTTTAAAGGTCAAAACCAGCACCTTAAATTGCACCCGGAGACAAACTGGTAACCAGTGCAGCTCCCGAAGTAGCGGAGAGGCATGGGCATATCGCCCACACCCCATCACCACCCGGGCCGCCGCATTCTGGACCAGCTGCAGCCTCCGAATGGTCGTCAAGGGCAGCCCCATGTAGAGCGCATTACAGTAATCTAGTCAGGAAGTAACCAGAGCATGGGTGACCATAAGCAAGGAGCCCCGGTCCAGGAGTGTGCGCAATTGGCGAATCACCCGAAGTTGGGCAAAAGCCCTCCTGGCCACAGCCGCCACTTGTTCTTCCAGCAGCAGCCGCGAGTCCAGAAGAACCCCCAAATTGCGCACTGGGTCTGTCTGGGGCAAAACAGCCCCATCCAGTACCAAAGGTGGTAACTCCCTGGATAACACGGGGCCCCTTATCCACAGCCACTCTGTCTTGCTGGGATTCAGCCGAAGCCCATTGGCCCCCATCCAGACCCCAATGGCCTCCAGGCATCCGGATAGGATTTCAACAGCATCACTGGGGTCCCCACAGGCCGAGATGTACAGCTGAGTATCATCCGCGTACTGATGGTACCGCACCCCGTGGGAACGAATGATCTCACCCAGTGGCTTCATGTAGATGTTAAATAAGAGAGGAGAGAGCACAGAGCCCTGAGGCACCCCATACTTGAGGGGCCTAGGGCTGGACCTCTCACTCTCTAACCACACCGACTGGGTACGGCCCTCCAGAAATGAGGAAAACCAGGACAACACAGTGCCCTGGATCCCCAGTCCTTCGAGCCGTTCCAGAAGGATACCGTGGTCGACGGTATCGAAAGCCGCTGAGAGGTCAAGAAGAGCAAGGACGGATGGACAACCCCCGTCCCGCTCCCGCCAGAGATCATCCATCAGTGCGACCAATGCCGTCTCCGTTCCATACCCGGGCCTGAACCCTGATTGAAAGGGGTCTAGATAATCCGCTTCCTCCAGGACACTCTGCAGCTGGCGCGCCACCGCCTTCTCCAAAACCTTACCCAAGAAGGGCAGGTTGGAAACTGGCCTGTAGTTGTTAAGGACAGCTGGGTCGAGGGACATTTTCTTCAGGAGGGGGCGCACCAAAGCATGTTTTAGCTGTGCAGGAAATACCCCCTCCCGTAATGAAGCATTTATTATCCCCCCTATCCAGCCACCTGTTACCTCCTTGGAGGCTTTCACCAACCAAGTGGGACAGGGATCCAAAGGACATGTAGTGGCACGAACAGCTGCAAGGAGCCTGTCCACTTCATCAGGGACAACAAGATCGAACTGATCCCAGATCGTACAGCAAGACTGTGCTCCGGCACCCCCCCGACCCTCCCCATCCACGCCAGGGTTCAATCCTGAACGAATCCGATCGATTTTCTCCACCAGATGGTCAGCAAAGTCCTCAGCCGAACCCTGCCAACCGGGCACCGATCCCCCCCTACCAAGGAGGGACCTGGTTACCCGGAACAGGGCGGCTGGGCGATTATCAGCGGAGGCAATAAGGGCGGTGAAGTATTGCCGCCTCACCACCCCCATCGCCACTAGGTAGGCCCTAATAGCAGCTCTAGCTAGTGTCCAATCGGAGTCATCCTGGGTCTTCACCCAGCGGCGCTCTAGGCGTCTCTGTGCCCGTTTGAGTTCACGCAGTTCATCTGTGAACCACGGAGATGACCTAATCCCCCGGGCGTGGAGAGGCCGCAGTGGCGCGATTTCATCCAAGGCTACTGTTGTCGACCTATTCCACAGGTCGACAAGTGCCCCGGGTGAATCGTGTAGCCGATCCAGAGGAACATCCCCCAGTTCCCTCTGGAATCCGTCTGGATCCATTAGTCGCCGAGGGCAGACCATTTTAATCGGCCCTGCCTCCCTACGATGAAGTGTCGCCCCCAGAAAGTCAAGAGTCACCAGATAGTGATCTGACCATGGCACAGGTGAGATGACTAAATCCTGTAGTCTTAGATCACTCTGCCACTGTTTTGCAATCTGTTTTGCAACATGATGAGATAGATTTTAAGCTGCCATTTTCTCTTTTTAAACCAGGTGTGTGTTTTGTCTCCACTTTTGGGAGCGATGAGGGCGGCATGGGCCGAATGAATTGGTGTTGGGGCCCGGAACTAGCCCACAGGCCATAGAATGGGCATCCCTACCTTAGTCCTTTCAGGATCTTGCAGATGAACTAGGAATTCTCCCCAGAAGACCGAGTGCCAATCAGCTCACCTTAGAATTATTGGGACTAAGCTGGATACATCCTAGCTTTTCAGCAGGCTGCCAGTGAGAAAACAGAAGTCAACTGCCCAACATGGTTAAGGTATGCTAAAGTCAGGAGTGACCATGCTAGGATACTTGATTTATATGAAATTCTAAATATTCCAAACATATTATAAAAATAACACAGCTTGTCGAAAAGGGTTTCCTCTTTACCTACCATCTCTGAAGAGAGTTAGCATCTCTGTAGGCATCAACAGACAAGGGATAAGGAATGTTTGCTCTTACATTCTAGGAAAGTAGACCTACATTGGAATCCTGCCCTGTTAAGAATATAACTGCATTCAAACATGATTGGAAGAAATTTTGAAGATCTAAATCAGGAGTTCTCAGCCTTTTTAAGCCGGGGGCCAGGACATGCTTCCTCAGACAGCTTCGGGGCCAGACAGCCATTTTGCCCTTCCTCCACCACATGGCACTTCCTGGTGTGGTGGAGGCAGTGGTGGGGGGGTCACATGAAAAGGTGCCACGAGATGCATCCGGCCCCTGGGCCGCAGGTTGAGGATCCCTGATCTAAATGGTCAAAAGATGGGCTATACATTTGTCACATAAATGAAAATTCAACCAGTTTTCACAATGTCATATACCATTTTTGGCTCTGTGTAGGTGTCCAGGTTCTGCTGAGATTTACTATTGTCGCACGTGAAAAATAGAAGATGAATTAATTGAATGAAATGAATTCCATATCCTCATGATAGTTAGAAGAAAATACTATTTCCTCAATCTAGGGCAGAAGAGCTCTAAAGAAAAGAAACATCCCAGTGTACTGAAATAACATGACCCCAATTAAACAACTATAAGGCTGAACAATGCAGAAGTGCCATTTATGTTTTCTCTCAATATTTAGTGAAACATTCATGCAATTTTGCATATGTGACTCAATCATTTTTGTCATCTTGTTTGTACTTGGACTGTTGTCCTCATGTGTGTCTCCTTATGTTTCTCCTAACTTTCCAAAGTGTGGTCCCAATAGCACGGTATTACCACACAATATTTTACTGCATTCTGAATTTCCTTTTTACAAAATGTGTGTTTTCCTAATTGTGCAGCCTGTGTGGCTTATTTCTGGCAGTTGATTGGAAGACTGGATTTAATGCAGTTGCTCTGAACCAAACGTGATGTGTCGGCAACAGTTCCATCCCACTTAAGTACAGAGTTCCTTCATCATGTAGAAATTGGCTGTGCTTAACAGAGAACTAGTGCAGGGGATGGACTTTAAATATCTCCCTCATCACCACACAAACACAAAGTTTAACTCTTTGCACGTGCTCTCTTCAGTTTAATGCCAAAGACTGGGAAGGAAGCAAATGAGAACAAAGGCCACAAAGATACAACTTACAGTGTCTTTCTCCCTCCTTCTCTCCCTCTCTTTCTGATTTCACGGAGCTCATCGCTATGCAGTTTTCATCGTTGTACGATCTTCACAATGGGAAGATCCATACAACAATTTTCCCTATGGGAAAAACTGTACAACGATGTTTGGCACTAAGCGGTTTTTCCCATTAGAAAACCACTGTATGGATTTTCCCATAGGAACGATCGCTATGTGGAATGCCATTTCCCTCCCTCCAAGCCTCATCGCTATGCAATTTCATTGCTGTATGGGGCGATCACTATATGGAGTTCTACTGTATTTGAATCTAGAAGCAACCAACTGCAAATGGCGCACTGTAATTAACACCCTGCCTGCAAAGCAAAATGTGTCAATAATAATAATTTCATGTCAGAAATTATTCTAGGTTGAAAGGATTTCTGCAGAAGAAGTTCCACTCAGGGAATGGCCAAATGAGGCTCCTTTCACGTCCCCAAGAACTGGGACAGGCGCTCAATCCGTCATGCAGTACCCTGGGTCTTGAACTGCTGACTTGCCATCCTTCCAGATAACAAGACGAGCTTCCTAACCACTGAGCCACCGCAGCCCCTCAGTGTGTCAATGAGATGGGAGGATAGGACCTATTCACCCATCTTATTGACACGCTGAGGGGATGCAGAGCATCACAACAAAGACAAGCCTTTGCTTCCTTGACAGCCAGAAATCCATGCTATAAAAATGTTAAACTGAGCATTGAAGAATATCCAAATGTCTTCATAATTGCGGAGTACAGTAAAACCCTGACTTACGAACGCCTCAAGATACGAATTTTTTGAGTTATGAAACGTTTTTTCCATAAACCGGGGTCCTAACTTATGGAAAAAAAACAAGTTATGAAATACCTCGGGATATGAAAATTCAGTTTTTTGTAAACCGGGGTCCCAACTTACAAAAAAACCCCGAGTTACAAAATACCTCAGGATACAAAAATTCAGTTTTTAAGCACCCAAAATGGCACAGGCACCATTTTGCGCACTAAAAATCACTCCCAGCCACTCACCCACACGGCCGGAAGTGTAAGAAAAAGAAGCAGCATCAGCCAGAAGGTAAGAAATCTCTCCGTTTTTTAAATTTATTTTTTAATGCATGCCTCGAGTTACGAAAAAAGAGTTACAAAATAGGCCAGGGAACTGATTTTTTTCATAACTCGGGGTTTTACTGTATTATCCCCTGCAAAAATCCTTTCAACCAGGATAATTTCTGACATGAAATTATTATTATTATTATTATTATTATTATTATTATTATTATTATTATTATTATTATTATTATTATTATTATTATTATTATTATTATTATTCCAAAACAAAAGGTATGTCTGATGGTTTTATGGCATGTCCTGGTAGCTGGTAAATAAATTCCATGTCAGAAATTACTCTGGGTTGAAAAGGATTTTTGCTGTAGAAACTCTGTACAGGGGACACTAGAATAAGGCTCCTTTCATGTCCCCAAGATCCATCATGCAGGACTCGGGTATCGAACCCTGATCTAACAGTCTCCAAGCTCAGCATCTCAACCACTAAGCCACTGCAGTAATGCTGTTGCTCTAGGTTATTAAGGCCTATACTTGCAATCCACCTTTTATTTTAGAAAATTCCCGTTCCTGTGGTTTTGCAGAAAAAGATGAAATGACAATTTTAAACCTAAAATATAGGAAATTAAAATTTGCGTATAGATCAGAATCAAAACATAAAACATTATAAAATGTTACGGAGGTGGTACCTGACTCCAGTTAGGTTGCATCATATGGATAATAATAAAAGTAAAATGTGTTGGAGATGTAAGAATACACTGGGTACTTATGAACACATGTGGTGGAGTTGTAATGTGGTAAAAGTTTTTTGGACAAAAATTTGAGGAAGAAACTTCAAGAATAACGAGGATAAGCATTAAGATGGAGTCAGGCACTGCTTTGTTGACAGACATGGATAACATATAGATAAGAGTAAAAAAGAGTTATTAGCAACTGGCAGACAATGTATTGCAAGAAATTGGAACAGTATGTGTTATTAAAAATTGAAGATTGGTATAAGAAAATGTGGGAGATTGCTTTGAATGATAAGCTAACATGGGAGTTGAATAAAAAGAAAGGTATTATTGCTGAAAATAAATTTTGGAATATATGGCAACCATTTGTAGAATACACATTGATTAAAGGTGAAGGTGGTAGGCCAGTACCTGATCAACTGAGTTTTTGGAAATAGTAAGAGATGATTGTGTTACATAGCAATCTCTGGGGCAATGTATATATCACAGGGGTGTGTGTGATGATTTTGTTTTTTGGTTTGTTTGTTTTTCTTTTTTTGTTTTATGGTATTGTGATAGAAAAATAAGTAAACCTTGAAAAATATGTACACATATTTAAAAATTAGTTGTGAATTAAGATTTAGATAATGAGAACAAATTCATAAATAAGAATTACTTATTGTATTGATTGTTTAAGGATTAAATGTTTTTATTGTGTTGTAGTGTAATTATGTTGTATATTGGATGTATTTTTTGTAATTTTTCATTATGTCTTGTTTGTGTTTTAGTCTGTATTTTACTTTGGAAATAAAAAAAATAAAAAAATAAAAAACATATATAGTACATAATGTGTGTGTAAGTACACCTTTCTTTCAGAACAAGGCATATTGCTGAAGAAGCAAGTCACAGTTCAGTTTAAAACAGCACCTTGTTTTCTCTGTAATTCCACCATTGCATTTCTTGAATACTCTTTCTGCTGCAGTTTTCAAAGACTGAACTATTTCAAAACGAGAATAACTATACATACACAGAACATATTTTACTATTACAGCCGCCTTTGTGGGAAAATTTCTGTGAATAATGCATGTTTGGAGCAAATCTGGAAAAATTTATTGAGTGTTATTTTGTTCCCAACCCATAGTCAGAGAATTAAATGATTTATCTTGAGCCAAATAGGAATTTTGGGGAGAGGAGGAAAACTTGCATTAAATTTTGTTGTTGTTGCTGCAAATCAACACCAAACAAAAATGAGCACACAATTCAGACAAAATCTCTATCCTAAGACATTCTGAAGAATAACTAAATGCTGACAACCAATTTGGGGGAGGGGGAGAGTAAGGGGAAAGAAGGATGTGATAGGCAATGAAATCAAAAGAACAAGGAAGAATTTGTTTGTCCTTTCTTTCTTCTGTGAAGACACAATCTATCACAATGTTTTCCAAGGGACTACTCTGCTTTGGCCAAGTGTTTACACACTTGACCCTTGTTGAAACTTAGGAAATTTTTTATCTGGCTGGTCAGGTCAAAGAAGAAAGATCAATATCTCAGATTTGGCCTTTTCAGGCCTTAAATGGATTTCTCATATGGTCAGATGTGACCTGTCCACCCGACACCATGAAAGCATAAGCAGGACAGACTCCTTGGTTTAGTTGTCACCCGGCTCACCAATTGGCTATTGTTAGTTGTTGATACTTATTGTAATTTAGAATTTAAATGGGCCCACCTCCCGATCTCTCTGTGAGATTTATGATTTTATCAGACCACAGGATTTTACCACCCACTGAGATAAACCAAATCATTCACTAGCACTTTACTTTTCCCCCTCTCTTTATCTTGAATTCCAGTGTGACTGGTTTTGTGGAAGACCTCTGGAAGATAAACATGGGCTTAATCTGTAACGTTGATTGTATAGTACATAGTACTACGTGTTGTGAGTTTTCTAAGAGGTGATTTACTCTACCACACACAAAGCATATTCTGAGAAAGAACTTGCAAAAAGAATCACATTAATATAATACAGAATATTTCAACAGCACAAATGAAACATGCCTCATAACAGGAATGTTAGTTTTAGATGCTGCTACACATATATGAGCAGCTATACAAATTGGAAATTAAATTAAAAATTAAATTAAATATGGACAGCTGTTCCCTAACCCTAATCTATAATCTTGGTATCAATAGCACTAATTGACAAATTAATGAAATTCTATAGTAAATAACATGCTAATTAATAGTGATTGTGATACTTCCTGCTAGAACTGGAAAAATGGCTTCTCAATGGTTAAAAACCATTCCTCCATTTATGCTTTCTAATCATTTTTATCTAACATCCACTCATTTTGATTTCATACTCTACCCTTCATTCCCAATTCATATTGTGGTATATATCCTAAGAATAAGGAAAGAAGCAAGATGTTCCTATCAAAGGTACTCTCTATCACAGTATTGGGGTACACAGAAAGAGCCTCCTTGAAGATTGTGGTATTTTTGAACCACAATCGGTCTTACCTCGGGCAATGTCCATCTTGCGCCAGCTAATATTTCTCACATTAGGTCAGGCATAATGAACTCCCCAAAGGTGGCTTTATTTTGGCATTTTCATGTCTGGCCTAGACATAGAAGAAGAATCATAGTATTCTTTTTTTACCTCATATACTTAATGTCCAGATCTAAGATGCTTGAAGTCAATGGAAAAACCTCAATTGACGTAGTGGGCTTTGGTTTAGATCAGGAGTTCTCAACCTTTTTAAACCGGGGACCTGGGTCACACTCCCTCAGACAGCTTCAGGGGCCGGATGGCCATTTTCCCTGTCCTCCACCACATGGCACTTCCTGGTGTGGTGGAGGCAGTGCCCCCCCCTGAAATGGCGCCACAGGCTGCATCCAGCCCATGGGCCACAGGTTGAGAATCCCTGATTTAGACGTTAAGTTACCAAAAAAGAATAACTGACTTGATGGAATCGCGAATAACTCTTGTTTATTTTCCACGATGCAACTGATTGCCTTGAAATGTTTCAACACCACAAGGTTCTGAAGAGTTTTATTGTGAGGAAAGAAAAATGTTTTCTTATGTCTATCAGGGTGTGGCTTCTGAGTGGCGTGTTCGTATCCTGTTCTTCATACTTCCACCACTTGCCTGTTAAGTGGAAAGCAGCATCTTTATCATTTCCCTGGCCTCCTGCTAAGAACAAAATAATTCCAGGAATTTGTCATAATTTTCTCTAATTTATGTTTATAAACATTAGAGTGTTGAAAAGAAATACCTACCCACTTCCTTTATACGTGTGTGTGTGTGTGTGGTTGTGTGTGTGTGTGTGTGTGTGTGTGTGTGTGTGTGTGTGTGTGTGTGTGTTTGTGTGTGTGTGTGTGTGTGTGTGCGTTAGTAATTAGGGAGCATGATGCATAATGAAATTGGGGGTGGGCTGAGCAAAGACAAATGTGTGAATGTTTCCTGAAACCAGTCCTCCAGAGGATGTATTAGTATTTTCATCATGGTAATGCCAGGGGGAATCTGTGGTGTAAGAGGTGTGGCCAGTGGTGGGATTCAGTAGGTTTGCCCCAGATTGCCAGAACCAGTAGCAGAAATTCTGGCTGGCCTCGCCCATCCAAGTTTTGAAATAAGTCCTAATTTGGGTGCAACGCAGGGCTTTTCCCCTAGCCACGCCCACCATACCATGCCCACAGAGTAGGTAGTAAAACAATTTGAATCCCACCACTCGGTGTGGCCATACTCTCTGGTACATACCTGTCAAGTTTTGGGAAATTTAAATCAAATAAGGGAAATTTCCTGGCCAAAACAGGAAACTGGACAGCTATGCTCATCCTGTGCTAGCCTCCAGTCTAACTCCAGTCTAATTGCAGTCTAACTAATACGGAATGACAGTGGGAAAGAGTGTAAAATACGGGTTTTTTAACAGAAATTTCCCGAAACTTGACAGGTATGCTCTGGTACCAGTTGTACTCTTGTCATGCAGGGGTCCTCCTGTACCACAGTCTAGCTCAGTATCACTAATCCATGGAAGAGGAAGATACAAAGAAAGGATGGGAAGTGTAGAGAAGGTCATACTCCCTCCATTGCCTTTTACAGAAGGAATCAAAGAGGAGTGTGTTTACTGTATCTTTGACAATTTGGTCAATGTTACTAATGAAGAAACCATGATTGTCTCCCTCTCTCACAATCCTGAAGCCTAAATCATCTACTGCAGTTAAATGGTGATTTTTTTTCATTACAAAATTTGAAGTTTTTCTTCACACAGAACACAGTAGTTATAGTGTGAAATTTAGTACCACATGATACACTGATAACTACTATCTTGGCAGTTTTAAAAGGAAAAGCAACTAGACAAGTTAATGGAGGATTGGACTCACAGAGGCTGTGGCTTCCTTTAGAGCAGTGGTTCCCAACCTTATTTTGGCCTTGCCCCACTTAAGCATCTCTAAACTCATGATGCCCCCTTCATAACATATAATTCTTATTATTCAAAAAGTGAACTCCTACTCATGTAGAGGAAGCCTAAAAGGCCATTCACTGTTAGTAACTCATTCTTGAATTGTCCCCTTTTAAAAAAACAACAAATTGCCCCCTGTGGCACATGTTCCATGGCTTTAGAGGATCAAATAATCTGGTCTAGGGTATTTCAAATGAATCATTTCCCCCTCTTAGCTTTCTTTACTGTCCAGCTTTCACACCAATATATGGTGATTGGGAATACAAGGGTGTGGATGATCTTGGACTTTGTCTCCAGTAATACATCTTTTACTTGATGATCTTTTTATATTTTTCATTAGGTACAGGTCCCCCTTGTTTGAAAACCAGTCCTTTCTGACTCTAGGGTTCAGTGCTCATCTCTGTTTATAGCCAAAGAGCCAGTGGAGTCTGCATCGGCAGATGTTTCCATGGGTGTAGGAATCGGGGCCGCTGGGGGCCGGAGGTCCCGGAGGAGACTGATCAAGAAACGATACGAGGCAATATGGAGCGTGATCAGATCAGTAGTTTATTGAGGGAAAACTTCAACATATATAGGAGAAAAAGCGCAACGGTGGCAAAACCGTCATCTGACAGAAAATCACATCACCTGTTTACTCGGGTTAATTGGGAATCTCTCTGGGGGAAGTTAATTAACTTGGGCAAATACTGACAGGGGAAAACACCATTGTTTAGGGATTAGGCTGGGGTAAACATGGCCTCTATTTGCACCTTAGATAAGGCTGAGCTCGGAGATGAGTGATTACCTTAATGGGTAACGGGGTTAGATATTCGCTCTCTCAGCAGAACCGCTGGTCAGGTCAAGGAATTGGGTGAATCAAACCCTATCATTAATCCACCCCCCTTAATTTCTCTGCCCGCAGAGCCCACGGCTCAAGGAGCGTTCTCCCGAAGTGGCCTCTGCGCGGGCCGTTCCATGCCATTGGGGCATGGGGAAACCGCACATGGGCATCTGACAGGCATGACTAGATACTGAACATTGTTTGCCTTCTCACCAAAGTGGTATCTAATTAGCTACTTCAATTTCTTGCTTTCAAACTGCTATGTGGGCAGGAGCGGGGACAGAGGTGGAAGCTCACTCCATCATCCAGCACTCAGGTCTCAAATAGTTGACCTGCTGACCTTCCAGTTATCAAGTTCAGTATCTTAACCATTAAGCCACCGCAGTCCCAATCCCCCCCCATTACTGTCCTTCTAACTCTCAGTTTTCTTCTTTTTTTCAGTATATCCTTCAATATACTGATATATTTATCTTTATAGTTCCAAACATTGAGTATGTATGAACATCATTTTTTTCGTCAATATGAGTACAAGGATGCTGTTGCCTTCATTTCATGCCTATGGATGCCCCCAGTGGTGGGCTCCAAAAATTTACTACCACACTGTGGGTGTGGTATGGTGGGCGTGGCCAGGAGGAAAGCCCTGTGTTGCACCCAGACTAGGACTACTTTATTTCAATACTTGGATGAGTGGGGCCAGCCAGAATTTCTGCTACCGGTTCTGGCGAACTGGTGTGAACCTGCTGATGCCCACCACTGGATGCCCTATATATAACATTCAAACTATATTTACACTTTATTACATTTAACAGTTGTAGTAACTTTTGACAGAATCCTTTCAATCTTGAACTAATCCTGTCTACTTTTCTGCCCTGTACAGATATAGAGGGTTTTTTTTTAAACAACAACACCAATTTATTGTAGAACTAAACACTGACCTCCAAAGCATGGAAATCCAGCAGGTCGTCTGAAGTTGAGGCCATACAACTCATTCTAGACATGCCCATAATTTCTCCATTGCAAAGAATGCAACAAATATTTGTCGCTGACAAGTCAGTACAGAAAACCTTCGCTGTCGTTTCCCCCATTAGATAATCATTCTTTATTTTAAAGACAGCCTGTTTTTTCTATTTAGCAACATTTAATTTCCAGCTATTTTGCAAAGATTTAAGATAAAATTTGTCAGCTCATCCTTCCTTTGAGTATCCAGAAGAATACTGCAAATATGCAGCTGGTTAAAGGAATGTAAGTGCTACAGATGTGTTGCATTCCACACAAGACAGCATGTGTGTGTGTGTGTCTTCTGAGAGACCCATTTATTTTAATACCGCTTGTGTGAGAACTGCACTTTGTAGATTACAGCATGAGGAAGGCAAAGTGATCCCCTTGGGGAAAAGAGGAAGGAGAGAGGAATGAAAGCCCTCCCTGTTTCCTTGAAAGCCTGTAGGCCTTGTTTTAAATTATGGCTGTTTCACTGGATCAAAGAACAGGTTTGGCAAGAGCTTATTTGCAGGGGGTGGGGCGGGATCTCAACAACTCTGTCAGATTTTCTGGATGGAGTTTGCTGGTGAGTACATGTTTTCCTAAAATGCTCTTTGCAGTCATTTCAGAACACTTAAATAATTAGAAACAAAGTAGAAAATTTAAACACAATTAGCAGAATATTGTATTCAAAGTTTAATCCGTGACTTTAAAAGACATTCTTTTCCATCACTTTACTCCAGCTTTAATTAACTTCTGTTTCATGATGAATCTTTGGGGCAGTTTTCCAGGACAAGTAAATGCAACCTACATTTACTTTCAGGGAGTTGAGAGCTTCAAGGCCTCTTAACATGACCAATAACAGCTGCCAATTTAGGCACAAGTACGCTTGATTGAACTTGGTGATTATAGTGGTGACTCACAAGGTAGTGAGTCATTTACCATGCCCTCGTTGGTTTAAAGAGAAAATATTTGAACCAGTGGTGGGATTCAAATTTTTTTTACTACCACACTGTGGGTGTGGTATGGTGGGCATGGCCAGGGGGAATTTCTGTTACCGGTTCTGGAGAACTGGGGCGAACCTACTGAATCCCAACACTGATTTGAACCCTACATTGGTTCCCGTTTTTAACCTGATAGCTGGTATTGTTGTTGTTCAGTCGCACAGTCGAGTTTGACTGCACTCCAGGCTGTTCTGTCCTCTGTCATTCTCCACAGCCCACACAGATCTACACCCATTGTGTCAACGATGCCATCTAGCCACCTCATCCTCTGCCACCCCCTTCTCCCTTTGCCTTTAATCTTTTCCAGCATCAAGGTCTTCTCAAGTGAGTCCTCTCTTCTCATTTGGTGGCCAAAGCACTTGAACTTCATCTTCAGCACTTCTCCTTCTAATGAGCAGTCAGGATTGATTTCCTTCAGGATTGACTGATTTGATCTCCTTGCAGTCCAGGGGATGCCAAAGAGTCTCCTCCAGCACCATAGTTAAAAGGTGTCTATTCTTCTGTGCTCAGCCTTCCTTATGGTCCAACTTTCACAGCCATACATTACTACTGGGAATACCATTGCTTTGATTATGTGGACTTTTGTTGGCAGGGTGATGTCTACTTTTTATTATGCTGCCTAGGTTTCTCATAGCTTGCCTCCCAAGAAGTAAGCATATTTTTATTTCATGGCTGCAGTCACCATGTGCAGTGATCTTGGATCACAGGAAAGTAAAATCTGTTACTCCTTCCATTTCTTCCCCTTCTATTTGCCAGGGATGATGGGGCTGGATGTCATGATCTTGGTTTTTTTGATGTTGAGTTTCAGGCCAGCTTTTGCACTCTCCTCTTTAACCCTAATCAAGAGGCTCTTTAGGTCTGCTTCACTTTCCGCCATTAGGGTAGTATCATCTGCATATCTCAGGTTGTTTATGTTCCTCCCAGGATTCTTAATTCCAGGTTGTGCTTCATCCAGCCCTGCATTAAGCATGATGTATAGAAGACAGCTACACATGGTAGGCTAAATGGGAGGGTGGACCTGCTGGTTTTTATCACCTGTGCTCCATCTTTGCTATAACATTGATAAATCAAGGTGTCAAGGAGGGTCAAATGGCATATAATGGTGACTGATCCATGGCTTACCAACTGTGCCACTCTTGATTTCATATCACTTAAATCAAAAGTAAACACTGGTATAGCAGTAAATTTGGAAGTGTAGGTGCATATCATAAAAATTCCCATAGTCTATATCCTACTATGAAAGTCTAAAAATGCAGTGAGCTGTATCTATCTACATCAAGTCATGAGGATAGGTATTTCATAAATCTAATATATTTTAGTATCTAATTTAAGATAGAACAAACCACAAATATTTTCCATTACAAGGAGAGTTTGGAACAGTATATTATTCCTGAGGAAAATCTCTTACTATCCTTGCTATTACTAAGATTACAGAAAAACTCAGGGGGAATAAGGAACCCCAAGGAGGGAAGAGAGATGACAGAATAATTCCTACTAACGAGAAAGTCCCAGGTCTTTCACATCCAGTTCCACTGCAACTTTCTTATTTGACATTCTGGTCTTCTAGACATTTTGGACTAGACCTCTTATACTTTGTCCATGTAAGATGGAGCTGATGGAATTGTAGGCATTAGAGCATGAACATGGTCATTTAAAAAAAGAAACAACACTTAAATCCCAAAAAGCTAACTTGCCTGAGGAATTCTGGCCTCTACAGTCTAAATGAAATTCTTCTATGCTCCATTCAAAACACCTAACAGGCTGATTTTCACTACTTTGAAGTAGAGTGTAGGGTACAATTTGAAGCACGCAAGGTAGGGGTATATATAAAATATGTATTCCCTACTATTTTACTTCCATAATGGCAACAGGAAGGCTCCTGGAATGATAGGAGGGATAAAATCAGGAGTGAGATAATAAGGGAAAGAATTGGAATAGAACCAATCTTAAACTGTATATGGAGACAATAAATAAAGTGGTTTGCTTATTTGGAGAGAATGTCTTGTAATTTCATATCAGACTTAGAGGAAGGAAGAGAGATAACATCAAAGACACATTACAAGAACACCAACTAATGCCAGGGGAGGCTGATAGTAGTGCCAGAATAAGATCCTTGTATCTCCCTCAACACCCAAAGGGGGGGGGGAGAGAAGAAGAATGGAAACAAGTGGTTGATAACAGTCCTATACTGGAAAAACAGATGGGGAGAAGCAATTTTTGGGCAGAAACACAGGCAGATGTCTTTATCCAAATTTTACTTTAAGTTTCTTTACCATTTCATAGGGAGCAGGCAGAACCTGAGACAGTCATATTCTAAGGCAGGGGTTGGCAACCTTTTAAAGTTGGGGGCCAGTTAATGCTCCCTTAGACAGTTGAGGGGGCCGGACTGGTGGTTCCCCCACTGTAAACACAGCCATAAATGCGTCCATGGCTGCCAGAAATGCATCTGCATCTGCTGTAAATGCATCCATGGCTGCCGTAAACACATCCTCAGCCACCATAAACATGGCTGTGGCTGCTTCTGGCAGCGGCAGTTGGAGCGTGGGTGGTGGCAGGATGATTTGACGCCATGGGCCATAGGTTGCTGAGACCTGTTCTAAGGTTTTCATGAAATCAGCTGAAATACTCTGTTCACCAGAATCCTGGGGATATCTATTATGAGAGCACTGAATCAACTACTGAATAGGGACATAAATTAATTCAGTGAGTCTACTCTAGTTGAAACCCATAACAGGATTTAGATCCAAGGGTTCATGTACATGACTTCTACACATTAACCAACCATCACTTTTACAATTTTCACCTCATCCATACCACACTGTTCAGACAATGAGTCAATTTTTCAATCAGTTTCTATCAATTTACCATCAAAGCTTGTGCAGTTCAATATTTAACTGCAGAGAAGGAAAATAACACACATGAATGTATGAAACAGAAGCAAAAATTGTTGAAGAATTTAAACAATACTGTATCTCATTTCTTGGATACTTTAACTAAAATGTCTTTTCTCAATCCAGCTGGGAAGCATATATCATAGAGAGACCTCAAAGCTGTATAAAATGTTAATGACAGAGTAATCTTATGCAGGACAATTCTACTCAGAAGTAAAACATGTTATGAGAACTATTTCTAGGACTCCATGTCTAATAGGAACAATAAAGGAATTTTTAAAAATGTAACTGCATGTAGATGTGTTCAAATCTGAGACAAAGTACACATGTAGCAGAATAGATTGCACATTTGTGTTCATTAAAAATATATACAGTATTCCTGTTTTCTATTAAATCTCAGAAATGCTGGGAATCAATTAAACATGGGCAGGAAAATAAAAGTGCCATTTTCTGAAGTTTCCATTTTACTATTCTGTAACTCTAATGTATTCTTTATGAGGCCTTCACAACCATGCATGACTGTAGCTCAATAATTCACTTTTAACTCCTCAAGAATTTTATATGGATTATGATTTTATATTCAATTTTGGACTTGTCCTTTTATCATGCTCCAGATTACATTTTATTCTGCTTTGAAGTTCAGTGCTAGGATTATTCCTTAGGAGGGGAGAAAAGCCCAAATTCCAAAAGTACCATACTATGAAAGGCAATTAACATTAATGTCCCTTTTGTAGTTTCTTCTTTTACTTTTCCACACAATGTGCTTCCTCTTTCAAAAGTGGATAAAAGTACTCCCTTTGGGTTACCCTTCAGAATTTTGTCACAGGTCAGATGTCCTTGCAGAGTCCCAAGCAGCTAAATCAGGGGTGCCCAAACTTTTCAAACCATGGGACGGTCATGTGGTTCAGCAGGGCCGGTCATGTGGTTCAGCAGGCTGGTCACATGGTTTCTCCCGCTGGGAGCGGAAGTAAAACATGCCTTGCAGTCTGTTTTGCAACAGGATGAGATATACTTTAAGCTGCCATTTTCTCTGCTTAAACCAGGGGTGCCCAAACTACAGACTACAGGCTGGATCCGGCCCCCGATGCCAATTCATCTGGCCCACGCCACCCTTGTCACTCCCGGAAGCAGTAGTAAAACGCACCTGTATGAAGCCAGGTTTAGAGATGAAAGAAGAATCACTTTGCAGAGATATATGAGAAAGATGAAGGATCTTCTCAGATGTAAATTTATTTTGAAATCTATTCTCGTTAATTTCCTTCAGATCCCTCATTGTTCTGATAATATGCACTGATATCATCCAAAATGACTAAAACATTTATAAAGTAGCAAAGTAGTTTTACCATGCTAAACATAACGATTATAATAGTTTTCCTTTGCCCCATATGTCATATTTGAGGAAGAATTCTGGAAAATCTCAAATGATTACACCACTCTTGTGCATTTTTGTAGCAGTGCCATCCTCCTTATATTACTCAATTTTACATTTTGGCTACTTTTTAATTTTTTTTAATGAAACTGTATATTGCTGCACTGAAGATATTATATGGGTATAAGGTTCCACGTCCTTGTGGCCAGAAAAGTAATGTACCAGAATTATGTGGTGTTCACTAACGTTGATGGGACTGCGGTGGCTCAAGTGGTTAAGACACTCCTGAGTACTGCATGATGGAGTGAGCTCCCATCTCTGACCCAGCTCCTGCCTACCTAGCAGTTTGAAAGCAAGAAATTGCAAGTAGGTAAATAGGGACCACTTAGCTGGGAAGGTAAACAGTGCTCTGTGCACTCAGGTGTTGAGGCATGCCTGCCACAGTTCCATGGAAATGTCTGCAGTTAATCCAAGCCATTTGTAGAAACCCGTGTTCTTTGCTTCCTGTTGCCTCCATTCCTATGGATAGTTGTGCTAGTAGACAGGACCACTTCTACTGTAAAGCAAAGTAGGGTAGTTAAATAAGGTGGCAGATGTTGGAAGGTGGCAATAAGATGTTAAATGTGCACACCCTAAATTAGCCTACTGTCTTCTGATGTGATGGAAGATGCTATCATTAGTACTAACGAAAGATTTGGAGATCTAGTCATCTTTAATGTTCATTTGGTGAACATCTTGTTCATCTCACCAGGCAGTAAAATATCTTGGGTCAGCCCAAGTATTGATGACTCTTAAAAATTAGGGTGGGTTGTGCCTTGAGAAACCTGTTCAATACAGAGATGAAACAGATGACAGAACTTTTTGATCTAATCCAAGAGGAAGAACATGGTCAGCTCCTTTGCCAACCATAGCTGTCTCACTGAACTAATCCCCAATGCTCTGTCTGAACTGTAACATTTGAATTTTATAGAATGTGGGCTATGTGGATGCCAAATCCAAGGTATGTCTAGAATTCACAGGGTAACTACTAAATTTTGCCCAGAATCAAAAGTGCAAAACCAACCTACATGTGTTGATTTCATACATGGAGGCTATATTAAAACATTATAAATCCTTACTGAATTTCAGGAATATGAGAAGTGCCAGGTGGAGAGAAGACAAGTGATTTTTCTCTTCTTTGCTTTATGAATGTGGAGGTCACAACAAGCAGAGATACTGCTCAACCATTTATATCAGGCGTTCCCAACCTATGTCCTGTGGGCCGGATCCAGCCTGTGGCACCATTTTGTGTGCCCCCTCCAAGGGCATTTGAGAAACAAAATGGCCAGCCCTTTGAAGCTTTTGGGACAAAATGGCCACCCCCATTGTGCACGCAAAATGGCTGGCGGCCCTCAAAGCTGACTGAGAGAGCGTGACCCAGCCCCAGGCTTGAAAAGGTTGGGAACCCCTGGTTTATATAATGTAAGACTTGTGGCTTTCCAGATGCTTTGGGGGTGCAATTCCCAACAGCCCTTCTATCTCACTTCCTAGTGTGGGATACTGTTAACTGTGGTGCAAGAGTAACCACATCTGTGGAGCCATGAATCCATCACCTGTGGATTCAGGTGCCTTAGCTCTTCCCAGTGGTAACCGATTCCCACCTACCACCTGGATAAGTTATATTGTATTCTTCCTAAGCAAAATGCTTCACATAAATTATCTAAGTATAACCCTTAAGGCAGTATTATTATATACTTATTACGATTAGGACTAAGGATTTGAAACAGTAAGTTGTGAAAGGCCACCCAGTGAGTTATCAGTTGATATTTAAGCTGGGGACGTCTATGTCATAACTGATCTTAACTAAGCTTATAGTAAGCCATAATTAGTCTTAACTGCTACATTATGCCAACTTTATGCATTTCATGTTCTGCCCAGGCACCACGCGTTGCATTCAGTATATATACACAGGTATATATACACAGGAGAGATCTTGCTTGGCTCAGGATAAAAGTTTATTATCTTTTCCGAAGCCTGCTAAGAAAATGATGGATCTTCTCAGAGAATTCTTAGATACTTAGATTCAAACTAGATGCAAAAAATCAGTTACTTGTATTTCCTTTTGCAAATAATGCAGATGTAACTAATTTCATTATAAATGCATGTTTTTTTGTGGTGTTAACTATACCTTTTTCATTACTTAGATACAATGTGTGGCCTCCTTAGATGACAAAGAATGAATACCAATGACTGCTCTTTGTGCTGTCTCATGTTTCATTGTGGTTAATAAAGAAAAGAAGAAATAAACAAGAAATGAGAACAACATAAATCTATTCAGTATAGTAGACCCATTGGGATTATAATGGTAAGAAATGACTCTTTGGAACCTTGAACATTAACTGTACTCAATAACTTGTTCAAAGTAACTGTCCAAGCATTTCAATTTGCTGCTCTCCAAGACCAACGCAATTCCAAGTGGAACACATCTTTGGATTCCAAAGTATTTAAGCCTTTGAGGAAACAGAAAATGTCAGCTGTCACCATGATACAATTGGAATAGATCTGTCAGGCAGTGTTCCAAGAGGAAAGCACATTATAGATCAATAGCAATGTTTTGCTTAGAGGCAAATAGGAAGGCAATATAGACTTCAAAAGCCCTATGCCTCCTATTGCCAATAGCACTAATTAATCAAGGAGCCATGTTTTAGAGAAAGCAGTAGCTGTAGAACTCGGAGAAGGCCAGCCTGTTGACAATACATCACATCCTCAGGAGATCACAAAAGAGTAGATAACTTTGGCAAAGCACTTGTCAGAGAGATGCTGACAGTTTTGTGATCAAAGTCAAAGAGCAAACAAATGTAATTTAGGCTCTAGGAGCCAGATGGTTACTAAGAAAACACTTCCAGATTGCAAAATGTCTTACCAAAAGGTGAACCAATGTACCAGGATCATTTCATGCTTGTCTGGACTAAATAATGCATTCATGACAGACAATATTGAACAATATTGAAATGGAACCATCTGGATGATACCATCACAAGTTCAGGTGATGCTGTAAGACAAGGGATCTTAAAACTTGTAGCAGAGCCACAATATTGAGAAGAGAAAGTTCTGGGAGTAAATATCTATAAAAGATTTAGAACACATCTGGAAAACATTCAACAAGAAGCAACCATTTTTGTGATGTGGACAGTTTCATAAGTTTCCATAAGGGTGCAGACTGAAATTACAGATGAAGAATGGGGAAACTGAATTATTTTAAAAATAAATAAATTAAACCTTGAATTTTAATATACAGTACTTGTCGTCTGAGAAAGTGGGGTTTCCCTGTAGATGACAGCCTGTATGAATGCAGAGAAGAACAAACTGTCTCTCATATGATATACACGTGCACTGAGGAGGATCTTATGTTGGCAAGAGGAAATGCTGTTGATGTGGCCTGATATTGGGTGGATGTTGTCTAGCCCTATTTAATTCTATTTTGTTTTAGATGTGTTAATTTTAGCTTTGCTTACCAACTTGCCAACAAACTACCAAGTTTGCTTTTGTATGCTACCACACTCAAACTTTCCATGGCTTGTCATATGGAGATAGGGGCTGGAGGGGAGGGGAGCCTGACCCAGGAGTGGTGCACTAGCCACGGGGCAGGAGTTTGGAGCTTTAGGAGTCAAAATAGCCCTTATCCTGGGGAGAAGAATTTAGGCAGGTGCTGAAACAATCACACCAACCGTTCTCACCACGACGGTGTCCCGACAATTATATAATAATAATTATATAATGGGATGGACGAATCACAAGTTGGGATCAAAATTGCTAGGAGAAACATTAACAATTTGAGATAGGCAGATGATACCCTAATGGCAGAAAGTGAGGAAGATCTAAAGAAAATACTGCTTTGGTTGAAAGAGGAGAGTTCAAAAGCTGGCTTGAGACTCAACATCAAGAAAACCAAGATAATGGCAACAGGGCCTATCAGTCCCTGGAAAATAGATGGGGAAGAAGTAGAAGCAGTGACAGAATTTACTTTCTTAGGATCTAAGATCACTGCAGATGGAGATTGCAGCCATGAAATAAAAAGGCAACTAATTCTTGAGAGGCAAGCTATGAAGAACCTGGGGAACATAGTTAAAAGTAGAGACATCACTTTGCAGACAAAAATTTACATAGTCAAGGCAATGGTATTCTCGGTGGCAATGTATGGTTGTGAGAGCTGGACCATAAGGAAAGCTGAGCACAGAAGAATAGACGACTTTGAAATGTGTTGGAGGAGAGTTTTGAGAGTCCCCTGGACAGCGAGGAGAACAAATAGGTCGATCTTATAAGGTCAAATAGTAAAGATGAAGCTAAAATTCTTTGGACATCAAATGAGAAGAGAGGATTCACTTGAGAAAGCCTTGGTGCTGGGAAAGGTGGAAGGCAAAAGAAGAAGGGGGCGGTCAAAAATGAGATGGCTAGATGGCATTGTAGATGCTATGGGCACAGAACTGGGCAGGCTGAGGAAGATGGTGGAAGACAGAGGTGTCAGGCAATGGTCCATGGGGTCGCAAAGGGTCAGAATATACTGTGCGACTGAACAACAACAAAATACATAATTCATTAAATGGGAGTTTTATTTACACATTTCATGACTGATGTCATAGTAGTAAATACACACAGCTCATGTTCTGTAAAGATATAGAGTTGTCAAGGATCATATGTGATCACTGGGACTGAAACAGAGCAGATGCCTTAAGGTGCAACTTTGCTTAAACCACTTCATTTTATTCAGAAACTGAAAGATTTCCTCCACTTCCTAGGAGGAGGAGAGAAGGGAAACTAATTATGTTTTTAAAAAGTTGAATTGATTGCTTAGTAAGCTAATTAAGTGCCATGCCATATCAAAAATTGCAGTCAATTAAGTCCAAATCAGCCAGGTGTGTTCCCCTGGCTAAAAGTGCCAACTGGTAACTCAAGACTGAGCTCTCTCAAGGAAAGTTTACAGCAGGGATGTGAAAACATTTTTAGCCCAAGGGGTAGACTTCCATTCAGGCAGCCTCCAGCTCCACACCATTAATATACACCCCACCCATACCCTTCTCTCTTTGAGTGTTATCAGTGTGGCATAACGACTAGGATGCATGAAAGTATACTGAGGTGTGTGTATGACAGTGGTAGGTTACTCCTCCAACTTCTCACATAACCCATTAAGGTCACCATAAATTGAAAGCATATTGATAGCACCTAATTTTCTCTAGCAGGTATTGAGGTCCTAACCATTTAGGCAGTGTTGGGCTCCAAAAAAATTTACTATCACACTGTGGGCGTGACCTACTTTGTGGGTGTGGTCATGTGACTGGTGGGCGATCTAGTCATGCCTGCTCAGTGGTGGGCTTCAAATTTTTTTACTACCTACTCTATGGGAGTGGTATGCTGGGTATGGCCAGGGAGAAAGCACTGCATTTCACCCAAATTAGGACTACAATAATGTTGACATCAGGCAGACAATGTATAGCTAGAAATTGGAAAAGCAGTGTAACCTTCAAAATTGAAGATTGGTATAAGGAATTGTGGGATCTTGCACTAAATGATAAATTAACTTGGAAATTGAATAAAAAGGGTATAATTAAAGAAAACAGATTTTGGAAAATTTGGCAACTATTTGTAGACAAAATTGGCTGGAGGTTTGGGGGGTGGGCCAGTACCTGTTCAATTTACTTTTTGGAAACAGTGAAAAATGTTGTGATATCCTGCATCCTCCAGGACATTGTATGATACACTGGGTGTGTAGTTTTGGAAAAAAATAGGACTACAGTAGAACTCCGTATAGCGATCGCCCCATACAGCGATGAAATCGCATAGCAATGAGGCTTGGAGGGGGGAGGCGTTCCGCATAATGACTGTTCCTATGGGAAAATCCATACAATGATTTTCCAATGGGAAAAACCACTTAGTGCCAAACATCGTTGTACGGTTTTTCCCATAGGTAAAATCGTACAGAATTTCCGATACGGAAGATCATACAACAACGAAAACCGCATAGCGAACATCTCCGTGGAATGGATTAAAATCACTATATGGAGTTCTACTGTACTTTATTTCAAAACTTGGATGGGTGGGGGCAGCCAGAATTTCTGCTACCAGTACTGGTGAACTGGTGCAAACCTACTGAAGACCACCATTGTATTTAGGGCTTTCTATGTTAATACCAAGACCTTGAATAGGGCACAGAAGTCTGCAGGTAACCAGTGCAGGTGGGCTAGGGTTGGGAAAAGATGATCACATATCTACAACTCTAACACTAGTCATGCATCTGTGTTCTGTGCTTGCTGCAGCTTCCATGTTGTCTTTGTAGGCAATGTGTCTTGATCAAACCCTGGACTGCCAAAATGAAGCCACTTTTTTCGCTTTGTCATCCAAATCCAAGTCATTGGTGCATGAATCTGGCAGCAATCGGCAGATTCTGTATCTCCACATCCACAATGCATGTTGTTGTCCGCCAACAGCCCTCACTTGAGCATGTTGGTCTTGCATTTAGGGACTCCAACCATCAGCCTATTCAGGGTCCTCCAAGTGACGTAGGGGAGGTTGAGGTCCTCAGCTATATCCTCCTTTACTGTTGTTCCTTGTCCAGTGAGCTCCTTCCTCCATCTTCTAATTTGGTTTTGCTCTTGCGTACCCTCAAGAATGAGAATTCTAAAGTAGTTACCTGAAATTCTCCAGGTGTTGAACTACAAAGACTGATAAAGGGGATGCCAAATCATGGGAAGCTCTTGCAAATTTTTGATTTGCAACTGGCCATGCTTGGCTGGAGAACTCTGGGAAACATAGTCCAAAAAATTACTTTTTCATTTCAAAAACAACCCTTTCAAGTTCAATTTGTTAGATCACTTTCCAAAACATAAAATCCAAAATACAAGGAAGAAATCTGGCTTTTGGTAACATTTTACAACAGGGTGGATTTGATTTAAATCTCTAGTCAGTAAAACTAGATTAAAATCATGGTTTTCTATATAAAAGGATCATTCTTGTTGGTATAATCTTAATATCAACTACCAGATGAAGGTTTCATTTTTAGAATAACTTTTCAGTTGGGTTGTACAGTTACATATAAAAAAGTACTGATTAAACAATTATTTGAAACATCATGGTAGATAATTATGAAATAGACCAGTTCTTGATATGCTGCTCAAAACAGTCCACTACAGAGTTCCATCTAACATCTTCTGCAAGTGTAAGCTTGATTACACCCATTATTTTCAGAGCTGTTGCGGCAAAATGATTAACACAGAAATATTTAGCAATCTTAACATTATTTAGTCTTCATGTTTGGAACACTGAGGTCTTTGGATAGGAAGTGACTCGCTTCAGCTGGTGGCCCAAGACATTCTCATTCTCAGGGACTGTTGGAGTCTCGGAGTGCCTCCCTTCCCTCCCGGCTGGGCTGCTGTGAGGAGGTCCAGTGTGACTGGTGGTGACAGTGTGACATATTCCTTTCTTACTCTTCTCAATTTCTTCTCATCTTGGATACATTGGCAGCATTGTCTGTAACCAAACTGCGTACTAGGCATTTGAATTTTTGTTCATGTATTACTAAAGCTTTTGCTGCCACTTCTTGTAAGCATTCAGCTATGTGTGCATTTCCTGAAGAAACTATTGTTTCTGCAAGAAAGACATTTCCATCTTCTTCTATCATACAACTACATGCAACAGAGCATTGTGGACATTACTCCACCCATCAAAACTTACATTAACAATGCTATCCAATTCTAGAGCTGTTGCACATTGTTGTGAAGAAGAGCCATGTGATCTCTTGCAAAAACAAATTCACAATTTTGAAAACTGAAATAATATCTTCTAGATAGAACAATTGCCCAATAATCTTACAGAAACCTCCAGAAGAGCATGGCATTGTGAATGGATTAATGTAATTCAGTCACCAAAAACATTGGATGAATATACAGCCTCAAGCTACATTATTCAAAACCTATCCTTAATTCATGACAAATAACCTTTGGACTATAATATATCTTAAATAAAAAACTATCTTTAGATAGAGTTTTCCTCAAAAAAGGATTTTATTTTAAAAATCCAATTTACATAAAAAAAAACCTTATTTAAATAAACAAAAGTCCTATTAAAAATTCAAATGTTTTGAATTTTTTTTTATAAAGAGAATTTATTTTTATCCAAAGAGGCAGCGGGTAAAACAGATAAACAAACAAATAAACATACAAATTTGTGTCAACTTTAAGAGAAATATACTATTTTAATATGATCTTTGATGGATTATAATCCAGACCCTTCTTTCAGAATTATTTCCTTGTATGTTGTGGTGTCTGTTGATTCTCTCTCTCTCTCTCTCTCTCTCACACACACACACACACACACAAACACAGGGATGGAGGGTTAATTATGATAGTACTCATGTTTTCAATGCAGTTGCTTGCACCAACATTACTTTTTGAGTATTCTTAAGGTAAAAAACAACAATTTATTTTAGAATTGGTTTTAAAAGGAAAATAGATTTCATCATGTCTGTGAAAAATATATCTGGATTTGTATAAACACAGAGAAGTGATACTCTGGATGTGGCTAGACACAAGACTGCAAACTCCTAATCAAGCTTCTCCAAGCATAAGAGTAGTTTAATATACTTCAGTTCCACCCTGCAACATTCTTCTTATTTAAGAAAAAGGTGTGGCTAGGTACAACACAGGAAGTTACAGAATGAGCTTTCCCCACTCAACAGTTGCCAAGACCTCAAGATCTTGCTTTTCATCACCTGTGCAGTTCCTCTGTCTCTTCTAGGGATGCTCTGACCTAGGCAAGTTGACTGCTTCATCGTCCATCATCAACATGAGAGGGAGAGCGCTCCTTCAGGAAATGATACTACTTAAGCTCTAGGGGACACCATGACCAGTTCAGCCAAAATTTCCAGCTTGCTTGTCAGCCAAATTTTTGCAACATGAGACTAATCAAGTGGGACTGCACATCAGACAACTAGAACTACAACAAAAATGCCCATTAGCAAGCCATAATTATATGGAGAAAATATTTATATTGGAGGCTCTAATTGTGTTTTAACTAATGCAAGTTCTATGTGTAAATTTTTTTTTCCACTTAGAAGCTACAAAATGCCTTAGTCCTGATGGCACAGTGGTTAATTTAATTTAATTTAATAGATTTATATACTGCCCTATCCAATGGGCTCTGGGCATTGTACACAAGTTAAAATCAATGTAAAGCAATTAAAAACCCTTAAAAACATAGCAATATTACCACCACCACCACCACCGGCTATGCCATTTACTATCTAAAAACAAATATAAAATCTACAAAACCTTAACATTAAAAAATTAATTACAGGAGGGGGGAGCCTCGGATGAGCCAAAAAGGGGAGCTTGTTGACAATCCCGGCCCCCAGACCCATTTTGCCAACCACATCTTCAATTCTTTCCTATGATAGCAACTGGGCCTGGAGGCGTAGTTCTACTGGGAGGAGGTTCCATGGTGTGGGGGCTGTCCTGCAACCAAAGTTTGTGAGTTCCGTCCTGACCAGGGATCAAGGTTGGCTCAGCTTTCCATCCTTCCAAGGTGGATAAAATGAGTACCCAGCATGTTGGGGGCAAAATGCTAATTAATTTGTGAACTGCCCAGAGAGTGCTCTAAACGCAATGGGACTGTATATAAGTGTGATTGCTTTTATACAATACACCCTGCTTAGGACCAAATGAGATGTGGTATGATCCATGCAATTAGCAATTCCTGGAGTGCAGGGAAAGTAAATTGCAGATGCAGGGATATCACCTAAACTAAGATTCTGGCATGGGGCCTGATGGTGGTCCAAATCCAGAATCAGCCTTGTACACTTGTTGTCTCATTGGGAAAAATCTATTTATTTATTTATTTATAATTCAAATTTCTATGCTGCCCAATCAGGCGAACCCGACTCAGGGTGGCTCACAACAGGATTAAAACATACATATTAAAAACAATTAAAACCCCAACATACCCACCCACCTATTAAAAACTAACTACATTAAAACTGCCTGCATTAAAAAGATGGGGGGGGGCCCTTCATTTTATAAGCCAATAAGCGGGGACCACTCTTACATCTGGGCCCCACACCTGCCCCGCCAACCAGATTTTAATTCTTTTCTGAAAGGCAGCAGCTCCGTCTGCTCCCGCAACTCTACTGGCAGGAGGTTCCACAAGGCCGGTGCAGACATGGAAAAGGCCCTACTTCATGTGCCAGAGAGGCGGGCCCCTCTGGAAGATGGAACAATTAGAGATCCCCTCCAGTCCGCTCTGGTTGGACGGACAGACACTCTTGGGATGATACGGTCTCTTAGGTATCCTGGCCCACTACCATGTAGGGCTTTAAAGGTCAAAACCAGCACCTTGAATTGCACCTGGAGACAAACTGGTAACCAGTGCAACTCCCGAAACAATGGTGAGGTGCGAGCATAATGCCCGCACCCCATCACCACCCAGGCTGCCGCATTCTGCACCAGCTGTAGCCTCCGAATGGTTGTCAAGGGCAGCCCAATGTAGAGCGCATTGCAATAATCTAGCCTGGAGCTCATATTTTATCCAACGGAATTATTCTCCCACATACCAATGCAAACAGTAGACATGAGAAGGGTGTTAAAAATTAATGCTCTGGTCACCTCTAGACCAGATTATTGCAATGCGCTCTACATGGGGCTGCCCTTGACGACCATCCGGAGGCTGCAGTTGGTCCAGAATGCGGCTGCTCGGTTGGTGATCGGGTGTGGCCGTTATGCTCGCGCCTAACCACTGCTTTGGGAGCTCCACTGGCTTCCAATTTGCCTTCGGGTGCAATTCAAGGTGCTGGTCATTACCTTTAAAGCCCTATATGGTAGTGGGCCAGGATACCTAAAAGACCGCATCGCCCCAAGAACGTCTGTCTGTCCAACCAGAGTGGACCGGAGGGGCTCTCTGCTTGTACCATCTGCTAGAGGGGCCCATCTCTCTAGCACAAGAAGGAGGGCCTTCTCTGTGTCCACTCCAGCCCTATGGAACCTCCTGCCAGTGGAACTAAGGCTGCAGATGGAATTGCTGCCCTTCAGAAAAGATCTGAAAACATGGCTGGCGGGGCAGGTGTGGGGTCATGAAGATGGCGTGACCCCCACCTGCTGGTTGGTTTAATATCAAAGTAATCTTCCACTTTTTAATGTGTGGGGGTTTTAGCGGGGGTAATTTGTTTTAATGGGGTTGTTCTTGTTGTAAGGATTTTAAGATTGTATGCCACCCAGAGTCTTTGTGAGTTGGCCGGCTATATAAATATGAATATAAATAAATCTTGCCTGATCCTGAGTCAGATCCTTGGTCTATCTAAGGACTTAAACCACTTGTTCCTCAAGCCCACTTAGTTCATACTAAATGGCAGTGATTTTCCTGGATATCCCAAAAACCAAGAAAAACAACAGCCATGTGGGCCTTGTATACAGTTCAAGAACAAGGGGGAATTCTTGCTTCTCAGATAGCTTTTGACTCCACATGGATCATCATCATACTGAGCACCAGAAAGATGAGAGCAGTGCGGAAGAGACACAAATGTTCCAAAAAGAATGGTCAGATGAGACCGGACTCCGTAATTAAAAGCAAGTTTTAAAACAGGGCCTGAAAATCCAGGTCAGAGATAACTCTTTCAGATTTTACCTCAGGGGGTGTGGACTGGAATGTCTGTAAGAACAACATCTTTCTCTGAACTCTAGAGAAATTTGGCGGCATTTGTCTTATCATCTCTAAACTAAATTGGCTTATCAACTGTAAACTAAATGCTATCCCAACTTCTCTGATATAGAGTTTATCATCTTTCTGTCTGCTTCTATTCCCAGCTAAAAGGAAATGTGTGTTTCAATATAGGGGGGACAGAGTGACAATGAATGACTGGCAATTTAATTGAGAGAGCCTAATCCTGCTGGACAGCGCTGCATCTTCGGCTTTGAAACAGAGATGAGCACTGCACCCTAGAGTCAGATACGGGTGGCTTTCGAGCAAGGGAAACCTTTACCTTTAATCCTGCTGGACTGCAGTGGCTCAAGTGGTTAAGACCCTGAACTTGCTGACTGGAAGGTCGGAGTTCGATTCCCAGGTACTGCATGGTGGAGTGAGCTCCCATCTCTGTCCAAGCTCCTGCCAACCTAGCAGCTCGAAAGCAAGAAATTGCAAGTAGATAAATAGGGACTACTTCGGTGGGAAGGTAAACAGTGTTGAGGTATGCCTACCACATGTCCATGGAAATGTCTGCAGACACAGACAGCACTGGCTCTTTGGCTATAAACAGAGATGAGCACTGAACCCTAGAGTCAGATATGACTGGCTTTCAAGCAAGGGCAACCTTTATCTTTACCTAATCCTCAACAATAGAGGTAACATCTGAAGCCCACAGTTCTGCCCCAAGTCTACAGCTCCCACTCTGAAACTTGCTTTAGGCCAGTTGTTCTCAACCTTTTTTGGCCATGCCCCACCTGAGCATCTCTAAAATCCCGATTTTGCTGCCCCCATGACATATAATTCTTACTATCCAAAAAGTGAACTCCTATTAACATGGAAGAAGCCTAAAAGGCCATTCACTGTCAATAACTCATTCTCAAATTGCCTGCCTTAAAAATCAAATTACTTCCCTGTGGAACATGTGCCCCATGTTGGGAACCACAGCTTTAGGCAAATAACCTATACCTACGCATGTTACCATGATTTTTCAAACTTTTGTGTTTCTTCTGCACTGTTGCAGCTCAGAGATGCTCAGCCTGAAGAAGATCCATGCATGGTCAAAAGCTAGCTAAAATTTGTAACTATTTTATTAGTCTAATCAAAGTGTCACTCATCTTTGCCTAGAGATGGCAGCCACTAAAATAATTTCATGTCAGAAATTATTCTGGGTTGAAAGGATGTTTTGCTGGAGAAACTCCGCTCAGTGGACGCCCGATTGGGGCTCTTTTCATGTCCCCAAGATCTTTCCACACCAAAGTGGCCCCTATTTATCTACTTGCAATTTCTTGCTTTTGAACTGCTATGTTGGCAGGAGCTGAGACAGAGACGGGCACTTAATCCATCATGGGTTTCAAAATGCCAACTTGTAGCCTTCCAGCTAACAAGGCCAGCTTCTTAACCGCTGAATCACCACAGCCCTGCCAGCCACTGAACTGGGAATATTATTCATTATCAAACTGCAAGAGACCCCATAGGAGGCAGAGTAGGGAAGACCTCCATACCCAAACCACTGAGCTGCCTAGCAGTTTTCCTACATGTGAAGTAGATGCTCCACTAGACCTCTAATACTTTCCTATATAGGCCATTATCCAGGATGTTCCAGCTGTAGTTAAAGGCCATTCCAGGAATGAACACTCCCTGGACCTACCTTTTAAATAGAGTAAAGATTGAATTTGGGCTTTTATACATGCAAAGCATCCCCTAGTAGAGTGATGAAAAGTCACTTTTTTGTACTATAGCTCTGCAAAGCTCACAGCCAGCATGGCCAGTAGTAGGTTCATGAAGCTATTATCAAAATAAGTAACTTTTCCAACTCTGTACTCTCATCAGTTCCTTTGGTCATGTACTACAGTAATTTTAAGGCACTGAGTAAATCTGTGAACAGAATCTGTCAGACGATCTAGCAATAATCCCTGTGACCTACACATTTCTGGTGAAGCATGCATGGAGCCTCTAAAATAAGGCTCATTATGTTGATGTAAGCAAGTACAAACCTGACAGGCAATTGAGCCAATGAAGCAGGCAGACCATCATGCAAGGATGGGCAGTCAGAGAGGAACTTTGTTGGAACCTGAACAACAGGTTGTTCAGTCAGATGAGCCAGGAGATGAGCAAGATTAGGTTGTACTCTGTTGGTCCTTGAGCTTATAAATTGCTAGGCACAATGTTGCCTTCTCACCCAGGAAAGCAGGATTGGAGAGCAGTCAACAGCAACTCATTTCAACTAGTTATGTTTATGAAGGACACAACTGGGTGCTGTTCGGAGCAAAGAGAGGCAGGCTGGAGGGAGAATTGGACCCTAAGGTGCCTTCTACATTTTTGTATACATTCAAGATAAACATGAATGAGTTATTTCAAATAGCAGCCATCCTGTAAGCAAATGCACTTGCAAATAGGTGCCTCACCTTACTTTTGGAGACAGGAATGAGTAGTGACTTCTTCTTCTTCCATGTCTAGGCCAGATGTGAAACTTCCAAAATGAAGCCACCTTTTGGTGAGCTCATTCTACAGTCCCTTTTGCCTGACCTAGTATGAGAAATATTAGCTGGCACAAGACGGTTGCCATTGCCGGGGTTTTTACAGGTTGGCATATTACCTTGCTATTTTTAATGCTTGACAGGGCCTTGAATGGGAGTATGTTGGGAACCAGAGAGTGGATGGGGTACCATTTGCTAAAGCAGTTCCTACTCTGCCTTGGGAATGCACTGTTCTCTGTGCAAAAGTTTAGGCTCTGGTTGTGTGTGAGGCTATTCCAGTAGTGTTTCACAAAGGCTGAAATTACACTGACAAGCAGAAACACTGCACCAGCCTCCGAGGAGGTGGGATCAGTTTCCCAATCTTTGGTTCTTGGACGTCAATTCCCAGAAGCCTAAGTCAGTACACTGGCTGATCAGTGCTTTTGGGAACTGAAGTCCAAGGACCAAAGTTTGGGAAACACTGGCGGGATGAACCTGGCATGAATGCTTAAAATCTAGAAATAAGACATATGTACTACGCTACCAACTAAAATAAGATTTTGCTATTCTTGTGGAAAACAGTATATTATCATTTATTAGGAGAAATAGCTAGAGAAGGAATCCTCAACCTGCGGCTCGCAGATCAGATGTGGCCCACAGCACCATTTCATGTGCCCTCCCCCACTTCCACCACACGAGGAAGTTTCATGTGGTGGACGAAGGACAAAATGGCTGTCCGGCCCTCAAAGTTGTCTGAGGGAGCATGACCTGACCACCGGCTTTAAAAGGTTGAGAACCCCTGAGCTAGAGCATTCTTCAAATTGGCACAGTTCATTAAGCTAAAGTTGTGTGTCATGCACTGCTTACTCTAGAACAGGGTTCCTCAAACTTGGCTCTTCAGATGTTCTTGGACTTCAATTCCCAGAAGCCCTAATCAGCAGGAGTGCTGATTTGTTATTGTTCAGTCGCACAATCAATTCCAACCCTCTGTGACCCAATGGACCATTGACCTCCAGGCACTCCTGTCCTCCACTATTCTCTTCAGCCCACCCAGCTCTGTGCCCACTGCATCTACAATACCATCCAGCCATCTCATCTTTGGCCACCCCTTCTTCTTTTGCCCTCCACATTTCCCAGCATCAAGGCCTTCTCAAGTGAATCCTCTCTTCTCATTTGATGTCCAAAGTATTTTAGCTTCGTCTTTACTATTTGACCTTCTAAGGAGCAGTCAGGGTCGATTTCTTCTAAGATTGACCTATTTGTTCTCCTCGATGTCCAGGGGACTCTCAAAACTCTCTTCCAACACCACATTTCATAGGCGTCTATTCTTCTGCGCTCAGCTTTCCTAATGGTCCAGCTCTCACAACCATACATTACCACTGGGAATACCATTGCCTTGATGTCTCTACTTTTCACTATGTTCACCAGGTTTCTCATAGATTGTCTCCCAAGCATCAGTCACCTTTTTATTTCATGGCTGCAATCTCCATCTGCAATTATCTTGGATCCTAAGAAAGTAAAATCTGTCACTACTTCTACTTCTTCCCTGTCTATTTTCCAGGGACTGATAGGGCCTGTTGCCATCATCTTGCTTTTCTTGATGCACTCTCTTCTTTCAACCTAATCAGGAGCTTCTTTAGGTCTTCCTCACTTACTGCCATTAGGGTGGTATCTGCATATCTCAAATTGTTGATGTTTCTCCCAGCAATTTTGATCCCATATTGTGATTCCTCCATCCCTGCATTGCGCATTATGCAGGGATGGAGGAATCACAGCACCTGGAGAGCTCCCTGGTGGCTCAGTGGGTAAAAGCACTGTGCTTGGAGACCTAAAAGACAAGGTTCGATTCCCCATGAGCTGCACAATAGGGAACATGAAAGGTGCTTCTTTCAGGCGTCCCCTGCAAAAATCCTTTCAACCCAGAGTAAATCTCTGACACGAAAACAACAATCTGGTGAGCCAGGTTTGAGGAACCCTGCTCTAGAACATTCCCACTGGGTTTAACTGGGCAAACTCACTGGGATTAGCTGTTGCCTATTTTGCCAGATGCAACAGGACATGAGGAAAACTTTATTCAGTATGAAGAACATGCATATATTTGTGGACCCTGGAGAATTTTCTTCTTGTCTGGAGTGTCGGGAAAAGTACAGGAGACACATTGCGCGTATTGAAAAGAGAAGATTCCCTTATCGCAAACGCTGCTCCAGGAAAGATTTGCCATCATCAAAGCCGCATTATTAAACCCTTTCTTCAGGCAATCATTAAATTATTCACAGTTCTTCTAAGGCTGGCTAGATCTCCGCCTTACACTAAGTTTTCTTGGTTGCCTTCAGTTGCATTTTGCTCCCTTGGAATTTCGGGCAATACTGGAATAAGTATGTTGCACTCTCTGCCCAACGTATGTACATGTATGAAAGAGAGAGAGAGAGAGAGAGAGAGAGGATTCCCAGAATGTACCCCGAACAAAAATTGCCAGAGAGGGGATTCTGGACGTTGTAGTCAAAAAGTAATTTTCCCAAGTTTCGCCAGATTTTCCTTCCTGTGCCCACCACCCGATTAGAGGAGGGGGCACTAACTTAACACCGAGGTAGCAAGGTTTCGAATTCAGCCACGGTGTGTGTGTGTGTGTGTGTGTGTGTGTGTGTGTGTGTGTGTGTGTCAAGCTCGGCGCGACGAACGTCTGAAAGGGCAACCCGTGTCTGTGGTCCGTCGGCTCCCATCATGTTTGCTACCGGGAAGGGAGGGGGGAGGAGAGTTGTTCAGAAATCCGTCCCAGTCTCTCTAAATACTGTGTGTGTGTGTGTGAACACAGTGAGTACAGGTATAATTATTTCTCTCTATCGCTTCCCAACCTGCAACACCTCAGCAAAGGTAAAGGTCGCCCTTGCTCGAAAGCCAGCCAGCCGTATCCGACTGTAGGGTTCAGTGCTCATCTGTTTATAACCTCATCTGTTTATGAAGCCAGCGCTGGTCTGTGCGCCTACAGACGTTTCCGTAAACACAGGCATGATGCCTCAATCCCGCAGTGCACGGAACGCCGTTTACCTTTCCCACCGAAGTGGTCCCTACTTATCCGCTTGCCATTTCTTGCTTTCGAACTGCGAGGTTGGCAGGAGCTGCTGGGGGCAGAGACGGGAGCTCACTCCGTCGTGCAGTACCCGGGAATCAAACTCAGCGAGTTCAGCGTCTTAGCCACTTGAAAAAAAAAACAGGCTTGCAATGAACATGGGTTGATGTGCTTTTCTGCCCCTCCTTTACTGCTGTCTTCGACCGGTAAATGAAGCCTCTGTATTATTTTTTAAAAATTTTTATTTCCAGGCGATCCCACCCTCTCTTCGTCTGTGTCTTGCATCCCGAAGCTGTTCCCAAGCTTACACCTGAATGAGTGCCAAATATTTCTCTTCTCCCCCCCCTCCCCCCCCCCTCATGGGGCTATATATAGGGAGGCTTCTGCACGGATTGCTCCAGTAGTTGCAGACAAGGCGGCAGCAGCAGCAGCAGCAGCGGCGGCGGAGGGCAATCTAAGCAAGCAGTCCGCCGGTGCCGCGCTCCCGTGTGAAGCCATGCTCCCTTCTGCCCTGCTCCACCTGGCCGCCCTTCTGCTCGCCTGCCTGCTCCCCAAGAGCTGTTGGGCTTTTAAGAACGATGCGACCGAGATCCTGTATTCTCACGTGGTCAAAGCCCTGCCCGCCACTAGCAGTAACAGCGACAATAACAACAACAACAGTACCTTGAATCAAGCCCGGAACGGAGGCAGGCACCCCGGCTTCGATCGGAGCAGTAAGTACTACTGGGAACTGCACCCCCTATCTAGTCTTAAAGGTCTCCCTTGCTCCAAAGCCAGTCGTATCCGACTCTAGGGTTCAGTGTTCATCTGTTTCAAAGCCGACGTTTTCGTGGTCATGTGGCAGGCATGACTAGACACCGGTCCAGAGCGCACAGAGTGCTGTTTACCTTCCCAGTTCCCACCGAAGTGGTCCCTATTTATCTACTTGCAATTTCTTGCTTTCAAACTGCTAGGTTGGCAAGAGCTGGGACAAAAGACGGGAGCTCATTCCGCCGTCCTGCAGTACTCGGTAATCGAACTGCTGACCTTCCGCCTCCCAGTCAGCATCTTAGCCACTCAGCCCAGTCAGCATCTTAGCCACTTGAGCCACTGCAGCCCAGTCAGCATCTTAGCCACTGCAGCCCAGTCAGCCCTTAGCCACTTGAGCCACTGCAGCCCAGTCAGCATCTTAGCCACTTGAGCCACTGCAGCCCAGTCAGCATCTTAGTCACTTGAGCCACTGCAGCCCAGTCAGCATCTTAGCCACTTGAGCCACTGCAGCCCAGTCAGCATCTTAGCCACTTGAGCCACTGCAGCCCAGTCAGCATCTTAGTCACTTGAGCCACTGCAGCCCAGTCAGCATCTTAGCCACTTGAGCCACTGCAGCCCAGTCAGCATCTTAGCCACTTGAGCCACTGCAGCCCAGTCAACATCTTAGCCACTTGAGCCAATGCAGCCCCTTATCAGATTTCTCAAATATCTAGCTTTCTCCCTCGCTGAAAAGAAAATTCCCAGAAGTTAATTTCAGTTGGTCATCAAGGATGCATTATTGACCCTTGAGATCTACATCTCAAGGTCTCCTCCTCTAAACTCGATTCTAAGAAATTATGATGGTGGTGGTATAATAAGAATAATTTTATGTCAGAAATTATTCTGGGTTGAAGGGATTTTTGCTCAGGGGATGCCCAAATGAGGCTCCTTTCATGTCCCCAAGAACTGGGACAGAGACGTGTGCTCAAACCACCATGCAGTACCTGGGTCTCGAACTGCCGACTTGCCGCCCTTCCAGCTAACAAGGCAAGCTTCTTAAGCACTGAGCCACAGCAGCACCATGGTGGTGGTGAAGAGGATGGTAAAACACCAACAGCAAACCTGTACTGTATCTGAATCATTCAAGCAAGTGGCAATATGTGGAATTCCACTCCGCCAAAAATCCTTTCTTAATCAGAATAGTCTATTAAAGCTGTTTGCTGTTTTAGGTAATAAATCACTCACCACCACAACAAAATCAGATTTCTGCTGCTGTTTTGCAGTGGAGAAATGGAACTGTTTGTTGGATGGAGCCAAGGCTTGTGGGCAAGAGCTTAGAAAAGTTACTTTTCTGACCTGCAACTCCCCAAACACCAGCCAAAGCCAAAGAACTATCAACACCGGGCCCCCACCCCCACCCATGGCAGTGGTTCCAGTGTTGGAGCTGGATTGATGGCATCTGAACATGGAGCGGAAGATTATTTATTTATTAGATTTCTATGTCGTTCATTCTAGTGAAACAACAGAAAAAGACAAGCCCGCCCTCCCCACTAGCGACAACATGTCATTTATAAAAATGTAAGCCACAAAACCTTGGGTCTGAATTAAAAACCTAAAGAAAATCACTCATTAAGGGGAGATATGTTGTAACAGGGGTGTCTATGTAGTGTCTGTTTTTAAACATAGATGGATGGATAGATACTAAATTATAGTACAGAAACTAAATTGGTGATTTTTTAAAAAGTGGTAGCCATGTTAGTCTGTGCAAGAACATCAGAGAGTAAGCAAAACAAAAAGACCAAAACGTTGTGGCACCTTAAAGACTGTTGTATTTTAATGTTGCTGTTCTATGCTGGTCTTGGACTGTAATAAAGATTTGATTGGTATTTTAATGTTCGTTTTCGTGGGCCAAATCCACTCCCGTCAGATAGAAGAGTGAGACTTCACGGCATCAATTGATATACATCAGGTACAGAGGCACACAATGGTTTTGGCTAGCATAACAGATAAGTTTACAAATCCACGTGACTCTGTACCCGATGCGTATAAATTGATGCCCTGAAATCTCACACCTGTTTGATGGAGTGGACTTGATCCACGAAAGCGAACATTAAAATGCAGCAGTTACTCTTTAAGGTGCCACAACAGTTTTTGTCTTTTTGTTTTGTTTATTCTCTGATAAGCGGGTGAGGGTGCATTTGTTTTGGCACTCTCTTCGTTCCCCTGTCAGGAGCAATTTGAGATGGTGTGCTCATTTTCTGTATAAATTCTTCACTAGGAACTTAGTTCAGGAGGGGGGGGGATGCTTTCTGCAACTCTTTGCTCTTGACCTCATGCCTTTTCATCAGCATCAGGTTTCTGTGCTGCTTCGCAAAGCTAACATTTACCTCCAGCAGCCAGGCTTTGATTTTGTTCCAGCTTGGTGTTTTACTTCCTGATTTGGCACTTAACTTGTTTAAACTCCTTTAGTCTATATAAACAAACAGGTTCACAACCTACCTGGAATCTTTGCTCAAACATGCCTTTCAAAATGCGCGCGCGCGCACACACACACACACACACACACACACACACACACACACACACACACACACACACACACACACACACACACACACACACACACACACACACACACACACACACACACACACCCTTGCCTTGCATTCCTGGTTGGATTTTGGCTCAGAAATCCATTAGCAACTAGCAAAGCTTTGGGCTGGCTGCAGCCAGCACTCATCAGCTCCAAAAGGTGCACAAAGATCATTGATTTAGTATGAGCACCTATATCTCTAGAAGCAAAAGATGTTGGTGATCAATTTTTCAGCAAAAACAAGTGGTTTGAATATGTAGCAAACATCTTGCCAATGCAAGTTTACCAAAACAGCCAGGTAGGCACTCAATCGTCAGCAAACTATGATCATAGGTCACCTTTGCTTGAAAGCCAGTCGTATCCAACTCTAGGGTACAGTGCTTATCTCCATTTACAGCCAAAGAGCCAGAGTCGTCTGCAGACGTTTCCATGGTCATGTGACAGAAAGCTGCTACCTTCCTACTGATTCTAACCCTATTTATCTAGTTGCAATTTTTTAGCTTTCGAACTGCTAGGTTGACAGGAGCTGGGACAGAGACAGGAGCTCACTCTGTCATGCAGCATTCAGGTCTCGAACTGCTAGCCTGTCAACTTTCCAGTCATTAAGTTCAGAATCTTAACCACTAAGCCACCGCAGTCCCTTAACTGTGATCATGCCCCCCCCCCCCAACAAAGAATGCTAAACATGCATACATTAGACTTTCCAAAAGGCAGATAACTCAAAGGTCTAGCTACTTTCTTCTGCATGCATTCCTGAGCCAGGTGCAGGATGTAAACGTGTATCGGAATTGTTCAAGCAAGTGGCAATACGTGGAATCCCACTTCACCAAAAATCCTCTAAATCAGAATAGTCTATTAAAGCTGTTGCTGTTTTAGGCAATAAATCACCCGCCACCACACCAACAAAATGGGACTTTTCTGCTGCTGCTTTGCAGTGGAGAAATTTAAAATAAAATTTAACCATTTGTTGTAAACAGCCAAGGCTTGTAGGCAACAGAGCTTAGAAAAGTTACTTTTCTGACCTGCAACTCCCCAAACACCAGCCAGCATGGGTTCTGAGAATTGTAGTCCTAGAAGTAACATTCTCTTCTCCATATTCAACATCAGGTACTGAAGGAGGGCTACATGGAGTGTGTTTTTTTTTAAAATAGAAAAATAGAATAGTACAAAAATATAATACACATAGTTTGTGTAAAACCAGTTACTCTGGGGGGAGATGGGCAGATTTGATGGCCTATATCATTGATGGCGAACCTTGGCACTCTAGGTGTCCTTGGACTTCAATTACCAGAAGCCCAAGTCAGCACTCCTGCTGATCAGGACTTCTGTGAATTGAAGTTCAAAAACATCCAGAGTGCCAAGGTTTGCCATCACTGGCTTATATGGTTACAAAAAAGAACTTTTCCAGAATGACTCCAATGTAGCCCTCCATTATTTAATCATGTAATTACAAAGTACCTGTTTGCATGTGTGTGTCTTTTAAAAAGTTCTTCAAATCTGTTGTGCTGCAAAGCAAAAAGGGAAAACCAAAATATCATCAGGGGTGTGGAGCGTTTCATTGTTAACTATAATTCTATTTGGATCACAGCACAGTAACCAGAGAGGAGGTATAAGAGCAGAAGATGGTATTTATGTTCAAATTCATGCTGTGCTCATTTTCAAAGGGATAATTATTAAAATAAAGACTTGTGCTTACTTCAGTGAGGATATCTACAGGCACAAACATGCCTGCCTTTGCAAATACTGTACTTCAGCAAGTTGGTAGGATGTCAGATGTCTGTGGGGGGAAATGAAATAACATTGCCTCAGGTTTTAGAGTCTTACTTGTTTTGAGAAAGGCTGTTTGTAAACAATGTGACAACAAAATAAGACTGTTCCTTAAAGAATATTTTAATTTAGAGGGCAGTTATAGAAATATGGATTTCGAAAAATCTTTCTCAGAACTAGCAGTATTTTCCCTTGAAGATAACATGCAAACATTAGCTTATTACAGGTTATTTGAAAGACGGCATGTTAATTTTCTAAGCTACCCAACCAACACACATAGAATATTCATTCTAACCCAATAAATATATTGGAGCAGATCTATCTTGGATCAAGGTAACACTCTTTATGAAAAGCAGGGAGATGAAAGGGAGCCATTTAACATGAAATTACTTCTGATACCATCAGTTGCTGAGGCAGTATTAATATTCTTATTCACTTAGGAGCATTCCAATTTGCTGTCATACAGTTTTCTCTTGGATGCTACATTCAGTCATACAGGTTAGGACTGGAGCGACAAGTACAAGCCGATTATTAGAACCCAACCTTGGCAGGGCTACAAGGTACAGCATTTATGGATATAGCAAACAATCATCTAGGCTAGGGCATCCAGAAGAGATTTGTTGATCAAAAAGGAATAAAAAAATACATTATTATTTATTTATAGCATTTCTATGCTGCTTTTCATATAGAAATCTCAAAAACACATTACAATAATACACTTCACCAATTCAGACAGTGATCTTCATACACACTATCCTTCAGCTGCTGAAACCAAGTAACATGATCAGAGCACTTAATGTCAGCTTGAGTGAAGGCTCTGCTTAGGATATTTTCCCTTCCAAATAGGCTGGGAGAAGAATACTGCTGCCTGCCTGGATATGCAATAAGAGGTGAGGGATCAAGGAAGATCCCAGTGGCTTTCTCTGTGATAGAAGTCTTTTGCAATTTTTCTAATTATGGATGCAGCCACTACTACTAACCTCTTGTCATTCCTGCCTAATGTGTTAAATTGTGTGTGAGAGAGTAGACTACACATAAACTGTCCTTGTATAAGTAGAGAGCAGCATTATAAGAGAGAGGACCACTCAATGAATGAATGTTAACATGTATGTTCTACCATCATCTAAATGCTAGGGCCACCATGTCCAATACTGTGCCTTTGTTACCTATTTTCTATGAGAAAACAGGTGTAAATGATTGGAATGTGAACATTGATGTCAATGTTCTGTGTCTTTGACAGGTCGTGTTCAAGTTGGCTGCCGGGAGCTGAGGTCTACCAAATATATTTCAGATGGCCAATGTACTAGCATAAACCCTCTGAAAGAGTTGGTGTGTGCCGGAGAGTGCCTGCCTTTGCCAGTGCTGCCTAACTGGATCGGAGGAGGCTATGGATCCAAATACTGGAGCAGAAGGAGTTCCCAGGAGTGGAGGTGTGTCAACGACAAAACCCGCACCCAGAGGATCCAGCTTCAGTGTCAAGATGGAAGTACAAGAACCTACAAAGTAACTGTGGTTACAGCATGCAAGTGCAAAAGATACACCAGGCAACACAATGAATCTAGCCATAACTTTGAAGGACCCTCTCAAACAAAGCCAGTACAACATCATAAAGAGAGGAAAAGAAACAGCAAGTCCACAAAGCATTCCACAAGTTAGAACTCAGCCATTCATCTGAAGAGTTGAACTTATCAGTGATTACCTGCTTTAGGGATATCATCATCCAACACAATCCTGTCACACCATAGTTGCTTCTCAGTTGAGTGTATGTACACTTTTACAGCTTTGACCAAACTCCAAAGGGCATTCTGTGCATAATTACATTTTGGTTTTTTGCTGATCATCTTTATTTTCAAGATGAGCGATATGCCTACAGTATAGATTATACTGGAAACAAATAGTTGTTGCTGTGGACATATGATAAATTTTATATTTTTGTAGAAAGCTGATGTTGTGAGATTTTATGGGCACACATTCTTGATCAAGTATTTTATCAAGATCTCATATGTTCCATTTAAAAGGAGGCAAATGCTTTGCTTTTCAATAGTGAAACAAAAACAATATGCATGCTAATTCTTCTCTTTCACACAAATAGTGGCATCAGTATATTACAAAAGAAAAAACCAAAATATGCATTAGAGCGAAAAGGTATCTTTGAGCAAAAGCTATTTATTTGTCTGTAATTATTTAATGAGCTTCTATGTGTTTTCTATTTTTTAAGATGCCTGTTATGTCTTAACACTTCCTCCAACATCAAAGTATTTTCCTATGATTTGTGGTCAAAGTGGAATATACATTTTGTAGATAATGTAAAATATACTTTAACCTCTGCAGTTTTTAAAATTTTCATTTTCAACTCAAGTTAAAAAAATTGAAAAATGCTTTGTAAATATATTGTAAAATACATTTGTATTTTTTTAAGTGTGCAGTTAAAAAGTAGACCTTAACATTGGTTTCACCCATTTTTAATAAAAACAACAATACAATAACATTAGTACTGGCTTTTGTTTTATGATTATTCTGTGGGTCTTGGCTCCATCGATACAGTCCCTTTCTCATATTGTGCAAACCTTTTTGGAAGGGATATGTTAGGCAAAGATGGGGAAACCTCCTTTTTCGGACAACAGGTTACATCAGCTAGTATGGCCATTAACCATGTTGTTTGGAAAGTAGTCTGAAAGCTTTGTTCATAAAAATTTCCATTTATGACTTTAGATGGGCTGGATAGATAGATGTTACAGCACATGTGACACTTCTGTGGGCAACATCAACATATATCTATTAATGGCAGGAGGCATACAACAACTTTCAGGTTGATTTAGAGTAATGTTATTCTGATTTAGGAAACAGAAAGGAGACAATAAGTCATAATAATATAAACACAGAAAACAGTACTATTTAAAAAGACTGGTTTTTATGTCATACAAGTAGTAGATAGGGATATACTGACAGATTCCTGGTCTTATTTCCAGCAGATTAGGAACAGCTTCAGGCTTTCATTTGTTTAGTAACAGCAACAACTAAATGATTCCCCAGCCCCATAATTAGGCATCTTCCATGAAGATAATCTTGGAAAGAAAACCAGGAGTGGAGAACTGAACACTCACAAAAATCCAATCTTAGTTTTAGATTACAGTCAAACCTCTACATACAAATTGAATTCGTTCTTCGAGGTTGGTTTTATCTTGAAAAATTCTTATCTTGAATTTCCCATAGGAATGCATTGAATTTCTTATCTTGAAAAAATTCTATTAAAAATTCTTATCTCAAACTTGTTTTTTCCTGAGATTTCTGGATGTATCTTGAGTTTTTCTTAAGTCAAGCTGTTATCTCAAGGTTTGACTGTACTTGATTGCAACAAGGGTATATTGTAAACTGGGATGTCTGGTCCAACTCAGTCATGATGAGCCATCTGTAGACTAAATTGAAACATTTCCTGAAGAACAGCTTTGGTGATAGGAATCTGCAAATGATTCAGGACCATAGTACTGTACAAAGAGGGCTTTAAGGCTTTCTTAATGTGCCTTGTTCGTATCCCAAACAGTTTGCATCCAAAAGAGCAGCAAAGAACTATCAACACTGCCCCAATCATGATGCTGTGAACTAAAGGGAATATTCATCATTGATGGTATGCAAATTAAGCAATTAAACAACAAATGTTTTAAGGCATGTAAATGAAATTAATTCCAGTACAGTGGAACCTCATACATCAATCGCCCTGTATAGCAACAAAATCGCGTAACAATTAGGTTTTGAAAAACAAATGGCATCCCGCATAACAATCTTCCCTATGGAAAAAATCGTACAACAATTTTTCAATGAGAAAAGCAGCATAGAAAAAAAATTGTTGTACAATGCATCCCATAGGGGAAATCACTATACGATGCATGCATCGTATAGCAATTGTTTCATACAACGAGCCCCATGGAAGGGATTAAAATCGTTGTATGAGGTACCACTGTACTTAATAGCATTTAACAGTACAGCAGGACCCCGTATAACGAATGCCTCTTACAGCAATTAACTCGTACAACGATGAGGATTTGAAAAAAACATTGTGCCCCAAATAATAACTGAAATCGTTATACGATGCAATGCATCTCTATGGGAAAAATTGTACAACTTTTGTTGTTGTTGTACGATTTTCCCGAGATAATTGTTGCATGATGCATCCCATAGGGATAATCGCTATGCAATGCATGCATCGTATAGCGATTAAACTGTACAACGACTAGCCCCGCGGAATAAATTAAAGTTGTTATACAGGGTTTTACTATATTTGAAATTCAGCCAGGGTCCAAAGCCATAAAACCAGTTACACTATCTTGAAAATGAATTAGGCAAAGGCCTGGGTACTAGAAGTGGACATGCTTAGCCTTGGTAAAAGGAGAATGAGAGGGGATGTGATGACATTCTTCAAAGAATCAAATGCTCATAGTTTTTGCATCTTTGCTTATGCTTTGCCTCTACAGTTGTCAGGATTGTATCTTTCAAATCTCAGCTTACATCTCTATGTTCTCCAATGTGAAATATAAGAAACTTAAAAATGATTTCACACATTTAATTCAGTAATGAGTGGGGAAAATACTTTTCATTGGAGGCTTCTCTTCCAATGGCTGAATTAAGGGCTCAGAAAGCAAAATCCAGTTTTACAGACTGTAAGCAGATCTATCTGTTCTAACAGATAAGAACACTGTATCATGACTCATTTGCTGATCTGTAAAATGCAGAGTATGCAAAATATAATTAATTATATTTAAGATGAAGAATAAGCATTTTCCTTAATTGATAAATCCCTGTGCTGGGACTATAAAGGAAGTAAAGTTGTGGGGTGGGGGAAGGACCATCCTCTTTAGTCAATTGCTATCTGTTGATGAAAAATGCCTAGAGCAAAGAAGTAATTAGAGTTACATATAATGAAAGGAAATACATTCTCTTCTGGCATGCTGGCTGTTTTGATAGCACCATGGAAATAATATAGATGAACAACATACTATGGATATAAGGAATGAGCAAGAGTGACATTAAAATATCCTCTGTATGGGAGACAAAGTTCCTGTCCTGCTAGTAACAATGATTTGATGCGGGATTTTTTTTATGTTGCTTTCAAGCAACAGTTCATTCCGTTTTCAATCATCTCTAAACTCAGAATGTCAAATCCAAGTTCAGGAGGAACAGGATGCTGACTTCTGAAAACACTCTTGGAAATATCTAAGAGATTTCTGCCTCATAAATAACTAGAGTCCTCCCAAACCTGACCCTTACATCCTTCCTGAAGAAGTGCCACATTAATCATGTACTGTACATGTTCAACACATTCCACTATGGGATTCTTGTTGCTGCATTGCTAACTTGGGAGGTTTTCAGAAACTTAGGAAGATTCATGAGTACTGGAAAGCATTTTCATCTCATGATGCATTTCCCTTCCCGCAGGCCAGGCAAAGAGGGCTTTGATTCCAATTTCACTGACATACTTGTAAATGTAGCTCCAGATAAAAACTTAAACTTTTCTGCGCATTTATGTGCCAGGCAGATACTCTGTCACATGACTTGTTCCTTTTGCTTGAACATTACTCTCACAGCAAACCTACCTGAGGATCTTTTTGAAAGGCAGCCAGCTTTTCAGTTAATTTCACGTTCTGAGCACACCAAATCCTTCTCAGGGTCAAGTCCGAGGCATCTCTCATGGGGAGTGCCATGGGGCTCGGTCCTCTCGCTCTTACTCTTTAACATCTACATGAAACCGCTGGGTGAGATCATCCGATCCCATGGGGTGAGATATCATCAGCATGCTGATGATACTCAGTTGTATATCTCTGCCCATATTCATCCCAGTGATGCAGTCATGGTCCTAACTGCCTGGAGGCAGTTAGGGTCTGGATGGGGGACAACGGACTACAGCTGAATCCCAGCAAGACTGAGTGGCTGTGGGTGAGGGGACCGAGTCCTCATAAACAGTTATCACCGCTGGTTTGGGATGGGGTATGGTTGCCCCAATCCAACCTGGTGCGCAACCTGGGGGTTCTCCTGGACTCGTGGCTTCTGCTCGAGGAGCAGGTTATGGCTGTGGCCAGGACGGCCTTCGGGCAAGTGCGTGTTATTGATCAATTGCGCCCACTCCTGGACTGGGAGGCCCTGCTCATGGTCACCCATGCCCTGGTCACCTCCCGGTTGGACTATTGTAATGCGCTATACATGGGGCTGCCCTTGATGACCATACGGAGACTGCAGTTGGTCCAGAATGTGGCAGCCCGCGTGGTGTGTAGTCATTTCACCCATGCCTCGCCACTGCTGCGGGACCTGCACTGGCTGCCTATATGTCTCTGGGTGCAATTCAAGGTGCTGGGTGTCACCTTTAAAGCCCTTCATGGTAGCTGACCAGGATACCTCAGGAACTGCATCATCCCTAGGACATCGACCCGTCCCACGAGAGCAAACCAAGAGAGCACCCTCCATATACCATCCGTTGGGGAGGCTCGGCTCTCCAGCATGAGGAAAAGGGCCTTCTCAGTTGTAGTCCCCACACTATGGAACCTCCTCCCAGTAGAACTACGCCTCCAGGCCCATTTGCTACCATTTAGGAAAGAATTGAAGACGTGGTTGGCAAAATGGGTCTGGGCACCGGGATTGTCATCAAGCTCCCCTTTTTTTGCTCGTCTGAGGCTCCCCCCTCCTGTAATTAATTTTTTTAAATGTTAAGGCTTTGGAGATTTTATATTTGTTTTTAGATAGTAAATGGCACAGCCGGGGGTGGGTGTAATATTGCTATGTTTTTAAAGGGTTTTTAATTATTTTATATTGGTTTTAACTTGTGTACACCGCCCAGAGTCTATTGGATATGGCTGTATATAAATCTATTAAATTTAATTAAAATTCTCTGTGCTTTCTCACTCCCTAATATATGGCTGAAATCCTATGTATACTTTAGCTGGGAATAAACATCCCTGAGTATAAAATAAAGTGAGACTATTTTTTGGGGGTGGTGGTGGTGGAGGGGACTTCAGTAGGATTGAATTGCATGTTGTCCTCCCAGAAGTCTAAGATATCTCTTATTTTTTGTCTACGTATACAATCATTTCCCAATATAGAAATCTATCTCATATTTCATTTTCCAATAACTGGAGATTTGGGCTACACTGGGCACAGTATTTTTTTTGCAATTGTAAGATCTTGGACACACAGCTAAATTGCCTTCTCTGCTATGAAACATCTCCTGTGTCTCATCTTCCACTTCCTGAAATGAGAAGCAGAGGTGACCGGAATTTGGAATGTAACATCTTTGAAACGGAGAATGCAAGGTAAATCGATACTCATATGTATCAGATAAATACAAATTTACATGGTAATTTAGCCCTAATGTATTGGGTTGGCCATAGGTCCATTACAGCTGTCAGATAAAAGGAGTGCAATTTTCTTTTAAAATTAATTATCTGCTGGGTCAAAGCTGTAATTTGATGAGCAATGCAGCTAAATCACAAAGAGACAGTGACTGCTGTATAACATATCCTGAACTTTCCCAGACACTTCTTTGTCAGACAGCACCAAGAAAACAGACAACCAAGGGGTCCCTTACCAATGTATCAAAATCTTCAATACATGTTATTTTCTATGTTTTCTACACTGTGATGCAGCTCACAACAATGAATATGTCAACTGGTGCAGTAAGCATCTGTAATTAGTTTTAAAAACTGGCTTTTTATAACACTTTGATCCAAATCTATGTTTTTTAAGAAGCACTGACCTCTAGAAGAGTCCAGGAAGCATAATTGTATCAGGGCTGCCACCAGAAATTTCTGGGCCCCATACTTAGCAATTCTATTGTAATGTCTCACAGTAATGTCACAGTTATGGCCGGCGGCGGCAGGGTCTGTCAGCTCCAGACCCTATACAGCAGTACTGGTAGTACTGCCCTGATGGCGGCCTTGATTGTATTGTCTTAAAACAAGGTGCATGCCCTAACACATCTTACTTATGTGCAGACAAAAACCAGCATTTTTGACATGTAAAAGAAATCATAAAAAGGCTATGCACATTGTTTATTGGAGTTACACTTCTTAAGATGCAGCAATTTGCCTTAAAGCCAAACCAAGCAACTTTCGTGCCCATTGTCTACATTTCAAAAAGCAGCAATTTTACTACTGTTGTCAATATTTAGGATAATTCATTGATAATGGTGGCAGGTGAAAGACAAGACTGAAAATATCTTCTCTATGCATATGTGCACTCACATGTGATCGATGTGGTCCTTTTGACCCATGAAACGGAAAATGCCTATGAAAAGAGAACTATCCTTTGTAAAGCAGATACAGTACCTGTACATGAGCATCTAATCAGATTGGCTGTGGTTACTTTATTTCCCTTGGGGAGGGCTGAGTAGTCAGAATACAGTGAATGTTCCCGTCAAGGTATTTCTAATCATCATCTTTGCTCCACCAGCTTTTATTCACAGCACCTTAAATGCTGTAAATGTAAAGGTCTATATAGCATGGATTATATTCTAGATCCCTACTTCCTTGCTCAAACTAGTTTTTCTGGAGTTATGTGTAACTAGACAAATCTGTGAAACTGATCTGATTGCCTTTTGGTTTTCTACTTCCCATGACAAAGAATATCACTAAAGCTTTCCAACCATACTTGTGTTTTAATCTTTTTTTTTTGTCAATAGCAGTGGCAACACATTCAGGTCATCTGCTGCCATTTCTTGACATAGATTCATACTGCCCTTTCAGCTTTTAATACTGTACAGTTCATAGTGCCAAGCAAGGAAAAATAAGAAATGTATGGACTCAGCATAAGACCCTGCTGTAGAATGAAAGAGGAGAAATCATCAGCTATCTTCAGGGGCAAGGCTTGAGGCACAACTCAGCAAAATAAACAGGAGGGTCCCCAAACATAATAGATCAAGATGATCACATTTTGCGGTATATTATCCACTAATATCTAAAAGAGCAGATCTTCACACAAGGCAAATAAATACAAATTGTAGTATGCATCTGTAACACTGATGCTAATACTAGCAAGAAATCTATAGGAGCACACATTAAAAAAACACACAAATCTCTTCCACTATCATAGAATTCTGGGCTGCTACATATAAAACTTATGTAAAAGTGTTTGTTATCAGAAACACTTATGTAAAAGTGTTTGTTTACAGAAAAACATGCCTCTCTTGCAAAACTTGCAAGTTGACTTCCATGTTTTCATGTGGAAACTGATTCTAATAATCTTGCATAAAAGACAGCAGTGAATGTGGCAGAGAACAAACAGTTCCCCTCTGATTCTAAGTACCACTGGAGTCAATTTTAGTATCATACTATATCTCCTTTACTGTTTATTGATTTTAATTAAACAAGAAGTTTGTTGACAGTTAACTTTTTCTATTAAGGAATCTCTTCTACTACGTATTAAGTAGTTCAAACACATTCCTTTTCTCCTTTCCCACACTCCCCTTAAAAAAAAAACAACCTTGAGAAGCACAGAGGCTACATGAATGCTTTTGAGATTAAGAATACTGTATTCTAAGGAAGAGTAAGAGATGCTAGAAATATAGCAATAAATGCATATGAAAGAAATAACATGAATAAATAATAATTATATGTAACAGGAATATTGTAATTTTAGCCAAGAGCTGGTTTTTCATTCAAAGAGCTACATGTTCTTATGCATATTCCTTAAATCAGAAAATGCCAAGCCATGTCATATGTTCCTGTGAAAAGACTCAGTGCAAGTATATAACTAACTTATGTCTACTGGAAAGGAACAAGATCAATACACTAGAATTTGTGTTGATGTTTCTCACCCATTTGTCAGCACAATCTAATACTGGAAGAGCCCTTCTACTAGCAGAAGAGCAGTGCTAGGTAGCTGCAGAGTGGTTGGAGAACATACGTGGAAGAGAACAATGCTTGAGAAATTCTGTATTCTATGCACTAATTTCTTCTTCTTCAAGTGCGGTATCTGATTCTGAATATTGGCTATCATCATGGCGATCAGCTATGAAGATTGTTCTGGGAACAATATAATGCAGTGGCCTTCCATATCTCAGTGTGACCCCCATACCACTAATCCAGTTCTTTGTGGCACTTTCTGGTCCTGAGGCCTTTTGGCACACAAAGTCCTCATCAGCTCCAGACCAGTATTGATGAAGCTGCTGCCCTCCATCAAAATCTATTCAAGTGGGATTTAATCAGTGGTGGGATTCATATTTTTTTTACTACCTACTCTGTGGGTGTGGTATGATGGGTGTGGCCAGGGGAAAAGCCCTGAATTGGACTCAAATTAGGACTATAGTACTTTATTTCAAAACTTGGATGGGTGGGGCCAGCCAGAATTTCTGCTACTGGTTCTGAGAACAGGGGCAAACCTGCTGAATCCCACCACTCGATTTAATCCACTTTGGGACCATCACTCTTCCCTGTGGACGTCGGCACCCAAGGCCGTTAGGTCTCAGGGTTTTCAGGTTAGTTAACTGCCGCCTGATAATCGGCGCTGATTTGCTAGAAGTATGGTCTACTCTATTACCATAGCAGGATAACCAGGCCAGACACACTAATTTCTACCCTCTGAAAATGGTACATCAACAGAAGAGGTAAAAAAAAATACACCCCTGCCCCTGAAATGTATTACACTTCAAGCAGTTCTAAACTAAATGGGTCAATCTTCTGTTTTTATAAAAGACAACTTTCTGAGTTCCCATGATTCTAACTACTGATCTTATTAAACTATTAAGACAACATATTCAATTTGGAACATAGATCAGAGCCAAATATATGTATGTTAAATCAAACAATTCAACATGGAAACATATGTCTATAGAGATTTCTAGACTTGAAGCAATTCACCTGTAAGAGTTATGGTGGGTTTGCTATGCCAATGTGACTAGGCTACAAAAATTTGGCCCGTACATGTCAAGATAGGCAGCATTAAAACAATAGGCACAAATCCATGCACCTTGATGTGGCAGAGCTTGAAGATGCAAAAGACATCAGCAGACAGAAACAATGATCTGTCTGTTAAGATTTATCTTCCTAAGTGGTTGTCGCAGGATTTTAGTCACTGAACCATATCTGTATCTCCAGTTCACTGCTCAAATGGGGATGTAAAGAGAAGGATGTGTAAACAGGTAAGCTGGGGAGTGGAGAGCAAGAAATAGAGCATATCTCAAATTCCTCCTCCAAGATCTCCAACAGAATCACACAAATATCTGTGAAAACAGAGCATTTTTTCATGCTACTTTGAATATGGAGAAACTGTAGATTAAATGATAGTTCATTTAGGTGCAAAGGTGGTTCAACAGGAAGCACAAAGAAAATGTGCATTGTGCAGAAATAGGAGCCCTTCTGCCAACAAATGTCCAAACCTAGGTGAGCTCTCGTTTTATCATTTTTAAAAGAATGGGAAGCATAGCTGTCTTTGTTGGCTGAACTCCAGTTGGCTAATGTAACAGTAGTAACAATCAACCACATGCGACTTTGTCTTTTATTATAGAATCTTATAGACTACACTTGGTTTGAATAGTCAAAGATGTATGTTACACTGGATTGGGGGTACATATAAGAAGGTCCAAAAGCTAATCTTCTTCTTCTAATCCGTATAGACCACCAAAAATGCCAAAATAAGAAACAGAACTAGCTAGAAGTACATTTCCCGTGTTAAAATTGTGCAGAAAGCATGTGTAAACTATTTAAAAACTGAATTACCACTCTTAGAGCATTAAATGCATTACCTTTTTTGTCAAAAGGGGTTAGAAAAACAGCTTGGGCTAGCTCCATATGATCCAAGAAGTTAATATCATAGGGCCATGATGGCGAACATAGGCACTTCAGGTGTTCTTGGACTTCAATTCCCAGGAGCCCAAGTCAGCACTCCTTCTAGGAATTGAAGTTCAAGAACTGCTGGAGTGCCAAGGTTCGCCATCACTGTCATAGGGGGAGGTTGCAACTGCGACTTCCACAGCCAGCTTGAATGGGACCAACTGCTATCTGGCACCTCTCCTCCCAGAACCTGTCAGCGCTGCTTCACACAAGTTTGACTAAAAGAGTAAAGTACATCAGTGGATTCCTGCACTGAACATGATGGCCTTATGGGGCCCTTCCAACTCAATAATTCCATGATTTGGTTAATTCTGCTGACATCTTTTTAGCCTTCTGTTCCAGAACAGTCTCTATAAGAAGACTTCATTGCCCCCTTCTTCTCCCACAATGATCTCATGTAAGTCCATTATATAACATGAAGTGATAAAATAAACTGGTTGCTGAAAACTGGTTTATTAAAACTGGCCCGCAACTTATTATAAGGGAAAAAAATTTAAACCGAAACAGACACTGCTGTTGCTTAAAGTGAACAATGCTAAAATTGCTGTCAAAAAGGGTAAAATGTTCATTCCAAGGAAACAATGCGTCGTGTATTGTTCATATCCTTGAATTCTCACAACTTAGCATTGGCTATCAGGCTATAAGAATATTTTTAAACTATACACAACACATGAGGACACAAGGTGACTTTGCTGTGCAACTGATGAAGTTACCATAAAAAGGAATAGATGAAGGTGGGAATTCAGAGTTGGCCTTGTTTCCTGCAATGAATCTATTTCCCCTTCCACAATGGGATTTCCTCAAAGATCTGTGCTTCAGTAATCAGAGTAATCTCTCTCTCTCTCAGAATAAAATCATCCAATAATAAACCACAGATATAATTAACTGAAAAACATACTAAAAGATAAGGTGAGCAATATTAAGGGTTATATAAAATACATGTCTTCTTTCATCAGTATAGGTCAGGGAGATATCTTTGTAAAAATCCAGTAAGCATATCAGATACTGGCCTTAATGAGGAAAGGTGGTGTTTTAAGTCAGCAAAATGTGATGTGCCACCAAAGCTTTAACTACAAGGTTGTTTTGTGAAATTTGTACCTTGGCTTGATAAAGATCAAATTGTGTTGTCACCTTTATGCTATGATTTGAGATTTTTGTCACTCCACCTCTGACTTCCCATGGTTTCTAAGGCTTATATAATGTGCCCAGGGAGGGAAAAGGAACAAATTAAAAAAACAAAACCATGAAATTTCATACTCACATGTTCCCATCCACTGCACATTTAGTAACAGAAACCACAGAGGCCCATGTAACTAATAACAGACAACCACACACATTGATGGTATAAACAGCTTGCAAAACATGGAGCAAAGCAAAACTGAATGCAGTCCATCAGCCATGTACCTTGTGACCTCAAGGACCTTGACAAACTCTTTGTTTCTGTACTCCTGGTTTGTATTTTAGGCAGGCATCTGCACTTCGGTTTGATTCTAGTATTGCCAATTTAGACTGTCTAATTTTTAGCATACTTAGTGTTCTCTACTTTTTTTACTTCCAATCCACAATATATCAGTTCTCTCTCTCTCACACACACACACAGACACACACACAGTGCTTTCTATGAAAATGCCAAGGCAGGGAAGAATAGTGTTGGAATAATTAGCAATGAAATGCAGTAAACAAACAGCAACATAACATCTGGTTTGTTAATTTATTAATTGCATTTTTATAATGTACATTTGGGAAATTTCCCACTCTGGGTGGTGTACATACAAATATCAAAATAAAATAATAAAACACGCAACCAATTAATTGATATAAATGGACAGAGTGTAAAGATAAATAAAAATTAAGAAATAAATAAATTGCTGAAATGCTGAAGAAAAATATATAGATCTGGAAATGTTTTGATTTTCTGGTAATTAATATTTATAACTTTTTGGTAATTATTAAATTTGTAGTCCTGTACTGCTTTTTGACTGTTCTATACAGTGGTACCTCATATAATGATTTTAATCTGTTCTACGGGGCTTGTTGTTGTACGAAACAATTGCTATACGATACATGCATTGTATAGCAATTTTCCCTATGGGATGCATCGTACAATGATTCTTTTTGCTAAGTGGTTTTTCCCATTTAAAAATTGTTGTACAATTTTTTTCCATAGGGAAAATTGTTATGCGAGATGCCATTTCCCCCACAAACCTAATTGTTATGCAATTTCGTTGCTATACTGGGCAGTTGTTGTATGAGATTCCACTGTATTTGTAAATGGATATCGATGAAGCCAGCTTCCTGCATTTGCTAAAATGTTTTCGGTGTACCACTTGCATGGAAGCTTTTCTTTCTCCATTCACTTCCTATTATCTCCCCATAGTGAAATACAAGGCAGTGCTAGATTATCACACAAGTTAAGAAACAGTTTAGGGCAGTGGTTCCCATGCCCCACAGGGGGGCTTCAATTCCCAGAAACCTAAGACAATACATTGGCTGATTAGTGATTTAGGGCACTGACTTAGATTTCTGGGAATTGAAGTTCAAGAACCAAAGGTTGGGAAACACTGGTTTATGGCATCAAATTATAAGGAAACATTAAGCACAAAAACAATATACAGTAGCACATAAACAACATAGTTCAAGTGTTACAAAACTGTTAGAATGTAATTGTTAGAATAACATACACATTTCTGGCAATGATGTGGCTCTCTTCATACATCTGACATAGTCTAGAACTTTAGTGTGTCTTTAGTGTGTCTTAATTCAGTCATGGACTAAAGATAGAAGGACATTGGTGCTCCTTCCCCTCGTCCTCTTCTTATTGATTTTCCTGAAGATGAAGTGATAAACTCTCCAGGAATTAACAACATACTGTTTACTAGATGTGGGACTTAGCAGGTCTTAACACTAGCTGTGTTGGTGACATACATGATTCCAAATTCTGCTCTTTCTAACTTCAGCAGTAATGGACAAACAGTGCTTAAACTTCCACGTGGCTAAATTAAACGGCAACCCATAAATGAACTAATCTCCAGCTCTGGGGATGCTGTTAAAAAGCTCAGCAGCATTCAGTTCCTATATTTTTATCATTTAGAAGAGAGAATACCTGCAGCATTAAATTGTAATAGGAAGAAATTACTAATCTACATGCTGGGAGGTCCTTGAAAGAAGAACAAGAAAATAAACAAGTGCTCTAAAATGGTCACTTAACAAAAATTGTTAGGGATGGAGGCACAACAAAGAACAATCAAGAATTAAAATTAACATATTGAAGAGAATAGCTCGCAACAGAAATATTCCTTGCAGACATAATTGAAATTGTGAGTGGAAGACTTTGAAATACAGTATCTGGGAAACATTATCCAAGGCTATTCAACAGAACAAATGCTAAACAGTGCAATTTAAGTAAGGATTCATCTACTTCCAATATTTGAGTCTTCTTGTTTATGTATTTAGGGATGTGTTGGGCAAAATCAGGGACATTTTCATTTTGGGATGTTACACACACACCTCAGTGCAAAGCATCACCCATAGATTACCTGTGTCCAGTCCACCAGTAATGGGGTTATTTTGAAGAAGTATTTCTGTAACTAAGGCAACTGAAAGTACTGTTCTGTACTGTAATTCAATTTTACAAGGAAGCAGTGCCAAAGCAGACAGAACTCCCAATAAAGCTCAAGACCTCTTCTGGGCTCTATATATTCTCCTGTTGCAGCTTCTCAAGGAATTTTGTAGGGCTCTGCTGTCTTTTTGATGTGAGTTTTTAATGTTTTAAAAAGTGTTGCTGTCTTCTACATACTAAAATAAACCAATGTCTGTTTGCAAGTTTTCTGGACCAGACTTGCCACAAGTACAACACAGTAAATTTAACTCCTTAACGACAGGAAAAGAAAAAGCTCACACTACAATATTGATGCCACACCCACAGGCAAGCCACTAATGACCAGATCCAGACCAGTCTTCCATACAGTACTTTTAGTGTTATGCTAGCAAGGGTTGCCCGGCGTTGCCGGGCTTTTTTTGGTTTTTTTTTTTAAAAAAATATGGAAAATGGTGTTGGATGATTTGTGTTTTATGTGTATTTACATGAGTTATGTTATTTTTTAAAAATATTGTTTTTTATACGTAGGGAGTGTTTTAAACTGTTATAAAAATTTTTGGATGTTAAAAATAGGAAAGGTTGATATATTTTTTTTCCAATAATTGCATTTTTAAAAATAATGTGTTCCTATGTGGTATTTGGTGATAGTTGTACTTTGGATTTGATTTTTTAAAAAATGTGTAAGTGTATGTTTTTTGTAAATTGTTGGAGATCAATTTGAATGCATTGAGTGTCATTTTTCCTGTGGCCACTGGGTGGTGCTGTTGTGTAATGTTTTATTTTTGACTGTGTCCTGGGCTGTGTATTCTTCCTGTTCCTTTTTCATTTCAATTCTGTTCCTCGGTGAGGCTGCACGTGTAGTGGTAAGTTTTGTTTTCTGTTCTGTTAGGGGTGGTGGTGTTGTGATTTGTGGGGGGTGGGGGGTTGTGTTTGTCCTTGGTTTTTTTTGTTTGTTCTTGTTTTTGTTTTTGGTGTGGGTATTTCTGTGGGCCGGCCTCGGTGGCTGTGTGGGCCATTGTAATACCATGTTGTGGTAGGTTGGGGTTTTTTTTGCAGGGCAGATTCGTTGGAATATCTACACCGCCGGCCCGTGGTGGGGAGGGGGCATGGTCATTGGGGGTTAGGAAGGGTGGGCTAGGTGGTGGGGAGGGGAGTTTTAGTGTGTTTTGGTGCTTTGTTTTTGTGGAGTCGTGAAAGTAGATCGTTTTTCCCCTTTAATATCAGTTGGTGGGGGTTGCGATCCCCCTCCCCGCTGGGTACCCTAGTTTTGGGTGGATTTTGGGGAGAAAAGGTGTATATTGCCCCTACACTTCTGGACACAGAGGAACAGGCAGACTGGATCGATTTCCCCACCCCCTCCTTAAAACAACTCTGTTTTTAAAGGGAAGAAAAGACGGAGTTGTTTTAAGGAGGGGGGGTGGGGGATCGATCCTCTCTGCCTGATCTTTTGTTTCCAGAAGGGTTGGGGCAATATATTCTTTTTATCCCCACAAACATCCCAACCCTAGGGTAGGCAGCGGAGAGGGGGATCGCCACCCCCACCCACTGATGTTAAAGGGGAAACTCCATTCGGGAGTTGCAGGCGCCGCGTGTGAGGAAAAGAAAGCCGGCTGGTGTTTGCTTGCCTTTCAGTTGTTTTTATTTTTAATTTTTCGAGCGCCGGTTTCCTCAGCGTTCTGCGTGGGTGCGCAGGACGCTGGAGCTTGTAGTAATGGGTTGGTGCTTTGTGTTTTTGCTGCGTTTTTTAAAATGCGTTTCTTTCGATTGGCTGCGGTGCGTTTCCGAACGCTGCGCCGTGCGAGAGTCTCTCAGCCTGATTGGCTCTGGCGCGGCGCAGCACAAGGAATGTTGGGAAGTGAAGTTCCTTCCCTTTCTTGCCGTTTGTGGGGCTGAGGCCCCCGTTTCGGTTTTCTAAATCCTTCGTTGACCTGCGTAGCCACTTCGGCCGTGCTCACGAAGGGTGGGTGCGGGTCAGTAGGGCGACGCATAGCAACCTATAGCCAGTTCCAACGGTTAACCCTTGGATTTATAGGTTAAGATTCAGTGGTGGGCTCCAGCAGGTTCAACAGGCTCGGGAGAACCGGTAGTAAAACTGGCTGGCCCCGCCCACCTCCTCCTCCTCCTCTTACTACCCCACTTCGGACATGACTCCAACATCCTTGCTGCTGGGTCCGGGTCGGTGCCCGGAGTGGGGTGAGGCTGAGCCAGCAGTTACTCTTTAAAGGAAAATTAGAGCATCGAGGTGTAATTGCTAACTAATGGTCTGATGAAGTGGACTCGATGATCCACAAAAGCTCAGATTAAAATACAGCAGTTTAACCACGCCCACCCAGTCACCTGGCCACACCCACAGAGTTGGCCATGACCAAAGAGTTGGCCATGGCCATAGTGTGGTGGTAAAAATTTTTGAAGCCCACCACTGGTTATATTCCACACTTCATATCAAGCCAGAACTTATTTATTTATTTATTGCATTTCTATATCACCCAATTGAAAGGTCAACCTGTGATCAACTTGTTATAAGCATTTTTCAGGATATGTTTGCTCTCATAATTTATAAGGGTCAATTCCCTGGAGGAAAGAGAAGTCTTAAATAGATTAATAAATAAGGTCGGTTTCAGGCAGGCAGGTTGACAGAAAATGGCCTTGGCATCAGCTTTCCATGCAAAGTCCCAGAAAGTGAAAAAAGGACTGCAATCTTGCAATGGGATCCTATGGCTAAGCATGTGGGACTTACTTCCAAGTAGTATGCTCAACATATGTGTCGTTACAGATTTTTTTAAAAAATCATCCGTGCCAACTAGTCTATTAAAGATTTTGGTCACAGGACAGATGTGCATTTTAAGAAACATTTAGTTAAGTGGTGAACAAGCAGCATTTAACAGAAAAAAGGAAGGTCTTTTAAAATTATAATTTCATCTTGTTCTTTCAAAAATATCAATATAGTTCATTGTTGGGTAAGGAATGAATAAACGGTTGTGTAAGAAACCTGGTGTGGGGTGGTCCATGGGGTCGCAAAGGGTCGGACTCAACTGTGCGACTGAACAGCAACAAAAGCAAAAATATATTTTACAAAATATTTTAAAATGCAGCTACCACTCCATAGTAGCACAAAGGGCTATTTTCTTTTGTCAGAAGAATTTAAAGGGGAACAAAGACAGTACAGGTAGCTATACCCATTTCTCTGAGAGCTATATAACAATGTATGAAGAAAGGAGGACAGAGACTGATCTCAAAGTGACACCTGTGCACCTTTGGTCTGTTGCCAGACTAACCATAAGCTCCTCATTATTGAAAAGCCATCAGTAATTGTTCTTCACAGAAAGACAAGATACTACAGGGCCTTGGACTTTCTTTTAAAAAGTGAGTAACTTGCAGTTCTGTACATGATTTTCAACTACTAGTCCAGTCAGCTCTGGCCAACAAATCCAATGAAGAATAATGGCAATTACACGCCAACAACATATGAATACAGGCTACAGGAATATAGGTTACCTATATATAACAGCTTGCTTTTAACATTACAATTCCATAGTACAGAAGCTTTTAAGACTTGAATTTTCACAAAATCTCTAGTTTAAATTATATTAACTGACTAAGCTGGACCAATTCTATTCATCTTAAAATAGCTATTTTCACTATAACTTCTGAAACCTTCATAAGAAACACTAGTAAAGGTCACCATTGCTTGAAAGCCAGTCGTATCTGACTCTAGGGTTCAGTGTTCATCTCTGTTTCATAGCCGAAGAACCAGCGCTGTCTGCTTCTGCAGACGCTTCGGTGGTCATGTGGCAGGCATTCCTCGACACCGGAGCACACAGAACACAGCTTACCTTCCCACTGAAGTGGTCCCTATTTATTTACTTGCAATTTCTTGCTTTCAAACTGCTAGGTTGGCAGAAGCTGGGACAGAGACGGGAGCTCATTCCGTCCTGCAGTACTCTGTGTGTGTGTGTGTGTGTGTGTGTGTGAGTGTGAATACAAAGACAGAAGACTTAAAACTGAAGCAATTAATAAAACAAATTATATGCATAACCACGCCATAAAGAATATATAAAAGGATCAGAATAAAATTATAAATCTGCACATAAGCAAGGATACAGTCGGGAACAGACTCTACAAAGCCAATGGGACTTAACTTTAGAGTTAATATATTGCAGGTAAGTAGTGTTTCTAAGGAAGGTTTCAGAAGCTATAGTGAAAATAGCTATTTCAATATACAGGTGAAACTCGGAAAATTAGAATATCATGCAAATGCTCATTCAGTTCAGTAATGCAACTTAAAAGGTGAAACAAATATATGAGACTCATTACTTGCGAAGCGAGATAGTTCAAGCCTTACTTTGTTATAATATTGATGCTTATAGCTTACAGTTTATGAAAACCCCAACCCCCCCCCAAACTCATGTACCCCATAATCATCACATAATCTCATGTACGCTGTACGCTATAATCATCACAATTATAATGAATTAAGGCATGACATCTCTCGCTTTGCATGTAGTGAGTCCATCTCATATATTTGTTTCACCTTTTAAGTGAAATGAATGGACATTTGCATGATATTCTAATTTTCCGAGTTTCACCCGTATATAGGGTAATACATTCACTATCCCTCATCTATATATCGTCTTTAAAAGGAACTGACAGCCGGGGACAAGGAGTGAATTACCCTAGTCTTTTGAACTAGATTTGCACCCAGTCCTATTCAGTGCAGTCAATGCTATAGAATGACGAGAACCGATGTCTAATAACATAACCAGAATCCCCTACTGTAGAAATTAAGCTCCAAACGAACGAGGCGGTCTTCTAAACCGCTTCATATACGTTCCCTGATAGTCTTATGACACAATCCCAGTCCAGTCCCAGCGAGCGGACGACGCATGCGCAACACGAGGAGCCACTCGCAGGTCACTGGCGGAACGGGCTATTAAAAGGGCCAGCAGACCAATTTTTAAGCGGGGTGGGGGGGGGTGGGGGCGTAGTTGGCGACTGGCGTTTAAGTGTCCCGGTAGTTGCTTGTTGTGCGTGGGAGAAAACCTACCGACCCAAGGGAGCCGGCCTAAATGGCGAGAGTGAGACGGTGTTTGTGACTCACGAGTAACCGTGTGTGTTGCACTCTGAGGAGAAGTAGGCTCGTGGGTCCCTGCCATGGAGGCACCGGCGCCTGGCCTCGCTAGAGGCAGCCGCTCCGAAGCGGGAGAAGCAGCCGGTCCTCCTCAGCGAGCTCCGCCGGTGTCCGTGGCCGTGGTGCTCCCTGCCGGAGGAAGCGGAGAACGCATGGGAGGCGGCACGCCGAAACAGTTCTGCGCCCTGCTGGGAAGGCCGCTGCTGAGCTACACGGTGGCGGCGATGGAAAGGTAAAGGGGGCGGGGGGGGGCGGGGGCGATGACGACACCAACCGCCGCTCCTTAGCTTTGGTTTCCCCAGCTCGCGACGGGCAGACAAGAACGTTCGCGCGAAGTGGGAGGAGCCTCGGAGGCGGTTGTAACGGTTTCCCACTCCATGTGCGCATGCGCTTGCTGGTTAGGTGGGGCGGGGCTGTGGTGGAGTTGCACCTCGCCTTATTATTATTATTATTATTATTATTATTATTATTATTATTATTATTATTATTATTATTATTATTTAATAATAATAATAATAATAATAATAATAATAATAATAATAATAATAATAATAATAATAATAATAATAGGGACCATCAAGTAGTGAAAGTTTTAGGAAATGAGAGAGTCAAGATCCTGTGGGACTTTAACATTCAAACAGAGAAACATCTGATTCATAAAACACCTGATAGAACTTCTGGAGAAGTTATGGACCCAACTGCCAAATATTAAAAGGAATTACAAAACCTTCTGAAAACTGTTCCTTGAGATATACATGGCCAAATCTTGACAAACACACTGCAAGAGCCGCAACCACCTACCTGTTACCTAAAATACACAGACCTGGAAAACCCTGGGAGCCCCATTGTTCGAAGCACCAACACCATCACTGTTGGGGTAGCTGGATATGTAGACTCTATTCTCAAACCATATGCCACCAATGTACCCAACTATGTAAGAGATACCACAGACTTTCTAAGAAAACTTCAATACACACATGACCTCCCAGAAAACAATTTAGCAACAATGGATGTGGAAGCTCTCTATGCCAACATCCCACAAAACCATGGACTACAAGCCGTTAGGAATATCATTCAAAAGAAAAATGAAGCGCACATAATCACCACCCTCTGCAACTTTGTGCTCACTATTATTTCACTTTTGAAAAAAAAAAAACTATTTCAAGATCAATGGAACTGCCATGGGTACTTACATGGCTCGACAATATGCTAATAAATTAATGGATTATCTAGGTCGGGGTTTCTCAATTTTGGACTTCCAGGTGTACTTGGACTTCAATTACCAGAAGCTGATCAGAGCTTCTAGAATTGAAGTCCAAAAATACTTGGAGAGCCAAGTATGGGGAACCCCTGATCTGGAAGAACAGTTTCTTAACTGCTGTGCCCATAAGCCACTTCTCTATTTGAGGTACATTGATATGTTTTTAATCTGAACCCATGGAAACGAAACCTTAGATAAATTCTTCCAGATTTTTGATAATTTTCTGCCACATATCAACCTCAACCAGTCTACACAACAAGCTAATTTCCTAGACACCACTGTGAAGCTACAAAATGGACATCTCAGTACCCCACTCTATTGAAAACCCACTGATCGCTACACCTACTAGCAAACAGGACAATCTGTGCAAAAGAGTTAATGGGCATAAATCAGTCATCAAGAATGGCAATACAGAGAAACCTGTTTCAAATCATTTCACTTTACCTGGACACTCTGCACAACAGATGTTGCCATTACAGAAAATTAAGAGACAATGATCCAGAGAGACAGCAGAGATAAAATATATACACATGCCTCAAAGGTATGAATTTTAGTCAAGGGTTTCTGGGAAATTATCAGATTTGAAATGCCACACCTTTATATTGTAATTTTCCATACCATCTTTGCAGAACAAACTTCAGAAGGGTTGTCAGTGATTTGCATCCATAGCCTCAGGCCGCCAAACTTCACAGAAATAAATCTATTTATCTGTTATACGAGGCGTTCTCAACCTTTTAAAGCTGGGGGCTGGGTCATGCTCTCTCAGACAGCTTTGGAGGCCAGATGGCCATTTTGCCGTTCCTCCACCACATGGCACTTTCAGGTGTGGTGGAGGCAGTGGGGGGCACATGAAATGGTGCTGCAGGTCGCATCTGGCCCACGGGCCACAGGTTGAGAATCCCTGTGTTATACTAACCAACCATTGTGTACCTCTGTACCTGATATGAATAAATTAATGTCATGAAGTCTCACTCTGTCTGACAAACTGGACTGGATACGGGACAGCTAACGTTAAAATATAGTAGTAAATCTTTAAGATGTCAGAATATTTTTGTCCTTTTTTGTTTTATTTTCCCAAAAAGAGGGTGTACCAAAGAAAATGTTAACAGGTGGTGGTCTCACCATAACACCAGTGTAGACATCAAGTCTACCACCCTTGGAACAACTACTTATATAACAAGACAAACTATCCTAGAATGAAAGATTGTCAGTTTTTCAGAACAGCCTGTGGGCATGGACACAGATCAGGGCCATAGTCAGGGGGAAAAACCCCTCCTGAGCTAACAGCCCGGCCCCCCACCCCACCCTGTGTGGGTGTTGACATTGTTGCTGCTCCTGGAATTTTTTTGCCCCTCCTGAAAATCCCCCTCCCCCCAAAAAAAATCTAGAATCCTGGCTACGGTCTATAATCTGATGGTTGTTTCAGGAGGACTCCATGAAACTATGATGCTGATGCATGAAGATTCATGCCATGAATCTTTGTTTCTGTGCCTTCACATCACCTTGTAGCAAAGGTTCAATTTTTACAGCTTCTGATAGGATTATGATTTGATGGTGGTTTACATTGATTCTTATGAATTTATGAAAAGTCATGTGAATCCATTGGGTTCCTCATTTTGGATCCATGTTTTTCATACTCTAAAAGTTTTTGTTTTTTGCATTAAGGGATCTATTATTTTTAGTCCTTCAGTTTGTTCACACAGATTTTTGTTCATTTCAAAACTGACTAGTTTTAGGATAATCCAACATGAAAGTCTTATGAATCTATTAATGTGCCTTGGAATGTAAAAATCCTATGATTTTTATGTAACTCAGAGAAGGAAAAGAAAATGGAAAAAGCAAAAGGCAAAATATTGCAGCGCTTTAATTAATAATAATAATAATAATAATAATAATAATAATAATAATAATAATAATAATAATAATAATAATAATAATAATAATAGTTTATTTGTACCCCACTCTTCTAGTGCACGCACTACTCAGAGTGGCTTCCAACAATAAATAATAAGCACTATACAATACAACATAATAAGAATACAATACATATAAGCATAATATCATACATAAAATTACAATTCCAAAAACCACAACAAGAAAATTAATAAATCTCTTTCAGTGTGAACTTTTGTGGATCAAAAACCTTCTTCAGTGAATTTGTGAGGATTTGTACATCAGGTCTATGTTCAATGATAGTATCTTGCAGTGAGAGGTTAGCAATTTGTATGGCTTCATTTTGGGCAAAGGTGAGATCTATCATTTGGCAGTGGTTTTGGGAAGATCGGTATGTTAAAATCATAGGGATTTGTGAGAATATACGTCTCGAACCTGTGATTTGCTCTGTAGTGGTGGCACGCAGGTGCATAAATTGTAATTTTGTACCCTTTTGCTCAGGCTGCTTAAGGTATAAAGTTTTATTTGTTTCTTTGCAAATGACAACATTATTGTATACTAGTATTTTTTGCCCGGCCTTGCCGGGCAGGTATATTTTGTGTTGGTGGTTGGGGTTGCTTTTTGGGGGGCGCGTGCACACGCACACACACACACACACACATACATACACAGGGAGAGCCCCTCCCCCTCCTCCCCCTGAAGCCGTGGCAAGGCTGGCACCGGCCTCCGTGGCTACGGGAGATGGTGGGCTGTACCTGCTACCTCTCTGAAGCTGTGCGGGGAGAGGAGGGGCTTCCCCTTCTCCCCTGAAGCTGCGGCAAGGCTGGCACTGGCCTCCGTGGCAACAAGGAGACGATGGGCTCTCCCCGCAACCTCGCCGAAGCTGTGCGGGGAGAGTTGGGGCTTCCCTTCTTCCCCCCAAAGCCACGGCGAGGCCGGTGCCGGCCTCTGTGGCAACGGGGAGATGATGGGCTCTTCCTGCTACCTCACCAAAGCCACGCGGGGAGAGGAGGGACTCCCTCGCCTCCCCCTGAAGCCACGGTGAGGCTGGCAGCGGCCTCCATGGCCATGTGGAGATGATGGGCTCTCCCCGCTACCTCACCGAAGCCGTGCAGGAAGAGGAAGGGCTTCCCTTCCTCCCCTGAAGCCTCAGCGAGGTCAGTGCTGGCCTCCGTGGCTGTGGGGAGATGATGGGCTCTCCCTGCTACCTTGCTGAAGCTGTGCAGGGAGAGGAGGGGCTCCCTCCTCCCACAAAGCTGCGGTAAGGCTGGTGGCAGCCTCCGTGGCTATGGGGAGATGATGGGCTCCCCCCGCTACTTCACCAAAGCCGCATGGGAAGAGGAGGGGCTTCTGCTCCTCCCCTGAAGCCGCGGCGAGGCCAGCTTCCATGGCTGCGGGGAGACAATGGGCTCTCCTCACTACCTCACCAAAGCTGCATGGGGAGAGGAGGGGCTTCCTCTCCCCCCCTTGAAGCCACAGTGAGGCCACCGCCAACCTCCGGGGCCACGGGAAGATGATGGGCTCTCCTCGCTACCTCGCTGAAGCCGTGCGGGGAGAGTGGTTTGCTTCCCCCGAAAGCTTTCTGCCCCCATCCCCCATGGAAAGCGATAGCATCCCTCCAGGAGGCGAAGGCGGAACTGAGTGCCATTCTGCCTTCGTCTCCCAGAGAGAAATGGATTGTGCATCAGCCTTTTTTTGTAATGCGCGCGCAGGCTGTCCTGCCTCCTCCACGCTCATGCCCTTCAGCCTGATTGGCTGAGGGGTTGCGTGGCACAGAGGATGCTGGGAAGCTTAGTTTTTTTGTTCAGGTTCATGGGGCGGTTCACCCACTCTCAGTGTCCGGACCCTTGTGGCGATGCTCGCATGGTCTTAAGGTATGTGTGGCCGGCTTGGTACAGGATAGTTGGGCCGGGTGTGACCACGTTTGCCAGACATGTACCACCCACCCAACATTTTATAGGTAAAGATGTGGCTAAATCTCTCCTTTTGATACTTCAGCCTATGCTCATTTTATTTCTTTGGTCTTTTAGTCATCCATTTGTGCTACCTTCAAAATTTTTTACCTTACTTTTAAACATAGCTTTTCTTTCCAAGAAGCCTTCTTTGACCCCATTCTGGGTTGGTTGCCTTCATTATTTACAGATGCCAGAGGATTACTGCATCTTCTTTGAGCTTTGCAGGATTTTATATTGTATATTGCTAACAAATTAATTGGCTTCTGCTTCAATCTCTGGGTCTCATCAGCAGCTGTTATCCATCTCACAATAGAAAAGAAAAAAGAAACTCCCCAACATCATTTGTGTCCTCCTATTATTTCTTTTCAGTTTTTGTTGGATTACGTCTTATTCTGAATAGCCATACCTATTATTCCTCAACCATATAAAAGTGTCCTTATGTTGGAAGATCAAAATATCCCCATTCCCAAAGAGTACGGTGTCATGTGCCTTTTCTGAGAGCAGAAATCTTAGAAGATAAAAGACATCTGGGAAATATTTATTACATATTTTAGTACCAAATGAGAAGTTTCATAATGTTCCAGAGTCTTTTTTGTTCTTGACCGGAGAAAAGCTTTTGCTCTTTGGAGGTATGCATAACTAAAGGGAAAATTAGATCATATCTATTATTGATTATAGACACTACTTTTAATAGAGGAATTTATCTTCTTTTTCTTCTTATGCCGTATCTGATTCCATATATTGGAGATCATTATGGTGATCAGCCATAAAGACTGTCCTGAGAATATAATGCAGTCGCCTTTCATCTGCTTTCCACATAGCAGCGTGACTCTGTACCATTGATCCAGTTCCGCGAGTAACTTTCTAATCCTGAGCCCTTTTGGCACGCAAAGTCCTCCTCAGGCCCAGGCCAGTATTGATAATGATGCTGCCCTCCATCAAGATGGATTCAAGTGGGATTTAATCCATTTGGGGACCATCACCATTCCTTGTGAACTTCGGCACCCAAGGCCGTTAGTCCTCAGGGCTGTCAGGTTAGTTAACCGCCACCTGACGCTCGGCATTGATTTGCTGGCAATATGGTCCACTCCATTACCATAGCAGGATAACCTGGCCAGACTTGCAGAGGAATTTATGGAAGAAAATAATTTTAAGGAACATGTCAGTAAGGAATAAAGAGAATTGTTATAAAACAGTATGAAGATGGTACTTAACACTAGTAAAAATGATTTGTTATAATTCTAAATATTCAGCAATATGTTGAAGGTGTAATCAAGAGGTTGGTACCCAATTTCCATTTACGGTGGGAATGTGAAGAGTTCCAGAAAGTAAGGAAAACAGTGTTTAACTAAATTAATGAGAAATAAATTAAAAATATTGTTTGTAAAAGAGTGGCATGTTTTGCTTTTTGGCCTCCTTTTCCAAATGCAATTATGACTTAATAGAAAACATAGCACACTTGGCTTCAGTCAAGGTCTTGTCACCTGAAGTTGTATAATAATTTTTCAAACAAAATAACAAGTTTTTTTTTCTATAGTGGTTTTTTTTCCTTTTTGCTGAATCTCTCTGTCCATTTTGATAGAATGAAATTCTACATTTAAATTTCATATAGCTTATGAAAGTTCTGAACATTCCTTACCAGTTTGAGGAATTAGGCCCATATTTCTTACAACTGAAGGGATTTATTTATTTATTTATTTAAAAAGTGCAAATATAAAACTTAAAAAATCTATAAATAATCAGCACAATATTAAAATAATAATTTGGAACAAAAAGATCTCTTCCCATTAGAACCAACAGAGCCATAAAATCATTTTCAACATCTTTATCACCCACCTAATATTCACAAAAAAATGCATAGATTCGGGCTGAGGGAAGCGGGATACAAATTAAAGATATGGTGTGATATGATATGAAATCCTTTCTCCTTTACTGAAATTTAATCTGTAATAACTTTTACAATGAAATTGTTTTTTATTTATGGTTAGAAGAAATGTGAAATATTAGCAGAGTTCCAAGAATATTTAGGGAAATACTCAAAATGATCTTTCTTGCATTACAGAATTGCCTGGATCTCTGATATTGTGGTCGTAGTGTCTCCAGAGAATGTAGAAACAACAAAGTCTATTTTTAAAAAATATGGCCACAAACGAACAGTAGTAATTCAAGGTGGAATAACTCGTCATAGATCTATTTTCAATGGCTTGAAAATATTTGTAAAGAGCAACCATCTCAATCCTATACTTAAGAAACCAGAAATAATAGTAATCCATGATGCTGTAAGGCCATTTGTTGAAGAGGATATTCTTTTTAAAGTAGTTATGGCTGCAAAAGAACATGGGGTAAGTATTGTAAAATGACAAGTTTCTTATTTCGCTAGTAAATGACATGATACAGGTTTGTTGGTACTACAGTAATCTAAGATGTCATTACATGAAAAGACAGTATCTTTTGTTTGTTGTGTACTAAAGGGTACAGTGTATACTAGTGCAGTGGGCCCCCGACTAATGGCACATTTGAATAGCGTCATTTTTGATTAACGACGCTACCAACACACCCCACGTGATCTGCTCAACGACAAAAAAAATTGTGCGAATTTTGACGGTTTTTAAAACGTCGTTGTGCGAATAACAACATTTTTTTGTTCTGGGGGAGATCTCCCACAGGAAACCACATAACGACGTTTTCTGCATAACGACGCTACTTGTGAACCAAGTAACGTCGTTATGTGAGGGTCTACTGTGTTTCCCAACCTTTGGTTCTTGGAATTCAATTCCCAGAAGACCTAAGTCAGTACATTGGCTGATCAGTGCTTTTGGGAATTGAAGTCCAGGGACCAAAGGTTGGGAAATATTGGTATATACCAAACTTACATTAGAAATACCTTGGCTCATCAATGGGAATATTTTATAGAAGTAACGATGTTTACTCTGTTTTGCAATGTAATTTACTTTTGATGCCTGCCCTAAACTTTTTGCGAAAAGGATACCATTTAAAACTTAATAACCATATAAATATTTCTTCTCAAAGAATGATATTGTTATTAGTCACTGCATTCCTAATATGCTGGCCAAATTTGGAATAAAAAACGAACTATTCTAAATACCCGAGGGAGTTGTCTTTTTTTCTGACCTCTGGAACATGCATTTTTGGGGGGCTCGGGCAGCCTGCGCTGTATTTGCTCTGTTTTTGGGATTTTCCATCGTGTTTTGACAACTTAAAAGTGGAGGTTTGGGACTTCCAGGTTCTGCTGTTGGACTTCAATTCCCAGCAGCCCATGCACCACTGGAAGCTCCCAGGAACCCAGGCACCAGAAGGCCCACCCCCCTGCTTTTTAGTTGCCAAAACAGGCTGAAAACATGATGGAAAATCTGCAAAATGGAGTGAATATACTCTGAACACTCCTGCTGGTGTTGGAAGCGGTACAGGCTGTCCAAGCACCCAAAAATGAACGTTCTGGAGGTCATATTGTGAGAGTTTCGTTACTCGAGGTGTTAGTAACCCAGGGTTCCACTGGATTTGTTATAGGTTCTGAGTCATGTTCGTCATTGTCAGGACATGGCTGATACGCATGGCATTCTTGTTACTATTCAGCGATGTCTGTTATTTAGGGAAAAAGTACTCTTGGAGGACCACCAGCTAAGCCTAGATGATTTTCCAAAGCGTAAATAACTGTTTGGACATTAATGGTTGATGATAGTTCTCTATGGATTATTTGAGATGCCTACTTTACTTCCAAAGTGTGCTTTATTATATAGTTTATAGTGCTTGTGTTGAACGTACCACTCATCTAGTCTTCTGGTCCATAATAATCGACTACAGTTTTGTATATTACATTAAAAATATTTTTTGGATGAAAAGAGGCCCAAAAGAGAACATGCAAAGCTATTCTGATAAGGCAGAAATATCTGCAAATAAATTTCTGTTTGGAAAATATTTTTTCCTTTTACATTATATGGGCCGTGGTAGCTTAGACACTGAGCTTGATGAGTGGAAGATCAGCAGTTTGAGACCTGAGTTCTCTGTGACAGAGTGAGCTCCCGTCGTGTGTCCCACCTTTTGCCAACCTCTCAAACTGCATAAATAGGTACAGCTTCGGTGGAAAAGAAAACAGTGTTCCATGTCTAATCATGACCATGGAAACGTCTGCAGGCTCTTTGGCTGTAAATGGAGAAGAGCGAGTTGGCATTCTAGCAAGGGTGACCTTTACATTATATATTTCAACTTCCTCATTTATAAAAAGCTAGCTAAAATATTATTAAACTATTCATATGGGAACAATGCTGCTGCTTTCCAGCTCAGGTTCTATGTACAGCAGGGATTCCCAACCTACAGCCCGAGGGCTGGCCCCTGCCCGCAGTGCCATTTCATCTTGCCCACCACCGCCGCACCCAGAAGTGGAAGTGGATGTATTTATGTCAGCCATAAAATGCTCCCATGCATGTGTTAACATGCCTGTGGCTGGCATAAACGTGGAAGTGGGCACATTTATCACAGGTGTAAATGCTTCTGCTTCTGGGGGGCATGGCCAGGCCCACAGTGAAAAAAGGTTGACCATCCCGATGTACATGATAAGTAGCATAAAGTTTTAGTATTTTAAGACAACAATTGATCAAGAAGCATATTTTGCTACTTAATTTTTCTTGTCAGTAGAATAAATTACTTTTTTTAACTTTTACTAATCAGTTTGTTATTTGCCTGCAGGACTGAAAATGTGCAACTTAACCAGAACTGCTAAAATTATTCTTTAATAAACTATTTGTACAAAACAGTCTCCTGTTCATATTAGAATATAGCTTTGTAACCAATTAAATTCCATTTATGTTTTGGAGCAGTTTATAATTAAAATTATACATTTCTAGAAAACATTTTTCTTGTTGTTGCCAATTCAAGTTGTGGAAGGTAGAGGAGGAAACAGAAGATGGCAGCATTCCAGAGCCCCTAGCAACTTTTTATTGCCAACAATTTCAACAATACCACAAAGCAAAATGCTTGCAGCCTTTTTAAAAAGTGGAACTTGTCAATCCTGCTTAAAAAATAGAATTGGGAGACAAAATTCATTTAATTGCAGCAAGGTTTAAACCCTTTAAACAAAAATTGCAACAGTTAAAAAAATTCCATACGTTCAAGGATCAAACAGAAATAACCACCACCTTGGCTCTGTTTCACAGCAATTGCACTTATATATTGTCCCATCGTACTTAGGGCACTCTTTGTGCAGTTTGCAAATAATTAGCATTTTGCCCCCAACATGCTAGGTACTCATTTTACCTACCTTGGTAAGCTGGAAGGCTGAATCAACCTTGAGCCCATCAGGATCAAACTTGAACCTTGTTTCTTAAGACATGAAACAGTAAAGCAGTAGCTTTACTGTCAGGATCTCATAGTGAGTTTCCAGGGATTTGAAGCTAGGTCTCCCGAGTCCTAGTCTGTCACTCTTTCTATTAGACCACACTGGCTCTCAGAATGGCTTACGGTAAGTGTGTCAAGCTAAGCATGCCCAAGGAGGGCTGCACAAACTGTCTACTTCTGCTCTGTTTGCTCAAGTTTTGGGTTCCAGAACACCACTGAAAGCAGTCCTTGAAGCTGCTACTCAAACAAAGTATTTTTTCTATTCTGCTTGTGTGATCAGATATCATTGGAAGCACTCTGTTTTTTCAAAAAGCCACCATGGAAAAATTTAAATTCCCCTGGAGCCATGGAAACATGGTGACTCCAGGGACCAGTTGAAAACATTCCTAATACAATTAGTGCATGTCATTTCGTCGAGACCTTGAAGTCAGCAACTTAAATTATCAACAGCTTTAAGTCATGCACCTTTCTTCGGATTTCCACTTTGCCCCAGTATTATTGTAAAATGAGCTACTGTGCTTGTGCATGCATGTAGAAGCTTGTTATCTCAGAGTAAACCAAGCAAACTGTCTTGTAAATTTTCTTTCTTTGTTAACTACTGGTAAAACACAACTGTTATTTCATTTTAAATTCAACAGGACATTCAGCATGGTCAGCTTAGTGGTCCGGACAGAACCCTTGGGATGTTCTGTTGTTTTTTCAGACCTTAGTGTACAATCTTTCTCTTGTGATGTATGTGATACAGTGTTTAAATGTTCATTTATGCTTTGAGTTTTCTAGTAATATTTTCTTAAAATTCTTTTGACCTTTTTTTTTGTTTTTCGGGCAGAAAGCCAGCAATCTATGGGCAGGGGAGCTCTGGTATATATAGCCTTTAAGTTTAGATCCTATTCTTGGCTTTCTTCAAGTTTTAGACATTTCACTACAGTGCTCATTAGTAAGCTATTGCTTCCCTTTAGGCAGTCTGGAGGACTTTCTCATGATTAATAGCTTGTGGGACATTAGCAATAGCAACCATTCAGTTCTGAAATTGTGATTATTTCAAGTTAGGCTGCAATTTTTTTTTTATTAAAATGATACTGCTTTTAAATTATTAACAGTGTATAAGAAATCTTTCTTGTATTTGGGCTACATATGTCACAAGAATTCTAATGACATTAATTGCAGAGTAGCAATCCTATACAGTACAAGCATGAAATTCCTGAATCAATTTTTTAAAAGAAAGATAATGAAAGCCTTCCTATTAGAATTTATGAATTAAAACCCATTTCTTTTAACAGGTTATGAATCTTTGGAAGTAGGTAGTATTTACAGAGACTTGTCTTTCCAAAGTTCATTATAGTAGGAAAGTGTTCAACAAAAAGCTCTTTCTGTGTCCAATATTTTGATAAGATAAAGATAAAGATAAATCTTTATTGTCATTGTCCTGCACAGAACAACAAGATTGGGGGGGAAAACACTTAAACAACCCAACAAAACCTAAACAAAATACAATTATACAAAATTATCAACATACTCCCACCCCACATATACACATTTAACCCCTAAAAGCTCTAAAACTCTAAAAACCTAAAAACTCTAAAAACTATATACAGAAGCACCCTCATAGATTGCATTGCACTGTATTCAAAGCCAGATCCGCTTTTGGGTAGAAACTATTTCTCAAGCGGCTGGTCCTGGTCTTTATGAGCCTATACCTTCTTCTAGAAGGCAGAAGCTGAAAGAGAAAATTCCCGGGGTGCGTACTATCTTGTGCAATCTCTACAGCTTTCTTATAACACCTGGTGGCATAGATTTGATCTAGAGTGGGAAGAGTACGCCCGATTATCTGCTCTGCAGTCTTTATGACCTTGGACAGCATTGTTCTTTCCCTAGAGATAAGCCTAAGGAAGGAAGAAAAGAAAACATACTCAACCTAAAAAGTCTACACAAATTAGAAAAATTAGGAACGAATGTCTTGAGATCTGATATATTGAAGAAAAAAATGCATTCTCAGGGTGCAAAATACTGCAGCCAGACTGATTTTGGGTATTGGTCATTTTGATGATTTTACCTCAGTTTTGGCCTGCCTGCATTGACTACCCATGACATTCTGTATTAGGTTCAAGATTCTGATACTGATTTATAAAGTTCTGTGCCATCATAGTTTGTAAATTGTTATATTGTTGTTCTAAGTTGTTATTTGATTGTATTTGTTCTTATTTTACTTGATGTTTTCCTTTTTATTTGAGGTATTTTATTCTTATTGTGTGCTGTCTGTCTGATACCCTTGTTGTTTACTACGAACAGTCTAGCTGAAATTCTGTTGTGCAGCTCTGTGTTAATTGTCACTAATTAAAGGCTGCTTGGTGATTTTGGGGTGCATATGACTCATGCATGGTATGATGAAGATACACACGTATGATTGCCAATGATAATCACCAGTAATTTGCAGAGATTTTCAACAGGATTTCAGCCATTACTGTATATACTTGAATATAAGCCAACCTGAATATAAGCTGAGGTACCTAATTTTGACCTGGAAACCTAGGAAAATAGATTGACCCGAGTTTAAGCAGAGAGTGGGAAATGCAGCAGCTGCTAGTGAGCTGCAGTAATTAAAATACAGTAAAATTAAGTATTTTAGTGATTTTTAAAAACTGTATTTGCACCACTCACCAGTAGTGGGCAGGTCAATTGCACTGAGGCAGGAAGTGTTACTCTAGCCTAGCCTCTTGCTTCCCCTCAAAGAAGCATGGCTTTCTCCTCCATCTTTGGCAGAGCAGAGACAAAGGGAGAAGGTGAAATCCTTTTTCCACACCAGTTTGGAACGGATACACAATTGTAATGTAGAGCTTCTTTCTTCATCTGTGGTGTCAGAGAAATAACTCTTGTCAGTCTCAGGTTGCAGGGAAGTCTATGTGAAGGTTTGATTGCATGATTTATGGCTATGCCTTTGATGGTCCTGCATTGAGTACCTGATTTGCTGCATGGAAGCAGGGGGCTCATAAAATTGCCATCTGACCCCCTTGAGCCAATCAGGGGCACCTGGACCTTGGGGTTACATCATTGTTACATCAGCTATAAAACTGGATGCTCTGAAGATGTTCTTTCTCTTCGTCATGGACTGATCCTGAGCTAAGCCCCACTGGAAGTGGGTAAGGAACTAAATAAGGCCAGAGGCCTAGGGAATTAGTTAAGTTTCTTGTTTTGGTATTTTCTTTTGAATGACTGCATTGCAAGTTTGATTTCTCATGCTATACCCATTTTCTTAATTTACTTTAATAAATATAATTACTCTGAGACCCTTTGTGTCTATTGATTTGGGAATTGAGAGTGACTGGACCATACATATAAAAGGGGCCACATCATGCTACCCAACTCCTGATTCCCTGTATGCTAGTCAGTAGGAGCCTGAAAAAGGTAACTGGTTAAGCAAGGCAGGAAGGGTGGGCAAATAAACCCCAGCGAGGGGGCAAAGACCCATCACATGTGGTTTTCCATAGGAATTAATTGAAAACAAACTTCAGAATAGGAGAACTTGATTTTCAATATATTCTAATGAAAAATCATTATTTGCACTCTCTTGTGGCCAGTTGTGTAATTGCGCCTCAGATTCTTTTGCTGTGGAAGTCCCGAAACTTACTTTTAAAGTGCTGAATAACTAAAAAAAACCTCATGTTTTTAGACCCTCGTGGTTGTTGACCCGTGTATAAGCCAAGTCCCCTTTTTGGATCTCATTTTTGGGGCTAAAAAATGGCTTATACTTGAGTATATACGGTATATAGAAATTTTAGTAGCACAGTTTTGTGGTTGCTCTATGCTGTCATGTAATTTCTGACGTATGAATAAAGGAATTGATCTACTTGCAATTTCTTTCTTTCAAACTGCTAGGTTGGCAGGAGCTGGGTCAGAGCTCCTATCATTAAGAACTATGCTCAGGCCTTGCAAACAGTTTTTTCCTTTATTGAATAGTCATCCATCATATTGGGCCCAATAGCAAAATGAGCGAAGGAGGAACTTTTATTCCCAACGGTCATGGAGGTGGAAGAGGCCAGGGCAGATGGACTGGCTATGAAGGTGCACCTTGTCCATATCCTCAAGCCTGCAGCAGTCCATTGCAGTCCCTGTATTTAATCCTGCATGTCTCATTTCATACATGCCACAGAAAATGGCTCTGAGATCATAGTGTGTGTGTCACTTCAAGCTGGGATCCACCTTAAACAAATTCACGCCACTGGCATTTTTCCTGATTGCCTCAGAGGGCAAAGAAGGCCCACAACCAGCAGACCTCCAAGACCAGGCCTCCCGGTGCCCTGGGGCAAGAAACGTATACTCGGATCGAGTTGCAGCCAACGACAAGTCATCTTTTTTTATTTCTCTTGCTGTTTTCTGTATTTCGAAAGAAAACCTCAGTGAATTTTGTTTTCAACTATATGTATACTATAAAATTAGAACAATTACCATGCATTAATATATACAATCTAGAGACTTTACAGTTGCTTGCTGGAAATAAAAGTGGAGCTTACATAGAAGCCCATGTTGGGAGAAAATTAACATTATGGCACTGTGTCGCATAGAACTGGTCTACAGGCATAAAGTCCATTCCCTGCAGTGTTTTGAAGCAGGTTGGTCACCCTTTTTTTCTGCCATCCAGACACATTGGAGACATTGGACATGTGTTCATTTATATCAAAGGAAACAAAAAAAAATGAGGCAATTACAAATAAACATATTTTAGGCCTTAAATCCTTTCCATTATATTACCAAGAATTGAGAGACTTCTGAAACTGATTATATTTAATTCTGCAATTTATTTCTGCTTCACTTTAATGTTTCAGTTGCTTTAGTGCTGAATCTGACTGGAAGCACCCTATATAAGTGTAGCTATAATTCCATTTTGTCTGTCCACAATGATGAGTATCTAAATTAGTGTTTCCCAACATAGGGCTGACGCCCCACAGCGGGACTTCAATTCCAAGAAGCCTAAGTCAGTACATTGGCTAATCTGTGCTTTGGGGAATTGACTTAGGCTTCTGGGAATTGAAGTCCAAAAACCAAAGGTTGGGAAACACTGATCTAAATGGAATTCCCTGTTTTTAAAAACACGAACAATACTTAGAATTTTCATTTTGTTGGTTATGTCTGTTGCTCTGATGTGTTCAAGTACAATGGTATCTCACATAACGAATGCATCGTATAGTGAAAAATTCGCACAATGAAGTGTTTGTTATACAATGGCGATACCCTGCTTAACAATTTTTTTCATTATGCGGAGTTTTTGGTAACCTGGGTATACCCGCTTAATGGGAACCCCAGTTAATGAAAGATTTTTGCATTATGTGTGGCCTCTCCCATAGGAAACCACATAATGAAAAAAACGCATAGCGAAGAGCTCCATGGAACGGAGTTTTTTTTTGTTATGCGGGGTTGTACTGTACTTGAACTTGGGCTGCTTATACAACAGTATTTGCAAGCAACAATCCAGATGAGTTTTTGGAAGTGCTTTCTGTGCATAATAGATATCAATGGGGTAGTCTACAAACCCATATTTCCTATGTACTCTTGAGCTCCATGGAGCATTGAGCAGTATCTCATTCGAACCTGATTCTTTACAGAGTGAATGAATTCTTGTAAAAGTGTAATCAACCACAAACTTGATAATAAATGAGAAAATATGTTGTATAAAAGTTGGTTTTCAGATTGTTGCAAACTAATCTTCTGTTTTGCAGGCTATTAAATTAAAGGAATTCTTCTAAACTTGGTTTAATATTTAAAAAGTAACTTAATGCATTATCAGTTTAATGTTCAAATACTGTATACAAAAAGTTGATTTTTTGGAAATAGTTGAAATATTTTAATCTCATAATTGCCAGGGGTAGCTTTATCTTTGAAGGTGGTATTCTGTAAATTTAGAGTAAGTATTCTTTTAAGACAGTTCTGCTAACAGACATGGTAATTACAGTTTGTGGCTAAAGCATGTTGATTACTAGAGATATAGTTGGCGAGAGTGCAGATGTCTGAATAGAAATGCATGTTCTTACCTGTGGCAAACATAAATACACAGGTAATTCTACTTTAGTTTAGAAAATACATGTGGTGTTGACTGCTCACTGATGGAAGTTGTTTTCAATGATGTAATTTTTGTTCAGTGCATATGGAAAAATTTAGTTAATTAGGAGAAGACATTAATTATATTGATTTACAAAGCTATACTATCATTATGCTATGTCCTCTGGGCAATAAGACGATCTATGCTAAGTTACTGTATATACGTACAACCCAAGGGTATACTGGGTAGCTTTTATTTAAGGTGTCACATTGTTGTTTATTGTTCCATTGACAATCACCAACCAGTGCAATGGATAGAAAGTAAAGAGAAAGGGGAATTGACATGGGAAGTGAAGGGCTGAAATAAGATAACCTGCTGCTTGGGAGATGGAGGCCAGAAATATCTAGAAAACCCCAGTTGCTATCTACTGCTGTGGAGAGTAGTAATGAAGTTTGTGGGAGATAGATAGCCTTGCATAGGGGAACAACTAGATACATTCTGGAATTTTGGATGAGCCTAGATTAATATTGGATGTTGTGAAGAAGCTGGACAAATTGAAAGGTAACAAATGAAAACACATAGAACTAGGTGGACTATTGATGTTCCAACAAGGTATAGTAAACATTGTACAATACAGTTTGTCTTAGGTCGAATGGGTTTACTCTAGGGCTCAAATCTCTTTACTTCCTAGAGATCACTGTAGTCTCTAGACTTGGTGACTTATCACCTGAGTCAGCAACAAGCATGACAACGCTTGATACTAGAGACAGCAGCGATGGGATTCAGCCGGTACGCCCCGGGACGGCCGTACTGGTAGTAGAAATTCCAACTGGCCCCACCCACCGTAGGCCTGCATTTGCCTCCCTAATTACCCACCCACCAACACACACCAACCTTCTCTGTCGTCTTCTGGGAGAGGGAAAAATGACAGACCAGAAGGGATGCTTTTTTGAAAAGGACAGTTTCCTGTTCTGCAACCTCATTTGGTCTCGTTCCCTTCTAGGAATTATCAACTCGGTGCCCTTAACTCCTTCTGTGCCTGGTAGAATCTCTTTTAAGACTCCTGATGGTCTTCCTCCTCCTCCCCTCTAAGACCCCCACATTTGAAAAATCACTCCAAAAGAGAAGGAGGAGCAAGTCACATAGCCACCTGCCCACACCCACCCAGTCACATGGCCACCTGGCCATGCCCACCATGCCACTCCCACAGAGTAGGTAGTAAAAAAAATTTGAAGCCCACCAGAGAGACAGTCATGATGTTACTAGTCTTTGTGGTGGTTTATGCTTATTTCTTTTAGCTTGGGCAATTAATTTCTACAGTTTGGAATATTCTAATATGTGAGTCTATGGAAGCTTTGTTACTACTGTACAACATGATGTCTTTTTTTTCTAGAAATGCCATGGATCTATGGAAATTACTGGATGTTGTAATGAAAATGGGATTCCCCTCCCCCCTTTGGTTATAGCTCTTTGCTTCATAAAACAGATGTTAGCTCTCAGTTTATTTGAGTAGCCAGTGGGCCCAGTCACCATCAATCGACAGTTCTAGCCATAAGTATCAGTTGCTATTCGGCTCACTATGTTGCAGTAATCTGTTGTTTTTGTTATGTGCCATTACCTCCAATTTGTGGTGACCCTATGAATGAGTGATCTCCAAAATATTCTGTCCTGCTCAGCTCTCCTAAATGCAAACCTGTGGTTCTTTTTGGGAGTCAACCCATTTTGTATTTGATGTTGTATTCAATATTTCTCAGCATTATCTTTTCCAAGGAGTCTTGCTTTCTCATGATGTCCCCCAAATATGACAACCTCAGTTTCATCACTTTATTTCTGAAATAGTTAAGGCTTGATTTGTTCTAGAACCCAGTTGTTTATCTTCCTGGCAGTCCAAGGTATCTGCAAAGTTTTCCTCCAGCACCATATTTTAAACAAATCAATTTTTTCCCTGTCAGATTTCTTAACTGTCAGCCATTCACAGCTGTCCAGTTGAGGTTTGTGTATCTATAACTTTGTTAGAAATTGTAATATATGTACAAAACACTGTTTCAACCCATTTATATTGTAATGACATCATCATGACATTATATGGTTCACTTCAATCTTTATCATTATACGTTATGGGAGTAGTAGTTCCGAAACACAAATTTGAATGCTAGCTTAATAAATGTTTGTGTCTTATTGGTAGGTCGTCTCATAATTTGTGAAAGACACTGGTTACTCTAGTAGTAGTTTATAGTGTTACTCTGTTAAGTATTGTTTCTCAAGGTGTTTTTTTAAAAACCTGCCATTGTAGTTGGTTGAGTATAGGCATATGATTATTTTATCCTGACATAAGATCTGATGTATTGACAACTGGCTTCTGTAGAACATGCTTCCCTAAACTAGTAAAATACAGATGGGATACAGTACACAATTTAAGGGTGTGAGATTGGCAAAGCCTCATTTAGAACATTCTCATACCCAGGCTGTGACTAGTAGCAGAACATTTAAGACCTGAAAGACTCCCTTCCTCTGTCCCAAGGCTCCAAAAGGCTTACACAGGACAAAAGAGAATCTTGAAACTTGAAATGAAAGGTGTTTTTTTTAAAGGAAGTTTTAAATTAAATTGAATTAAATTAAATATTTTTTTTGCTGGTAGATGACATAATTCTTGTTGTATAGTGCAAAATTATGCCAAATTGATTTCAGTCACTGTGTTTAGCTGGCACTTTAGGCTCTCTTATAGAGAAAATGCCTCCTTCGTATCGAATCAGTCCTTAAATGTGCTTGGAATGTGTGCTTTAAGTAATTTTTCGGTAACATGGACATTTTTTGTGTATCTTTTCACATCCTTTGAAAGGGTGGTTAGTGTTCATTCTTTATTTATTCTGGTGCTTACTATAAATATATTTTCTCTATCTCTAGATATAATTGTTTTCTATATTAATATTTCATGTCAGAGATTACTCTGGGTTGGAAGGATTTTTGCTTGAGAAACTCCGCTCAAGGAACACCCGAATGAGGCTCCTTTCATGTCCTCAAGTGCAGTACTCAGGTATAGAAACCCGACCTTCCAGTCTCCAAACTCAGTGTCTTAACCACTAAGCCACTGGGGAAGCTGCATTGTTTTCTATAATGCTCATTTTCTTTCACTCAACTAAGAATAGGATGTGCAACACATCCCATGGGGAGTTCAGTATCAATCTGGATCAGGCCAGCAATGGATTTGGAAGTCAAAACTTTTAATTTGTTTGGACTTGTTCTTTAAGCAAAGATTTACTAAAATAAACACATAAATCTGTGTTTAAAGAATTTTTTGTTGTTTTCCAGGCAGCAGGAGCTATCCGTCCTCTTGTCTCCACTGTTATTGCTTCCTCTGCAGACGGATGTTTAGACCATTCACTAGATCGTGCCAAATACAGAGCAAGTGAAATGCCTCAGGCTTTCTTATTTGATGCAATCTATCAAGCATATCATCAGGTAAGAATTTGCCATAATCTCTCTATAATGGGGATATAAAGCAGTCCAAAAACACCCTGGCCAACATTTTCTAACTTTTCTGGCACCTCACCTCACATTTTTGCAGTGCTCAGTCTGATGAAGACTCCTGCCTGTTTTTGAAATTTTAGTGGTCTAATAAAGGTATTATGTGCCCTTGGTTTTAGATTTTGTAAAGGACCACATGTGTCCCAGTGGCAGTGTTTAAAAAAAACCTGTGCATCCATAAATGAATATAAGGAGAACTATGGAATGAATTCACCAAAAGGTGGCTTTTTCTTGGCAGTTTAAAGTCTGATCTAGTCATGAAAGAAGAAGAATATAAGGACAGCTAATATTCATATTCATTTGGAAGAGAAAACTACTTTGGTCATACTCTAATTAAAAATATTTTCCCCATTAGTCTCAGTTTATGAGTAAGATCTAGTAATGTTGTTTGATACCCAGTGTGGTGTAGTGGATAGAATGATGGACTAGGACTCGGGAAACTTGGATTCAAATTCCCACTTGGCCATGGAAGTTCCTTGAGAGAGTGGAAGTGGTAAAGCCATTCCTTAAATATTTCAGTCGCTTTGAAAGGCATATTAGGATCGCTCTAAATCAGTTCTGATTTGACGGCACATAACACATGATGACTGAAATCCTGCTGCGCCACAAAACGAGATACACTAGAGCAGGCTCATTGAATTAGTAGAGATTTTGTGAGTTAATTCCTCTGAAACTTCTTTTGATTCAAATAGGGCTACTTTATTTTTAACTTACTGTGAATTACCCCACTCAAGAAATCAGTACTTGCCATGCACTAAGTTATGTGATTGGTGTGCAACAAAAATACAAGCCACAGCGTCTTAACTAACAGATTGCTGCAGCAGTTTACACAGTTTGACTTAGGCCAGCATATGAAAGCAATAAAATTCTGGCTGTCTTCTAGTATGTATCATCCAGTATTAGGTTGCTTATGCTATTAACATTTTTTTTCTGAGTGTTCTGCTTTTGAAACCTGTAATGGTACTCTCATCCCTGGCTTACATCCTGTTTTGTGGGTTAGAGTTTGCTTTAAGCTATGTCCCACAGAAATTACTCAGAACTGCTTGTTTCTCGAACTTGTAATTCCTTCCTTATCAAGACCCATAGTTTTTCTTTAAAGGCATTAAAGTCTTGCATGTTGAACTAGAATTGAAATGGAAGAAGATATGAATTATACTCATTAATCCAGTTTCTACCCCTCTGATCCATTCTGTAATATATTTTGGTATGCAGCCACATTCATCTTTCATGCAACAAATGTGATTGCTCTTCCTCATGCTTTTAAGTTGTGTTTCGGTAGATATTTCCTTTGGCTACACACTAGTCTGGCACAAGGGGGTGGAAGCAAGGTAAAAAAAAATGTTTGGACGTCTCTGACCAACAATATTTCATCTGCTTCAAATTTCCATTTGCTGCACGGCAGTCCCCATTCATACTAGCTTTCCACAAAGCATAAGCAGGAAGGAAGACTATGTCATCTGCCCACCTCATTTTGTTGCAGGATGGTAGAATCTAAAGTCCTCCACAGTTTTGATTAATAATTTTCATGAGATTTTATCCCAGTAATGTTTTAATTTATTCAAAATTTGAAGCAAGATTGGTGGTCTGCATGAATGTAACCGTCCTGGAGAGTTCTGCACTTGATTATGTCTTTGGCATGACGATGATTCAGGATATAGTCTGAAACTTCTATAATTAGAACATTGTGTGGAAAAATTTAAAGACATTGTATATAGTTTGGAAAAAGAAGTCACTTTGCTAATGGAATAATCCAATGTATAGGATGATCACAGAAAACACTGTACTCCCTGACTTGTGAGAAGCTTTCAAAGGATATGTTACATTTTTAAAATGACTGTACATAACAAGATAAATAGCCCACTTCCTCAAAGTTTTTAATGTAGTATGTTACAAAACTAACGTCCTGTGAGCAATTGTTGACTATTCAGCCTAAGGCAGTGGTGGCGAACCTATGGCATCCGTGCCAGAGGTGACACTCCCAGCCCTTTCTGTTGGCACGTGTGCCGTCACCCCAGCACATAGTCAACCCACCCTCTGCCCAGCAGCCCAATGGGGGTGCTTCCTCTCTCTCCCCCCAGCACAGAGTTCACTTGCCTCTCTGCCCAGCAGCCCAGTGGGAGCACTTCCTTTTCCCCCAGCACAGAGTTCACCCCACCCCTCTGTTTGGTCACTCAGTTTCTAAAAGGTTTGCCATCACTGGCCTAAGATGTTTAAATTCCTGTAGTGTTAATGCTTGATGTTATGCTGTAGTGATCTCACAAAATATAAAATCAGTACAAGTGTTGTAGCTTGTTTAATATTTAAGTCACTATATCATGCATAATATACCTTTCCCTTGGTTGTGCTTTTTTGTGTGGTGAATTTTCTTTTGGTGTAGACTTTGTGACTTAAAAGCATATCATGCTTGCGAGTAAGCACAAGGAACAATGTGGACTCTGTATTGCAAGAGGGTAAAATTCATTTTTCCACTTCTCCCTAATACTGGGTTCCTGACATGTAACAGAACTTAGCTTGATGGGTGGTAGCATCAGTGGAGGGATCTTGTTGCAGCAATGTCTACAACAGTCCAGTTATTCTGGTTAGTGACTGTGTTTGCTGGGAGATTCTGATATTTGCAATTTAGAATGGTGGTTCTAGTGGTGGAAACAAGAAACAGGCAAGATGGGACACAGGGATTTTGTAACAGTGACTGAAATATTTTCCTCTTGGTCTCTATATCTTCATTTAAATGTGACTTGATGCCTTTTGCTGAATATCTAGCATAGATTGTCTATGTAACTAATGCTACTTCTAGATATTGCTTAAGACCTGCATGCTTCAGTGTTTTAATTTTTGTGTTGTAGCTAGGAATTCACAGTATACCCGAAAAGAAGGCTATTTAATTTATATTAAATTAAATTCCTCTAGAAATTGAACAAATTAAATGGATTGAGTCACTACCCAACCTTTTTGCGCCATGGGCTGGGCCACGCCCCCACGCAGCTGAGAGGGCCGGTCGTATGGTTCCTCCTCCTGCCATAAACACTGCCATAAAATGTGTCCATGGCTTTTACGCATGTGTGGGTGTATTTTACGCTTGTCCTAAATGCTTCTCGTAGCGGTGAGGGTAGCAGTGGGCCAATGAAATGGTGCCACAGGCCGGGGCCAGCTTGCGGGCCGTAGGTTGGCCAACCCTGTCCTAGGAGCTATAATATACTTAGCAAATGTATAAAGGAGTCAAATGCTATGATGCAACTCTGGGAATTCTCATGTGGTACAGCAAACAAAATATTTTTTTTACTTTAGGAAATAATTTGTAAATTTGGGCCAATTGTTGTTTTCTAGGGATAGCCTGCAATAGCTATCAGTCACACTATTTTAATAGCTATACATTTTTGAGTAAATTGGAAGTAGCTTAGACTTGTCTTGATGCTGTGAGGCATTATACTAGCAAATGTCCTTTTAATATATAGTTATCGGTCTGGTAGCATTGTAGCATACCTGTGGTTTATTCTTGATAACTCATAACCCAGCAAGTCATGTCACCACTGGATACTGAACATGTCACTATGTAGCAGCTGTATAGCTGCAAATTAACTGCATGGGTGGTATTATAAGGCCTCCTTACTTGTTCGGCATCTAAAAGAATTTGCAGTAACACAGAGATGCCCTGTTGATACAATTCTCTGTGTCTAATGTTGACACCAATCTTTTATCTTGATAATGTAATTCTCAGAAGCCTGTGAGTCATCTATAGGGTGTAGTTATAACTGATGTGGGAAAAGAAAGCAAGTATGTATGCAATTGTAAAGTATATTTCAGAACAGCTCAATGGCCAGTAATATAAAACGCTATGGTTTTTACAGATGTATTCCACAAAACTCTTTTCTTTTCCCCCACACATCTTGCAGTGTAGTGACTTTGATCTGGATTTTGGAACAGAATGTTTGCACTTGGCTCTAAAATACAGCAAAACAAATGCCAAACTTATTGAAGGCCCCCCTGATTTATGGAAGGTAAGAGTAATATTTTGTCAATATTAGTAAAAGAGACGTTTTTGGATTTTTTTTAAAATTAGGAGTCAGTATAAAATAAATGTGCCTCATGAGAAATCTGTACATGAATCAAGAAGCAACAGTTAGGACAGAACATGGAATGACGAGTGGTTTGGAATAGGAAAAGGAGTAAGACAAGGTTGCATTTTGTCACCCTACTTATTCAATCTATACACAGAACACATAATGCGCAATGCAGGGATGGAGGAATCACAATATGGGATCAAAATTGCTGGGAGGAACATCAACAATTTGAGATATGTTGTTTGCAGTGCTCTTTAGGGCCTTTATGACTTCGCTCTCCAGGATGTCTGGCTCAAGTTCAATTTCTTCATCATTGTGATTGTCAGGAGTGTTGAGGTCCTTTTTGTAAAGTTCCTCTGTGTACTCTTTCCATCTTTTCTTAATTTCTTCTGCATCAGCTAGCTCCTTTCCGTCTTTGTCCCTTATCATGGTCATTTTTGCTTTAAATGTTCCCTTGATTTCGCCGATTTTTTTGAAGAGATCTCTGGTTCTGCCTATTTTGTTGTTTTCCTCCATTTCTCTGCACTGTTCTTTTAGGTAGTTTTCCTTATCTCTCCTTGCTTTTCTTTGAAATTCTGTGTTCAAATGATTGTAGTTTTTCCTTTCTCCTTTGACTTTGGCGTTCCTTCTTTCCTCTGCTATTTTAAGAGCCTCATCAGACAACCACTTTGCTTCCTTACTCTTCTTTTCTTTTGGTATGATTTTCTTTGCTGCTTCCTGCATGATGTCCCTCATCTCCGTCCATAATTCTTCTGGTACTCTGTCTACCGAGTCTAGGCCATTAAATCTGTTCATCACCTCTACCGCGTATTCTTTAGGGATGCTGTCCAGGTGATATCTTTCTGGTCTCCGTGTTTTCCCTATTTTCTTTAGTCTAAGCCTGAATTTTGCAATCAGTAGGTTGTGATCTGAGCCGCAGTCTGCTCCAGGTCTTGTTTTTGCTGACTGTATGGAGGTTCTCCATCTTTGGCTGCAGAGTATGTAGTCAATCTGGTTTCGGTGTTGGCCATCTGGTGATGTCCATGTGTAAAGTCGCCTCTTGTGTTGCTGGAAGAGAGTGTTTGCTATGACCAGTGCGTTCTCTTGGCAGAACTCTATCAATCTTTGCCCTGCTTCATTCTGTGTTCCAAGCTAGTGGAGATGATGGTATCCCAGTTGAATTCTTCAAAGCGCTAAAAGATGATGGCGTCAAATTACTGCATTCAATATGCCAGCAGATTTGGAAAACAAAACAGTGGCCACAGGATTGGAAAAGATCAGTATACGTCCCAATCCCAAAAAAGGGCAATGCCAAAGAATGTTCAAATTATCGAACAATCGCGCTCATCCCACATGCCAGCAAGGTGATGCTCAAGATAATACAGGATAGACTTCAGCAACATGTGGAGAGAGAATTACCAGAGGTGCAGGCTGGTTTCAGAAGAGGCAGGGGGACTAGAGACCACATTGCCAACATACGCTGGATCATGGAGAAAACAAAGGAATACCAGAAACAAGTTTACTTTTGTTTCATTGACTACACTAAGGCATTTGACTGTGTGGACCACAACAAGATGTGGCAAGTAATTAAAGAGATGGGAATTCCAGAGCACCTCATATGCCTCCTGAGAAATCTGTACATGAACCAAGAAGCAACAGTTAGGACAGAACATGGAATAACAGAGTGGTTTGGAATAGGAAAAGGAGTAAGACAAGGCTGCATTTTGTCACCATGCTTATTCAACCTATACACAGAGCACATAATGCGCAGTGCAGGGATGGAGGAATCACAATATGGGATTAAAATCGCTGGGAGAAACATCAACAATCTGAGATATGCAGACGATACCACCCTAATGGCAGAAAGTGAGGAAGACCTAAAGAATCTCTTGATTGGGCTGAAGGAGGAAAGTGCAAAAGCTGGCTTGAGACTCAATATCAAGAAAACCAAGATAATGGCAACAGGCCCAATCAGTTCCTGGAAAATAGACGGGGAAGAAGTAGAAGCAGTGACAGATTTTACTTTCTTAGGATCAAAGATCACTGCAGATGGGGATTGTAGCCATGAAATAAAAAGGCGACTGATTCTTGGGAGACAAGCGATGAGAAACCTGGGGAACATAGTGAAAAGCAGAGACATCACATTGCAAACAAAAATTAGAATAGTCAAAGCAATGGTTTTCCCAGTAGTAATGTATGGATGTGAGAGCTGGACAATTAGGAAGGCTGAACGTAGAAGAATAGATGCCTTTGAAATGTGGTGTTGGAGGAGGGTTTTGAGAGTCCCCTGGACAGCGAGGAGAACAAATAGGTCAATCTTAGAAGAAATTAACCCTGACTGCTCATTGGAAGGTCAAATAGTAAAGATGAAGCTAAAGTACTTTGGACATCAAATGAGAAGGGAGGATTCACTTGAGAAGGCATTGATGTTGGGAAAGGTGGAGGGCAAAAGAAGAAGGGGGAGGCCAAGGATGAGATGGCTAGATGGCATTGTAGACACAATGGGCACAGAGCTGGGAGGGCTGAAGGGGATGGTGGAGGACAGAGGCGCCTGGAGGAAAATGGTCCATGGGGTCGCAAAGGGTCGGAGTCGACTGTGCGACTGAACAACAACAAGACGATACCACCCTAATGGCAGAAAGTGAGGAAGACCTAAAGAATCTACTGATTGGGCTGAAAGAGGAGAGTGCAAGAGCTGGCTTGAGACTCAATATCAAGAAAACCAAAATAATGGCAACAGGCCCTATCAGTACCTGGAAAATAGATGGGGAAGAAGTAGAAGCAGTGACAGATTTTACCTTCTTAGGAGCTAAGATCACTGCAGATGGTGACTGCAGCCATGAAATGAAAAGACCATTAACTCTGGGGAGACAAGCTATGAGAAATCTGGTGAACATAGTAAAAAGTAGAGAATCACCTTAAAACAAAAATTCGTATAGTCAAAGCAATGGTATTCCTGGTGGTAATGTATGGGTGTGAGAGCTGGACCATTAGGAAAGCTGAGCGTAGAAGAATAGATTCCTTTGAGATGTGGTGTTGGAGGAGAGTTTTGAGAGTCCCCTGGACAGCAAAGAGAACAAATAGGTCAATCTTAGAAGAAATCAACCCTGACTGCTCATTGGAAGGTCAAATAGTGAAGATGAAGCTTAAATACTTTGGAATCAAATGAGAAGGGAGGATTCACTTGAGAAGGCCTTGATGGTGGGAAAGGTGGAGGGCAAAAGAAGAAGGGGGCGTCCAAAGATGAGATGGATGGATGGTGTGGTAGACGCAGTGGGCACAGAGCTGGGTGGGCTGAGGAAGATGGTGGAGGACCAAGGCGCCTGGAGGGCAATGGTCCATAGGGTCGCAAAGGGTCGGAATCAACTGTGCGACTGAACAATAACATAAAATAAATGTAGCTTATGTAGCTGTGCTACTTAGAGTTATTGATTAGATATGTGTTTATTTACTACAGTATTTTAACTGCCTTTCAGCAGAGTGACCCTCAACAGTGCAAAAAAAGTTAAGAACAGTTTTTGAATCTGGTAGAGACCCCAAACTATGAGTGACATTTTGTCGCAGAAGTGCTGTGCCGTCTTGTGTTGTTGAGTTTTCTTAAGAAAATGAATTCTCTGCACGTTTGAGATCTCTAGGTAGGTTTCTGTAGGAGATGCTCTTTGTTACATATGGCAGGCCATCTACAAATCAGCAATTACCTATATTCCCAACTGAAAAATTTCAACTAGGTCACATCTGTTAAATGCATATGACACTTTGTTATAAGTGTATCTTTTCATATGTTTCAGTGGTGATACCACACGAAACCTAAAGTACAAGAGTTTATTACATGATAGCTACAGCAGATGACAGAAGTTTAAAATGTAGAAAGATAATGTCCTCAACTTTCTTTTGTACATTTTCTTTTCCACAAACATATTGAGTGCAATCTAGGGAAACGTGATAAATACACCAGCTCTTGTTTTCTCAAAAGAAAATTTCCTTGCCTAAAAATACTTTTAGACTATTTTAGGATATTAGAATTGGAATCACAAAATCAGAAAAATTCCTATTTCTAAACTTGTGTACTACTGCAATGAAAACCCGTCCTACGATAGCGGACCGTAGGGGCTCCCTTGTGGTCCCATCAGCCAGGGAGGCACATCTCACTCGGACCAGGAGGAGAGCCTTCTCAGTATCTGCTCCGGCCCTATGGAACCTCCTGCTACTTGAACTGCGCCTCCAGGCAGAGTTGCTTCTCTTCAAGAAGGCCTTAAAAATGTGGCTGTGACAGCAGGTGTGAGGTACAACTAGTACCATAACCCAGCCCTGCTGGCTTATTTACCCCTGTCCGGGGTTCTTATTTACTCCTGTCCAGGTGTTCTTCTTTTTAAGCAGATTGGGGAGGTTTTATGGACATTTTTAGATAGTTTTATAGTATTTAGTTTGAATTAGTATTGGATATGGGTTTTAACATTTTGTGAGCCGCCTTGTGTTGCTTAGGCGAAAAAGGCGGTTATATAAATCCAATAAATAAATAAATAAGACATTAACTTCATTAGATTATGGTGCGTTACATAGTTGTATGTTAGAACACCTAAAAATGAAAATATACAATTATAAATTTATTGTTTCACTTAACAATAAACAGTTTTAGAAGGAATGGGATGAAAATGTAAGGTTAATCCAAATAATAAAATTATTGCAACGGGTCAAAAAGAATATATTAAAATTGGTTCTGGCTTAATACAAATATAGGGCTATCAGAACATAGGGTTTGTTAGCCTTCTCTCTCTCTCTCTCTCTCTCTCTCTTAATTCTATATAAATATAATTAAGCAAGTAACAAAATCATCAGTTGGTGTTACTTTACTATGAAGTGTTTTCCTTTGGGCTGCCGTTCACCAGGTTTCTTCTAATTTCTTTTTTGTCTTCCAGGTGACTTACAGACGCGATCTTTATGCAGCTGAGTCTTTAATTAAGGGTATGAACTTGTCTTCATTTCTTCCAGTTCCAGTAGTCCTGTGCTGAAATCATAGCTCCGCGCAGGGGCAGAGTAAATACTATTGATTGAAGTTGAATGATAAATCATAAAGTGATGCATATGGTTTTGTTTCTTTCTTTAAAAATGCACAAATCTAAAACAAGGTTGACACCAAAGAAAGAGAATGAAAATATGTTGAATACAATTTTAGTGGTCTTGAATACCATATTGAAGAGAAGTTAGGCTAAAGCTAAAGGACATTTTAATCAAGATAATAATGAAAGTTTTGCTGTTGTCCTCTTGTGGGTGATTCTGGGAATACACTATATGATATTGATGAGATCTCCCATGCGGTATGAAAACTCTGTATGGTTGATGACACTGCATCTTTGTTGCTGCCAGGAATAACACTACAGATTATATTGGCAGTTTTCATTCTGAGGAAAGTACAGATGTTTTCCTTCATCATAATTTTGAGTGAGATGTGATTTTTTTTTTTTTTGCACAGTACATTTACACCCCTCCTTTCTCTTATTGCGGGATTCTGTAGATGGGGTTTCCAGATGATCTCCCATCCAGGCACTGAGCAAAGTTAGATCTGCATTACTTCAACAAGTCTACATCATTCCGTCACAGACACTTTCACACTTTTGACATTCTCACATTTCAGTAAGTGCTACACTTCAAGGAATGTTCAGACAGATCTGCTACATTAGTATCATGACAGACTGTTTTGGCAAAAGAAGTGTCTAGCCATGGACTATCAGCTCCTGCTCCTTAAGATGTGTATTTTTTTCCTCTCTAAATGTAGCTGTAGAAATAATGTAGCATACAATCTTTTTTCACTTGTTGCTGCATTCTGCGTGATGGAGTGAGCTTCCGTCTCTGCCCCAGCTCTTGCCAACCTCGCAGTTTGGAAGCAAGAAATTGCAAGTAGATAATTAGGGACCAGTGGGAAGGTAAACAGCATTCCATGCACTGCCACATGTCCTCAGAAACGTCTGCAAATGAAGATGAGCCCCATTGTTTCAATAGATTTTAAACAAGTAATGTCAGCACAGGCCAACGTTACCCAGTTCTCCCTAGGGGACCTATAGAATGCTGTTGGTAAAATCAAAATAGGGAAAAGTCATTATAGAGAATCACAGTTAGCAAAGTCCAACAGGTTCCAAAACATCAGAGCTGTGAAGTAGTATTTAATATGGATAGCTCGCCCTTGCTCAAAAGCCCGTCGTATCAGATTCTAGGGTTCAGTGCTCATCACAGTTTATAGCCAAAGAGCCAGCACTATCTGCTCCTGCAAACATTTCCGTGGACATGTGGCAGGCGTGACTAGATACCGGATCATTGGAACACTGTCTACCTTCCCACTGACGTGGTAACCATCTACAGTGGTACCTTGCTTAAAGAGCATAATGCATTCCATGGGATTGCTTTTTAAGCGACTTGCACTTTAAGCGAAACACTTGGAAAAAGCGCTGCCACCACCATCGTGACTTCTGGCAGGGGGATTGCAAACCCCAATTTAGTTGTTAAGCAAGTTTTTAGTTCTACGAGGCGGCCATTTGGAGAAAATTCTGCTCTTTAAGCGAGTTAGTCTCTAAGTGAGGCGCTCTTTATATGAGGTTTTACTGTACACACAGTTTCTTGCTTTCAAACTGCTAGGTTGGCAGGAGCTGAGACAGAAGGTCACTCCATCATGCAGTATGCGGGTCTCGAACTGCTGACCTGCTGACCTGCTGACCTTCCAGTCGTCAAGTTCAGCGTCTTAACCACTAAGCCACTGCAGTCCCTTTTAATATGGATAGAAAACTGTTAATCAAGGAAGACCTGGTGGATGACTTTCACTGGCCAAAATCTGTTGCTTAACATAGTAAATCACACTAGTTTAGGCACACCCAATCAATTGGGGATTTAAGTCCCATGGATTCAAATGGAGCAATTCTTAATGACCACTTATTTTAGCATAGTAAATTGCAGTTAACAGTGGGGATATTTGAATTCATGAAACATATAGGGGAGGTGACTCACCAAATACCCACTGATTTAGTGGTCTTACACTAGTGTGATTTACTACACTGAGTAGCCTGACTTAGGTTACTTTCTGTTCCACCACCAGCATTTAGAGGTCTTCAGAACAGGGTCTTTGTGATGTCATTCATTTGAATTAATGTCTGGGTCTCTGGTTGTGATTACAAACAGCACAGCATAAAATTGGATTCAGTTAACATGGGTTCACAACGTTTTCCCGCCAGGGGACAGACGTGCCCCTGACACTCTTCGCCAGGGGCTGGAGGCATGGTTTCTCCCTGGAAATAAACTTTCATCATCATCAGTGGCAGTGACGGGGGCAATCACACCTTCTTTCCAGCTTCTTGCACAGCCTCCACTGCTCCCCATGGCAGCGGGAGGCTTTTTGAAGCATATGCACTCCATTTTGGGCTTTTTTTGCCGTGTACCCACTGCGTTACGGCTGCTAGAACATGTTGCTGAGCGACTTCCTGGTACCACGCTGGGAACCCAGCCATTGATGCAAGCTCCACCCAGCACCGGAAGTCACCCAGCGGCTCATTCTAGCAGCCAAAATGCATCAGATACGCAGCAAAAAAAAAAAAAAAGCCCAAAATGGAGCAAATCTTCTCTGAAAAGCCTTCTGCAGCCGTGGGGTGGAGAAGGCTGTGCAAGAAGCCAGAAAGATTGCGTGATTGCTGCAACTGCTGCGATAAGTAACATTTTCAAACTTCTGGGGGCGGTTAGCGGGTCTAGAGGTGCCTGGGTGGCCACTGCGGGCCAGATTAATGAGATGCATGGGCCAGATTAGGTCCACAGGCCAGGAGTTGCAAATGTCTGTGTTAACAGAAACAATCCAGTTTCAGGTTATGGTGTGTTTGCAGAAGTGAGGCTTTACAGCAAGAATACAACAGCACTAGGAATGAATCCTGATTCTTTTCCCTGCAGAAACGATACAGTCCCCTTCCATTTTTGCTGCACTAGAATTTTTATTTTTATTAATTATGAATTATTCTTTAATCACTTTAATATTTTACTTTCCTCCAGTTAGCTCAAGACGGCTTATTCTCAAAACTCTGTGAAGTAGATTGGACAGAGATAGGTAAATTACACTGAGATACCTTTACTGCCTTAAGGGCACTGGTGAGTTTCATAACAGATTGGAGACTTAAACCTACACCTGTCAAATCCCAGTCCAACACTCTCACCAACATACCAGCTCATTAGTAAAAACTGCACTCTGAAAGGCATAGTGACCTTATTTAAATAATCAATTTACGGTGTAAGCCTACTATTTTAATTGTTCTGTATTAGTATTGCTGAAATTAACACTTAGATGCAGGTTTGAGCACCAGACTGCATTTGTACTTTATTAACATATTAGACATAAAGTAAGATTCTGACTACTAAGATTGTATCTATCCATTTGAAATTCATTCAAAACTGTGATTTCTAGTACACTGTAAAATGGTAATTGTAATTGTTTAAATCTGAAGAATGCATATGTAAAAGACTGCCTTGCAAATAACAAACACAGAGCTGGTTGAAATAAGCTTAAACCACACTGTAAATTGCATGTTTATGTAGAAATTCTACATTCTTTCAACAATGCAGCATTGTATTTGTTGAGCAGACAATTTGGGCCCACCCACAGCTGTTTTACAGACTCACACTAACAAGCTATTAAATCAGCTAAAATGCCAAGACTAAAAAGATGAATTTAATTTACATAAACAAACTAGTCTAAAACAATACTTTTTTTCCAGCTCTCGGTGAGCATTTTTTTGGCAAATGTTCTTCTATTCACCTTAGCAGAGACTGAAAATATCCAGACATACCTTATGTTTTTCATTTTCTACTTTACCTTTTTCATTTTCCAGCATGGTTGGATTGTACACTATGTTCAAATAATGGAAATTTATTAAATACTTTATTTCTGAATACGTGTTATGATTTCTGCCATCGTGTAAATTGTAGTATCCTTTGAACACATTTCTCTATGAACATTTCATGGGTCTTCACAACAAATTATTTATTATATTCTTTATGAACTTTCAACAATATTTTTAGGCCATAAAATAATCAAGTTTCTCCCCAAATCTAGTAGCAATTAATGATAAATGAATGTTATAATCCTGAAAGTAAAGCAACTGTTCTCCAGCAATTTTCTTCATAAATATTTGAACCATTTCAGTCCTGGGAAAATGACAAACAATGGCAGTGAAGCATATTCCAAGAGACTACAGAAATTGTCCCATATTTTAATATATAGGGTGTTTGTATGATGGGTATTCTGACATATGATCAATAGAGTGAAAACCTCCCATGTCCACACTAGATCCCACGTGCACTAGATAACACCATCTTGTCAAAGGATGGGCACATATGGACCTACACCTGTTGATTACCTTCTTCTACTTCTGTCCAATATAGCCTGTAGTGGAGAGTGTTGAGAATCGCAATCCAAAAACATGTGAAAGGCAGCTAATTGCCTCCTCTGCTGAAGGCAACATTAGCTGTTGACAAAGGACATGTTCCATTCTGTTGATTGAGTGCTGATTTAGGTTAAAATAACATGACCATCATTCAAATTCTAAGCAATGTACTTGTAATTTTTAAACCATTTGAGCTACTATCTTTAGAATGATTTCATAACATATACTGATGCATTTTTAACTTCTGTAAGTTTTTCTTGAACAAGTAAGATTGGTTAAAAAAAATCACCACCCATTTAATAATAAGCAACCTTAATGCTCTTTAAATAAAACAGGTAAAAACTTGCAGGATATAGAGACAATGTGGCACATGTCTGTCTTTTTTTCCTTTTCATATGATTAGTCTGCAAATAGGGAAACCTCATCCTGCAGTTAGGATGACTCATTTGGAAGGTCTTTAGAATCCAGGTAGTACAAAAACATCCTGGGGGGGAAAAACCCTCTTTAAGGATGTATCCTTCAGGGCGTCTATATCTTTGAACCTCTAGTTGAAACATGTTAGCCTTAAAGTTTCAGCCTTCATTTCAGGTAAAGCTTTAAATGTGTATTCAAAAGAGTGAAAAATGAATATTTATTTTTCAGAAAATCTAACTCTGATTTGCTCACTTGTTTGATTGCTGAAGTTTTTACAGTTATAATATCCTAAATTCTGACATATGAATGAGAGCAAACTTTTAAAAACTCAGATGCTAACTGATATCTTCAAAGTAGGACTGCCTTTAAGCAGTAAATAACCTTTTCTACCCTGCTCGGACTTGCTACCCTTATGGTAATGGCTGAGTGATTTTCGATTTAAACAAATGCACTCTTTTACATCACTGACATTTGACTTTTAGCTCTGTCCTCTGTCTCTGTGGTTTGGAAGAACAAGAAAGAATGCAGGTGTTCAACTCTCATTTTGTTTTGATGGGTTTCATAGAACTTCATGTCTCATTTTTATGATTCTAAAGATTTTTATGATTCTAAAGATACTAAGTTGGTTAAGACGCTGAACTTGCTGACTGGAAGGTTGGAGTTTGAGACCTGAGTGCTGCATGATGGAGTCAGCTTCCATCTCTGTTCCAGCTCCTGCCAACCTAGCAGTTCAAAAGCAAGAAATTGCAAGTAGATAAATAGGGACCATTTTGGTCGGAAGATAAACAGCAGACTTTAAGGCTAACAGCAGACGCAGACAGCACTGAACCCTAGAGTTGGATACAACTGTCTTTCAAGCAAGGGCAACCTTCACCTGTCACTATTCCCCATATTAATATTTAAAATATTGTATCTTCACCGTAGTTTTGAATCATGCACATTTATAAAAAAATTCATCCCCCCATTTGTTTCTTAGAGTAGAAGATATGAAATATTTCATAGACTAGGCTGAAAGCATAGTGAGTTAGATATCTGGCAGCACGGCCCAAAGGCTATGCATCCCAAAAAGAGCCAGTCTATGTGGCATTTGGCAAGCTCCATACTCCCACAGGATGAGGTTTCCCAATCACATGCTTAAGTAATCCTTAGATATGGACAGAGAGACATATCCAATGGTCATCAGCCATGAAGATTGTCCTGAGAATATAATGCAGTGGCCTTTCATCTGCCTTCTGCATTGCAGCATGACACCCATACCACTCATCCAGCTCTGTGAGTTACTTTCTGGTCCTGAGCCCTTTTGGCATGCAAAGTCCTCTTCAGCCCCAGGCCAGTATTGATGAAGCTGCTGCCCTCCATCAAGATAGATTCAAGTGGGATTTAATCAATTTGGGGACCTTCACTCTTCCCTGCGGACTTTGACACACGAGGCTGTTAGTCCTCAGGGTTGTCAGGTTAGTTAACTGCCACCTGACAATCAGCATTGAGTTGCTGGCAGTATGGTCTACTCCATTACCATAGCAGGATGACCTGGCCAGATTTATGGGGTAGCCAGAGAATATTATCTGTGCTTTTTGAGTGCAATCTGAACAGTGCCCTTGTTGTAAAAATTTACTTTTTAAAAATGTTGTCTTTGCATATGAAATGAAACTAAGATACATGTACCCTAAGAACTACTAGAAAAGTTATTATGATGGTAACTCTTTCTTGGTTTTGCATTTTCTTAATTAGATACTGCATCACAAGAAATTTGTTTTATCACTGATCTAAAGGAAGATACTATGCAAGTAGGGGTTCTTCTTCATGAAACACTGAAGAGTCATGTGAAAGTAAGCACTAGTTCCTAATATTAAAATAAAGGGAATTTCAGTGTGAAACTGCAAAGGTTTTTGTGCCACTGAAGGATTAGTTTCTGTCAAATAATGATTAAATTGGAAACATAATTTTGACTGAATCAGCAATGCAGGTTGGTTTTTATTTTAGATTATCCAGAAGACTTGCAACTGGTAAATAAGTACACCTGTTTGTACCTAGTATATAACAGCCAATTTCTGATCTGGATCAGCCAGTCGGATCAAAACAAGATATTAAAGTTTTCTCTTTGTCTGGATGTAGTTGGATGTAGCTTGCAATGTTTGCTCTTCTGTTCTGTAGTATAATACAGTAGTTTATTGATTGTCATTTTAACTCATGTAGATGTGTCTGATCTGTCTATCTATCTATCCATCCATCTATATCTATACCTATAAAATGGTGCGTTAACCGTTGGAATGTGACAAAGGATGTTGCACCAGGCCCCACTAGCCCTGTCCGAGCCTCCGTTCACTCACCCGAACAGGGTTCGCAGGTAACTGTCGGGTTGAAATTTTCGACCCAGGGGCAGGAGCCCCCCAGTCGCAAACAAAAAAAGTTCCTTTCACCGCGCCGCGCCTGAGCCAATCAGGCTGAGTGGCGCGGCAAAAGGAATGTTTGAAAACGCACCACAGCCAATCAAAAAAAAAGCCGCAAAAGAAAAACCGCCACAGAAACCAAACACGCGCAGCCAAAACTACAAGCCCCAGCGTCCTACGCGCCATTAGCGTGCAGAACGCTGAGGCGGCCGGCACGTGAAAAATAAAAGCTAAAAAAAAACACCCGCCGCTGCCATTCATCCCCACGGGCGAGCCAGCATTGCCCGTGGGGGAAAAAAATAACTCCCCCCGCCGCCGCTGCCCTTCCGTTCCAAGGGCCAGCGGAGCGTGAAAAAAACAAGTAAAAACAAAAAACCCGGCCGCCGCTGCCCTTCCGTTCGAAGGGCCAGCCGGCGCGCCAAAAATAAAAGCAACCCACACCCCAACACAGCAACTGCCCTTCTTCCCAATGGGCCACCCAGCATGGCCCATGGGAAGAAAAGGCACCCCCGCCGCAAGTGCCCTTCCTACCCACGGGCCACCCAGCATGGCCCATGGGAAGAAAAGGCACCCCCACCGCAAGTGCCCTTCCTACCCACGGGCCACCCAGCATGGCCCATGGGAAGAAAAGGCAGCCCCTCGCAAGTGCCCTTCCTACCCACAGGCCACCCAGCATGGCCCATGGGAAGAAAAGGCACCCCCCCGCCGCAAGTGCCCTTCCTACCCACGGGCCACCCAGTATGGCCCATGGGAAGAAAAGGCACCCCCCGCAAGTGCCCTTCCTACCCACGGGCCACCCAGCATGGCCCATGGGAAGAAAAGGCACCCCCCCGCAAGTGCCCTTCCTTCCCACGGGCCACCCAGCATGGCTCATGGGAAGAAAAGGCACCCCCGCCGCAAGTGCCCTTCCTTCCCACGGGCCACCAAGCATGGCCTGTGAGAACAAAAGGCACCCCCCCCTAAAAAAAGAACGCACCAAAAACAATCCAAAAACACTCAAAGAAACCCCCAACCAAAACCAAAAAACAGTCAAAAAAACACACACACAAACCCCCACCCAAAAACCTAAACAAAAAAAGAACGCCCCAAACCCCAAACCCCACCTTAAAAAAAACACACACACAAACCCCCACCCAAAACCATACACAAAAACAGAACTCCCCTCAACCCTAAAAAAAAACCCCTTAAAAAAAATCCGGACAGAACTTACCAAAAGACGACTTGCTCCGATGAAACCCGGAAATGAAATGAAGAGAAGAAGAGACTCACCCAATTCAAAAAAAAATTGCTCAACACCACCACCCAGTGGCCAAAGGAGAAAAAACATCCAAAATATTCAATAAGTCCCCCAAAATAGGGTAATCAATTCAAAAAACATTCAAAAATATCCAAAAAATCAAAAATAATTCATAGATAAAATAAAAAAACAAATTTTCCATAAAAAATATGAAAAATACATTCAATTAAAAAAAAACATAAATTTACACATTTCAAAAATTATTATCCAAAATAAAACAATTTACAAAAATTCACAAAAAACTTAAAAAACCACTTCAAACAGCCCGGCACTGAGGAAGCCAGCACACAAAAAAAGCAAAAAAAAAAAAAGCCCCCACTGGGAGCGCAAGTCCGCTGCAGGCGGACGCAGCGCCTCAAAGCCAAAAAAACAAAAAACCTTACACCACCATTTAAAAAAGCACAGCACCATTGGTTCAAGAAAAAAAAAGGAACCCTTTACTATCCAACACAATTTTAAAAAGTCCGGCACCGCCGGGCAAAATATGCTAGTTTATCATATGATGAACTTCAGTTGTCTCAATTAATGATGATATATACAGTGAGCACAAATTGACCATCTCAAGTTCCTAACTAGAGTTCCATATCTAGGTTTGAAAGCCATTGAAGGGCTTCATCTGTGGCACTATGCAAATCCTTCAATGTGCCTCTAAACACACGTAAGGGGCACTTAAATATACAGCAATACAGTCCATTGTTTGGTCTTCTCCACAATCATATTGGGAAGAGGACTTCCACCCCCATGTGAATAGAGTGGCTCTGCATCTACCACAGCCGGTCCTCACTCTGTTCAGCATTCTCTACTGCCGTCTGAGAAGGGGAAATCTGTCTGGCCACTCTCAGGGGTTCTTGAATATGTGGTGGCTGGGAATCAAGGATAGATGTTGCTGGAGTTCCATCTAGGCATGTGAGATATTGGAATGGTTATTCTGTAGGTTAATCGCAGTGCACCAAGCAGGGTGTCTAGATTTTAATTGTTGGGCTGAGGGGGTTGTTATATTGGCATGAATTGGAAGGAGAGGGTTGTTTACTATTTTTATCCATAAGTTTAATAATGACAGTGATCTTCTTTGTGGTGGCTCAAGATGGGGAGCCAGTGAATGTTTGTTGGTCAAATACAGCCTGTGATGATATGCATTCCCTGATTTGGCTGTGTGTCTATTAGTCCTGTGTGCGCACTATTAAGCCAAGATGAACAGCAATATTCAGCAGTAGAATATGATAATGCTAAGGTGGTGGATCTAAGAACTTCAGCACTGGCGCCCCAAGAAGTACCTGCTAGCTTCTGTAAGATGTTTCTGGTTTTGATCTTTGCTGCCACATATGGCTGATAAGATGTGCAGAGTGACACAGTTGGTAATGTGTGTTTATTAATATAGTCCCATTTTCCTTTTCCAGTTGGTTAAAGTTCTATCCAGATCCCTTTCTAAAAATGAAAATCACCTGCAAAATATTTTATCAGGACAGTGCTACAACTTTATTTGCATAAATGTAAGTATGAAAGATAAATCTTGGCCTTCAAATATTTTTATACCTTTACATTGTGTCTTAGATACACTATCCTTCTCAAAACAAGTGTTGTTAAATGTTCCTAGTCCACAATGAAACACACAAACAAGAATTGCAGGTGTTTGCTGAATTGTGCCATATGTTGCATCTAGACATTGTTTTTGTCAGTTTAATTATGGAGAAATGTTGCTAAAACATTTTCAACAAGATGTATTATTGTACAACTTGGTGCACAACAACTTGAATTTTGGCCGTTCATTTTTATTTCTCCCACTATTTTCACTATATTTGCCATGACATGTTCACCAGCCATTTCTTCGGTTTGCATTTTAAAATGAATCCATTCCAAGAAAATAACGCCATACATACAACATCTTAACTGCTTGTAAGACCAAAGGTTCTGACTGATATACCATATTTGTAAATTCAAAGATATTTGAAAAGACTTTGTTATTAGTATTTACTGTGCCACATGCTTGGCAGAAAATAAAATAACAGTAGAATGATTAGAAGGATAATTGTGCCTCTGAAGAGCATTCTTCCTAACATGAAAACTACTTCTCTTTAGGATAAATCATCTGACTTCCAAGAAACTGACCATCTAGTAGAAGTGCTTGAAAAAACAAATAATTTAGTTTTATATTCTCTTGTCATCATTTTGGTAGGTTATTTTTTTTTACTGTATTCAACTTATAAAATAAATCATAGTCTACGTAGGAGACTATGTTCTTAAAAATCAGCTTGGTCTCTGTAACGTCAGACATGCCTAGCAAAGACAAGACAACATTTGTACCATTGGCTGAGGACTTATTACACATTTTTAATTTGTTTGATTTGAAACAACAATTCAAAATTGTAATTAGATACCTTTGAGTGTGTGTGAGCTGAACCATTTCTGAAAAATTATAATGTTATCTTACCTTCATTTGTAGGTACACTTGGATATTTTAAATAGTGCGTCTTCTAGCACTGAAATCCAAAACTTCACTAAACTTGCAAAAGAATTAAAAAAGAAAAACATTTTGCTTTATGGCCTGATTATACATTACGGAAAGGTACGTAGCTGACTGAATGTGAAATATCAGTGAATGATAATTTACACATTTGTATTACTCACAGGATTGGTTGGTTGGCTGTTTTTTGTTGTTTGTATTAAAAATATCAAAAGTGATAGAAATGTGACACATTTCTTTTTGTTGGGAAAGTGCTTTCCTGTTCATGTTTCAAATTGATTCTAATCTTAATGAAAATTTATCATCCAATGGAATTGTTATCTCCTCTCATCCAAAGAAAAGCCACTGTTGCATATTTACTTATTTCAAGTAAGATAGCCAGAATCCTATCAGCTATGTCTGCCTGCTTGTGTAAATCATTAGCCTAAATCTTAGGAGAGAATTTCTGCAAGTTCAGAGGGCAGTGGTGGTGAACCTATGGCATGTGTGCCAGAGATGACACTCTGAGCCCTTTCTGTGGGCACCTGTGCAGTCACCCCAGCACAGAGTTTGCCCTGCCCAGCAGCCCTATGGGAGCGCTTCCTCCCTCCCTCCAGCACAGAGTTCACCCCACCTCTCTGCCCAGCAACCCAATGGGAGTGCTTCCTTTGCAATAAATAAATGGGTGTGGGGTTGCAGTTTGGGCACTTGGTCTCTAAAAGGTTCGCCATCACTGCCATAGGCATTTACTGTTGTATGCCAAGTTGTGTGACTTAGAGTACAACCTGAAATGCCTGTGCTGACCTCTTCATTTGTGGCAGTCCTCCATTAAGATGTATGCCAGTTTAGCTGTGTCTCCATAGGTACATAATAGGATTTCAGCAGGATATTCCAGGGCACACCATAATAACCTTCTAATCTTATCTTGAATAATGTTGCACTTTCAGTAAATATGAGTTACATGTATTACTCATCCTATTTTAAAACATAGATTGAAAAGTTCCTAGATGTGGGTTGACAAAAACAGAGTGAAGCAAAAGCAGAACAGTTTTTTTGCATTTTAAAATAAACATTTAGAAAAAAATACTTAAAATAAATAAATGTGGGCTTTTAGTTTTCATTGAACATCATTTAATGGTATTCACATTATGCTCACATACTCGTTTTGCTTAATATTGACTTATTGTTTTGCTTGTTATGAACTTCTCTTCCATATATTGTATCATATTGTAGAAAGTCTCTATCAGAAATGTTTGGCATCATTCCATTGTACCTGTATTGAATGACACTTTACAAAAGCCAGATATTTATGGTCAACTGAATGAGGAATGGACACACTTTCCAGTTTACCTGGGACATTTTCTCCTGGAAGTGCCTTGTGTGATGGTTGAGGAGAATTAGCCCTGAAAACAGGTTTAGTGTTAATAACCATACTAGTAAGCAGTGGGCTGAAACTTGGGTTGTTGAATGGTACTTCCTTCTAGCTCTTTTTATATTTCATTTTTGCATTTGGGAGTCGTCATTTTAAAATGTCAGCTCTTGAATAATTGCCCAAAGCAGTTCTTGATGCCATATGCTTTGAATTAAAAATATACACTGTGTGAAGCTAGTGTTTTCTATGCTCAGGAAATATAGAATTACAAATCTTGACTTAAATCTTGAAATCACATAAACTATGCAACTGTCCCTGAGCTCCACGGAGATCCACGGAGGATGCTGTGGCTACGGCCCTACATGCTGTTCTGACCCATTTGGAGAAACAAGGGACTTATGCGAGACTGTTATTTGTAGATTTTAGTTCTGCTTTTAATGCTATTCTTCCGCATAGACTGGTGCCCAAATTATTAGATCTTGGGCTTCCGCCATGCTTATGCAGGCAGATACTAGATTTTCTATCAGATCGTTCCCAACGGGTCAGGATGGGCTCTCATGTCTCTGCAGATCTCAGTATAAGTATGGGGACGCCACAGGGGTGTGTGCTGAGCCCGCTTCTGTACACGCTTTACACATATGATTGTGTTCCCAGTTATCCCAGCAATAAGATCATCAAGTTTGCAGACGACACAATGGTGGTGGGTCTGATTACTGCTGGGGAGGGGGAGTCGGCTTACAGGAAAGAGGTTGAGATGCTGATGGAGTGGTGTAGGGAAAACAATATATTCCTCAATGTAAAAAAGACAAAAGAGATCATTGTGGACTTTAGAAAATGCAAATTGAACATCCAGCCACTTATTATTGAAGGGAATTGTGTGGAACAGGTCTCGGTGTTTCGATTTCTGGGAATGGAGCTGAGGGATGATCTAACAGGGGGAGCAAACATCAAAGATCTGATGAAGAGAGCACAGCAGAGGTTATACTTCTTGAGAATCATCAGGAAGAACAACCTTTCAAAGGACCTGTTGTTGGCATTCTACCACTGTACCATAGAGAGTGTGTTAACCTATGGTCTGTGTGTATGGTTTGGGAGTTGTACAGCTAGGGAAAGAACAATGCTGTCCAGGGTCATAAAGACTGCGGAGCGGATAATCGGGCGTACTCTTCCCACTCTAGATCAAATCTATGCCACCAGGTGTTATAAGAAAGCTGTAGAGATTGCACAAGATTGTACGCACCCCGGGAATGATCTCTTTCAGCTTCTGCCTTGTAGAAGAAGGTATAGGGTCATAAAGACCAGGACCAGCCGCTTGAGAAATAGTTTCTACCCAAAAGCGGTTCTGGCTTTGAATACAGTGCAATGCATTCTATGAGGGAGCTTCTGTATATAGTTTTTAGGGTTTTAGAGTTTTTAGAGTTTTAGAGATTTTAGGGGTTAAACATGTATATGTGGGGTGGGAGTATGTTGATAATTTTGTATAGTTGTATTTTGTTTAGGTTTTGTTGGGTTGTTAAGTGTTTTCCCCCCAATCTCGTTGTTCTGTGCAGGACAATGACAATAAAGATTTATCTATCTTCTTAAAATAAATGTGTTAAGGTAAATGAATACTGTGCTAATATTGTGTGGGTGAACAATAAAGCTGAGCTGAGTTGGATTTGATCTCTTAAATAGCTATGTTGGAAACTACTATGGGATGGTTTATTTATCAGGTAGCTCCTACTGAATTATGGTAGAAGTGAGCTAGTCATTGAGCTTAAAACAAGGTACCAAAATCAGGCTAACGGTGTATGAAACAAGCATGAAACAATCTAATCTAGTGGTTCTCAATGTGTGACTTCCCTACAGGAAGACTTCAATTCCCAGAAGCCTAACTCAGCACAGTAAAACCCCGATTTAAGTAAAAAGTTTGTTCCATCCCTGTGGAGATGCATTGAAAAATAAAAAAAATGGACTCAAAATTGGTTTTCAATGCATTCCTATGGAAAAATTATGCTTTGCGCCCCTGGTGGCCATCTCTGGTAATGACAGGCAATCCCCCCCCACACACACACACCTTTTAAACCCTTCTCTGAGGCGCGTTCACAACTAAAGTGCGCCCTGGAGAAATCCAACACGAAAAGCAGAAGGTCCCCCCCCCCGGCACTCTCCCAGTCCCAGCTGAAGAAAGCGGGGACTGCAGAAAATTGTTGCTGCTGCCTCCACCGCCGCCACGGTAAGTGATGTCTTGCGACTTTCAGTGGTGGGGGCGGGTGGCAGGGGTGGAATTTTAGATTTTAAAATGGTGCTACCACCATTTAAAAATCTAAACACACCAGGAAACCCTTTATGTAACTCAATTTTTTACATAAATCAGGACATGATTTACACACAAAAAAACTTACGTAAGTCAAATTTTATGTAAGTAGAGGCATATGTAAATGGTTTTTTTAACTGTAAATTGGCTGATCAGTGCTTTGGGGGATTGACTTAGGCTTCTGGAAATTGAAATCCAAAAACCAAAGGTTGGGAATCACTGATCTAACTAACCTCTATTGAAGATGATGGCCTTTCACTATTCATTTTATATTTAATTATTTATTTCTCACATTTTTACCACCACCCCCTCGCCGAGGCGACTCCAGGCAGCTTACACATAAAACAACAAATAAAAACTTACAAAAACATTTTAAAAAACATTAAAATTGGGTTGTTTAAATTTTAAAAAATTAAAAAATATATTTTCTAAATGCCCTCCCAGTGCCGCATCACAAGATTTACTAAAACTGACAGCCTGGGCAGTAGTTAAACAAGCTAGCCCGGGGTGGCTATCTCCCCAACCACTCTCCACATCCACTGCACTAGCTAACCCTAGTTTGTTAGTTGTTTAATACCTAATTATTTGGTTCAGAACAAAAATGGAGCATTGACTTAACAGCTCTGTGTAGATGAAAGCTCTTTAAAAAGTAAATGCAATCAATACTTCAAACAGGCTGAACAGGCAACATTTTCCTTTCTTAATCTTGGTTTGTTTATCACTGAAGGATTTCAGTTTTTACCAAGGATGGTAAACTCGTGCTTAAATTCCTGCTCAGTTTTTTAAAGTAAGCTTGTGTTTCCTTGTACCATTTAAATACTGATCCGTGTTTTTCAACAATGGCCAAGGTTCAGTGGTTTTCTTCCCTGTATTTTGCTGGTTTAGACAGAACCCATGACACCCCAGACTGAGTGCTCTCCACTATACCTCAAAAGCCTTCCTTGGGAGGTTAGAAAACTTTTTGGAACTGGTTTTTGTACCACAGAAGGCTTCAGTGTCTCCACTCTGCTTATGTTGGCTACCGTAGTAGTGCACTACTGGATATTAGGCATTGTGTGGTATTTCCTTTATCATATTTCAGTGAAGTTTTTGCAGAGAATAATAGAAATTTAATAATTGCCTCAGATTATCTAGAAGTTTTAGAATGAATGGGATTTGAATCTTGATCTCCAACCCAAGTCCATCAGTATAAAAAAGACTTATATGTGCATAAAACAATCTCAATTTTCTTCTCGATTTTTGTGCTGTCTGTATCTTTTTCCTATTTGACATAACTGGAAGGGATTGTTCAGAACCTTTCACTTCCCATATAGGTCAACCATAGTTTAGTGTTGTATATGGAACTGGACAGACAGTGGTTATACTTAGTTAAAATGTGCCATCTCCAAACTATGATTTCTTGATTTGTTTCAGCTAATCTCATTTAAAGTCAATTTTTCTAGGTCTAGCAGTTTAGGATTCTGAAATAATACTAAACCTTGGGAACACACACTTGTGATTTTGAGTTACCAATCTTCTTCTTATGAGTGTATCAGAGATGCAGATAGGGACTGGATTGCATGCATGCAATGATAAAGTCTTGTTTCTGTTATATCTGAACTGGGTCACAGTAAGGTACAAAATAATATGGGTCACATACCCCATATCCACAGGGTCAGTATCAATGGTTTTAGTTATTTGCAGGTCCCAAAATATTCAATAAAAATCCATGAAATACATAATACTGTACAGTGGAACCTCGGATAACGTCCAAACTTGGTTCCACAAGTCTGGACGTTAACCGGATTTGGACGTTGTCCGATTCATTGATTGGACGACGTTTTAAAAAAGCATGGATCGGGTCCCCCAGCCCTCTCCCCAGGCAACAGGGGTGGCGGAAAGCCCAAAATGGGCGAAAAAAACTCCATCGTGACGCAAATTTTTTTGCCCATTTTGAGCTCTCTGCCATGCCTGCCACCTCTGGGGGGTGGTCGGGGGACCCGATGCGCGCTGTTTCTGATGTCCCCAAACCTTGCCGGGTGGTGCAGCAAGGCAAAACCTGCAGCCGATGAGGAAATTTTCCCCTGGCCTTTTGCCTTGCAGCAGTGCTTGGCAAGGTCCGGGGACGTCGGAAACAGCCCAGATTGGGTCCCCTGACCCTACCAGAGGTGGCAGGGGTGGTGGAGTGTCCACCCCCTCAAAAGGATGATGTGTTCTACCTTTTCACGCCATTTGCCTCCCTGCAGCCTTGGAAAACAGTTGCGGCCGCCATCTTGTAAGAACCTTGTTCTGGACTTCAATTCCCAGAAGCACAAGCAGTCTGTAAACAAAATGGCCACTGCTTGCATTTTTACAGACTGCTTGTGCTTCTGGGAATTGAAGTCCAGAACACGGTTCTTACAAGATGACGGCCGCAACTGTTTTCCGAGGCTGCAGGGAGGCAAACAGCGTGAAAAGGTAGGAGAACACGTCGTCACTTTTTTTGGGGGGGTGGGTGGGTTTTGTCTGCCACCTCTGGTAGGGTAAGGGGACCCGATCCAGGCTGTTTCCGACGTCCCCAGACCTTGCCAGGTGCTGCTGCAAAAAGCTGTGGAAAAACTTAGTCAGCTGCAGGTTTTGCCCTGCAGCACCGCCCAGCAAAGTTTGGGGATGTCGGAAACAGCGTGCATTGGGTCCCCTGACCCTCCCTGAAGCAACAGATGATGGAGAGCCCAAAATGGCAGCGGCAGCATGTGCATGCAGAAAAACGTCCATATCAGATAACGTCCTTTGGACATTATCCGATCCACTTATTTTGCCCAAAAATTGGGACGTTATCTGGATCCCACATTATCAGAAATGGACGTTCTCTGAGGTTCCACTGTATATGAATATCTAAGGTGTGTTACCAGAACCAGAGGAACAAAAATAGCCATGAGGACTGCTATACAGTAGTAGCAAATGGAGCATCAGTGCTGTCCCCCTTTCTGTACTAAGATGAATATGAAGTGGGAAAAGTAGAATGAGCATGATATTTTTAAAAAAAGAAAAAGAAAAGGTGCAGTGAGAATGTACACACCTCTCACCTGTGGCTGACTCTATAGATGCAAGAGGCTCATGCCCATTTTAACTAATTGTGCTGTGTAGTTCATTGTCTTTTCTGCTCCTTCCTTCTCCTCTTTTGGTCTGAGGATGAGAGGACAACAACAATGGCAGAGGTGGCAATACGTTTTTCTTCATATTAACCACCTACACTGGACTGGTGGGATGCCATACTTTAGCATAGTAATTTATATTTACAAGAAAGCCCATTTGAATCACTGGAATGTATGGAGGAGTTGGTTCACTAAAACCCCATTGATTCAACTTTAGTGTGATCTATACCTATAAAATGGTGCGTTAACCGTTGGAATGTGACAAAGGATGTTGCACCAGGCCCCACTAGCCCCGTCCGAGCCTTCATGCACTCACCCGAACAGGGTCCGCAGGTAACTGTCGGGTTGAAATTTTCAGCCCGGGGGCAGGAGCCCCCCGGACGCAAACAAAAAAAGGGAACTTCAATTCCCAATGTTCCTTTCGCCGTGCTGCGCCAGAGCCAATCAGGCTGAATGGCGCAGCAAAAGGAACGTTCGGAAACGCGCCGCGGCCAATCAAAAAAAAGCCTCAGAAAAAACCGCTCCAGGAACCAAACACGCAGGCAAAACTACAAGCCCCAACATCCTGCACGCCATGAGTGCGCAGAACGGTGAGGCAGCCGGCGCGCAAAAAGTAAAAGAATAAAAAAAACCGCCGCCGCTGAGCTTCGTTCCCACGGGCCACCCAGCATGGCCCATGGAAACGAAAGGCACCCCCGCCGCCACTGCACTTCGTTCCCACGGGCCACCCAGCATGGCCCATGGAAACGAAAGGCAGCCCCGCCGCCACTGCACTTCATTCCCACGGGCCACCCAGCATGGCCCGTGAAAACGAAAGGCCCCCACCTAAAAGAGTAAGCACAAAAGCACTCAAAAACACAAATCACAAATAGAAAAAGCAAACACAAAAACAGCCAAAAACAAACAATAAAAAACACACAGACCCCCCCAAATAAACTCAACCCCCCAAAACAAACAAACAAACAAACAGAGAGCCTACCAAGAGACGTCTTGACTTCATGACCACTGGAACTCAAATGAGCAAAGAAAGGAAACACTTACCGGAAGCACCCAGAGGACAGAAGAGATGAAGTGTAGAGAGGAAGCAAAGATCACCACCCCCACCCAGAGGCCACAAGAGAAAAAACATTCAAAAATATTTAAAAATAAAAGATTAATTCCCAAACAAATCAAATAAGTTAGCCAAAAATTCAAAAATATTCACAGTAATCTCAAAAAATTCCCAAACTCCCCCAGAAATCACGTTTCACTCAAAAAACCCAAAACACCAAAATAAAAAATGCGTAAAAATAAAGATTTAAAAAAACAAAATTTAAATTTAAATTAGAAAAATAATTTAAATCAAATCAAATAAAATAAAATTTGCATAAACCAAAATTAAAATTAAAATTTAAAATAAATTTTAAAATAAAAAAATTAAAATAAAATTTGCTTTTGAAAAAACAAAAACCTTCGAAAACCAATTTAAAGGGCCCGGCACTAAGGAAGCCGGCGCACAAAAAATAAAAAATAAAACACACACTGGGAGCGCAAGTCCGCCGCAAGCGGACGCAGCGCCTCAAAGCCACAAAACCACAAAACCTTTCAACGCAAGTCTGCCACAGGCAGACGCAGTGCCTCGAAGCCACAAAACCACAAAACCTTTCAACACCATTTAAAACAGCCCAGCACCATTTGTACAAGAAAAAAAAAACGAAACCCTTTACTATCCAACACAATTTAAAACAGCCCGGCACCGCCGGGCAAAATATGCTAGTTTACTATACAAACAGGCCTTCCCATACAAAGCAACAGGATTTGGGCTGGTATCAGATAAAGTACAAGCACATCAGTAACAGAGTTGACAGATAAAGGTGAGAAGAGCAGAAGGGTTAACCAGGTAGATAAAGTTTAAATTATATTCAGATAAAGTTTAAATTATATTTCTGGTAAAAAGCTTCACTAAAAACTCAATTACTCAACTATTTTGACCATTCATGAGTTTTGCACTTTAATCCCCCGAGCATAAATATTATATTTCTTCATCACTCAGCACTGATTTTATTAATATAATTAGAGCAACAAATAACAGATCTTCATTTTCTCCTGATTTATAATTAAAAATGTACTGCCAAAGTTTTAGAATTTTATATTGACTCAGAACATTCATTTGCTTGCTAGTTCATGCTTCCTGACAATGTAGATCTTTAAAAGTCTTTTTGTGGAGGCAAAAATGTGTTCATACTGTTTTAAATTGTGGCTATTCTGCAGATATGATAATAGAATACATACCCCTAACAAGAAATTGACTCATTTGTTTTTATGTGTTACATATAGCCACTGCTTAATGGCATATTTTGATTTTGAATTGCTCAGTCTATTCTATTATGGATACAAAGTTGTGTCAATAAAACGTATGGTCTTTCTGTTGCTAGTTACTTAAATTTTTGGTTCTTTGGCCAGTTAAAAACACTTCTCTATGACACTTAGAAAATCTCTTCAATTAGTAATTGGGAGTACAAATGGTTGTACTAACACAGCATAGATAGTCACCAACTCTGTGACTTCTTGGCATACTTAATCCACATCAGGTTGAACCCAGGGAAATGTAGTTGCTCTTAGGCCACACTGTAATCAGTTGATTGAATTTAGTAATGCCTGTCTTTTCACACTGATTTTAGTATGACCTAAGTGCAACTCATCTATTCTATCTAAATCCTACTAGCTACAATCCTGTTGCTTGGCATAGCACACTAGAATAAACCTGCTGAATCAGTGGGGATTTGATTATTTATTTATTAGATTTATATCGCCACCCACTCGCCGCAGAGACTCAGGGCAGCTTACAGTCAACATAAAATATAACTTAATTAAAAAACATTTTTAAGCAAACCCCAGACAGTCCCCAGCTGATGGGTTATTTAGAGTGGTCCTATATAAGTCAGCCGGGGGGGGGGGGGAGACTTTTGTCATGGCACCCACACCCACTGGGCCAGCCAGGTCTTCAGGCTTTTCCTGAATGCTGGCAGATCTAATTGAAGGTGGAGGTTAGTCGGCCGGAGGTTCCAAAGGGCCAGGGCAGCCACTGAAAAGGCCCTCCATCTAGTGCTAGAGAGGTGTGCCTCTCTAGCAGTTGGTACCCTTAGAGAGCCCCTCTGGTCCACTCTAGTGGGATGGGCTGATGTCCCCGGGGTGATGCGGTCTCTTAAGTAACTTGGCCCACTACCAAGTAGAGCATTAAAGGTAATGACCAGCACCTTGAATTGCACCCGGAGGCACACCGGTAGCCAATGCAGCTCCTGCAGCAAGGGTGAGGCATGGTCATAGCGACCACACCCCATCACCACGCAGGCTGCCACATTCTGCACTAGCTGCAGCCTCTGAATGGTCATTAAGGGCAGCCTCATGTAGAGCGTGTTACAATAGTCAACCTGGAGGTGACCAGTGCACGAGTGACCATGAGCAAGGAGTCCTGGTCCAGGAATGGGTGTAACTGGCGGATCACTCGAACTTGAGCAAAAGCACTCCTGGCTATGACTGCCACCTGCTTCTTGAGCAAGAGTCGTGAGTCCAGGGGGACCCCCAGGTTGCGCACTGGGTCTGTCTGGGGCAGATAAGCCCACCAGTACCAAAGTTGGTAATTCCTTAGACAGCACAGAGCCCCTTATCCACAACCATTCAGTCTTCTGTCTTTGGAGGCTTTGGAGTTCCCTAGACTGATGGTTTTGGGGCACTTCAATTTTCCTTCGCTGGGGTCTGGTTCCGAGGTGGCACAGGAGTTTATGGCTTCCATGGCAGCTATGGACCTGGCTCAGGTAATTCAGGGCCCAACCAGGGGCAGTGGCAACACGCCAGATTTAGTCTTTTTGTCGGGGCGGTGGCAGAGTGATCTGAGTTTACAGAAGCTAGACATAACACCTGTGCCATGGTCAGATCACTATCTGGTGGCTCTAGACTTTCTGGGGGCAACACTTCATCGTAAGGAAGCAGGGTCGATTAAAGTGGCCTGCCCCCGGCAACTGATGGATCCGGATGGATTCCAGAGGGAACTGGGGGAATTTCCTCTGGATCGGCGACACGATTCACCTGAGGCACTTGTTGATCTGTGGTACGGGTCGACGACATCTGCCTTGGATGTAATCGCTCCACTATGGCCTCTCAGAGCCCGTGGAGCTAGGTCATCCCCGTGGTTCACTGAAGAACTACGGGAGCTTAAACGGGCAAAGAGACGCCTTGAGCGCCGCTGGGTGAAGACCCAGAGCGATTCCGATTGGACACTAGCTAGAGCTGCTATTAGGGCCTACCTAGTAGCGATGGGGGTGGTGAGGAGGCAATACTTCACCATCCTTATTGCCTCCGCTGATAATCACCCAGCCACCCTTTTTCGGGTGACCAGGTCCCTCCTGGGTAGGGCGGGGTCTGTGCCTGGTTGGCAGGGATCGGCTGAGGACTTTGCTGACCATCTGGTGGAGAAAATTGATCGGATTCGCTCGGGATTCAACTTGGCGTGGACAGGGAGGGTCCGGAGGGAGCCAGTGTGCAGTCTTGCAGTGTTACCTGGGATCGGTTTGATCCAGTTGCCCCGGATGAAGTGGACAGGCTCTTTGCAGCAGTCCGTGCCACTAATTGTCCATTGGATCCCTGTCCTGCCTGGCTGGTAAAAGCCTCTAAGATGGTGACAGGTGGCTGGGTCGGGACTATAATTAATGCGTCTTTTCGAGAGGGGATGTTTCCTGCACTGCTGAAACATGCTCTGGTGCGCCCCCTCCTGAAGAAGCCATCTCTCGATCCAGCAATCCTAACCAACTACAGACCTGTCTCCAACCTTCCTTTTTTGGGGGAAGGTTCTGGAGAAGGCAGTGGCATGTCAGCTGCAGGGGGTACTGGATGAAGCGGAATATCTGGACCCATTCCAGTCAGGATTCAGACCTGGATATGGTACTGAGACTACATTGGTCGCGCTGATGGATGATCTCTGGCGAGAGCGGGATGGCGGTCATCCGTCCGTCCTTGCTCTTCTTGACCTCTCAGCGGCCTTCGATACCGTTGACCACGGTATCCTTCTGGAACAGCTCCGAGGATTGGGGATCCAGGGCATGGTGTGGTCCTGGTTTTCCTCATTTCTGAGGGGCCAGACCCAGTTGGTGTGGTTGGAGAGTGAGAGGTCGAGTCCTAGGCCCCTAAAATATGGGGTGCCTCAGTGTTTGGTACTCTCTCCTCTCCTATTTAACATCTACATGAAGCCGCTGGGTGAGATCATCTGTTCCCACGGGGTGCGGTACCACCAGTACGCGGATGACACACAGTTGTACATCTCGGCCCGTGGGGACCCCAGTGATGCAGTCAATGTCCTTTCCAGCTGTCTGGAGGCTGTTGGGGTCTGGATGGGGGCAAATGGGCTACAGCTGAATCCTAGAAAGACTGAGTGGCTATGGATAGGGGGTCCTGCGTTATCCCGGGAGCTACCATCTTTGGTTTTGGATGGGGCTGTTTTGTCCCAGACCAACCCGGTGCGCAACTTGGGGGTCCTCCTGGATTCGTGGCCTTCGCCCAACTTCGGGTGATTCGCCAGTTGCGCCTGCTCTTGGACTGGGACTCTTTGCTCATGGTCACTCACGCTCTGGTGACTTCCAAACTAGACTACTGTAATGCGCTCTACATGGGGCTGCCCTTGATGACCATTCGGAGGCTGCAGCTGGTCCAGAATGCCGCGGCCCGGGTGGTGATGGGGTGTGGACGTTATGCCCATGCCTCACCACTGCTTCGGGGGCTGCACTGGTTACCAGTTTGTCTCCGGGTGCAATTCAAGGTGCTGGTTTTGACCTTTAAAGCCCTACATGGTAGTGGGCCAGGGTATCTCAGAGACTGCATCACCCTAAGGACGTCTGTCCGTCCAACCAGAGCGGACCGGAGGGGTTCTCTAATTGTGCCATCAGCCAGGGGGGCTTGCCTCTCTGGCACAAGGAGGAGGGCCTTCTCCGTGTCTGCACCGGCCCTTTGGAACCTCCTGCCTGTGGAACTGCATCTCCAGATGGAGTTGTTGCCCTTTAGGAAGGAACTAAAGACCTGGCTGGCGGGCCAAGTTTGGGGTGTGGGTGGGGATGGGGGTACCGTTGGGTGGTTGGTATAGAGAAGTGTGCCTTCCCCCAAGGTCCCTTCGGTACTTGCGCACCTTTTAGGGGTGGGTTTTTTAAGTTTTAACTTTGTTTTATCATGTGTCTTTTTATGTATTTACTGTCCGCTATGTAAACCGCCCTGAGTTGGGTTGTACTTGAGTGGGCGGTATATAAGCGTGAAAAATAAATAAATAAATAAATAAATAAATAAATTGTTGGGATTCAGTTGTAGCCCGTTGTCCCCATCCAGACCCTCACAGCCTCCTGGCACCTGGATAGGACTTTGACTGCATCGCTCGGATCACCACAGGCTGAGATACTGTATATAATTGAGTATCATCTGTGTACTGATGATACTTCACCCCATGGGAATGATTATCTCCCCCAGTGGCTTCATGTAGATGTTAAACAGGAGGGGCGAGAGTAATGAGCCCTGCGGCACCCCTCATGTGAGGAGCCTCAGGTTGGGCCACTTGCTCCTGAACCACACTGACTGGGTTCAGCCCCTCAGGAAGGAGGAAAACCCGGACCACACCATACCCTATATCCCCAACCCTTGGAGCCGGCCCAGAAGGATACCGTGGTTGACGGTATCAAATGCCGCTGGGAGGTCAAGAAGAGCAAGGACAAATGGATTACCTCCATCCCGCTCCCACCACAGATCATCCATGAGCGCGACCAATGCAGTCCCGGTGCCATATCTGGACCTGAATCCTGATTGAAAAGGGTCCAGATAATCTGCTTCACCCAGGACACCCTGGAACTGCCTTCTCCACCACCTTTCCCAAAAAGGGGAGGTTGGATACCAGACGAAAATTAGCTGGTATTGTTGGGTCAAACAATGGTTTCTTAAGGAGGAGGCACACCAGCGCATGTTTCAAAGGCACCAGGAACATACCCTCCCCAAGAGAGGCATTAACCGCTCCGACCTAACGGCCTGTCACCCCCCTGGATGCCTTAACCAACCAGGAGGGGCAGGGATCTAACAAACAGGCAATAGCAGGAACAGATCCCAGGATCCTGTCCACTTTCTCAGGGACAGCCGGATCGGCATGGCTAGACTGTGCTCAGGTCAACTACCGCATCTCAGTATTAACTCCGGAGTCTAACTGTTAGTGAATTCCAGCGATTTTCTCTGCCAGATAATCAGCAAAATCATCAGCACCCAGGCACCCGGAAAAGGGTCGCTGGACAGTTATCTGCAGAGGCAATAAGGACGGTGAATTAACTGCTCTGTAAGGTCTGTTGGTTCTACTGTATTTCTAAGAAGGAGAAGCATATCAGAATAAGCATCAGTCTGTGATATACATTATAGCCATTGTAGCAGTTTAATGTATGAGGCAAATAAGCAAGTGTGGTAAATTCTTTGTATTGGTTCTGTGGCTTGTTAGTGAATTTTATATCTTGTTGCAAGCCAGCTTTTTTTCCTATTTATTTTAGGAAATGTACTGGGTATTGCTGTGCCAGTTATCTGTTTTAATTTATAACACAAAGCATGACATTCTTGATAAATTACCTTGAAGCACAGTTAATTTTTGTGGTAAAATTTTAACAGAAAACATAAATGTACAGTCTTTCACAGAGCAACATTAACTTTTTTCCTTTGCTTTCTCTTTACAAAAATTGACACCTTTAATTTGTGCAGAAAGGCAAAACAATTTAAGAGCAAGTGGAAATGAACAATAAGTTAGCTCAGTTTGATACTAGTCAGTTATTCTTGATTTTCTGGACTTTCATTTCCCCCCTTATATATGTTCATTTATATACACCATGACAAACATTGTAAAATAGTAAAATTTAAATCTGAATAACTTTCCACAAATAATTTTGCACTTTGCCTGGTACATCCATTAACCAGTTCAGTGGAGAGTTTCACTTACGTTAGATTGCTGCCATCCTTTTAAAGCCACTTTTCTCTTTTGGAAAAATCAATCTCTGCTTAATGAAAAGTTTATTATCATTTACAACAAGGCTCCTTAGTGTCTGTACTCCCAGATATCCCTATTGTTCCTGGACCATTTGTTTGGTGTTATTTTTAACTTGTTTTGAGAGCTACTTAAATCTGAACATAGCAAAACATGGGTAATTCTGAGGAACTTTAAGTATAACTAAAAATAAAAGTCGAGGTATAAACTTGTAATGTGCGAAAATAAATACCTGTGAAATCTGTGAAAAAGTTGCCATGCTATTCTCTCCTACTGACTTACCACTTCCAGTTGTATTTGGTTACAGCCTTGTGGACAAAATTGATTTACAACCTGAACTAGACATTGAATGAGACTGAGATTTGTAGTTGTCAGATAGTGAAAGCTGCAATTGGTTGTTTTTTGTCATCCCATCTTCTGTGATGTTATCCATCTCTTCAGGGCCGTAGTCAGGATTCTAGATTGGGGGGGGGGGGGGGGGAATTTTTCAGGAGGGGCAAAAAAATTCCCAGGAGGGGCAACAATGTCACACTCACATATATAACACTAGCATATTTGTGCCCGGCCAGCCGGGCAGTTTTTATCTGTGGATTGTTTTTTTTGTTTTTTTGTTAGGGGTGTTTGGGTGGGGGTGTTTTGCATTTGTGGTTTGTGACTTTTTTTATCTATTTTATTTGATGTATTTGTCATTTTGATTTATTTCTTATTTTTTGACTTGTTTTTACTCTTCTGGCCTCTAGGTGGGGCTGTTAGTAAGAGTGTTGTATTACATATTTTTTGACTTGCTTTTTCTCTTCTGGCCTCTAGGTGGGGCTGTTATTTAGATTACTGTACTGCGATTTTCTTTCTCTGTGTTCACTTTAGTTCTGGAACGCATGGAGGGAGGACGTGCTTGGTGAGTTCTCTTGATTTTTTGTTCTGGGTTTTTTTTGTTTTGATATTCTGGTGCTAGGCTTGGGGGGGGGGTGTTAAAGAGAGTTTCTACTTACCCCCCTCCCAAAGTGTTTCTGTTTGCTCCTTTGTTTTTATTTTGGGTTTTAAATCTGTTTAATTGGTTTTTTTTCTGGTTGTTATTTATTTTTCTGATTTCTTTGGTCTTTTTTTGCTTTTTTGTGTTATTTTTGTTTGTTGAGTTAGGTATTTTCATGTTTTAGGTGTTTCTAGTGTGCTTTCATGTTTTTTTGTTAGACTTTGGTATTTCAGGTGTCTTGCTGTTTTTGTTGCTTATTGTTTTGTTGTTTAATGGGTCTTTTTAAATAATTTATTTATTTGTGCTTCATTAATGTTTTTGATTGGCGTTTTGGTTAACTCTTTTGTTTTCTTGTTGTTGTGTTTTTGTGTGTGAAGAATGGCCTGTCTGTCGCTTCCTCTTTTCTCCATTGCTGCTTCGAAATTTGGTTTCGATGCAGCGATGGGGAAAAGGAAGAGCTGGCAGTCAGCTCGCTCTTCATCCGGGAAGGTTCGTTAGGTAGGTTGGGTGAAAAGGAGGCAGAGAAGAGCTCTCTGCCTCACAATGGTTCTCTCCTCTCTGTCTCCTTTTTCTCTTGGCTTACCTAACCGGAGATCAGCAGGCAGCGATCCGTAAGGGGTGGTGCTCTGCCTTGCGGATTGCTGGCTGATGCTTTTCTATTACAGTACCTCCACCGCTGTTTCGTGCTAGTTCTCAAAATAATAGTGTGGGTAGTAGAAAGGCAGAATCCAGTCATCTGCCAGGGAGGGTGCTTCACCTGACGAATTGCTGCCTGCTGTTATTTTTCCCACCCTGGCTCAACTTACCTTGAGGCCGGCGGTGGTCTCGCCGTGTCTTCGGTGGGGTAGCGGGTAGGAGAGGGAGTCCCTCTTCTCCCCGTTGCTCCGGTAAAGAAGACCGGCGGTTGTCTCATAGTTGTTGTTGGCAGTTTTTTGTTTGCTAGGCCGTGAGGCGCTGCGTCTGCCTGCAGCGGCCTTGCACCCCCACTGTGTGAGGCGTTTTTATTTTATTTTTCACACGCCGGCTTTTTAATGTTCTACGAGCTTGCGCCCTTCAGCCTAATTGGCTGAAGTAGACATAGAATGGAGGACGATGGGATTTGAAGTTTACTTTATTTTGTTTGCATTTGTGTGGCATTTTTTTCCTACGGCTCGGTTTCAATTGGACTCACCGCATTTTCTAATGTTCTCTTTGCTTTCACCTGTCAGCCTGATTGGCTGAGATGCGGCACGGTACAGAGGACGTTGGGAATTGAATTTGTTTTCCTTTGTTTGTGTTCGTGGGGCTGTTGCCCCACTGGCGAAAGCAGGAACCTTACGTTGCTCTGCGGGTCAGGTTAGGGCGAGTGCAGGCGGCTCAGGACAGGACAGTATGGATGGGTGCGGGAGCCTTTGTTACATTCCAACGGTTAACGTCTCTCCTTATAGGTAAAGATTGGGGTGGGGGTGGGGGGGAAGCTGTTAGCTCAGGAGGATTTCTGCGCGCGCCCCCTGCCCCCTGGCTATGTCCCTGCATCTCTTATGTCTGAGTATAGCTGTGTTAACATTTTTGAAGCTGCTACTGCTTCTGCCTGAACAGGAGAAATTAGATTAGAAGGATAAGTCGTTTGTGGTGTTTCCCACTATTTCCCTGTAAGATAAAAGTAAAGCTTTCCCTTGCTCGAAAGCCAGTCGTATCCGACTCTAGGGTTCAGTGCTCATCTCTGTTTCAGAACCGAAGAACCAGCGTTGTCTGCTTCTTCAAACGTTTCCGTGGTCATGTGGCAGGCATGACTAGACACCAGAGCGCACGGAACACTGTTTACCTTCCCACTGAAGTGGTCCCTATTTATCTACTTGCAACTTCTTGCTTTCGAACTGCTAGGTTGGCAGGAGGTGGGACAAAGACGGGAGCTCATTTCATCCTGCAGTACTCGGGAATCGAACTGCTGACCTTCCCTGTATCTCCCAATATTCTAAACACTGCTTAATAGATTGTGCACATTGAGCTCAATAAACTTTGGTTCTGTGGAAATGTGGAGAATTGCCGCATTCAGTGGTTCTATCTTAAAGATGAATAAATTGGGGCCTAATCAATTTACTATTTTTTTGAATGAAGTTAAGAATATTTTTGTAAACTTCAAACCCCAAATTTAGCTGCTGAAACCACATTGGGTTATGAGTGGTGTATTTAGTTCATATCCCCTAATCCAGTGGTGGCAAACATGGCACATGTGCCAGAAGGGGCACTCAAACCCCTCTCTGTCGGCATGTGTGCTGTTGCCCCAGCACAGAGATCGCCCCGCATCTCTGCTCAGCAGACCAATGGGAGTTCTTCCTCCCTCCCCCCAGCACAGTTTGCCCACCACTCCTCTCTTTGGGCACACAGTCTCTAAAAGGTTCATCATCACTGCCCTAGGCTTTTGAATTACCGCATGGCAATCACTGGCTTTCATTAAGATAATGAAAACTTGAAGATGATTGAGTTTTCTTTATTTAGTGATTCAACAACATAAACACAGTTATGGCTTCCCTTTGAAAACTGATTTGAAGCCACTAACAGTAGGGAATTTGGTGTGAGGATGATTGACAATAATGTATACAGGTCACCTCCCCTCCTGGTATCTATGGGTTCAGTACCTGCAGTTTCACTTCTGTAGAAAATCCATAGGTAACAAATATGTTTTTTCAAGGCAAATTACCCGAACTACTGGAGAATATTAAACTGTTTAAGACGAAGAATAATATTAAAGAGGTTTAATATTATTTAATATTGGGGTTTAGGAAAACCAAATCTATTAGTAATTTGTTAATACACTCGGACCACACAGCCAAGATAAGTATGTTTGTACTCATGGATGAATATAATTTGAAACATGTTAATGTTTTTATATTGTCATTATGTTATCAGCTCCTAACGTGATGATTTATATATTGTCTATATTGTTTTGTAATCCTTTCTATGTAGATTTACTGAAGAAGGAACAGAAAGTTCGGAAAAGTCGAATTAACTAGTATTGACTTTGAAACTTTTGCAACAGCTGTCTTAAGTGAACAATCTGATTCCACCCGCAGTGGAAAAATTTCTGTTAAACGCATGAAGTGAAGCTATAAATATAGCCTTGTCATAGAAGAATTTCATTTAACCCATAGTGGAATTATTTTTGTTGATTTTTGAAACATACAAGAACCAGTAAAAGAATTTAAAAACTTATATTTAAAAAAAACGTGACTCTTTAATATTATTCTTCATCTCAAACGGTTTAATACTCTCCAGTGCATACACCCTTTCGCCCTATTTCTTTATTACATTACCAGAACTAGCCACTATAGGCCCATATTTACAATTTAGTTCACATCTAAATCCATCTGATGTTGCAAGTTTTTTTCTTTCTTAAAAACAGAATACTGTATGTCTATTTTGTAGAATCAAACTCTGGTAGTATAGATTTGTAGATTGCATGAGCAGCAATATACCAGACTGCTTTCTTTTCCAAATTACATCCACATATGTGGTAGAGACTATTAGTTGGTATAAAAATGCAGGAAATTATCCATTCATATAACAATAAAATTAATACAGGTCAGAAGATTCCACAGGGCACTAACTAATCTGGACTCATCAAACCAGCAGTTTAATAGGCTGGCTTGTTTTGGAAATGGGATATTGGACAAAAATTGCCAGAATCATTGCCTTTTTTGCTATTGTAAATTTTGCTAATACATAAAAGACTTTTCTTTGCATGATACATAAGTATCATGAGTGTCAGAGCTAACCAAGAAGCTGTGGGTGGTCACTAATTTAAGTTATTTGATGCAGGGCAAGAACAAGATGTCTCCTGCTTATTTTGTTTTTTTGTCCTGCTGTGTTTGATAGTTTACAACATGTCTAATTTTATACATGTCCATATCTGTGAACACGTGAACATCTAGCCCAGAAGAATGAGAAAGAAACTGATGACAAGAAGCTGTATAAGGAATTTTGGCCACTGGTGCAGTGTGTTCTTCTCCAACTAGCTGTCCAAGACCTCACGGAGAGTTATTTTCATTTCTTATTATCAAAATGTCTTTTAAAAACTATAGATGCTGAACAGTGAACCTGTAGCTGTCAGCAAGTAACACACATACTTTAGCACTGAATAGTGGGCCTATTCTATTTTCTGCCTTTCTCTTCCCTAATTATGTTTTGAATTTCAAGATACCAAAGCAACTGATGAGTATTTCCTTTTTTTCTTTCTTCCAGGACAACCCAAAGCTTGAAGAGACCATAGACTCAGCTGCTGCACTTATCATGGCATTAATAAGAGAAAGAAATCCTGTTTTTGTTGGCCAGATTCTGGTAGCATGAAAAGAGAAGAACATACTTTATATTTGAAACAAACTTCAAAACTGATCTAACCTTTATTGACAAGATAGGCAAGAAAATGATGTCAGTGCATGGTGGGGAACCATCTATTAAAATTAAAATATCCCAAATATCTCCCTCCCCCCCCAATTTTACGGGAACCACAGTTTCAGTTATCTGCAGATCTAAGTTTGTACAATCGCTATTTGATTATATTAGGTTGAAATCGCCTACAACAATCATTTTATCATTTATCGTTTTTTTCCTTTATCAAAAAGACTGAGCTGAAGGCTGAGCTGAATTGGTAAAAGTCCTCACTCCCATATGATGTGAAAGCAATTACTGAGACCCAATTTTTAATTTAAATAAGCAGCAACAATAATAGTTAAACACATTGACTGAACAGAACGGTGGATTAATATTTTTGTGTGCGCATAAAGATCCGATTGGCAGTAAAACGCACATGCGCAAAACGCTACCATAAATGTGTGTTTATGACAGCCATGGGTGCATTTACAGCAGTGTTCTGCGCATGTGTGGATGCATTTTACTTCCACTTCTGGGAGTGGTGTTGGCTGGATGAATTGGTATTGGGGGCCAGATCCAGCCCGTGGGCCATAGTTTGGACATCTCTGATATAGAAATAGCACTTACAAATCCTTAATATAAACTTCTAGGGAGTTGAAAAAGCAAACAAATGGAGCTTTCTGAGTAATTGTTACAAGGAGAGGCTGCCATGTCCATGTTCTTTGTTTTTCATTTAAGTACCTGGTTTGTTTTGTGAAGATTAGTTTGCAAATTGTCATTTATATGATTGTGCATTGACACTAGTTCTTTCTCTAAGGGTTTTGTGTAGAAAAGGATGTTCTCATTTTTTTTTTGCTAAATGATGTGAAAAATAATGCAACTGCATTGTAGAGTTCTTTTTCCTAAGGTATCTATCAGAATGTCAGAATCTTATGCAATATATTGAGTAGAAAATACATGTACCAGCCATCAAGTTTGCATCTCATCTCTTCAGTGAAATCATGAGGTGGCTTTAAGGAAGCCTTTCTCATTTATGTGTTTGCACCATGAGAGCTACTGGTCAAACTTACAGGGCTTTGGAATGTGCAATGAAATTGGTTTTTGGAGTATTTATATTCTTCATATCACTAATTCATACTGAGTGCTATACATTACTGTAATAAATAAAATAAACAAATGAATTATAATTATCCACAATTGTAGATTGTATAGCATACCTGTATCTCTATGACAATGGATTTATTGACATTTTCTTTAAATTGTACAATTACTAAAAAAAACCACGATCATCAACTGCAGATTACACTGATGAGCTCTATTTATAATTTTCATTCACCCAAAACTATTCCTACATTATAACATTCAGGTTGCTCAAGTTTTCTGTAAAATAAGAGCAAAACAGTTCATGACACTAGAATCAAATTGTAGCATTATCCTGTAAACAGTTTAGTGTTGGATCATGCTGGACCTGTTTCTGATACACGTACAACAGAAACAATTGATCTCATTAACATTCTTATATACAATGTCCTTGAGGAGGTATGTAAATTGTGATCTGATTGTCTATGTGCATTAAACAAAAAAGTGCCCTCTCCTAAATCTTCAAAGTGGTAAGCTTTTTTTTTGAAGTCCTCAAAAGGTTTTGTGTATTTGTAAAATCATCTTTGGTCTAGAACTTAAGCTGTGATAACCGCTGTCTTGTTGAACAGAATTTTTAAAAACTAGGAGCATTAAATGACATCTGCATTATTAATTTAATTTAATATTCACATTTATATGCCACCCACTCAGGTGAACCCGACTCTTTAAAAACATATAAAAACACATAAAACCCCTAGTTATCCCAACCACCCACTCCACCTACTGTAAAAAAAAAGAGAGAGAGACAGAGAGGGCTCCTGATTGCTATCTTGTTGTGAGCCAACAGGCGGGGACCATATTCCCATTAGGGCCCCACATCTGCCCTGCCAGTCAGGTCTTCACACCTTTCCTGAAGGGGAGCAATTCTGTTTGTAGTCTTAGATCTGTTGGCAGGAGGTTCCAGAGGGCTGGTACGGTCTTGGAGAAGGCCCTCCTTCAGGTTCTAGATAGATGTGCCCCTCTAGTTGATGGCATAACTAGAGAGCCCCTCCGATCTGCTCTAGTTGGATGGGCAGACACTCTTGTAGACACATTTGTACCTCCTGGGTACATGGTGGCCTAGCTTCAGATAGGTAAACGATGCTAGAAGCATCTTGCACAAAGTTTGCAAAGTGCAATGGTAAAAAAACCCACACTAGGTATGTTGGTCTTTTGCCAAGGAGTGATTGCCTTTAGGGGCTTGAGAAACATCAATAGGCTATCTAACCACTTGAGCCTGCCTCAACCACAAAGAAAGTATTGTTGTGATGTCTTACTCTTCTAGTCTTGAGCTAAGAAAATGGGTTGCTAGTTTTAATTTTGTCTTAAATGCTGGTATGAGACACCTGGTCCTAGTCCAGTGGTTGAGAAACAGTAAAAGAACATGCAATGAAGTCAAATGTGCATGCATTTTAGAACACTTTTTAAAAGGATAAGGGGTAGAGCAGAGTTTTCTAACCTTGGCCCCTCAGGTATTCTTGGACTTCAGTTACCAGAAGCCCAGGTCAGCCCATCTGCTGTTTAGGGCTACTTGGAATTGAAGTACAAGAACATCTGGGAGCCCAAGGTTGAGAAACCCTCGGCTGGAGAAAAGCATGTTGGAAAACATCATTTTGCTAAAAATCCTGGGAAGTTGTTCTGTTCTGGTATAAGTTATTTTAGTTAAATACAGGAGGCATTTCAAATATGTGACTAATGAAAAGATCAAGGAACAGGAAGAAAATCTGAAAGTAATGCAGATCAGCACTCCACTAGACAGAAGCAATTGCAAGTATAGTCGAATCTTAAACTGCCATTCAGAACTGTTTCGTTAGATTATTTACTGTTTAAAGCAAACCGTTTGATAATTCTGCAGTGTTTTTCTCTCTGAACGAAATGACTTCATTCTAATACTAGTGGCTTTTTTAAAAAAAGGGAAGAAAGAAAGCATTAATGGATATAAAATACAGTTTGTTGAATAAAAGATTTTCTGTATGACTTTGAAAGACTGCTATTCAAAGACATTTTTCTCTTGTTTGTTTCAAGGATCACTTACCTGAACCTACAGCTAGCTTTTCTCCCTGACATTGCTTGGAGACATGCCAAGATATGCAAAACAAACAACTCTTTGGCGTGTTCCGGTTGATAATATTTTCCATGAACTGCTAGCCCTTTATGCTTGTGTGGTATAGGATCCGGCTCAAACTAGAAAAGGACTATTTGACTGCCATTTTCCTAGTGGTTTGATCCTGGACTTCAGCACATGACAGGCCCTCCAGCAAAATGTATTTCCGTTTTCTGTTGTTTTCCCTTCATTCTTTTGTACATATTCTTTAATGCTCCTAAAACGATAAGTTATTTTAACAGACAAGACATACAGTTTTAACTTTTAGAACATGAGAAGGAAATTATTTGCAACCCAAAACATTACATTTTTGAACCGCATGGTGCTGGAAAGGGTTCTGGGAAGTTTTTCTTAATTCATCTCATTTCTATTTCGACTTCTTCCTACTGCCAGAACTCGGCCTTTTAAATGTATCTTATGTTAGTAACTAGCATTCAGGTTATGCTTCTTAAACTTGAAAAATACTCGTTGGCAATTTGCCTTGAAATCACTTTGTAGTCATGGAGTTTTGTTCACCTTAGACTCAATACTCAGTTGCTTTCCCATCTTTTTGGGGGAACAAGAAAGGAACATTTCTCTGTTGCCCTGGTAACCAAGCAGATGCCTTGTCTTTTATCAGTAAATTAGAAGTGTTATAGCACATCAGCACTATAAGCCTTACCCTACTCCATTCTTAGTTGCACATAATCTGTTGAGCATTACGTTGCTCTTGGGGAAACATTTCTGAAAGTGGATGTCATCTGTCTTCAGTAAAGTACTTTCAGTAGGTATGCTTTATGACATGCATCCGTTTTTTGTCTAGACTCATCAAGTAAGAATGATTGGACCAGCCCAAGATAGTATTGGCCCAGTTGCCTCAGAACAAAAATATGTTCTTTCTTATCACAGATCCGCTTCTTTGTGAATAGTTTTGTGTCTTCTTGCCAAGGGTGTGTCAGATTGCCCAAAGACTTTTTCATGGTGGGATAAAAACATCACAAAATGCACTCGTTTTACTTCAGTATTGGTATGCAGTGAGACTTGTGGAGTCTATAGGAGTACAGATGGAAAAAAAGAAATTTTGTGCTGTGTGGCTGAAAGGAAACTAAAGCCAATTAAGTGTATGATGAATTAATTAAATGTGTCCTAATCCTATCCTATTGGAGTCTACAATAGCAAGTTTATACAGAGCCAGTGAGTCAGAGTTAGGTGTGTCCACTTCCCCTGTTGCCAGAGGATGAGGAGTGAATTCACTTCATACCAATTAGTTGCTCAGTCTGCATAAATGTAAAGCTATTATTGCTTTCACCTGAGGCGTATACTTTTTGTAGCAGGAAAAAAATGCACTAAGAAGGACTGAAGTCAAGAATAGAACCCCTCCAGAGCCCTGACACAATTGCTTGACTCAAAGCAGCTGGTCTTACTGTTGCTTCCATCCACACATCGTCCTAGCTATGGTGCCTCAGAAGATAAAGGGTGACAATTCTGGCATGTAGAAGAGAAAACCTTTCTATTCCAGAGGAGAACATGTTCTTGACTAAAGAGGCACAAGAAAAGACAGTGTAGCGTTCCTTGCCATAAGCCTCAGCATTTGAGAGAGAAATTCAAACTTGGAAAGTTACATTTTGGGATGAAGCACCATCTCACACATTGAGTGCCTCTACAAAGGGGTTTTTCAGCAAAGATGTGACATCAATACTTATGCAAACCATACAGCCAAACACCCCTTCCCTCCAGCTACATGAAAACTCTTTGTTCATTGAATGCAGAGATCTGGATAGGGTCTTGCCAGCATGTTGAACGAACATGCAATTAGGATCCTCAGGTAGGCATGTGCCATCCATTTTCAGGACAGCAATAGTTTGGTATATATCTGAGGACTTTAAAAAAAAATGTGCCAGAAGCACAACAAAGGTGCTTTCTGGGTTGAAAGGATTTTTGCTGGAGGAACTCCACTCAGGGGACACCTGAATGAGGTTCCTTTTGTGTCCTCGAGATCTTTTCCCACCCAAGGGGTCCCTATTTATCTACTTGCTTTCAAACTGCTAGGTTGGCAGAAGCATTCCATCATGCAGTACTTGGGTCTTGAACTGCCGACATGCCAACCTTCCAGATAACAATGTAAGCTTCTTAACCACTGAGCCACCACACTACAGTCCCTTAACTGAGAACCGGGACTCCCAGAATTCTACTTGAAGAATTTTCAAAGAATTCTAGGATTTGAAGCAAAAAAGTTTCCCAGCTTCTCATACCTATCCAATTCTTTATATAGGGCTAATATTGTTGGGAAAAATCTAGCACATTTCTAGCAATGCCAATTGCTGCTTTTCTCTGGTAGGATTAGAAAAATATTTGACTTTTTTTCTTCCAGCTACCTCGCATTCATTGGAATCTCTTCATCTGTCACATAGCTGACACCAGGCAATGTTTTGCCTTTCTTCCTGAGCTGCTTCTGTGTTTGTCCTTGTTCTGTTCTGCTAGCCTTTTGCTTCCTTCCTTTGTCTCAGTTTCACAGTCGAAGCCCACCCTGCTTGACATAATGATCCCCTTCTGTGTTCTAACCCAAGGCCATGGTCTGGCAGAAGAATCCTTTCGTCACTGCCTTGGATCAAGAACTCAGGCTGTTGGTCTTTGGCAATGCTCAGCTCTGCTTGGAAGAGTTAAGAGCAGATGTCACTGCCCGTGCCAATAGAGTACAGATGATCAACATCTGGCGGAATGGCCATTCATTTATGGTGGTAGTTGCTGGTTAACTAAGGAAACCATCCTTCCAAGGAAGGCCCCCCCGACCTTTGTCTGGAATTCTTTTAAAACCAATTTCTGCATGTATAGATCAATGAACCAGCAGCTTCAATGCTGGCCAGACCTCCAACAGGCATGGCTGTAAAACCTACTATGAAAACAATCTTTTAAATGTCTTGGGGCAGAGGTTCTCAATGTTTTGCGACATGGGCCATACCACACCCTTCAGTCAGCTGAGCAGGCCAGACACGTTTGCCCCGCCACAAACGCTTCAATAAAATGCACCCACGGCTGTCATAAACACATTTACAACTGGCATGGGTGCATTTACATCACATTTTGGGCTGTTTTTGCTGCCGCCACTGCTTCTGGTGGTGGCAATGGGAGTGAGGGCAGCAGGCCACATGAAATGGTGCTGTGGCTTGGGTCCTGCCCATGGGCCATAGGTTGTGAACCTATGTCTTAAGGGTTGGAGAGAGAGGGGAGGGAAAGGAGAGTGGAGAGAGATGACAGAGAGGAGAGAAAGAAGAATGAGAGGAGAGGGGGAAGAGGAGAGGGAGAAGAGAGTGGAGAGAGGGCAGAGGAGAGTAAGAGGAATGGGAAGAGAGAAAGTCGAAATGACATAGGAGAGAGAGATGTGAAAGAGGAGAGAGTGTGGAGGAGAAGAGGAGAGAGAGCGGAGAGTAAGAGGAATGGAGGAGAGAGAATAGGAGAGAGAGGAGAGAAACTAGTGAGAGGAGAGAAAGTAGAGGAGAGAGTAATGGTTTTTTTAATTTAAAAATCTTGTTTGGTAGGGAAAAGAAAAGTGACGGAGGAAACCCACTGTCTGCAAAGGGTTTGGGGAGTGCCCGCTTAGCACCTGCTTGAGGAAATCATACTAAGCTGTGAGGGGAAGCAAAACAAAAAGTTTCCTAAAGCCTTGACTGCAAAACACAAAAGCCACCTTCTCTTCATTGTTTGAAATCATAACAACCCATCATTAATCCTGTATGTGTTGTGTGTTCCTTAGTACAAGATGCCACCCAGAGACTCAAGGGACATAAGTCTTTCCTTCCCACAAAGATTTAAAATACAAAGGCAGAATTATTCTATTTCCTGCTCTGAATAAATCAAACCAATATGACAGTAAAGTGTTGGCTAGGAAATGAATTTCGTAGAGAAACTTTCTTTATTTTAACCATTATGCTGAAATACAATTAACAAAAAAAAGGTGTAAATATGGAGTTTTTTGAGTGCAAGTCTTATTCTAAAATTATGTAGCATGGAATTAAGGTTTGTTAGACAGATTCTGTAGCTGTATGTTTTCTCCAGATCTGTTTTCAATATGTCACAGTGGAAAAGCATCATATCAGTTATGCGAAGATGGCCTTTTCCTTACCCTTCCAATTAGAAAAGGAAATGCACAGGTGGGTGGACCAAAATTCTCAGCAGCTCTGAGTGCTCACTTCTTGAATTATATCTAGCATAGGATCAGGGATATTTTCATCCAGACTTCCTGAGAACCTGCTCTGGACATTTTTTGCAACTAACTCTGATCCTAAGTCAATAATAAAGGTAAAGGTCTCCCTTGCTCAAAAGCCAGATGTGTCCAACTCTAGGGTGTAATGCGCATCTCTGTTTACGGCCAAAGAGACAGCGTTGTCTCTGTCTGTAGACATTTCCGTGGTCAGGTGACAGGCGTGCCTAGATGCCAGAGTGCACATAACACTTTTCTTTCCTACCAAAGTGGTACCTATTTATCTACTTGCAATTTCTTGCTGTTGAACTGCTAGGTTGGCAGGAACTGGGACAGACAATGGGCACTCACTCAGTAATGTGAGTGGGCACTCGGTATTTGTTTCTCAAACTGCTGACCTGCCGACCCTTCCGGTCATCAAGCGCACCATTTTAACCACTATTAAAGCCCATTATTGCTATGTATTGTGAAAGCAGAATGCAGCAGTCGTTCCTCCATTGTCCTACCTGCAGCCATGTTCTGCTCAAACCTAATAATAGTATAGTGCTGGGCTTGAGCAGAATTTGGCAGAGGAGGGCTAGCAATTGGGCCACTGTGAGGGGCCGTCTTAGCAGTAAGTCTCTCATTTTGAAACATTTAATTTAATAGATTTATATACCACCCTATCTAGTGGACTCTGGGCAGTGTACACAAGTTAAAACCAATATAAAACAGTTAGAAATCCTTGAAAACATAGCAATATTAACACACACACCCCGCTGTGCTATTTACTATCTAGAAACAAATATAAAATCTACAAAACCTTAACATGAAAAAAAAATTAATTACAGGAGTGGGGGGGGGGGTTGATCTTCAGAGGAGCCATAAAGGGGAGCTTGTTGACAATCCTGGCCCCCAGACCCATTTTGCCAACCACGTCTTCAATTATTTCCTAAATGGTAGCAACTGGGCCTGGAGGCGCAGTTCTACTGGGAGGAGGTTCCATAGTGTGGGGGCTACAACCAATAAGGCCCTTTTCCTCATGCTGGAGAGGCGAGCCTCCCCAACGGATGGTCTATGGATGGTGCTCTCTTGGTTTGCTCTCGTGGGACAGGTCGATGTCCTAGGGATGATTCGGTCCCTGAGGTATCCTGGTCCACTACCATGAAAGGCTTTAAAGGTGACAACCAGCACCTTGGAATTGCACCCGGAGACATATAGGCAGCCAGTGCAGTTCCCACAGCAGTGGCGAGGCGTGGGCAAAATGACTACACCCCACCACTGCACGGGCTGCCGCATTCTGGACCAACTGCAGTCTTCGGATGGTCCTCAAGGGATGGTCATCAACATGATAATGATGATGATGTGCTCAGTGGAGCAACATCATATAGACCATGAAGGAGAGGATACACGCAAATGTAGGGCTGGTCCATCTGTTAGACTGGGTGAGCCAGTTTTCTCAGGTAGTACAGTACTTGGGGTTGGAAAACACACCTGTCTCTTTTTTGCTGCTACTGTCTTGGAAGGGCTCAAGCAATCTGAATGTGAGGAGAAGGAATCAGGGTGCTGCATGTGCCGTCAGCAAAGACAGAGAGGGGGAACAGGAGAAAAAGAAAGTCCATACAGTATATGCTACTGTGGATGTGGGGAGAAAAGTGAAGAGCTGTTGTGCCCACAGAGAGTTGTGGGTGACAAGAGAAGTGCAAAAAAGTAAGATATTTTCTCCTATTCTTCCTATGTATCTTTGTCCCTTTCCCCCTAAACCCCCTGCACGGTACGAAGTGGGGTTGGGTCTTTCTGTTATTGCCACCAGCAAGAAGCAGGGAAACGTGCAACCAATTCCTACTTCAAGCAGCAGGAGAACTTGGGCCATTCCTGCCATGGTGAAGGGCAATTCAATCATACTTATGAGTATTCACCTCCCTTAATGTACCCATTGGAATTTGTTCTCTCATCGTGCTCACTCGAAGGGCAAAGACATTTAGAAAGCCTTTGGTCTTCCAGATGTGGGTCTTAATTCCCATCAAACCCAACCAGCATGACCAATGATCAGGGATGATGGAAGCGATAGTCTGTCAATATCTGGAAAGCTGCAGGCTTTCTGTTTCTGAATGTTAAGAGGTCTCACCTACTTACTTAGTAGCTTCTTTTTTATTGTTTTGTTTATAAGGGAATTGCCTCTTTTTATTTAAAGCTGAGCAGCTGATCTATCTGGCCGGACATCCCACTACGGTAATGGAGTAGACCGTATAGACAGCAACTCAACTCTGAGTATCAGGCGGCAGTTAACTAACCTGACTCCCTAAAGGGGCCAATGGTTACAGGCCGATAAGCCCCTTTAGGTGGGGTGATGGTCCCCCTCAATAGAGGAAATGCCACTGGAAACCATATTGGGCCCAACGGCAAAATGAGCAGAGGAGGAACTCTGAATCCCAATGGTCAAGCAGGAGGAAGAGGCCATGCCAGATGGATTTGCTGTGAAAGTGCACCTTGTCCATATCCTCAAGGCTGTGGCAGTCCATTGCAGTCCTGGTGTTAAATCCTGCATGCCTCATTTCATGTGTGCCACAGGAGATGGCTCCATGATCATATTGTGTAGGTCACTTCATGACAAGATGGGATCCACCTTAAACAAATTCATGCCAGTAGCATTTTTCCTGCTTCAGGAAGAAAAAAAAAATCCACATTTTCAGATATGAGTTGCAGTCAACGATGATGACGATGATGGGCAGGTGATTATCTGCAGCTCAGGAAGCAAATGATCAAAATTGAAAGCATGTAGAATTGTCCTAAGTGTGGACCTTTCATGGGAGAAGCTGAATTTGTTCACCCTCAGCCACTACTTGTGCCCTTCCAAAATACACATTTTTGTAGTACCTCATTTTCCAGGAGAAGAGCCAGCCATGGTTCTCATGGGCGAGTTGCATTGTCCAGAAAACCTCTAGAAGAAGACCATGTCTGGATACTCTGCACCTAGAAAACCCTAGAAATGCTTTGCATAAGTTAGAATTGACTTGATGGCACATAATGAATTATTATTGCCCCTGCCCCCTTTCATTGCCTCTGAGTGTCAGTGTCATTTTTTTGGAAAACACCCCTCTTCATGTGGATTATGAGATTTAGGCAGGATTGACCATCAACAAGACAAATTTATTATGTGACTGCCAATGTTGCCACCAGTCTGATTGGAAAGGGGATTCTTGGGCCATCATCCTCTTGCCACAGGAACAGAAAACCCTCCCCAGTACTGCCCTTTTCTTAAAACACTTAACCCTGAGTTATGTCAATTTATGCACAATGAGGGTGAGGGATGCATGTGATGGCTTGCTAACTGCTGGCAACTCACCTGTGCAATTAACCACACTGCACTTAATGTTGGTATAAAAAAAGCAAATAAGATTCTGGCCAACATATACTGAATCTGGGTGTTTTGTTCTCTAGCAGGAAAGAAATGTTGAGGTTGATTCAAGACATTTAGTTGCCTTGGGCATAATAGCAAATTCCATCAGTAGCTGATTTTAGGTAAGGGGTGGCTGCAACCAGTCAAGTTATTTTGGCACCATTCTACTCCTGGGCAGTAAATCCAAGACTACAAATATAATCAACAGTTTGCTGCCCTGTCATGGCACATGCTTCATACTGCTTAATAGTAGGGCCAACCTTGTGTACATTAAAAAGTGAGAGGGCAGTGGAAGAAAACAAAAAGCAGCTATTGTAACTTAAAGACAGAAGACATCATAGAGGAGGCAGAGAGAAATAAGGTGCTAGATGTGGTGTGAGAACCTATGGGTTAAAGGTACAGCTGGCGAACACCAAGGCTATGAAAGAGCAAACAACAGCTTTTCAGGATCTGAGTGTGCTTGAGCTTGCTTGTGCCATGAGAGATATGATGAGATGAGATGGAGGTGTATGTGTGGTGTAAAAGTCTCCCAGCTTCATCACATAGATCTCTGTAGCAGATGAACCCTATGGTGGAATAGGAACTTCAAGTTGTGGCAGTCTGTCATGATTCAGTCAGTCTGGACAATTCCAATCCGCAGTCTTCCAGTTTTGAGTATGTGTAACAGAAAGCACATATTGCAAGGTTGTCAGGTCAGTAGCATATTATTCCTTGAGATTTCCCTAAGGTCGTGATGGCAAACCTTGGTGAACGTTGGCACTCCAGGTGTTTTCTACACAGTAAACCCATTTGTGTGGATTCACAGTGACTTGGACTTCTGGGAATTGAAGTCCAAGAACACCTAAAGTGCCAATGTTTGCCATCGCTGCCTTAAGGCCTCTCCGTTTGATGCCAGAAGGGTCGGCTCTTATTACAGAGATGAGACAGGCAAGCAATGTGGTCTGACCAGTGCTTTCTGGTCAGTTGATTGTGGAAGGGAGCACAAAAGGAATGTGCAAATGGTCCCTAATGTAGATAATACATATAACAATCCAGTGCCCAGAGACGGTGGATTATATTTTGGAGGCCAAACAGCCAGCAAAATGCACCTCATCTGCCTCAATTTCTGTGTTCTGTGTGGTTTTAGCTATGGCCCACATGAGATGTGGGAAGCCTTTCTATATCCTAAGCTCTTGTTGGGACCTGTAGAAGGCTGAGTATCAGCCTAAAGGATATATTTCCACAACATTGGTTATTCAGGGTTTGTGCATCAGAAAAGACTCATGAAGTGGGAACTGTTGTGTTCTAATGGTTTTCCTTCCACATGGATTACAATGTATCGGAGCCAATGTAACCTTGCCTATAGCAACAATGTAACCTTCAGCTGTATCATATAAACCCTGTAATAGGACGCGAGCTAATGACCACCAGCTGGCAGCAGCGAGCGTCCAAGCTCTATTGGTCCAAACTCATCAAAGGCAACAGCGCGGGAAGCTTTCCCGCCACTACCTACACCTGGACAAGAAGGGCGTGACTCGCAATGACGTCACGCAGGCAGTAGCCAATGGGCTACCATGGCACCACGTTCAAATGTATTACTGCTGTATAAAAAGAGCTATCGATCCGCCATTACCTCTTGTTCCCTCTGTCCACGATGCAATAAACCTGAGTTAACCCAGCCCGAGGCTGTGTCCTGTGTCTTGGTCTTCATACACTAAATTGGCGACGAAGGTGGGATTATGGATCCCCAAGGAGCAGCCAGGGCACAGAGCGGGTTCAACATCACCAAACCGCAAGACTGGGAGCTGTTGGAGATGGACTTCCAGGCGGCGCTGGTGGAACTCAAAGTCAAGGAAGACGATGAGGAGCGGAAGAGGGCCATCCTCACCAGAATGCTTGGGGTGGAAACCAAGCGGACGCTGGTGGGCATCATCGCTCCGAAGAAGGTGAGCCAATTTAAGGCGGACGACATCATGAAGCTGCTACGGGAGCGCTTCCAACCCTCGAGGGCGATGTTTCCCGCTCGGAGCGCGTTTTGGAGGCGAGTCCAAGCGCCGGACGAGTCGGTTGAGGCATTCGTGGCCGCCATGAGGGTAGCCGCCGTCCCCTGCAAATGGGGCGACATCCTAGACATGGCCCTCAGGGACGGCGTGCTGTGTGGCCTGAAAGACAAGGAGGTGCAGCGCAGCTTGATGAACAAGGAGCCGCCACCCACGCTGGCAGAGGTCGTCGAGGCCGCCGAAGCCGCGGAGTCCACGAATGCTGGAGTAGACGAGATGCACCAGTGGCGTGAGTGGCGTCCCAGGGCCGGCAAAGCAGAAAATTCGGTGCACGGGAAGTCCGGACAATCGGTGCACGCAACTCGGCGGGCCTCAAAATCGTCCTCGGAAGGCAGCGACGGCGAGGAGGTCCAGAAGGTCCGAAAAGGGGGGCGCCGCTGCGATGGTTGCGGGGCGGCCCACGAACGCGCGAGGTGCCCATTTAGAAAGGCTGAATGTTACACCTGCGGCCGTCGGGGGCACATTGCCAAGGCATGCAGAAAAAGAAAGGAGGGCCGGAGGCAGTCACCAGACCGCTCGACCAGACCGGACCGTCCCGTGAGGCCCAAAGATGGCGCCCAGACCACGAGGAAGAAGGACGGCGTGGGCCGCGTCTCGGACGGCAGCGAAGATGACGCCCCGGTGTTCAGCGTGTCCACGGGACAGTCCCATTACTTCGTTGAGGTACTAATACAAGGGGCCCCTATCAGGATGGAAATTGACTCAGGGTCCTCCTATTCCATAATCCCCCAGAAAGAGTTCTTGAAAATCGACCCCCACGTGCGGCCCAAACTTAAAACATTGAGGTCCACGCTACGAGATGTACAGGGAAACAGCATTCCGGTATTGGGGGTCGGGAAATTTCGGGTTAATTTCAAGAGACATTCTGCGGAACTGCCCCTAGTTGTCCTCAAGGGGGGAAGTTGTAGCCTCCTTGGGACACAGTGGTTTCAGCCTTTAGGCCTGTTCATAGGGGGAGTACATTCGGTGGGGGGGGATCCAATACAAGCGGTGTGCGACGCGCATCCCGACGTTTTTAAAAAAGGACTGGGAAAATTCAAGGGACCCCCTGTAGCCTTCGACTTAGACCCGGAGGTCCGCCCGATAAGACTCAAACCGCGCAGGGTGCCCTTCGCACTAATGGACAAAATAGAGGCGGAACTGGACAAATTGGTGGGCCAGGGGATTCTTATTCCTGTTGATTCCGCGGAGTGGGAAACTCCAATTGTAACAGCTCTGAAGGCTAACGGGGAGGTGCGCATTTGCGCTGATTATAAGTGTACAATTAACAAGGCGATCCGCCCTCATGCATACCCGGTGCCGGTGGTCAGCCACCTTTTGGCCAGGCTAAATGGGGGAAAGTGTTTCGCTAAGCTCGATCTAGCACAAGCCTATCAGCAACTCCCCGTAACTCCCGCCACGGCCGCGGCCCAAACGATAGTCACACATAAAGGAGCGTTCCAGGTGTCGCGTTTACAGTTCGGCGTGAACTCGGCACCCGGCCTTTTTCAGTCGCTTGTGGAACGCCTCCTGAAGGGGCTGGAGGGGGTGTTGCCTTATTTTGATGACGTATTGATAACAGGGGGGAGTGAGGCCGAACTGGCAAAAAGATTGGACAAAGTACTAACTGTGTTCGAGAAAGCGGGGCTGAGACTGAGGAAGGACAAATGTGTCTTTTTCGAAACCGAGGTCGAGTTTTTAGGGTTCCGAATCACACCCGAGGGTATTAGGCCATCCAAATCCAAGGTGGCAGCCATCAAGAAGGCCCCTCGCCCCACATCCAAAACCGAGCTACAGTCATTCCTGGGGCTCCTCAATTTTTACCATACATTCCTTCCGCGGAAAGCGTCCGTAGCCGAACCGCTTCATCGGTTGCTTAAAAAGGAGGAGACATGGATGTGGGGTGACGAGCACGAGAGGGCATTCAAAGAGCTAAAGCAACTCTTGACTTCTGACGCAATTCTAACGCATTTCGACCCCAAACGGCCGGTGGTATTAGTCTGCGATGCATCACCGGTGGGGGTGGGGGCGGTGCTTTGCCACGTATTGGATGACGGAAGGGAGGCCCCGGTTGCGTTTTATTCAAGGTCCCTGTCCCAAGCAGAGCGAAATTACGCACAAACCGACAGGGAGGCATTAGCCATAGTAGCGGGGACCAAAAAGTTCCACGATTTTCTGTATGGCCGCCCGTTTAAAATTGTAACGGATCACAAGCCCCTGTTAGGGATTTTCACGGCAAGCAAGCCCACGCCGCAGATCCTATCCCCGAGAATGCTGCGTTGGGCTATCTTTCTCAACGCATACCAACACGAGTTGGAGTACCGGCCCGGAAAGGAGATCAGCCATGCTGATGCACTTTCGAGATCCCCTTTGCCCCTGTCGGATGACCAAAAGGCTAGAGTAGAAAGAGACCGCCAGGTGTTGCTAATCGAGGTCTTAGACGCACCCCCACTAGTACCAGCCGATATTGCTAGGGCGACAGGCAAGGACAAAACGCTGGAAAAAGTTAGCTCATGGGTACAGAAGGGGTGGCCGGCATCGTCCCCGAGCACGGAATTCGACACATTCTTTCGAAAAAAGCTAGAGCTGTCCCTAGAAAGGGGGTGCCTGTTGTGGGGCCAACGGGTGGTGGTCCCTACATCCATGCGGCCGAGGGTGCTCAAACTGCTGCACGTCAGCCACCCGGGAATCGTTCGTTCGAAGGCGCTGGCCCGCAGTTATTTTTGGTGGCCACAACTGGACGCGGACATTGAGCACATGGTCGGCACTTGTGAGGCATGTCAGGGATCCCGTCCAGAGGAGGCTCGCCTCCCGCATAGGGAATGGGACGCAGCAAGGGGGCCGTGGTCCAGAGTACACATAGATTTCGCTGGCCCATTCCGAGGAACCATGTTTCTCCTGGTGGTGGATGCGTTCTCCAAGTGGCTGGAGGTTATCCCAGTAAAGAGCACGTCCTCCGCCACGACAATTAGCCAGCTACGGAGAGTCTTTTCCACGTTCGGTTTACCCGACACGTTAGTCAGCGATAACGCGAGTTGCTTCACCTCCTCGGAGTTCGAAGCATTCATGGCGGCGAACGCAATTCGGCATGTCACATCCGCACCATTTCACCCGGCCACGAATGGCCAAGTGGAACGGTTGGTGCGTACAACAAAGGATGCGCTTCGGCGCATGGGCCCGGGGGACCTAAATCACCAAGTATGTCAGTTCTTATTAGCGTATAGGGTGACCCCCTTAGCGTCAGGTTACTCGCCGGCAGAGCTCTTGATGCGGCGAAAATTGACCACGATTCTGTCCAGGCTAGACCCGACGAGAGTCGAGGAGAAGGGAAAAAACATAGGGCTGGCAGTCTCGAAAGGATTCGCCGCCGGCGACCCTGTTCACTGTAGAAACTATGCCAGCACAGGGCCAGCCTGGGTGCCGGGGACGGTAGTAGAACAGACGGGGCCAGTGTCGTACCGGGTCGAGACCAGCACAGGTCTCCTCTGGAGGAGGCACGCGGACCAGCTGAGGCACCGAGTGAGCGTACCAGACAGTGGGGCTCATCAACAGGATTCAGCGTTAGGGTTCTCCCCCACCCGCTTAGCCCAAGGGGGAGACATCAGCGGACAACAGTCCCAAGCAAGGGGGGAAGGAAGAAGCAGTGGCCCCGACTCATATCCTTTTGATAAACCGGTTCCATCAGAGGCCGGGGAAGGGGGAGAGGAATTCGCGACCGCTGCCCCCGATTGTAATTTTGGTTTTGGTTTTGCGAGCCGGGGGGGTTTTCAGGAGTGTTCCCCCACCCATCCAAGCGAGAAGAGGGGTTTTTCGTTAGTCCCCAGTGCCCCCGGTTCTTCCCTAAGAGAGAGCACACCTCCCAACAACGCCGCGGAGCCGCGGCAAGTCACTAACGAGTCTCCCTCTCCAATTACAGGGCAGGAAACCAGGGGACAAAGAGAAGGTAGCAAAACCGGGCAAAGGCAGCCCGCATCGAGACCCCAGCGTGTCCGAAATAAGCCATCTTGGCTGAGAGACTTTGTCTCCTAGGGGGGGGAGCGTGTTTGAGTGGGGGCTCGAGACTTTGTCTCATCCTAGGGGGGAGGGGTGTTGTGTTCTAATGGTTTTCCTTCCACATGGATTACAATGTATCGGAGCCAATGTAACCTTGCCTATAGCAACAATGTAACCTTCAGCTGTATCATATAAACCCTGTAATAGGACGCGAGCTAATGACCACCAGCTGGCAGCAGCGAGCGTCCAAGCTCTATTGGTCCAAACTCATCAAAGGCAACAGCGCGGGAAGCTTTCCCGCCACTACCTACACCTGGACAAGAAGGGCGTGACTCGCAATGACGTCACGCAGGCAGTAGCCAATGGGCTACCATGGCACCACGTTCAAATGTATTACTGCTGTATAAAAAGAGCTATCGATCCGCCATTACCTCTTGTTCCCTCTGTCCACGATGCAATAAACCTGAGTTAACCCAGCCCGAGGCTGTGTCCTGTGTCTTGGTCTTCATACACTAAAGGAACTCTACATCCTTCCAGTTGTGCCCCAATTGGCACCATTGTCCAAGGTACATCAAAGTTGTAAAAGCTAGAAATTTCACAGGCCTGAAATAATAAATGTGTGTGAATAAACTACATCATAACGTTCTATGGTGCTTTCATGCCCCCTGCAGTTTATTGAGAGTGCAATTAAATAACCACACATATTTCCCCTTTTTATTCAATTTATGCAACATGCTTTAGGTTTCGAGAGAACATAGCCACTTTCTGAGAAGCTCTACCTGAGTCTATTGTGGAACAGGCTATATGTACAAATGACAGAAGAGTCTGGTGTGTGGTGGTGCATGGGGGTTACAAAGGAACTGTCCCTCTGAACAACAACAGCAACAACAAATGACCATCAGCACTACAAATCAAATGAATAAGTTGTTATATACTGTATATCAACCTACATAGTTCACACCAAAATCTTAAAAAGTAAAGGATTAATAACACACACAGTGAATAGGAGCAAGTGATCCCCCCCCTTCCCAAGAACACAAGGCACTGAGAACAATTCAGTCTGGAAGAGAGTTTTGCACATCTCACATTTTCAGGTTAAATCTTCTTATTCAATCTATGCAAATTGTATGTTACGCACATAATGAAAGGAGCATTTTATATTGTGCATTGTGCAGGATGGAAATGGCACGTTGTATATGTAATGGATCCTGACTGCATAAGAAAGAGAGAGCTGTTGCACTTAATTACATATATCATCATATTGTCATGGTCTGCTAGTAACAACTGAGACATGGAAACATGGTGAGGAATGATGAATTGTGTTACTGATTAGCTGGAAAAGCTATTGGCCATGTTGCTTGGGGGATTCAGAGAATTATAGGCATGGAAATAGTAACTTTTCCCAGTTCAGAGGTAGCATCAGACTTGTACCACTGCATTGTGTACAGGCAGTTATCCAGCACAATGCATTCAGTGTAAATCTTAGCAGCAGATTGCAGCAAGTTAAACATTTAATCTCGATATTTACACCATGCAGTTTTTCTGGTTTATAGCAATTTGGAACTAAGATTTATTTTAGTTTATATTATGCTGGCAATCCGAATGCATAAGATTTTGATCACTTTAATGAATATAGTCCTCCAGTCGCTATCAACCAGCTTCTAATGAAGCATATCTTCTTCTTCTGCCATATCCAATTCTGAATATTGGTGATCGTCATGGCGATCAGCTATGAAGAACATTCTGTGAATCGCATGTTGATTGAGGCAGCTATACAAATTGAATCAAATAAATAAATAAATAAATAAATAAATAAATAAATAAATAAATAATGCCATGGCCTTCTGCAGCACAGTGTGACACCCTTACACTGATCCAGTTCCGCGAGTCACTTTCTGGTCCTGAGCCCTTTTGGCAAACAAAGTCCTTCTCAGCCCCAGGCCAGTATTGATGAAGCTGCTGCCCTCCATCAAGATGGGATCAAGTGGGATTTCATCTATTTGGTGACCATCACCCTTCCCTGTAGACTTTGCCAAAGCCGCTAGTCCTCAAGGTTGTCAGATTAGTCAACCGCCACATGATGCTCGATGTTGAAGCCTATACTTTGAGGAAAAACTTATCATGCTGCTTTGCTAAGGAACTAAAGCTGAGAGTGGCCAACCCTCTCTTGGTAGAAGAATGGTTCCCAACCTTGAGATTCCTGAGTGTCTTGAACTATAACTTGCAGAAGCCCTGAGAAATACCACAGATTCTTAGCTATGTTAACTACGGTAAGCTTCTGGGTATTATAGTCTAAGCAAATTATAGGACCAAAGATTGGCTACCTAGAATAAATCTACGCTAGTTGTCTATTATGCAAATATGAAACAGAATGGAAATCACATCAGCTTTCCCCCAACTCCAGTTACTTTCATTTCACAAGCCATGCAGCTGGTCATATAATGTAGAGTTTGCCAGAGTGAAAAGGAAGTTTATGAAATTTCCTTCTGCCCTCCATTTAAGGCAACAGGATATTAGCCAAAATAGATCAGAGAGCTATAGGCTACGTTCCCTTTGGGGAATTTGAGTAATATGTGCCTTCAGCAGAGAGGGCATAAAATCATTTAATTAATGACTGAAAAACTGTTAATTTTTTATTCAGGTGGAAGTCAAATAGTTTAAGATCCACTTCCTTCCAGTTGACAGTGAACAAGTCCCCACTAGATTCTTGAACTTGTGCCACTCCAGTAGGCATTTGTGCCCCCTGGGATTGCAGCAATGACTCTTTAATTGCTAGTTGGAAGTGAATTAATGCTATACAATGGTGCCTCACTTAAAGAGCATAATGTGTTCCATGGAATTGCTCTTTAAGTGAGTTTGCTCTTTAAGCGAAACATCATTGTAAGTGACCATTTGTGACTTCTGGTGGTGGTGGTGGGGAGATTGTGAACCCCGATTTAGTTGTTAAGCGAGGTTTTTTTTTGGGGGGGGGGGTTAGTTGTTAAACGAAGTGACCATTCAGAGAAAACTCTGCTCTTTAAGTGAGTTAATCTCTAAGCAAGGCACTCTTTATCTGATATTTTACTCTGCTACCATGTTTCCCCGAAAATAAGACACTGTCTTATATTTATTTTTCTTCAAGAAGACACACTATGGCTTATTTTCAGGGGATGTCTTATTTTTATTAAGTATGGTACAACATGGTATGCTGCATAGCCATGCCTATCACTATGTCTTATTTTCGGAGTATGGCTTATATTGTGCAAATGCTTAGAAATCCTGCTACGGCTTATTTTATGGGTATATCTTATTTTCGGGGAAACAGGGTATCTATCTTCTGTCTTTGGAGTTGCACAACAGAATTTCAGGCAATGTGTTAATATGAATATTCAATGGCAACTAGCCAATATTTCTCAATGTCTAATTTTCAACCAACTAATTGTTTTCCAAACCAAATGTTCAATATCATAGTCTGAAAAAAAATAATGCAAAGTTTTGGTGCTGAGGACCAAAGAGAGAAGTCTGAAATCACTACCGAAATGATGGATTGGATTTGGTTTTATCATACCCAGTGTCACTTCTCAGCTGCAAGACCTGATCTCTAGCTCAAACCTCTGATCCAGGGCAGCTTCATGTACATATTCTGTATACAATACACCTTATTGAAATCTCATCAGCCAAGTATGTGTTGTTTTCTCTCTTCGCCAGAAGAGGGACTCTAACATAAAAAATGATGTTTTTAAGGTAAGCGTGGATTTTCTTTCTGCTAAAGTTAGCTGTACAGCAAAGTTTATTATTTTATCCATGTTCATGGGATCATTATTTTAGCATTCTTCTTCACAGGTGCAGGCAGTTGCTGCATTTAATTTCATTCTTCCCCATTTATGGTATCACAATGCAATTAGAATGAGAAGTGGTATTTATCAAGGGTCTTTCTTTGGGGAAGAGCAGAAAGCAACACAGTTCCTTAGAGTGGGCTGGTCCTTCCAAACTAGAAGTGTTGCAGAGGAACTTAACCTATAAATGCCCATTATGACAAAACTTGTGGACTGAATTTTAAGCTTGATCATTACATCTATTTCGGATGTAAAACAATCAGTTTGTGCCACTTGAGCTCTTCTGGGAACTGTAGTTTAAAAAACCACAAATTTATACATAATTTTTTGTTGTCTTGCAAGTGATCAGTTTGTCATAGCATGCAATTTTCTTCACCTACCAAATTCAGTATGCTTTTCTCTGTTGGCCATGGTTTGATAAATAAGGGCTTAATTTGAAATCTGATTGTTGAGACATGTATCTCTATCACATTTGCAATGTGGTGCTGGAGAAGAGCTTTGTTGATACCCTGGACCTGGGATTCTCAACCAGCGGCCTGTGGGCTGGATGTGGCCTGAGGCACCATTTCATGTGACCCCCACTGCCTCCACCACACCAGGAAGTGCCATGTGGTGGAGGAAGGGCAAAATGGCTGTCTGGCCCCCGAAGCTATCTGAGGGAGCATGACCCGGCCCTCGGCTTTAAAAAGTTGAGAACTCCTGCCCTGGACTGTCAAAAGAGATGAACAAGGGAGTCGTAGAGGAGGGGTTTCTAACCTTTTCAAGCCAGGGGCTGGGTCACACTCAGTCAGCTTCAAGGGCTGGATGGCCCTTTTGCCCTGCTTGCACGATGGAGGAGGTCATTTTATCCCAACAGCTTCAAAGGGGTGGCCATTTTGTTTCTAGAATGCCCTTGGAGGGGCCACATTAAATAGCACCATGGGCCAGATCCAGCCCACGGGCCTTAGGTTGGGAACCTCTGTTATAAAACAAATAAAACTTGAACTGTCTCTGGAGGCTAACATGATGAAACTGAGGTTGTCCTCATTTGGAGATATCATGAGAAGGCAAAATTTTATAGAAAATGCAATAATGCTGGGAAAGGTAGAAAGCAGTGGGAAAAGAGGAGGATCAAATATGAGATGGATTGATACCCTAAGAGAAGCCATAGGCTTTAGTTCATAAGAACTGAGCATGGTTCAGTTGTGAACTGAATATTTGAGAGCTCTCATTCATAGGGTCACCATAAGTCGGAAACTACTTAACAGCATAAGACAACAGCAAAAACATTTCCCTACCAAATAATCTCTAATTTTTGGCACCCTGGGTCAAATTCCTGGACACTGTTCTTTAATTACATCTGTGTCCTTTGGTTCTTGGCTGTGGATTTGGGCATCTAATCTGAGAATTGAGTTTAGCTTTAATATTAGCTGAATGTCTTTGTACAGGTTTTCTCTTATATAGAATTTTTGTAATACTTAAGGAATGTTAAACTAAGCAAATGAGAGGCTGCCCAGACTAGCGTCCAACACTAATTGTCGGTTGAATAGCAAACAAGCAAGCATCTCTTCCTCATGCAGATGCATTGAGATCTTCAGCAGAAGTCCTCTCTTGAGCAAGAGAAACACATTCCACACCACAGCTTCAGAAGCTTATCTTTCTGGACGACAACTTGTAGAATTCCTATCCAGTATGGCCAGCAGTTGGGATTATGGGAGTTGTAGTCCAGAAAAGTAACATTTCCAGCTTCTTCTCTATGTGTGTGTGCATGCATGTGTACGCGTGTGTGTGTGTGTGAAACTGAAGTTTCTTGCTTCCTTGCATTTTAAAATTAAATCCAAGGTGCTCCTCCTGTATTTATTTTTCAATGGAAATGGTTTTCTGGGTTTCTAAGTTGAAGAGTCCCCCCTCTCCTCTCAGTTTACAATCATACAATGCTTACATTGGACTTCCTTTCACTTTTTGAAAAGGTTTTGAATCAAGCCCAGAGATCCTGTGTGAATGAAAGTTGATATGTAATTGTTTTACATATATATATTTTAAAAGTATACGTTCACTTCCCTGATAGCTAGTGGTTTAGAGATTTGACCACAGTTGCATATCCAAATTTATGTGTTTTCTCTTGGCCACTGAACCAGAGCATTGATGTCCAACCCCCCGTACTGTATGTTTGTGTAGCCATCTTGAAATAATCGACTGATATAGATATTTTACAAGGCTGTAGTACTCTGGGAAGATTGTGGCTGAACTCAGAAGCACCTAAAACCTGAAGGTAGTAGTGGATACCCTCACCATCTCTCCTAATCAAGCAGCCCTGTTGTTAAGAAGCTCACCTTGTTAGCTGGAAGGCTGGCAAGTCGGCAGTTCAAGACCTGGGTACTGCATGACAGATTGAGTTGCTCTTTAAGCGAAAACACATTTCGCTTTAAGTGAGTTGCTCTTTAAGCGAAACACATTTTCCCATAGGAATGCATTGATAGCCAAAATTCCGTTCTGGACCTCAGTAAAATTCCCAAAACCCTTTTTTTTTTGTTCAAAATTCTTTATAAAGTGCACTTTAATGGCATAAATAGTGTGCAGGGACATTTTAAATCAAACAATAACAATTCAAACACCAAGCTTCAACTTCTAAAACATCACACATCAAGAATAAAGTAAAAAAAAGTATTTTACAGGGTACCTGTTCAAAACTCATTAATTAAGTGCTCTTTAAAGGCACAACTCAACATAAGACACACATCAACAGCGTGGTGGTGGCACTTTTTCCAAGTGTTTTGGACAGCCTCTGCAAAGTCCCGAGGTGGTGGGAGGCTTGTCCTACCATGATCATTTTGTTTTTAAAATTTCCTGCTGCTACCCCGCTTTGTTCCATGAGCTTTGAGAGCTCCGTTGGTGCAAGGTGCTTGCATCACCAGCTCCTTGCCCTGTGCTCAAGCGGAGCTCTCAAAGTGCCAAGGATTAGCTGGTTGGACAAAGCAGGGAAGGAACAGAAAATTTTAACAACAAAGGGCTTGTGGTTGGACAAGCCTCCCACCACCTTGGGACATGGTGGAGGCTGTCCAAAACACTTGGGATAAAGTGCTGTCATTGTCATGATAAGTGCCGATCGTGACATCTGGTGGGGAGGGGGGGGGGAATTGAGAACGTTGATTTAGTCTTTAAGCGAGTTTTTGGTTGTTCTACAAGGGCAACCATTTGGAGAAAATCCTGATCGTTAAGCAATGTAGTATGAGGTGCTCGTTATGTGAGGTTTTTCTGTATTTAGTTATTTTGGGTTGTGCTGAATGAAGCTTTAGCCTAAAGGTATCTGAACTTGAACTACTGAATGGTGCCAGAGGGTAGAAAATCTAGGTGGGAAATCCAGTAGATTCCATATTAAACTTTCTGAACATTGCAGGAAACTTTAAACTGAAATGCATTTGATTCCTTCTCATGTTGGCAAGAAACCCAGCCATCCAGTTACATTCAGATTCATATTTGTCATTTAATGCCCTCAGATATGGAGGAGATGAAGAGAGCATGTTGCTTGCTTGATTAAAATATTCTTTTCCACTGGTACTGAAATTTCTTCCATTTGGATTGATAGCGCTCTTCCAGACTATCAATTCATGTTTTGTTGTTGTTGGACATATCACTGTAAGACCATGCTGTCACACCCACAACTATAACAGCATCAACAAATTCTAGCCACTACATGTGTAAACACTTGCAGTGTCTTTCTGTTTCTTGCACATACACTCATACTCACATGCAGTTCATAATAATTGGTGAAGTTATGATATATCTTTCAATTTGTCTTACTGGTTTATACATCTGATATCCATTGCTGTGGCTTTAGTAAGAAAAAGTTATTTTGCCCTGTTTATAAGTGTTAAATTTATTCCTCTTCTTTATATTATTTATTTACTACAGAGGAAGTCCTTGTTCTTCAAATAAAACTTAACAAGCTACATTTTGAGTTTCTTTAACTTTGTGGAGCATCAGTACATTTTGTAGCTAGGTGTCCTTCATCTTCCCCCACTTGGTTCTTGGCCACAAATAACCATGGCCTGTGTGGAAAGCTTTAAACAGACTGCGTTCCAGGGTAGGAAGATCAAGGACTAATATGAGAACACAGGTTTTTCCTGTAGATGGTAGCCTGTGTGGATGTAGAGAAGAGCAAACAATCACCCATATGATACAATGCACACAATGCCCTTCAACATGCACTGTGGAGGACCTTATGCTGGCAAGAGGAAATGCTGTTGAGGTGGCCCGATATTGGGCAGATGTCATCTAGTCCTTTTAATTCCTTTTTGTTTTAGGTATTTTAATTTTAGCTTTGTATGTTATTATATGTTGGTTGTACCTCTGACATGAACAAAGAAGAATCTTCCCCCAATACCTCCCCAGTCTACCCCAAGGTGGCTCCCGGTTGATAGATTGTACCTTCCCCTTCTTCCTTGTCCAAGTACCTTCCATCCACTGCAGTCTCTTCCTTGTTCCCCTGCTCAGCACCTGTCTTAGACCCATCAGTAGTATGATTTGAGCACAATGAGTGGGTACGTGACTGATCAAAAGTGTCATCGTTGATGCAATCACAGATATGTTCTGTTCTGCATGAATCCATTTAGTTTTGGCTCCAGCTGTGTGAGTTGGGCTTTAATACTGAGCAAGTATTATGGCAACAATGTTTACATTTTGTTCTGTTGTCTTTCTTTGTTAAGTCCATGTCACTTCTTTCCTCCACAAAGTCCTAGTACTGTAAATTAAAATTCAACCCTCCTCCAAGAAACTCAAAGTGACTTCTATTGCTCTCTTCCTCATTTCATCTTCATGACAGACTGGTGTATTTGGTTAAGTTGAGAGACAGTGATCTGCACATGGTGAACTTCTGGTCATATTAAGGTTTGAATTTGGCCACAGTCTATGAGAGAAAATGTACCATAAGCTGTCTAAGCTAAAACTTTGGGCCTCAGTTAATGAGGGTTACTCTCTCTCTGTCTCCGAGTAAATAAATAGAAATATATTGCAAATCCACCCTTCTTTTTGGGCATATGTCCTTCAGATAACATGTAAGTGGGCACTTTATAGACCACACTGGTGGTTATATCAACAGTGAATGTGATTTCATGTGTGCCTCTTGAAAACAAGAGGAGGTTGAAAGAGAGCAATTGAGACTGTCTATGTATGTGTGTGTGTGTTTGTCTGTGTGTGTGTGAGAGAGTGAGAGTGAGTGAGTGAGAGAGAGAGAGAGAGGAGAGAGAGAGAGAAAGAAAGAGAGAAAGGCAGATCTCATTCCACTTCTTACAATTTTAATGGTCCAGCTTTTCACGCATCCAGTCTGTGCTGAGATGCCTGCAGCCATCAAACAGAGTCTGCCAAATCTAGGTGTTATGACCAGGCCTCATGGGATCACAGCCAGATGGTATTTTTTGGGGAAAGGAGGACACAGTTCATTTCAGAGCAATTGGAACGAGCAGATTTCTTCTTTTATTACACTGCTGCATTTGGCAGCAATCCACAAGAGGCAGATTCTCCTCTCTCAGAGGAATGATCTGCCCACTCTTGTCCATTTAGCAGGACATTCGCAGCCCGAAAACTCCATCACCAGCCACACATGTTGAGCAGATGTGTGAGCATGTGGAGTAAAAGGAAGGAAAAAAGAAAGAAAACATCTCAACAGTCTATTGGGGGGGGGGTGTACCATAACTATTGAGGAACAGTGACATAAAACTTGCTTTTTCCTGTTATCCCCCCACCCCCACAAACAGACACTGAATATTGTTCATAGAATTGTGTGAGTTTTTCCAAGGAGAAAGGAAGGTCCAATATAGAGCGATTATGCATGTCACAATCAGTTGGGTTTAGGTTGTTGTTCACTGCATAGAAAAGCATTTTGCCAAGCAAAACTTCAATATCTTTGAGACAAGCCTGCTCCAGAAAATAGTGCTGGAAAACTGGCACTGGGAGGGGGAAAAGGTGTGTGTGTGGGGGACCCCATGTACACATCAGTTTTTAAGACAGGATATCAAATGTATGCATCCTTTTATCCCCACAATTTACACATTAAGGGAGAGAACCAGCTGTTTTTGTCATGGTGAATTAGAGTTACTTGGGGGAAATCTGGCTTCCTGTTTTTACATGCTCAGCTATATTTTGCAAAGCCAGTTAATTCTGGCTAGGTCAATAGAGCAAATTTAATTATTGGAACTTTCCTTTCCATTCAAGTCATATGTTGTAAGAAAATGCTATTAAGGAATACAGTAATAACAAGGAATGTTACTAAGATACTACGCACACTGGCTGCATTGAAAAAAATCACTCATAGGCCAGGCTTGCACTTGACAAAGTGTTATGTATGCATGTACAATGTTACTTGAAATATATGAATGTAACCAGCCCACTATCACAATGTATCTCAGCTGTTAAGGAACGCGAGCAAGCCGCCCATAGAGCGCAGCTGCGAGCGTTCAGTCTCACATGGTTCACATTGCCCAAATCACGGACAGCCGCGGGAAATTCCCCACATGATCAGGAGCTACAGAAAACAACTACAAGAAGAGAGGCGTGATCTGGGCGAGGCCACGCCGGTAGCAGCCAATAAGCTACCGTGCAACAAGATTCAAATGTATTGTGTTATGGTATATAATGAGATGTATCTCCGCCATTACCACATGTTCCTGCTGAGCATCAATGAATAAACCTGTGTTAGTCCTTCCTGCGACTCCTTCTTTGTCTTCCGTGCAAGACACTAAACAAAGATTGATAAATTTCTTGCTACTCCTTGAGTTTATCCAACCTTGGGATATATCATGGGTGGCTGATGCAGAAAGGACAGGTGATGTCCAACTCCTCCAGTTGCCACCAGTCCATGAGCTTCCATGGCTCTCTGTGTCACATCTGTGGTTTGCACTAAGCATTCACAAATTACAGGATACAATAAGTGTTAACCTCCTCCAATCCAGGTAAAGGTAAAAGTTGCCCTGGCTCAAAAGCCACTCGTATCCGACTGTAGGGCTCAGAACTCATCTCTGTTGTTTTTTTAATTATTTTTATTACTCAAATTTCTATGCTGCCCAATCAGGCAAACCTGACTCAGGGCGGCTCACAACAGGATTAAAACATACATATTAAAAATAATTAAAACCCCAACATACCCACCCACCTATTAAAACTAACCACATTAAAACTGCCTGCATTAAAAAGATGGGGAGGCTTCATTTTATAAGCCAACAGGCGGGGGCCACTCTTCCATCCGGGCCCCAGGCCTGCCCCGCCAACCAGGTTTTTAATTCTTTTCTGAAAGGCAGCAGCTCCGTCTGCTCCCGCAACTCTACTGGCAGGAGGTTCCACAAGGCCGGTGTGGACACAGAAAAGGCCCTCCTTCGTGTGCCAGAGAGGTGAGCCCCTCTGACAGATGGAACAATTAGAGAGCCCCTCTGGTCCGCTCTGGTTGGACGAACAGACACTCTTGGGACGATGTGGTCTCTTAGGTATCCTGGCCCACTACCATGTAGGGCTTTAAAGGTCAAAACCAGCACCTTGAATTGCACCTAGAGACAAATTGGTAACCAGTGCAGCTCCTGAAGCAATGGTGATGCACGAGCATAACGCACGCACCCCATCACCACCCGGGCTGCTGCATTCTGCACCAGCTGTAGCCTCCGAATGGTCGTCAAGGGCAGCCCCATGTAGAGCACATTGCAATAATCTAGCCTGGAGGTCACCAGAGCATGTGTGACCATGAGCAGGGAGTCCCGGTCCAGGAGCAAACGCAACTGACGGATGATGTGAAGCTGTGCGAAAGCCCTCCTGGCCACAGCTGCCACCTGATCTACAAGTAGCAGTCCCGAATCCAGGAGGACTCCTAAGTTGCGTACCAGGTCTGTATGCCAAAGAGATGTCAATAGCCAAAGAGACAGCGCTGTCTGCATTTGCAGACATTCCCGCAGACATGTGGCAGGCATGACTAGATGCTTGAGTGCACGGAACACTATTTACCTTCCCACCAAAGTGGTCCCTATTTATCTACTTGTGATTTCTTGCTTTCTAACTGCTAGGTTGGCAGGAGTGGTGACAGAGACAGAAGCTCACTCTATTGTGCAGCATCTGGGTCTTGAACTGCTGACCTGCCTACCTTCCAGTCATCAAGTTCAGAGTCTTATCCACTAAGCCACCACAGTCCTATTCCCCCCAATCAAGGTTGATATAAATACAGATTGGAATCTAATAAATAAATAAATAATACTTTCTTGTAGGACAATTCTCAACACTGATCATGGGAGCTGTAGCATCAGTTTAGCATTTCCCACCTTTGGTCCCTGAAGGGAGTTGGATACTGAGCCAACTACACTAAATCCATGACTGAATTCTAGTAGTGAATCACAACCAGAGTAGGTCCACTGAGTGAATGAAATTGGGAAGATGTTCTTATTGCTGCAGTGAGCCCACTCTACTTGCAGTTTACCACTGGATTTCAGCCTATGCGTGAATTTATCTTTGTGCTCTTTTGGGACACCTCATTTTCTATTGGGTTGTGCTATATTTTCTGCCAGGTGGGTTTATTCTACATATTTTTCTGATTTTATTGTATTATATTGCATTTATGTTTTCATGTTGTTAATCACCCAGAATATTGACAGCACTAAGTAAGGTGACATAAAACTACTGCAAAGCAACCAACCAAACAAATATCCAACCAACCAACAAATAAATGTACTTTTTGAATCATGACTGTGAGATTGAGAAGTCTTATGTTCAAATGGTTCTGTTAAATAGAATATCCTCCACTGTGTGTCTACAAAGATGTCATTTCTCTGTTCACAGCTGGGTAATCAAATCTATTTAATCTATGAAACAAAGGAATTTTCAATATAAATAATATGTAACTGTTTATTAATTTGTCCTGCCATATATTTATTATTACTATTAGGCCAGGAAATAGAGGGATTATTGAATATGACGGAAAAAGCAATGGTTTTGATGTCTGGATTGTTTTTATTGAAGAGATCTGGCAAAATGGGAAGAAAACATGTAATCTATAAATAACAATTTTATACTATGGAAAGCAAAATAATATGGAAATTCATAGTATCATCATACAAAGAGGTAGAGGTAAAGGTCACCCTTGCTCAAGAGCTAATCATATCCAACTCTAGGGTTCAATGCTCACCTCTATTTACAGTCAAAGCGCCAGCGCTGTCTGCATCTGCAGACATTTCCATGGACATGTGGCAGGCATGACTACTAGACATCAGAGTGCTGTTTACCTTCCCACCTAAGTGGTCCCTATTTATCTACTTGAAATTTCTTGCTTTCGAACTGCTAGGTTGGCAGGAGCTGGGGCAGAGATGGGAGCTCATCCCGTCCTGCAATACTTGGGTTGTCATCTACTTGCAAACAGCATTCCATGTGCTCTGGTGTCTAGTCGTGCCTGCCACATGACCATGGAAACGTCTGGAAAAGCAGATAGTGCTGGCGCTTCGGCTTTGAAACAGAGATGAGCACTGAACCCTAGAGTCAGATGCGACTGGCTTTCGAGCAAGGGAAACCTTTATGTTTACTAAATATATAGTAAACCACCCTGAGTGGGGTTTGCATGAAAAGGATGGGGCATAAATGTCAATAGACATATATACAGACGGATGGACGGACAAACAGACAGACAGACAGACAAATGCTTCAGTAAATATGAGCACACTTGCCCCTAGCTTTGCCCACTGTTGGTAACTGCGCCTTCTATCTGACCAACTACAATGAGCACAGCTCATTACTGATAAAGTCTAAAAAATGTGGCTCTTCAAATTTAATTGAACTACTGTATATTTTCCACTATTCTGAGCCACTGGCCTGTTTGAAGTATGAATTGTAAACTGAGACAGATTTACATCTATTTATACATCCATAACTGTACAGCATTACATCACTTCAAAATATAACATTCCTTAGTTTGTATTATTATACAAATTAATTGTGTTTTTGATGCCATGATATTATTGCAACAGAAACAGAGCCAGCTTTGTTACAAGGATTGTTTCCCCACTTTTAAACTCATTTTATTGTTCTTAATATACTTTCCAAAGAAAAATATTGAGCAGCAGCAAGCTGTAATAAAGAGACCAAAAATGGCAAAGCCACAATACAGAAGGAAGCCTACGTGAAAACTCCAGCTCTTTCTTCCTGGTTACAGAAAACAAACAGAACTATCCCAAAAGCTTGCCAACAAAAGCTGCCAAGTAAAATATTGGTTTATGAAGTCAGGAAAAAACTAATTTTGAAGGTTATTGTAGGTTATTTGTGGCTGTGTCTTGTCCACATAAAACATGATGTCACCTTGAAAAATCTTCATTAATTTTGTCTTTCTATAATTCTTGGAGATAGTATTTCAACAAGTGCTTAAATCACTATAATTCCTTGTCATGAAATATCTCCAACAATGTCCTCACAAAATGGGTAGAAAAGCAAAGATATTTCAATATATGAGTGTCCTAAGCTGGTAAAAAATTATATTGTTATCTAAAATAGAAGTGGGGTGGGGAGAAGCTTTGTTAAATCATATCACTCCATCATATGGCTCAATGGCTAAGAAACTCGCCTTGTAAGCTAGAAGGATGGCAAGCCAGCAGTTCGAGACTCGGGTACTGAATATTGGTTTGAACACCCGTCTCTGTCCTAGCTCTTTGGGACATAAAAGGGGCCTCATTCCCTGAGTGGAGTTTCTCCAGCAAAAATCCTTTCAACCTAGAATAATTTCTGACACAAAATTATTATTATTTTCATCATCATAACACTTACTCCATGGTTACAAAGGCTTCATACAGAGGACAGGACTAAGCATAATTTAAATTGTGAGGGCTCCTTATCACAGACTATCATGCAGGTTAAAAGCTGACAATTATTACTAAGTGGTAAAAGCTTCTTTACTTCCTGAAACTACGGATAACAGTCAACCCTATATTTAACACATATACCTGAGTAATAGAAATGGGGGAAGAGTTTCAAATGCCTCCATCATTCTACATGAGAGTGACCAAAATGGCTGCCCCCATTCCTTGTAAATATTATATTGCAGACAGTGGCCTATAGTGACCAGCAGTGCTACTGCAACATAGAAACACATATCTATTATGCATTTCAGTTATTTTTTAAAATCATAGATACTGAATGTTCATGTTCCAATTTCAGATCTGTTTCTAGACAAAATAAACACTGATTTTCACCAGAACTCTGGATTTTCACTGGTTCATGTTTATATGGACTAATGTTAATTAGGACATTGGACTGAGCACTATATATGCATATTATACAGGTCCAGTCCAAGACGTGTTTTTGTCATCACCCAATCTCCTTACAGTAACACAGTCATATATTGCACATACACATCTAAAGAGAGCACATATGGCAGAACCACAGTATTCCTTTTGGACTAGTTTAGTATTTATTTCCAGTTGGGCCAACTGTGACTCAACTGGACTGCTTGTGTTGGCAGCCCAAAGACCTCACACAAATACATCCAAATGGGACACTTGTCCACTACTTGGCAACTCTATCAGCTTGGTGGCTGTTTGTCATCATGTAATCAAGCAGCACTCCATTTCAGTACTGTATTTCCAATGAATGAGCCCAAAGTCAGTAACGTATTGTTTGCCCTCAGATGTGTGATCTTACACTTGATATTATTGAATTTCATTCCATTTATATTGCTCCAATTCATGAAGTCATACAAATTCATCCTGCATAATTTCCTGCTTCTTCTTTTCATTAACAATAGCTCTCAGCTTGGTGTTATCTGCAGATTTCATCAGCATACTATTTCCTTCACCTTGCTCTCGGCATATGTATGTACAACACACACACACACTCACAGAAATAGAGAGAGGGAGTGTTATGTATGTACAACGTTGCTTTAAGAAATGTATGAATGTAACCTGACCACAATTACAATGTAGCCCAGCTGTTAAAGGAACGTGAGTTAGCTGCCCATAAAGGGCAGCTGCGAGCGTTCAACTCACATGGTTCTCATTCCTCAAATCACCGGCAGCCGCGGGAACTCTCCCGCACGATCAAACAACTACAGAAGAGGGGCGTGACTTAGGACGACGTCATGCCGGTAGCAGCCAATGAGCTACCGTGCAGCGAGATTCAAATGCATTGTACTACTGTATATAATGTGAGGTACCTCCGCCATTACCATATGTTCATCCTGATCATCAACCAATAAACCTGTGTTAGTCCTTACTGCGACTCCTTCTATGTCTTCCGTGAAAGACACTAAATTGGCGACGAAGGTGGTATACATGGCGAATCCCAAGGTCAAGCCTTACCAGTTCGATGTCAGCGAGCCCGAACAATGGGAGCTCTACGAGTGCCAGTTTCGGCATGCGATGGAAAACGCGGGCGTCGACGACGACGCGAAAATGCGTTCCCACTTCCTGGTCCAGGTGGGACTGGCCACGCTGCGTATCCTGATGACCCTGGTGGCCCCCCGGAAGGTGGACGAGGTGCCCATCGACCGCATCCTGGAGAGGTTGGGCGAGCATTTCCAGCCACCCGTCTCGATCTTCCCAGCCCGGGTCGCGTTTCACAGGCGAGACCAGCAACTGGGCGAATCCGTGTCCGCCTACGCGGCGGCCCTCAGGCTTGCAGCGGTGCACTGCCAGTGGGATGACCTGGAGCAGGCCCTCCGAGACCGCATGTTGTGTGGTTTGAGGGACGAGGAGCTCCAGAGGAAGCTGATGACCTGCGACCACCGCCTCACGTTCAACGAGGTACTGCGGGAGGCCCAAGCGGCCGAGGCGGCCAGGAGCGGGGTCAGAGTGTTCAAGTCCCGAGGGCCACGTCCGAGAGGGCCAAGTACAGGCGGCCCGGCGGACATCAGCGAAGACGGCCTGGTGGGCCCCCAAGCCACCCGCCGGCACACCAACGTCGTCCGAGGAGTCGTCCACGACGGCGGACCCTTACTCCAGCGAGGACGACGACGTCCAGAGGATCAAGAAGCGAGGAGAGAAGTGGCAGAACCGCGAATGGCAGGACCGCCATTGCAACGGCTGTGGGGCGTCCCATGACCGCATGAGGTGTCCGTTCCGAAAGGCCGAGTGTCACAACTGCGGCCGAAAGGGACACATTGCCCAAGTATGCAGCGCGGGCGAGACGAGGACAAGGGCAGTTCCAGCCATTCCCAGACGCACCAACGGAAGACTGCCGGCACCAGGAAGGTCTCAGCCAACCACAGCGAGGAAGGCGTGAACCGCGTGGGCCTGGAGCACCGGCGGTTTTTCGTAGAGGTACTGTTGCAGGGGTTCCCAGTGAGGATGGAGATAGACTCGGGGTCATCTTATTCCATCCTGTCCCAAAAAGAGTTTATGCGTATTCCCCCAGATAAGCGGCCCAAACTGCGGGCCATGAAGTCACACCTACGGGACGTGCAGGGAAATGGGATCCCAGTGTTGGGGGTGGTGAACTTCAAGGTGAAGTTCAAGAACTACTCTGAGAAACTGCCCCTAGTAGTCCTCAACGGGGGGAGGTGCTGCCTTTTGGGAACGCAGTGGTTTGCTCCCCTGGGAATCGAACTGTCCAGCATTAACGCCATCGAGACTCACCCAATGCGGGACGTGTGCAATGCACACCCGGACATTTTCAAGAAGGGGCTCGGGAAATACAAGGGGACCCCGGTTTCCTTTGAGCTGGACCCAGGAATCCAGCCCATCCGCCTCAAGCCAAGGAGAGTGCCCTTTGCCCTCAAGGACAAGATCGAGGCGGAACTGGACAAATTGGTGGGGCAGGGGATTTTGGTTCCAGTTGACTCGGCGGAGTGGGAAACGCCGATTGTCACAGCCCTCAAGTCAAACGGGGAGGTCAGGATTTGTGCGGACTATAAATGTACGATAAATAAGGCCATTCGGCCAAATGCATACCTGGTGCCCGTGGTCAGCCATTTGCTGGCCACGTTACATGGGGGGAGGTGTTTTGCCAAGCTAGATCTGGCCCAGGCATATCAGCAGCTCTCTGTAACCACGGCTGCTGCCGCCGTGCAAACAATCGTGACGCACAAGGGGGCGTTTAAGGTAACGTGCCTTCAGTTTGGCGTGAATTCGGCCCCCGGAATTTTCAAGTCCCTCGTGGAACGCCTTTTAAAGGGGCTTCCAGGCGTCCTCCCATACTTCGACGACGTGTTGATAACGGCGGGGAGCGAATTAGAGTTAGCAAATAGGCTAGATGGGGTCCTCTCAGTGTTCGAGAGGGCAGGACTTCGATTGAGGAGGGACAAATGTGTATTCTTTGCGAGGGAGGTCGAGTTTCTAGGTTTTAAGGTAACCCCGGATGGGATCAAACCCTCTGAGTCCAAGGTTGCGGCCGTAAAAAATGCCCCTCGCCCCACTGCGAAACCGGAGCTGCAGTCATTTCTAGGGCTCCTAAATTTCTATCATTCCTTCCTGCCTCGGAAGGCATCGGTCGCGGAGCCACTGCACGCGCTACTTAAAAAGGACACGGCTTGGCGGTGGGGGGACAGGCAGGAGAAAGCGTTCAAGGAGCTCCAGTCACTCCTATCCTCGGATGCTGTCCTGACCCACTTCGATCCGAAAAAAACAGTGGTTTTAGTCTGTGATGCGTCCCCAGTGGGGGGGGGGCGGTTCTGTGCCACGTGTTGGAGAGTGGGAGGGAAGCCCCGGTGGCGTACTACTCAAGGTCCCTCTCGAAGGCCGAGTGCAATTACGCGCAAACAGATAGGGAGGCCCTGGCCATAATCACAGGAACGAAGAAGTTCCACGATTTCCTATACGGCCATGAGTTTACGGTAGTGACAGATCACAAGCCACTTCTGGGGATCTTCACTACCGGCAAACCCACCCCGCAAATTCTATCCCCCAGGATGCTGCGTTCGGCCATTTTCCTCAACGCCTACCAGTATGAGCTGGTCTATCGCCCAGGGAAGGAGATCTCCCACGCGGACGCGCTGTCCCGATCTCCTCTCCTTAGTTTAGGGGACCCCACATGCGAGGTAGAGCAGGACCACCAAGTCCTGCTGATCGAGTCTCTCGACTCACCCCCCATTGTCCCAGCCGACCTCGCCAAGGCCACGGCGGCTGACAGGATGCTGGCCCAAGTTAGTTCCTGGGTTAGGAAATGGTGGCCCACTACTCCCCCCGAGGAACATTTCAAGCCATTTTTCATGCGTAGAGTGGAGCTTTCCCTGGAAAGGGGCTGCTTACTCTGGGGCCAGCGGGTAGTTATCCCAGACAAGCTAAGGGCCAAGGTACTGAAGCTACTGCATACCAGTCACCCCGGGATCGTGCGCTCCAAGGCTCTGGCCAGGAGCTTCTTTTGGTGGCCCCAGATAGACGCGGATATAGAACGCTTAGTGGGCACGTGTGAGAGCTGCCAGAGCTCTCGACCCGAGGAGTCCCGTTTGCCCCATAGGGAATGGGACACGGCCTGCGGGCCATGGTCCCGGATTCATGTCGACTTCGCTGGCCCCTTCCGTGGGTCATGTTTCTGCTGGTAGTCGAATCCTACTCCAAGTGGTTGGAGGTAATCCCCATGAACAGCATTTCCTCTGCGGCAACCATTAAACAGTTGCGCAAGCTTTTTGCCTGTTTCGGCCTGCCAGACGTTCTCGTTAGCGACAACGCGAGTACCTTCACGTCTGCAGAGTTCAAGATGTTTATTGAGAGGAATGCCATCAGGCACATTACCGCTGCCCCATTTCACCCCGCCACAAATGGTCAGGTAGAGCGCCAAGTGCGCACTACGAAAGACGCACTGCGGCGCATGGGTCCCGGTGAGTTGAACCTTCACCTGTGTCAGTTCCTCATCTGCTATAGGACAACCCCCCTAGCTTCAGGATTCTCCCCAGCCGAACTCCTCATGAGGAGGCGTCCGGTAACACTTTTTGACCGGATGGATCCGTCCAGGGTGGAGGATGAAGGGAAAAATGTAAACATAGGGGGAGAGAGCTCCAAAAGTTTTTCGGTAGGGGACCCGGTTCACTGCAGGAACTACGCGGCCTCGGGGCCAGCGTGGGTACCAGGGATGATTATTGAGCAAACGGGGCCGGTATCCTACAGGGTCGAGACTAGCTCAGGTCTACTCTGGAGAAGGCATGCCGACCAGCTCAGAAGGCGAGTCACCGGTGAGGGGGAATCAGCGTTAGGGTCCTCCCCCACCCACGTTACCCAAGGGGGAGACACGGCGGCACCCGCGGATAGAAATGCATATCCTCGGTTCTCAGCCGCAGAGGAGGATACCTTGGAGGAGAGGGATGAATTTGATTATGAGTTGCAGTACCAGGGGGGTGTTGCGGAGTGGTCCCCCACCCGTCCTAGCGAGAAGGGGGGTTTCAGTTCAGCCCCTGGTACTTCCAGTCCCCCCAGCCCTTTTGTTTTAGAATATACCATAGCCCCAGCTCCCCGGAGACAAACACCCCCAAGACAGGCAACAGGGGGGAGTCCGCCCACCACAGTCTCTAGAACTCCCGGGCAGGTAACGGGGGGTGGCGAGGCCACGAGGGCCTCTTCGTCAGTCCCGAGATTCGTACTGGGGGGACCCCAAGCTCCTCAAACGGTAGGCAAGGATTCACTTCCCAACTGTTCATTCCATTCCCGTCCCCCAATGCAAGGTTACCGCAGAGTCCACGCCGAGTCACTAATGAATCCCCCCTTTCCGTTGCAGGACAGGACTCCACGGAACCAGGAGCCTCCGGCTCCCCTGTGTTAAGTCAGGCGGCCGCATGCCCCAGGCGCACGTGCGGCAAGCCACAATGGTTGAGGGACTTTGTCCCATCCTAGGGGGGAGGGATGTTATGTATGTACAATGTTGCTTTAAGAAAGGTATGAATGTAACCTGACCACAATTACAAGGGAGAGACTAACCCCCCCCCCCAATTCCATCCTTAGTTTCTTCTCAGTTGAGCAAGTTATTCTCTAAATCAGGTATCCTTTTTCTCTTGAAATATGATGATTCTCAAACTGAAAGACGGTATTTCTTCAGGCAGTATGATCTTCCAGGCTGTTTCTGCAGTAGGTGAAACAGAAGCATTTTCAACTCACTCAAAGAAAGAAAGCATTATAGATACCAAACAGAGCAAGCAGGCAACTGAAAAATAATCTAAAGCAATTTCTTCTAAAAGCATTAGTAACCTAGGATCTGAGTAAATATCCAAACTATGGTTGTCAGAGACCACTTTACTTAAAGTTTAATTGTCGACTGCAACTCATATCCTAGAATGCATTTTTTCCCTGAAGCAGGAAAAATGTCACTGGCATAAATTTGTTTAAGGTGGATCCCAGCTTGCCATGAAGTGACCCACACTCTGTGATGTCAGAGCCATCTCCTGTAGCACATATGAAATGAGACATGCAGGATTCAACACCGGGACTGCAATGGACTGCCACAGCTATGAGGATATGGACAAGGTGCACCTTCATATCCAGTCCATCTGGCATGGCCTCTTCTACCTCCATGACCGTAGGGAATCAGAGTTCCTCCTCTGCTCATTTTGTTGTTGGGCACAAATGGTGGTTTCCAGTGGCATTTCCTCCACTGAGTGGGACCATCACCCCACCTAAAAGGGCTCATCCATGATGAGCGACTCAACACCAAGTGTCAGGCGGTGATTAACTAACCTGACTCCCTAAAGGGGCCAACAGGTTAAAGTTTAGTATTATGCAGATTTCTCCAAAGAAAAAGCAGTTATTCAGAATCCCACTCTATTCTGGGCATGTAGGAAATATGGGATTAACCATTTCTTCTGCAAAACTTTGAAGAAAACAGCCTCCTCTGTACTGCTCTTAAGGTGTTGGTTATGACAGACAATGCTTTTGGAAAGCAATAGCAGTCTAAGATGATTATACTGGGGAGGCAGGATGGATGGAACTATTTAACACACTTATGTTCTTCAGGCTTAACTTCTAAAGCAGATCATGACCTCCAATGGCTACATCTGCAGGGATAGGAAGGTAAAGGAATTGTTGCTTTTCTCAGGCTACAATTCTTAGAATCCCACAGACATCATGTGAGTTATTCCCCCCCCCCCAATGGTTTTAATTTGTGGGAAATGAAGAATTAAAACATTCTACTGAAAAAGTTGACAATAATCTCTAATTGGTACCCAGTAATGTTTTAGTGGATAGAGTGGTGGACTTTGACTCTGGAGACTAGGGTTTGACTCCCTACTTAGCCATGGAAATCTACGGGAGGATTGGAACTGGTAAAACCACTACTTAAATATCTCATTTCCCTTGAAAGCACAATTATAGATCCTATCAAGTCAATTCTGACTTGATGGCATATTAGAACAACAATCTCTATCTAAATTTCAGTCACCAGACTAGATTAATCTTTATGTTAGTTATGAGTAACTGAAGATAATAATTTCATTGTGTCCAGATGTAAGTATGGAGAAAACAGATGCCGGCTCATTGATTATGTTGGGCTCTCACTAAACATGGCAAAGACTGGACCCAGGTCAATAGGTATGAGTAAAAGTGCTATTTCATTCTGCAGATCTATCACATCACGTTTTAGTACTTTTGAAAAACCTTTTGTGCTATAAATCATAGTGCAAGTAATATATTATCACCTTATACTTCCATATTAGATATGCTAGAGATCCTTCCATGTAGGCATAAAATGAAATTTTCAAGAATTGATATGAATTAAATAGAAGTTCCATGTCGTGGCTTTCTCACAAAACTCAAAACAACTGATCTGCCTCCTATCCACCCCCTTATATACTAGACCAGGGGACAGCAAGCTTGGCTCTCCAGATGTTCTTGGACTTCAATTCCCAGAAGCTCTAATCAGCAGGTGTACTGACTTGAGCATCTGGTATAATTAAAGTCCAAGAACACCTGGAGAGCCAAGTTTGCTGACCCCTGTACTAGAGCATTTTTGAGTTAGGATTGCACTAAAAATAAAGGTAAAGGTCCCTCTTGCTTGAAATCCAGTCGTGTCTGACTCTAGGGGGCAGTGCTCATCTCCATTTACAGCCAAAGAGCCAGTACTGTAAGTGTCTGCTGCCTATACCAAATTATTGGTCTTTGTGGTGTCACAAATCCATTGTAAGCACCCAGTGTAAATGGTTCTTTAGCAATATAATTAGTTGAATGAGTTAGCATCATTGATTTTCTCTGAAGCTAAGAGTATTAATGTTATAGAGAAGAAGCCTATTGCTGCTTATGATTGTGTTAAAGAATATTGGACGAAATTTGCTAATAATGAATGAGATGCTGGTTGGCTTACTGAGCATGCATCTGGCCATACACTTAGTTAAACTGACAAAAGAATTCTAGCCATAATCACTGAATTGATGATTAAGGTAGTACTGGAAGACTCTGAGCTTGATGACTGAAAGGTTGGCAGGTCAGCAATTCAAGACCTGAGTACTGAGTGATGGAGTGAGTGCCCATCGTCTGTCCCAGATCCTGCCAGTCTAGAGGTCTGAAAGCAAGAAATTGCAAGTAGATAAATAGGTGCCTCTTTTGTGGGAAAGGTAACAGCATTCCATGCCCCCCAGTGCCTAGTCATGCCTGCCACATGACCATGGAAACATCTGCAAATGGAGATAGTGCTGGCTCTTTGGCTTGAGCCCCTAGAGACAGACACAACTGGCTTTCAAGCAAGGGAGACCTTTACCTTTACCTTTATTGACTCTTTGGATAGTTTTCTATTATTTTATATCAGTAAGATTTTGTTTTTTTCCCCAGAGGAATAGAGTATGAGTACTTAATTTCTCTTGGTAGGATTGTGCAAGGCACCGCCCTGAAAACCCTGAAGAATCGCTGCCACTGGTGTGACTAGTACTAAGGCTGGATTAGCTAATGGCCTGCCTGAATATAAGGTATCTTCCATCCATCACACTATTCATTTCTTTCTTCTGTTGGGAGGATTTTATATCATTGCATCTTGGCTCTCCAAAGAGCTATGAAAGTGGAACTCGATGAGAACAATTGCTTCTATATTTCAGCAACATTGTCCCTTTACTTCGAAGGGTTGGAAGAAAAGCCAATAAACTAATCAGATGATGTGAAGAAGAAGAAGACAGGTTACAGAACTTATTTTCTGAAGTGTGCGCCACTTGGGAAACGACTCCTAGCACACTCTCTGAGAGGCCTTCTGTGTCCAGGGACAAGGGGAGCAATACACAAATCTTACACAGGAATTCTGCCAAAAATTTATTATAGCACAGAGACACCAGACGAATTGCAGGTGTAGGTTTTGGCACAACTACACAATTCTAGTGTTTTAATCAAGTCATACTATGTTGAAAAGCAAAGGCTGGGCAACATGGGAGCATTCAGAAAGATGCACTAGCCAATAATATACTTTGGACAGGCAAAACTCTGATTGTTATGGTCCTATTTCAACCTATTTTATTGATAGAAGAATAGTCACACCAGTTTGCTATATAGGGTAAGATTTAGCAGAAGAAGATTCAATAAAGAGGTGGAGTCAGGGCAGGGTGAAGAGGAGCTCAGATGTGACCACACAGCATGGGAAAACCAGTTAGATTTGACATTTTTAAAACTGGGTTCCTGCTGTGGAAGAACCGCATTTCACAGAAGCTATAGGCTTTTTGAGTATAGCTAGAGAAGTCAGTGGAAATAGGTAGCATTTGATAGAAAGCTCAGAACAGAATAGTGTTTTTCCTCACTTGTAGGTGACTGTGTTTTGCTTGAGTATTTCCACATATGAGTTAACAAATGGTTTCTATATTCACCCAGTACTAGGCAGAACCCATACATCGAAGGTGCACAAGGTTACCTTCATTTCATTTTTAACTGATCACTATCAGAGGTTACCCGGCGTTGCCGGGCTGTTTTAAATTGTGTTGGAAGGTTAAATTGTGTTAATGTTTTTAAAAAATTGCTTAGTCTGTAATTTTAATTTCTAAAATGTATATTTATGTAAAAATTTTTTTGCTTGACTGTTATTAACTGTGACCTGCTTTTCTTGGTTTTTTTTTAGGATTAATAAAAGAACAAAGTATGATATATTTTTTTTCAAATTGTTTTATGTAAGCAAATAATGTTTTAGTTTTTTGAATTTTTTTAAATTAGTTGTACCGTAGGTAATAATTTCAATAATGTAAAAGTAATTTTTTTTTACATTCAATGTTTTAAAAATGTGTTTAGATGTTTTGGGTTTTAATTTGAGTTAAAACTCAGTGCAGGATTTTTATAAGTTTCTATTGTATTTTATTGACATATGTTTGTGATTTGTGTTAAAGTGTGTTTTAGTGTAATTTTTTTGACTTGTTTTTATTGGTGTGACCTTTTGTGTAAAGTTTTGAATTTGTGTTATGTTTTTGAATTGTTGTTACTCTTTTGGCCTTTTGTTTGGGGCTGTTGTGTGTTTTTGAATTGTTTTTACTATTGTGGCCAGCAGGTGGTGCTGGTAGGGGTTATTGTATTTTGACTTTTTTTTTCTCTCCTGGCCTCTGGGTGCAGCTTCTTCTGGTAAGTAGTCTCCTTCTTTATCCATTTCTTTTCCGGTCCTCGTGGAGGTAGGACATATTTTGGTAAGTTTGCTTGTTTTCTTTCTTTTGTGTGTGTGTGTGGTTGGAATTTGTATTTTTTTTGTCTGCTTGTTTTGTTTTTGCTTGTGTTTTGTTTACTTTGTATTGTTTTTTGGTTTTATTTTTGTTTGTTTTTGTGTATTTTTGGATGTTTTTGACTGTGTTTTTAGTAATTTTTTAAAATGTATTTATTTATTTGGTGGTGGGGAGGCGGGCATGGTTGTTGGGGGTAAGGAAGGGTGGGCTAGGTGGTGGGGAGGGGGCGTGGTCATTGGGGGTTAGGAAGCGTGGGCTAGGTGGTGGGGAGGGGTGTGTGGTCATTGGGGGTTAGGAAGGGTGGGCTAGGTGGTGGTGAGGGGGCATGGTCGGTGGGAGTTAGGAAGGGTGGGCTAGGTGGTGGGGAGGGGTGTGTGGTCGGTGGGGGTTAGGAAGGGTGGGCTAGGTGGTGGGGAGGGGGGCATGGTCGGTGGGGGTTAGGAAGGGTGGGCTAGGTGGTGGGGAGGGGGGGCGTGGTCAGTGGGGGTTAGGAAGGGTGGGCTAGGTGGTGGGGAGGGGTTTTTTTATTGTGTTATGGTGCTTTGATTGTGTGGAGTCGTGAAAGTAGATCGAGTTTTCCCCTTAAATATCAGTGGGTGGGGGGTTGTGACCCCCCTCTCTGCTGGCTCCCCTGGGGTTAGGAGATTTGAGGGGACAAAAGGGGTATGTCCCCCAAACCCTTCTGGACCCAGGAGACCAGGGAGAGGGGATCAATTCGACCCCCTCAAAAAAAACCCTCCATTTTTAGAGAGAAGAAACTGCTTGGTTTCTTCTCTTTAAAGACGGAGTTTTTGGGGGGTGGGGTGGGGGGTGGATTCAATCCTATCTCCCTGGTCTCCTGGGTCCAGAAGGTTTGTCCCCACAAACCTCCCAACCCCAGGGGAGCCAGCGGAGAGGGGGGTCGCAATCCCCCACCTACTGATATTAAAGGGGATACTCCAGTCGGGACCTTCAGGCGCTGTTGGTGAGGGAAAGAAGGGCGGTTGGTGTTTGTGTAGCTGTGAGGTGATGAGTTTTTTGTTAATTTTTCGGGCGCCGGCTTCCTCAGCGTTCTGCGCGCTCATGTCACGCAGGACTCTGGGGCTTGTAGTTATGGGTTTGTGATTTGTGGTTGTGGTGCATTCCCCCCCCCCCCTGCGGCTCAATTTTGATTGGCCGTGGAACGTTTCTCAATGTTCATTTTGGTCGCGCCTCTCAGCCTGATTGGCTGTAGCGCAGCGCAAAGAACATTGGGAAATGAAGTTGTTTCCCTTTTTTCGCATTTGTGGGGCTCTTGCCCCACTGGCGCATTTCTCAATCTTGTGTTTACCTGCGTACCCAGTTCGGGCATGTGCACAAATGGTGAGTGCGGGCTAGTAGGGCCTGGCTAAGAAGCCTATGCAAAGTTCCAACGGTTAACCCTCGATTTTATAGGTTAAGATTTGAAATGGCCTTTGTCTAGTTTCGCTTCAGTTTAAAATAAATAGCTCTAGACTGAATAGGAATACTCAACTTTCAGCTGCCCCTACCCCAAAATCATTTTGAAAGTATTTTTAAAGCACAATCCTTTTGAAAGCACTTGCACATCGTACCTTTGTGAAGCCTGTGATATAAAAAATGAAGCAGCACTGTGTGTCCTTACAGTTCTCCTGCTTTGTTAATAATATTTGGAATATTGTGTGAAAATGCCCTCCTGGCCTAAGGTGAACAGGGGGCTTTGGCTGTAACTGTTTGCACCCAGGCAAATCTCAGCAGGTGAGTCCTCATCCCAGGGGTGGGGTGGGCCCTGTCATTTTGGCAGTGGCTAAGTTCTGCTGGGGACCGAGCATGGGTGGTATATCCCTAACACCTGTGAAGATCAGGCAGCAGCGCCTGCATGGAGATGCTAAGAAGGCAGCCCCTTCACCGTGCTAGGGTGCTGAGGGCCAATCACCTGCACACCCAAATTTAACTGATTAAAAGAAGTACACAAAGAAGAACTGGATGGCAGGGGGCCAGGATACCTTAGAGACCGCATCGTCCCAAGAGTGACTGCCCGTCCAACCAGAGCGGACCGGAGGGGCTCTCTAATGGTGCCATCCACTAGGGGTGCACATCTGTCTAGCACCCGCAGGAGGGCCTTCTCCGTGTCCGCACCAACCCTCTGGAACCTCCTGCCAATAGATATAAGACTTCAAAGTGAACTGCTGCCCTTCAGGAAAGGAGTAAAGACCTGGCTGGCAGGGCAGGTGTGGGGCCCGAACGGGACTATGGTTCCCGCCGGCTGGCTTTTATAAAATAAGAACTCTCTCTTCTTCCCTTTTGTATAGTAGGTGGGATGGGTGGGTGGGATATGGGTTTTTAAATGGGGTGGATGTGGGTTTTTTTTATAAGGTTTTTATAATGTTTTTATGTATTTTTAGAATTGTTGTAATGCCGCCCTGAGTCGGGTTCTGCCTGATTGGGCGGCATATACAAATATGACTATAAATAAATAAATAAATAAATAAAAAATTCACTGATAATGACCAGGTGAGCATCAAGTATCATGACTTATGGAACATGGAATGTAGGAGGGATAGCAGGCAAGGAGGTGAAGTTGGTCAGAGTCCTGTTCTAGGCTATTACGGAAACCAAGAAGAAGGAACGTGGATGTATGATCCTCAAGGACAACTTTATGCTGCTCTTTAGTGGCATGGCTGAGACTACCTAGGCCCAGGCAGGAGTTGCATGTCTCATCCAAGAAGATCAAGTGGAGAATGTGAGGGGCAGGCTGTTCATCTCAGAGAGGCTTATGACAGTAGACATCCTGGAAAAAAATAGACCTATGTCATTAGTCTCTTATGCCCTGAGTGAGGATGTGAATGCAGACGACAAGAATGCAGGAGCTTTCTTTGAGCTCCTGCAGAAGACCATTGATGAGTGTGGAGGGGAGGTCATCATCCTGGGAGATCTGAATCGCCAACTTAGGAATGAGCCAGGAAACTGGTGATGGGTCATTGGATACCATGGCGAGGACGCATTGAATAATAATGGTGAGTAAATCCTGGAGATGTGCATGACAAACAGCTTCATTATCACAAACATCATGTTTTCTCATAAGAGGATCCACCTTTACACCAAGGAGGAACCAACCTGAAATGAAAGATCCATCATCGATTACATTCTACTGCGCAGAGAAACATTCCCATACACTCTGGATGCCAGGCTGATGAGAGGCCCTGAGATAGGAAGTGACCACCAATTTCTTGTTATAAAGAAGAAAGTCCCAAACCAAAACAAAGGACACCAATGCACGTGAGGACAAAGAAGGCAGCAAGACCATAACATCAGGTCCTACAAACTGCAGAATGAAGTAACAAGGAGTGAGTTCCAGAAGAGGATCAAACAAGATATACCAGACAAAGATCTTAACTGGGAGATGCTAGAGGACTGCTGACACAGCTTCAAAACCATTGTGCTTCAAGTCGCTGAAGACATCTGTGGCCTAACAAGGTCAAGGGGAAACAGAAAGCAGATGGTGTGGTGGACAAACAAAGCGCAAGCAGCGGTAGGCAAGAAGCAGCAGCTCTGGACAAAGTATATCAATATCAAAAGCCAGGCTGACTATGGTTCATACAAGCAACAGAGGAATGAAGTCAAGAAGGTGGTCAAGCACGCCAAGGCCAGGTCGTGGGAGGACTTTGGTTAAAAGCTTGAGGCTCACTTTGGAAACAGAAGCTGTTATACCAAGTTGTGAAGAGCATGTGGAAGGAGAAGCCATGCCCGATTAAATTCCTGAAGAACAAGGAAGGCCAGCTGCTTACAGGAAATGCTGACATTATGGAGCGCTGGAAGGAACACCTCTGAACTTCTGAACCCCACACAACCAGCAGATGAAGAAGATTCTGCGAATGAGGAGGAGGAAGAGGTAGACCAGATCATGAGCCCTGAGCTGAATCTTTCCATCAGGAGGATGAAGCTGGGGAAAGCTCCAGTTCATGATAACATCACTGCTGAGATGAATAGATATCTGAGAGACCGAGGAAAGCAGCTTCTGTGTCGAGACCTACAACTTGTATGGCAAATGAAAACCACCCCCAAGGAGCAGGAGGTAGATACAATTGTGTCGATTTTTATGAAGGGCAACAATATAGAATGTCAAAATCACTGAGGGATCTCCCTTCTCAGCATCCCGGGCAAGCTTTACTCCAGGATACTAGAAATGTGGATTCTAGCACAATGTGAAAGTCAACTGGAGGATCCTCAGTGCGGATTTTGACCCAATTGGAGCACACAGGATCTAATATTTGCTCCGCAACAAGTGGTTGAGAAGACGATTGAGTACAATAAGGAGGAGCATCTGGCATACATTGACCTGGCGAGGGCAGTCAGGAAGCCCTTGATACAGACTGTACAAAGTTTCTATGTATATATAATCAATCCAAATGTCTGAGATGGCCTTCGCCGATGATGTAGCTCTCATTGCTAGGGACAGTTCCCAACTCAAATTCAATCTAAACTTGTGGAGCAGAGAGATGAAGAAAAGAGGGATGTCCATTAAAGTGGCAGAGTCTAAGACCGTGGTGATCTACAGGAACAAGAAGCAGCATACCATCCACCTGAAGGGGCAAGTCCTAGAGCAGGTAGAATTCTTCAAGTATCTTGGTGCCATAGTTAATGAAAGGGGACAAGTGAGTCCCAAGATCAATCAGAGGGTGGCAGCTGTTGACAGGCTCTTCTATGCAATCAATCAGGGGTTCCTCAGCAAGGATGACATCAGCAAGGCCACTAAGATGGCAGTCTACAAATCGATCTTTGATCCTACGCTCATGTATAGCAGCGAGTCTTAGCTGTTCACCTCCAGGCATTACAGTCAATTGCAAGCAATGGAGATGAGATATCTGCGGAAAATCGAGAAGAGGACCAGGCAAGACTGAGTGTGATACATGACCATCAGACAGAACTTGAATGTTCAACCACTGAGGAGTACAGGGTCAGCTACGCTGGTTTGGCTATGTCAACCAAATGGCTGATACTAGGATACCGAGGCAGGTATGGGAGGCCCGAGTGCAGGGTGCAAGATCCCAAGGCAGGCCCCTCATCAAGTGGATTGACAACATCAAAGAGGCCCTCCATGTTCGCAGTAGTGACCTGAGGTGAGCCATGGAGCTGTCTAAGGAGAGACCCTAATGGAGATCTTTTGTGGAATCCTAGTCTACACTGTAGAATAGGAGACAAGTAAGTAAGTAAGTAAGTAAGTAAGTAAGTAAGTAAGTAAGTTGTAGTTTTAAAAGCAGAAGGAAATGCAGCTTGGTGCTGTTCTCCTGCAGGATTTCTTTAAAAAATAATCAAAAATATCTACCTCTTCCCCCATAAGACAGTGAGCCATCCCAGCCACGATCCAGCCTGGAGGTAAAGCCACAGGTGGAGAAAGGGAGGCTGGCAGATTCAGAACAACTGGCTTTTGTCAGACGAGCGAGGTCAAAAATGATGTCAGATGGGGAAAATGTGAATCCAGAGATTAGCTGCAATCCTCACAATAGCAGTAGTAATAGCAAATTACACTTATATACCGCCTGATAGAGGTTAGTGCACTCTCTGGGCAGTTCACAAGCTAATTAGCACCTTGCCCCCAACATGCTGGGTACTCATTTTATTGACCTCGGAAGGATGGAAGACTTAGTCAACCTTGATCCCCATCAGGATTGAACTCACACTGTTTTGGCTGCAGGATAGCAGTTTAACTATTGCACCACCAGGGCTCCTGAAAATAAATGATTTGCAGAAGAACAGTGTATTATGACAAAATAGTCCTGTAATTCAAAATACAGTATTAGAAAATATAAAATGTCTGAGGTTGGTTTCATTGTAAATAACTAATGAAGAATTATTAACCTTGCCAAAGAGCTGCTCCCCATTTGTTGATATGAACTTCTGAATTTTTGACTCGGCTGGAGGAGGGCAGTTGACAAGGGGACCTGTTAAAATATACAGTTGCCCAACCAAATTTACCACTATATTACCACTTCCAATCAATCAATTACCCAGAAAAAAATGAAGAAGAAAAATAGCAAGCTAATTTGCTAAAGACCGACTGAGGCAATCTCTGAAAAAGGAGATATTCATTTTCCATTCATCATGCACTACTTCTAGATACAGATTCAGCATCTCAACCATTGAGGTCTTCAAAGGCACCATTTAGTAGCATACTGAAAAAATTCAACACAACTCTCAGTCATTGTTAGAACTCGTAGCAGAACTCAACAGAGGCAGCCATCTCTCTCTAGTGGCATAAAAATAAAATGAGAAATATGGGCCTTAGTAAATAAGCTTATGCAGCACTAGGGCTTCATGGATGTGGTAAGTGTATTACTGAATTAAGGTTAAATCATTTTGAGGAGCAAAATCTCTTGGGTCTGCTCAACATTATACCAGATTCAAGAGACAGCTTAATGGATGATCCTTTTTTTCCTCTCCTCTTTTATCGGGACCTACTCTATTTAGTCACAAACCCAGGATTTGATTTGGTGGCAGCTGTCTACCTCTGGGTACAATAATTTGTCTTTTATGCATATTTTTAGAAAGAGGCTCAAAGATTCTGAGGTAATGCAGCCAAAGTCAAGAGAGCTGTGGGATTTTTATTTTTATTTTTTATTTTGGCCTAGGATGAACGAGGAGAAAAGCAGACGCAAAAGAATTTTGGAAGCAAAGTGTTCCATGCCATTCTTGTCTGGAGTGGGACTTGATGACATGCAAATAAAATGTTGTGTAGTCACCACCTGCAGAAACCCAGAGCCTGAGAATGTGAGTTAAATACCGATCAACATCTAAGGATTAAAAGAAAAATCTGTGGCATTCTGGCAGAACTACTCCAAATCAGTAACTTTTCTCATATTTGCATGCAAGCTAAGATTTTGCTTGTGGCAGCTATGCTTTTGAAATCATCTTACATTATGCTGTTTGTAATGTCTGAGCCAAAGGTATATGCCAGGAATGTATCAAGGATTTCAGAGAAAGACAGAGAGCTTCATAGAAACCTACCTGCATTATCTATCACACCGGGTTTTCATGCACAAAGATTTAACAATCGAGACCAAGCTCATGGTATACCAAGCTGCTGTTACCTCAATGTTACTGTCTGGCTGTGAAACATGGACCCTCTGTCACCAAGACATCAAAAAGCTTGAGCGCTTTCACCAACAGAAGCTATGGTCCATCAAGTGGGATGACTATGTCACGCAAAACGCAGTTCTTGAGAAGGCATATGTAAATAGCATTGAAGCATCAGTGGCCATCGTCTTAGGTCAGGGATTCTCAACCTGCAGCCTGCAGGCCGAATGCAGCCCACAGCACCATTTCATGTGCCCCCCTGACATATCCTCCACACCAGGAAGTGCCATGTGGTGGAGGAAGGGCAAAATGGCTGTCCTGTCCCTGAAGCTGTCTGAGGGAGTGTGCCCCCCCCCCGGTTTAAAAAGGTTGAGAACTCCTGTATTAGATGGCTAGGGCATGTCTGCTGTATGAATGGTTCCAGGCTTCCTCGTCAAATTCTTTATACTTGCAGAGCTCCTTTGAAGCACTATGAGAACCAGCTGAAACAAATCATGAAGGTGTCAGGTATAAACCCCAAAACATGGGAGGCAGCGGCTGTAGATCACCCACATTGGGGCCAAACCTTCTCTGATGTTACCGGTCATTTTGAAGGAGAACACTGCAAACATGAAGAGGCTAAGCAACAAACACAAAAGCTTCGTCAAACTCAACCATCTATTCAGCGCACAGTGTGTGGTCGCATGTTTCAATTTAGAAGTCTGATGAAGAATGACATGTACTAATCAGTTGCTCTTCAGGCTGTGGTTTAAAACACATGGCTGCTAATGTACACAACACTTGTTTGTTTAGGGTACACAGAAAGAGCCTCCTCGAGGATTGTGATAGTTTTAAGCCACAATTGGGTGTACCCTGGCACCCTGGTAACAACCGTGTGTTGCCAGCTAATCTTTCTCACACTAGGTCTGGCGAAAGGAACTGCAGAATGAACTCACCTTCATTTTGGCAGTTTCACATCTGGCCTAGACATGGAAGTGGAAGAAGAAAATTGTCTGTTTGTTTGATAGGCCACCTTTCTCTGCATGGGGGACTCAGATGGCTCATTAAATTAAAAAGCTCAAATTAAAAAATCCACAATATATGTACAATTAAGAAAGAAAAATCTAGAGTAGTAATATGTTAAATATTTAAAATAATATTAAAAGCTTTTAAATGGACAAAACATTAAAACAGTCAATAAATTAAGTAAGAACCAGCATCCAAGGACTCAGTTCTAATTATTGAAAGCCAGCCTGAAGAGATGAGTTTTCACCTGTTGATAGGAGGATAAAAGGGAGGAAGCCAACCTAACACTGGTGTCATTTTAAAATATGGATTTTAAAAACATAACAATTAATGTCTCAGTAAAAGTGTCATCCATTATTGAGCAATGCGTCTTCTTTAGAAATTGTGGAGTATCCCACATGTTATAATCATAATAGCAAGGCTACTCAAATCATGTTAGATCATGTTAATCAAATCATGTTAGATCAGTCAATACTAAAATAACTTTTTGATTATCTGAACACAGTGGGATTTCACTCCTCAGTAAATATGGTGTGGTACTGTTCTGTGTTATAATCATCATGATGCTACTGGTCACAAGAAGTAATACATGAAAAAGTTACTTTTTGGACTACAATTTCCAGAATTTTCCCATATTGACCGGTGGATTCTGAGAAACACAATCTAGAATTGTAACTTCTTTAAGTTTTCACCAGCATGGATTGCATTAGATTGAGGAGAACAGGAGTTGGAGACAGTGGCAAATAACTATCTTAAAATAAATTTCTCCACATAGAATTTGGCTGTTTCCACTGACTCATAATAAAAGTAACTTTACAATCTTTCAGGTGAGTTATTCTAGGAGTTTGGTCCTTCTGGAACGAGTAACACCTATTAGTCCAAGTATATTTTAGTGACAATTGCATTGTGGAGTTCTCTAACTTTTTATTATGACCTCTGAGAACGGACTGGACTAGGTTAGAGCATGCAATCTCAGGAGTTTTCAGAATGAATGCCTAAAATGTTATAATATCCAGACTGACTTTAGGTCTTAGGTCAGGATTTCATGGCATTCTCACCATAGTCATCTCACTGCTCAGTGAAATGAGACATTGCCCGTGTAATGTCAGACCTCTTCTGCTATGTGTCATGTTTCTTTGTGAAATGTATCTTGTGATGTAGTGGAAAGTGTACTGGATTAGGACTCAGGAGAGATAGGTTCAAATCCCTGCTTGGCCAGGGAAACTCATTGGAGGCTGGTATTAGTAAACCACTATGAACATCTCACATACATTGAAAACCCTATTACTTATCACCATAAATCAAAAGTGACTTGATGGCACATAATAATAGCTAGCTGTTTTCAGTCAGCATGCTGGGCAATCTTATGCACATTTACAATGAAATTAATGTCAACAGCCATTTCTGGATTATACCTATGTAATGCCAATAGCATAACTTTTTAAGAAATCAATGTAGATGTTATTTATCTGTTCCATCAGGGTGGCACATTAGTTGTTTTTCCTGTTTTTTTAAAAATCCATGTTTCCCTAGAATGCTATCATTCTAGTTTTAGTGGATAAATAGGTAAAGGTCACGCTTGCTTGAAAGCCAGTTGTATCTGACTCTAGGGTTCAGTGCTCATCTCTGTTTATAGCCAAATTGCCAGCACTGTCTGCATCTGCAGACATTTCTGGGGACATGTGGCAGGCATGTCTTTACACCGGAGTGCACAGAATGCGGTTTACCTTCCCATCGAAGTGGTACCTTTTTATCTACTTGCAAATGTCTTGCTTTCGAGCTGCTAGGTTGGCCATGCTAAGAGAGAGACAGGAGGTCACTCCGTCATACAGTACTTGACTTGGGTCTCGGCCTGCCAACCTGCCGACCTTCCAGTTGTGAAGTTCAGCTTCTTAACCACTAAGCCACCACAGTCACTCCGTCATACAGTACTTGACTTGGGTCTCGGCCTGCCAACCTGCCGACCTTCCAGTTGTGAAGTTCAGCTTCTTAACCACTAAGCCACCACAGTCCCTTAGGGAATAAGTATAGGTATCTAAAACCTAGGTAGTTGATAATTTATGTAGAACAATTTTCAAACCCTAATCTCTAACTATCTTTTTAACTAATGGGGGGGGGGGGATCCCATGGATCTATAATTTCCAGATGAGCCCTCGCCAAAATTATACTCTGAATCTATAATTAAGGGGATTTATTAAAAACCTTCATGAGTGCAGACAACTGTCATCTTCCTTCCATTTTTCTCCCTCTCAAATGCAACTTGACCAGGTCTGTTTTAAGAGAAGATAGTTTGTAAAGTGTACATTAGGAGAGACCTAACTCTTCCAATGCATTTCACAGGCCTCTATGCTAGTCATTCTCACCTCATTTATTCAAAAGTGTCTATGAATTTGGGGATTGTTGTTGGAGGATGATATCATCGTCCAACTTTACAAATTCTCTCATTTCATTTCCCCCTGCACATTTCGGTATATTTACAGCCCAATATTGCCGACAAGGACAGATTATCCTGCCTCTCCTTCCTCCTTTTCTATTTTCTGTTGTGTTCATTGCCCAAAGGCACTATGGATCCATGGATTTATCTTCGGGGGGGGGGGGGAGGGAGAGATTATTTGTGGTGGGTTTCAATAATTTATATGTCTTTAGAAGTCTTACTTTACAATACCATGGGTTAAAAAGTGATCACAGCTTTAAATCAAGACATCAGAAAAATGGCCCACATGACAATTGCAGCTGCCAATTAGCTTTTAACAAGTGAAATAGGAAAATCAGAATGAGCATCTAGCTTGTCAAAATGTGGGAGACTTTTATGATCAACCGGTAAAGTGTGTCGATGTCACTCCTATTGTACACTTCCTAGTTCAGGGATTCTCAACCTGTGACCCACAGGCCAGATGTGGCCCGCAGCACCATTTCATGTGGCCCTCCACTGCTTCCACCACAACAGGAAGTGTCATGTGGTGGAGGAATTGCAAAATGGCCATCTGGCCCCCCAAAGCTGTCTGAGGGAGCGTTACCCAGCCCCCAGCTTTAAAAGGTTGAGAATTCCTGGCCTAGTTCCTATTAGAAGGAAGGTTTTCCACTAAACAAAGCTATAGATTTATACAATTTGGTGGTGGTGGTGGTGGAATAAAACAAACCTGTTTGACAGGGCTACATAATTTCATTAGAGGTGGATGAGTCTGCCAGTGTGGTTTCAATCACATTCTCTTCCCACACACCCCAGACATAAGTTCATTTTGTCTTTTTTTCTCATCAATTTGTGAAACATCTGCCTGAACATTAAGAGAAAAATGCGTGAAAAATTGCTTTAATAAATATGCTTTTGTATCTAATTTTGAATATGATTTTTTTGCAGGTGACATTCCATAACATCATGCATTTTTGTATTTTATTATTATTAATATTCACAATTTTGGGTGCAGCTGGAAGACTGCATCACAAAACTCAAAGACGTCTGGATATTGAAGGATAACCACAGTTTAGTTCATGTATTAATTTAGCAGGAGTAAATTTCACCTCCTTAACTAAATTGCATTACCAGTTACCTATTTTCTAACTACTATATCAAGCCTTTTCATATAATTTCCACTAATATTTATGCCTGGAATATGATGCAGTGTGATTTGATGTATAACACAGAACATTTTGTTATCAGACTAAAAGATTTGCATCAAAAAAGATGGAACAGGACTGGGATGTGACAATACCATAGTATAGCTCACAGAACACTTTGTAAACTCCAGTGATAAAATATTCCATGGCTAGAATCCTGTTGCTGATTTACACTTGCATAAAGAAGGTATACATCATTATAACAAATTGCTACTCAGTAAAGCGATACTGATTGTGTTCCTGAGTGTGTGGCCAGATGCATGACTACACACACAATCAGGAATGTAACCAGCAGCAATTTGCCAGAAAGACTTAAACAGTTTTCCTTACTCAAGCATTAATCAGCAATAGGATTCTGGCTAGTAAATTGTATACAGTGAATTTTATTCTAGTCATCGTATACAGCTTTAAATTGTCTCTGAATTATTTGTTAGCTTCTGTGTTGCAAAGGAAACTTATTCCAAGCTCACTAATTTAAATTATTGTACAAACACTTTCTCCTTTACTAGTTTATGCTGTCAAGTTTTATTTTTAAATTCTTGAAGCCACATCTAATTTCATAACCTCAGAAGAAGAAAGCTACAACGTTTCAGAACTTTTCAGTTTACAAAACCAGTGATTTAGTGGGGAATATGACTGAAGTATAAAAAATTTACACATGGTGTAAAGAAAAATTACAGAGAAACGTCCTTCCTTTTGTAAAATACTGGAACTCAGAGTTTTCCTTTGAGAATATATGGCAGAAGTGCTCAAATTATGTTTGCCCACTAATTCCGTGTGAACAAAATCTATGACCTTCGGAATTCTTTCTACATGGATTGACTGCGTTCTGGACAAATGTACCTTTAGAAGTGTGGAGCAATACACCGGATTCAGTCATGGATTAATGCAATTAGGTTAGCAGAAGAAGATTTGTCTGAGTCTTCCAATTTGCAGCAGCCCTCCAGCCCCCTGAAAATATGGTTCTAGATCATCAAACTGTACGTTATACAAACTGCACATTATGTGGCTGTCCCTTTCTTAATGAGTTTAAAGTAAGTGTACAGCGTTACCTACAAGAATGGTGGACTTCCCCCACCCACTTACATCAACTTATTAGTGCCCCTTTACATTCTTACATAGAGGGAGGAGATTAAAGAAAGGAATGTGCTCCTCTTCCAGAAAAGGCTTTTTGTGTCTATGTACTTACCTTCAGGTGGTGGAAAATAAGAGGGAAAGTTGTACACCATACAAAAGTATGAGCTATAAATCAAACGTTATATCCCTCCCTCTCTCCAAAGATTATTTTCCATTTCTATATTACAGCAGCAAAAATTGCATTGAACTACTATAATTACAACAGCAGCAGCAACTGCTCGGACTTAAAAGACGGGGGTGCCCGTGTGAACTGCGGCGGCGGCGGCTGCACGTTCTTTTGATTTTGTATTTTGTATTTAATATTGTATTGTTTTTCCTGACTTGTAATCATGTAACTTGATGACATTATTGCTTTATTATTGTATTATTGATTTATTGTGTTATATTTACTTGTATTATTGTACTATCTTATTGTTACTGTGTACACTGCTTTGAGTCACCCACTGGGTCACCCACTGAGTGGTATAGAAATTAAACTTGAAATGAAATGAAACAACAACAACAACAATTTTGTTGAACTATTTATATGCATTGATTTCCTGCCTGATTCCAATAATGCGCCTTCAGTGTCATATCGGAAGGGTCAAACATATAGCTACTTGCCATGCCAATTATGTTCCAGGTTTAAAAACATGTAAATATGAACATCCATGGATGAAGAAGGCGGGGTAGAAATTTTGTAAAATAAATAAATTAAATTAAATAAATTAAATGCCAGCTGGAGATTGAGAGCACACTCATATAAAAAATATGTGGTAGGAGAGGACAGACTACATGTATTTTGTTCTTTCTCTGACCAGGTAAACCCCGACTTACAAATGCCTCGAGTTACATAAAATTTGACTTACTTACATACTGATTTTGTGCTAAAACCATGTCCCGATTTACACAATTTCCTATGGATTTGCTTTGAGTTACATAAAGATTCTTTTTCCTATGGGTTTGCTTCGAGTTACGTAAAAATTCATTTCCCTATGGGTTTGCTTCAATTTACATAAACATTTCATTTTTCCTATGGGTTTGTTTTGAGTTACAAAAAAAATCAATTTAAGCAAAAGCCTATGGAATGGACTTTTTTTTCCTAAGTAGGGGTTTTACTGTACTTTACTTACCTGTCCCATTATCACATAAATAAGAAATCAAGTCATGTAAGTGTTCTGTTCCAAGGAATGGGTTTCCTTTAGATAATTCTTCTCTGGCTCAGCTGTGTGTTTAATCTGGGATCTATTAGAAAGTGTGGCGCAAGAGATGAAAGGAGCCAGAAAATACCATATCATGATTCAGTTTGATCAGTAATTCATGGAGCAGGTAACCCACAATGACTTGTCGGCTCTTTGATTGTGCCCGGTTTATGGCTATTAGCAGTTTCCCCTTTCAAATTTGTTTGCCTCCATACTTCCTTTCTGACCCCTTTTTCATCATTTATGATCCAATTTGGTAGGAGGGAAACATAACTGCTGGCTTGAGTGCATGGCTGTCATTCAAACCCCATTATGTTGCCAAGATGTTTGACGTTTGTGACTTTGTGGTCATGGAGGGGGAGGGGGCATCAAGCAGGTGTACAGAACACTAACCAGGTGCCTTTAACAATGCTTTATGGGATCTGCAACTTGCCTCCTGGCTATAAACCTGTTTCAAACTCAGTTTCCAATATAGTTTTAACCTCATTTTTTTTTTTTAGTATTCCATGAAAATCAAACAGAAGTTGCTTTGGCATGCCTTTTGAATATGAACTGCAGAAGATGGACTTAGAAAAGTTAAAAGCATTTTTAATGATTGGGGGGAAATGATTTAGGAAGGATTGGCCAGTTTTTTCTTCTTTTGTCTTCTTACATTTAAAAGTGTTGAAAACTTTTAAAAATTGTCAAGGTATTTGCAGAACATCCATATTGGTTTGTTTTGGGTACTGATGGGGAAATCTGCCAGCTTTTATTTATCCTGTGTGCTATTTATTTTTAAAAAAATCAATTCCCCCCTCTCATCTTGAATAGTACATCTAATTATTCTGACTAATTCTTCAAAAAAAATTTTTTTTGCTACTCATGTTTATCAGCTCTATCTGTTGTTATAGCATGAAAAATAACATGTTGTAGTTTACTTGCTGAAATGTGGTAAAGAAATGGCAGCTATAGTTCAGTACTAGTACAGTTGAAGACAGATGGATTCAGACTCAGAATTTTGAATAAAGACTGAAATCCCTGGATCGGGATGGAAGAACCTGTCAGTTCTGGTTTCTTTTATATGCAAAAGGGTTTAAAATTCTCATTTTATCTCCATTTTATCTCCAATTTACAACTTTGGAAATTCACATTAAAATTGAACAGAAATTTCCCCCAATCCCCTTCTTTTTGATGTGTCATAACCTTCAGGTGCCCTCCCATGGAAGATAGGAGGAGTGACAACCATGAAAACTTGTGCTACACACATAAAATTCTGATTATAGCGGCAAACCTTTTTATCTGGAGAAAAAGGGGAACAGGCGTGTGGTATCATTTCCACAAACACATGAGCTGCCAATTCCCATTTTACTTTTTATTATGTATGGTATCCAAAAAGGTCTCATCATTTTTAACCACAGTTCCTCCCCTGGTTTCAGTAATAAATTATTATGTGGCGAAGTGGTAATTTTTTTTTGTTCTTTCCTTTTCTTTTTAAAGAAAAGGCAATTGCCTTCATTCCCAGCTTCCTCTTTTCATTCTCTCTACCGTACATGCCTCACTTCCCTCCCCACATTCATTGCACTTTCCCACCTGTGACCTTTAGACTTCTCCTAACATTTCCCTTTCTATATGAAAAATAAGAGAATAGTAAAGTTCTAAGAACATGGCACAATCCCCAAGTCACCTGGATAGAAAAGATCAAACAATAACCTATGTTAACTGTACATGTGCAAACAGCTTTTGTGTGTGTGTTTTAGCCCCTACTCAAATAAAACTAGTAAAGCAATTCTTCCTTTGGCTGCTTTCTTGCTAAAAGTCATTCTTCCTTGTGCTGAGGAAGAAGAGGAGGAGTAGGAGGAGAGGAAGAGAGCTTGCATCAAGAGTGGGAACTTCAGGTTTCTTTCCCCATACAGATATCGGAGCCTATGTACATACATCCAAGTTGAATCTCCAAGAGGATCAGCTACAGTCCCCATAATTATCATATTATATGGTCTTCTTCTTTCATGTCTAGGCCAGACGTGAAACTGCCAAAATAATGGTGCCTTTTGATGAGTTCATTCTGCAGTTCCTTTTGCCTGACCTAGTGTGAAATAGATTAGCCAGTAGCACAAGGTTACCATTACAAGGGTATGCCCTATTGTGGTTCAACAATACAGTAGACCTCCAGATAACCACAAAACTCTGTTCCACGGAGTGCAGTGATATCTGGATTTCGATGCTATGCTGTCCCTATGGGAGATACTTTAGATAAGGACAAAAAAGTTGTCGTTATCCGGAGCATCGATATAAAATGCTCCACATAATGATGTTTTTTGATATTTTTTTGGTGTTATGTGGAGCATCACGTGGTGCATAATGAACACGTCATTATGCAGATTTGGTGTTATCCGGTACCTTCGTTATCCAGAGTTCCACTGTACCACAATCTTTGAGGAGGCTTTCTGTGTACCCCATATTATATGGTTATACCTTAAGGCTCATTAACTGCTAAACGGCCAAACAATATTTCACAGAGAGCACTTGATCAGAGTGAATTCCTCTTAACTGTTGGAATGCATCAAAATCTCACAGCAAGTGGTTGTTACATTTTCTGTCATTTGAAGATGCGATTTGCTTTGTTTTGTGATTGGTCTTCCAAAGCTAAACACTAGCTTTGTTTGCAGCTTAGTCTGATGGAGGAGACGACTGAACAACAACTGATTGAGGAGATGCAAATGTGGGTGGGCAACACACCTTTGAAACTCTCTAACATGTTTTCAACTGGAGCGATGTATTGTTAGGCTCTCAAATACAGCGAAGAACCTATGTGTTTCCCCACCTCACATCCTGTTTGGTCCAGTGCTTTGAAGATGTCACACTGCCCCATTCAGTCACTATAAGACCCTTATCCTGATCTGCTTAATAGTCAAAGTTAAAAACGTTTATTGCTCAATCAGCAGATCATTGCAATGTTAAAAACAGTATTAGTAAAATATTAAAATAAAACAATCACATAATTATAATGTCAGAACTATTTTAAAACACTTCGCACCTAGGATATCTAACAGTTAGTAAAGTAGTTAAAAGTAAAATAAACATATAATCTATCACAGAATGGATGCCACTTGACATAAAATGACCACCAGGAAGGCCAGCAAACAGATGGAAAGACTAGTACTGTACTGTATTGTCCTTGTGGATTATTTCAAGGGAATTTAGCCCTTGACAGAAATAGGGCTTCTATAGTAACAGTGTTGCATAGTCTTACTACATAGTCTCTGTTTCTCAGCGCTTTGTTAAAGACAGAATAGAACAAACTCCCATCTAGTGAGGCAGATCATATTATGTCCATGCAACCTAGTGTTTTCAGAATCTCAGAAAGTGTCTCACTTGGAGATCTCTGATGTTCCCTGATCATCCAAATAATAACCAGACCCGTTTCTACTTTGTGTGCCCATGACAGTATGAGTTGTATATTTCTGAGGGTAGCATGGCAGAAAGACAAAGAAAGATGAAAGAGAGTGGAAACAGGAGGCAAACATATTATATGGAGAGGATTATGTGACTAGCAAAACAATGGTTTCCAGTTCTTGTGCGACTGAACAACAACAACAACAACAACAACAACAACAACAACAACAACAAAGTATAAGAGACAAAAACTGAGCAGAGGCAAGGAACTGCATACTTCACCACTTTCAATATATGCAGATGTTGACTGGTCAGATGTTGTGGATTTTGTTGACTGGTCAATAGTACCTGGACAACATGCAGACAGTGAAATCTGAAGCTTAGGTTGGGCAGCTTCCATGCTTCATTAACTGATACAATGACCCCACTGCCACCTTGTGGCACTCATAGACTCTGTCCATCCTTCCCAGTTGCCACACATGAAGGGTGGGTGGGTGTTGTGACAACAAATAATTGATAAATATGAATGTTTTCCCAGGCCAGAACCTGAAATATATTTTTGATTATTTACTCAAAGTCAGAATATCACGTTAATAACTTCCTTATCTCAACATCTTTGAAGTGTGAAAGACATCAGGAGGTTTTGTTGTGATCTTCAGCCATCATTTTTTTACAGTTTTCATTTCATGAAGAATGCCAAAGAATGATGTCATTTTGACAGTACTGTATCTCTTTTTGCAAGTTGGCTGCAACATCTCTGCATGGTGGAAATACTAAAGGAGTTGATTGATCTTGACTTTTACCAGTGCTATAGTAAAGTAAAGGTAACAAATGGTATCATTGTTGAAACGGGTAAACCAATATTTTCAGTCATGGTTACAGTTGGAGGTGGTGTCTGAGGCACTGAACCAGAAATTAAAAGGGAAACCAAAATATTCAGCATTCACCTAGGATTTTGTAAGACTGTTTTAACTTAGCTAAGTACATTTTTTATCAGGAAACCATGACCTCTCTGGTTAATGGTCTTGGTGATTTATAGGATTAACAAAAATAAGAGCAAGTCATGACTTATTTTATGCTATTCAAATATGGTGTGTGAGTGTGTTCAGTGATGTTATTTTGCCTCCCCTCTGTTTGCTCAGGAACTCCGATATAATTAGCTGCATATCAATAATTCATTTTTTAAGATTATCAAGATAAACATGTTCTGGACACTTAAGTACTTACTTTGCCTTTTGTCCTGAGAATTCACAGCTATTATCTTCGTACGTTGTACATTAAAAATATGTTACAATGTTCTGCTGAAACTCAGGAAGAAAGCTGAAAATTACATTTTATTATAATTATTCCTTCCTGTACACCATCAAAGTCAACACTTTAATTTTAATTGATTTTAAGACCCCAAAATGAGCCCTGATACAATAGCTATGTTTTGAAAGAAAGCACAGATTTATTGGGGAATGTGCAGAGACAGTGGAAGGGAAAGGTTGCATAATGGAATAGCAAATAAAATCTAACAACCAGATGTAGCATTGTTCTTCATTTCCATTTCACCCTCTTCCCACTTTGAAATACAACAAGGCCTTTTCCATGCTTTAAAAAAAACACACACACGTGCACACATACAAAACATCTGGAGTGTACAACCCAAAAGCAATTGTAATGTGATCTGCATTCTGTAAAGCCAGCATTCAGATGCAGTGATTACCTGCAAAGAAGTCTGTGCAGCTGCCACACGTTTTATATGTTCATCTAAATGTTTGAATTAGTTGTAAGCCTTACATATAAAGTAGCGGGTATAGTTTTTCATAACAGCAACAATACCCAACTGACAGTAAATCAGAATCAACTCAAGCCACAAGAACTGAATGATAAAAAAGCAAAGTGGGTTATACTGAGTCAGACTACTGGTCTAGCTGCAGCAATGCTGACTGAAAGACCTGAATAGTTATAGTCTAAAAAGTAACTTTTCCAAGATCTGTTATATTCTAGGATTCATCACAGACATTCAAATTGAGTAGACTGAAGCAAAGACTTTGGATGGAACATGTACTGTGGCAGAATTCAAGACTGGGCCTGGCATTAAATAATATGATGCACTACCTCACAAGGCAGATGCTGGAGCTGGCAGATTACCTTAAATTCATCATAACAACACCCGTGATATTGCTGGCAAATGTTCATCTTATTTTACATTGGAAGGAAAACACACACAAATATTATGCTTCTATTTTGCTTCTCAGAATATCCTATGAACTTTTGTTATACCTCTACACCCTCCCTCTTCTGTGTCTCTCTTTGTGACACACTTCTATGCTGCATCACGAAGAGGTTAGTAACTACTTAACCTCCTACTAAAGGTAAAGGTCTCTCTTGCTTGAAAGCCAGTCATATCCGACTCTAGGGTTCAGTGTTAATCTCTGTTTCATAGCCGAAGAGCCATCCCATAATTCACTGGAATTCATGGAAATAAACTGTACAGAACATTGTCTTTATTTCTGGCTACTCTTTTCTCTCTTCTCCATCAGTATAATTGTTTCTTCTCCTTCTCCTCTTGTTTTTTGTTTTCCAAAATTCTGAGTATGTGTCAATGAAGAGATGAAAAGCTGGTGGCTGGAGATTTTATTGGCTTAAAAACCTTGAAGACTGGTTTGGATTCAGCATATCATCATTGTTTGGACCTGCTGTATCCAAAGTCAAGATAGCTATGATAACATCCAATCGTCATCAAGAGGAGAACAACAAGAAGATGGTTCCAATAGAGCAGGAGTCGCCAAACTTTTTAAGATGGGGGCCATGTCATGCTCCCTCAGACAGTTGAGGGGGCTGGACTGGTGGTGCCCCCACCATTTACGGCTGCTGCAAACACGTCCACAGTTGTCATAAATGTGTTTACGGCAACCGTAAATGAGTCTGCAGTTGATTTTGGCAGCGGCAGCAGCTGGAGTGAGGGCGGGGGCCAGATTATTTGGCACCTTGGGCTGGATCCGACCCACAGGCTGTAGGTTGTCTACTCCTGCAATAGAGCTCTCAAGGTAAGTGAGAAATTTAAGGAGTATTTATGCACTGCAAGTGTGTTTCCATGGTTAAGACTGATTTCAAGCCCAGGTCTCCTAAGTGCTAGTCTATCATTGCAGGCGCACCCCCCCCAATAATGGACTCAGACACAAATGAAAGTGGATAACGGCATTGGGCCACATTTATTGATTCATGCCCTAGTCCGAATTATAAATTTCTATTGGTAAAACGACCAATCATAATTCTTAGGGCAAGCAGGCCGAAGTAACACTGGTAAGGTACCACCCAAAATTGCCAACGGCAATTGTTACAATGTATCTATTTGTATCAATTTGTTTGTTGACAACAAACAAATTGTTGACCGTAGTCAATATCTAACTAATGACCCCACCCTCTGATGTGTATCCGTAAAATCAGGGGGTGATTCCAGCTGTCTAGTGGTAACCATCACCCCCTCGCCTGGTTCGTCGTTGACCGGACAACGTTTAAACAACTTATGCCTATCTAGTGTTGTCCAGTCAATTGCGAACCTGCCGGATACCTGTGGGTCATAAATGTTTACCTTACCAGTGCTACCCGCCACACGGGGAGGCTTCCCAAAAGGCTCACCGCCCCCCCCCAGACCGTCAGCTCGGTCAACAGGCCTGCTCGCCAGTCTACTAACAAGAGGTCCATACCTCCCTGCGACAGATGGGCCCCCTCCCCTGAACAAAGCTCATAATTTTGCAGACTGATGGTGGGGAGGCGAATGACGCGTCCCCAACCCTTGTCAAAGGAACCGGGCAATAGCCCCAGAGCGACGAGCTCGGTCAAGAGCCTGGAGGCCAAACGCTCCCATGTAAGCGTACTGCGGTATCATGTCCGACCAAATGAGGGGTGTGGCGGGCCACACATAATGTGAGTAGGCCAGGTGACTGCAAATCGCAAGCTTCCGCGATAGGCCAGAGACCTGTCCGAAACCATTGCCCCCAAGGTGAATAACCAGGACATCAGGCGAGTCAGCATCCCTGATGTAGAAAAGGAATGGCAACAGTTCCCGCCATAACATGCCGTGCTTACCACACCACCTGAGACGTGCGGGTGCACCCAGTCCCAGTCGGGGTCCCACTCTGTCGCCGCAGCGTAACGCGCTGCCCTGTGCAGCGTAACGCGCTGCCCTGTGCACGTGGCAACGGCCCACCAGCCATACTGTCACCGGTGTAAAACGACACCCAGGGTCTGTCAAGGAAAAAAGGAGGGGTGAGAAACATTGCAGTGACTAAACTGGTACTCACGGTTGAAGAGGGTGAACACAAAAAATTGAAAACAATGTGATCCCCACCTTCCCATGCGGCGCATTTCAGCCCCAGAGTACCCAAAAGCAGCTGCAGTAGAAACCGCCCTTATCCTGAAGGAATGGATGCCGAAACAAGCCCCCGGGAGGCCCCCACTGGCTAGGGCTTTCCCATTCACCTTCCAAACTGAAATTTAGTGAGGGGAGACCCACCCTGGTGACAGAAAAACGGGCCTTGGTGCGTGCCACACAGTGCAAGAAACTCCTGTAGGGCACCAACCGGACAGATGTCTTCCAAGGAACATCGTAGCAGTATTACTCAACTGCCTACGCCGTGCTGATCTGTTTTAGAGGAGCATATCCTCAACTGAGCCCAATCATTGCAAACATAGACATCTTCGAGTTCCAGTGCCCTACGACTTGCATCCGCCTTAGACAGCATCACAAGCTCGCTGATGCGGAGCGCTCCAATAAAGGCCACTGTTGTAGCCACATGAAACAGGGCTGCCTCATACCTATCGAAACATAGGTCATGCCAGCCCCGTGCCAGTTGGGTAAGAACCCCATGGGAAATTGGGTGGCAGTCGTCCAGGCTACGCCCACGTTCCCGCACCCACCCCACCAAAAATCATCTCACACGGAAATCAGCGGTACTATCCGCATGACCTCCCACCTTGGCCATAAAAGCCAGCGCCGACAGCCTGGATGCTATGGTGCGGGGTGCAAGGCCCTGGGGCATGCAGGTAAACCATGAAACGGAGGATGTGGGCCACCGGGATCGGCCAGGTATCTGGCAGCTGAAATTGTGTACAAAATGTCTGACAAGAAACTAATGCATGGTGATACGCCTTACACGTGCGTGGCGCCAGCGACATGCCGATCGCCCGGTTCACCTCTCCTTGCTAAAGGCCCATATCTCATCTGGGAGTGGCGAGGGCAATTCCTCCGCATCCGGGGCCAAGGCGCGGAACTGGGAGATCTGCAGGCGGGACAAAGCGTCAGCAATATCGTCATTGACCCCCGGGACATGCCTGGCTCTGAACAGTACATTGAGGCGCAGGCTGCGCAATACAAACTGGCGCACCAGGTCCATGACCTTGGGAGATTTAGAAGTCTGTGAGTTGACAATGCGGACAACGGCCGCATTGCCACACCAGAAATGCACCACCGAGTTGGACCACTCTTCACCCCATAGCATCAAAGCCCCCAGTATGGGAAAATTTTCCAAATATGTGAGATCTCTCAGGCGACCCGTGCCTGACCAGGCTGGTGGCCACCCACCATAGGCCCACTTCCCATAGAAGTACATCCCATAACCCAGGGATCCAGAGGCATCAGACTGTATCTGAAAGCGAGGTGAAGCCAGGAGGTCAGACCTCCAAAATGAGACCCCATTGAACTCCCTCAGGAACTGGAGCCATATGTGCCTATCTGCCCTGATGCCCCGTGTCAGTCTCACCCTGTGTTGGGGCCTGGGTAAGCCTGTCATGGCGTCGCACAAGCGCCGAGCAAATGCCCTGCCAGGTGCGACCGCCCTGCAAGCGAAGTTAAGGTGGCCATGTAGCACCTGCCATTCCCGAAGGGATGCCTTGCGCTTAGCCAGCAATCCCGAAATGAGGGCCACTATCCTGGACACCTTTTCCCCTGGCAACCCATACGTCTGCGCTACTGTGTCAATCTCCACCCCCAGGAACACCAGCTCAGTAGATGGGCCTTCAGTCTTTTTGGGCACCAAAGGGACACCAAGTTCCTCCATTAGCGTCTGAAATGTGTTGAGGAGACGTGTGCACGTGTCCCAGCCCCGTTCATCCCCGGACAAAAGTCATCCAGGTAATGGGCTACAGACCGAAACCCTGACCTGCGTACAAATGCCCACTGTAGGAATGTACTGAAATGCTTGAAGGCCGAGCAGGATATGGAACAGCCGAAAGGCATGGCTTTGTCAAAATAATATTCCCCCGGAATTTGAAACCCAGCAACTCGAAGTCACCCGGGTGCACCGGCAGGAGACGGAAAGCCGACTTGATGTCGCATTTAGCTGACAGTGCACCCGGGCCACATGAGTGCACATGCGCAATGCCTGATCAAAGGATGCACACCCGACATAGCAAAGGTTATCAGGAATAGCATCACTAACCGACCGGCCGGCTGGGTAGGGCAAGTGATGAATCAGGCGGAAATCGCCCGGGGACTTCTTGGGCATTAGTCCCAGTGGGGATACTTTAAGGTTGCGAAACGGGGGTGCAGGAAAAGGGCCAGCGACCCTGCCCGCATCAATCTCCTTATTAATGCTGGCGGCAGCCACCTCCTCCCTTCCCCTGGGTGACAAAAGGTTGGGTGCGTCTTGAGGGGACCTATCCCCAGTGAAAGGAATACAAAACCCCAGTTGAAAACCATGAAGCAGGGAATCTGCGTCTGCCCTCTTCGGGCACAATGTGAGCCAACGCTCCAGCATGTCCACATTAATTGGGGAGGGGGCCTTTCGGTGGACCTGCTCCCTCAGCGGCAGTCCTACCTGCCCCCTGCCCACCCCTACCCCCGTCCCGAAGTCCTCCCGGCCTGGGACAGGCGGAGGCAGCATGGGGGCCAGAACAAGAGGGGCACTCATGCCTGTACTTGCAATTTTTCCTGTTGCAGGAACCATTGGACGAGAAGGTCCAGCACAGCAGGCAGGCTGGAACCCCCCGCCCCGCCACCTGGCGGGGTACCTGTACTGGGGCCGCTCGTTGGACCGCATGTCCACAATAGCATCTCTCCCCAGGCGCTGGGCGCGTGGGGGGTCATATACAGAAGCCACAGCTTCTCACAGGGCTCGTCCCACCTTATCTCTGGGTGCAGAGGAAACTTCATACGGAATTCCTCGTCGTAAGCCAGCCACGACGGACCCGGGAAGTCAACCATGGCCCGGTAAATGTTGTCCAAATACAGTACCATCGAGATGACCAGATCCGGCCTGGCCCTGAGGTAAACAGCCATGTAAATTAGGTATGCTGGCAACCAATTTGCCCACGTACGTGGCGGTTTACGACGACGTGCCTGCTCCTTATCCTTCTCGTCCTGCCCTTCCCCCTCCTCCTTGGTAGGCTCCCTGTTAAGAAGGGAGAAGATGTCCACGTACTCACCCCTCCAAATCTTTCCCTTAGTGGATTGGGCCAGAAGGTCCCCTAGGGGCAAGGAATACCCTGCTGTCAGCAATGCCGACACCGGCACAGAGGGAACTGCGGGCAAAGCAACGGGGGCCTGAACCAACCCGGGCACCCCCAACACATTCCCCACCGCATAGGGGGGCGCCACCCCAACCCGGGCCCCGGGTCAGGGATGAAGTCGCCGGGTGGGCCGGAGGCGGCTGCACCGCTGCACCACCCGTGCGAAGCCATGGCCACTGAAATGCCCCCCCCCAGGGAAGTCAGTTGTGTGGGTGCACTAGCTTGAACTGCATACTCACCCGATGCACCTCCACGGGCCGCCCCCACCGGGGGTTCCGGCCCGCTGGGGGCGTCGGAGCTCACGACCGAAGCTGAGCTCGTCGTCGGGGCCAGATCAGCACAAGTCTACTGCGCCTGCTGAGTGGGGAGCTGCGAGGCAGTGGCCGCCACCGGCCCGCGCGCCTCAAGCAGCTCGACCCGACCCGCCACCTGCCGCTGCCCGGCAGCCAAAGGATCAACCTGGAAACCGAAAAGGCGCCCCCGCTTGGTTGGCCCCTACCAGGGATGCATCGAGGGCCGCTACGCAGGCCAGAAAGGCCTCCACGTTAATATATCCCCCAGCCCCAACCGGGGGCAAAAGGGCCGGCCGGCCCACAGTAACGGGCACCTGTCCAGGTCCCTGGGCCCCGGGGGCCAGATACGGCCAAGAGCCCCTGCTCGGCCCTTGAGGGGCCGTGGGCATGCCCTGCCACGGCAGGGAAAGCCGCACGGACCATGCCCGGGGTAGTGGTCATCGTTTGTGGGCCAAGGGCCGAGGCCCCAGCCGAGTCAGCCTGCGCGCGCCGCGCATCGGGCCAAGGGGCCACCGATCCCATCCCACCGGTCCCGGTGGGCTCTGCCAAAGGTGGCTGCTGCGCGGGCGCAGTCGCGGTCCTCCGACCCGGCTGACGCCTCCGCGCCGATCGAGCCATGTTAGCGGCTGCCTTCTTCTTCGAGGGCATAGCTGAGTTAGCTAGGAAGCCTACGAATAGAAAAAGCTGCCCAAAAAGGCTTCCCTTGAAAGGACACGAGCGACGGAGGTAAGAGGGAAAAACTTCTCCGCTCCGTCGCTTCGCCAAAATGGCAGCACGGCTGCCTCGTGGCCAGCCCTTTTATTAGGGTGCTGGCCACGCCCCTAACTACCCGGATGGCTTCGTCCGGTGGGGGGGGGGCGCAAAGAGCGCGGCGGCCATTTTGGCGCCACGCTTCCATTCTATTTATTCCGTACAGGGTTTCCATGAAAAGATACAATTCCTGTATTTAAAGATTGGCTCTGGAGTATTCACAGGCACAATGCGAAATCTAACATTGATCTTAAAAGTAGTCAACCACCTGCAGACATGGCTCATCTTCTTAAATAGCAATTGTCTATTTACTGAGATCTGCCTTCAAGGCCATTCTCTAGAATCATGCTACTGCAGTACCATTGGTAGTACCAGTGGAGGGCTAAAAAAAAATACTACTACACTGTGGCGTGGCATGGGGCCATGTCCAGGGGAAAGCCATCCGTTGAACCCGAATTAGGACTACTTTATTTCAAAACTTGGATGGGCGGGGCCAGCCAGAATGTCTGTTACTGGTTCTGGCAAACTGGTGCGAACCTGCTGATGCCCACCACTGGGTAGTACCCTAGACTCTCTGAAGCCTCATTAATATATTAGTAGCAACTGTTTTAGGTTGGGTCAAGAATTTGGATGCAGAATTGTTCATGGGACAATTCTACTGGAGGAAATTGGTAGCAGTGAAGTGATCCCCCCCATTACTCCTTCCTCAATCCATAATTTGTGCTACCTGAAAATCTGTTTTGAAGAGCCTTCCAGAACATTGGAACACAGTTGCTTTAAGGAAAGACAGAATCACAGATGGGTTATTTATGTGTTACCTCTCCCCTAAAAGAGAAGTCATTTTTAAAAAAGGGGTTCACATTTACACAACATGTACATTTGTTGATTCTTAATGGCTGGAATACTTTGGAGGAACATGCAAGATCTGTGTAACATTATTCTTAATTGCAGCTAATGGTGAGGTGCCAGAATGCATTGCAGTTGTGCAGTCTGTTACATGACCAGACACATGAGCATGACATGCTCTAACACCTCAACTATTAGTAGTGGCAATTTGTGCAAATCTTATACAAACAATAGGATTCTGGCCACTGCAATTTAAATAAAAGTTCTGCATGCATCATCACAGTGGGAAAGACTGTGACCAGGAGGGTCTGTCCACCACCTACTGTTTATGCTGTCCTCCTGCTAATGCTAGATAGACAAATCTAAGGCCTTTCCTGCTCTCTCTTTTTATTGTGTTTTATCTTTAACTTGGGCTTGCACTGATCTGTACTTCAGCTGGAGGACTGCCTTCTGTGCAGTAAAGCACATGGCCACCCTGTGAGATAGGTGAAAATTGCTTCTGTCATTTCCTCTAGGGAAAGCCTACATTGAGTTTAAGCCTTTCTGCAAAATAAATAATTTTGTGTGTAAAAGGATAAGTACAAAACCTTTGTGTTTGCGTTATAGTGGTCTTTGGCTGTCTTGTAGCTTTTTACAATTGAATTGCTGTACTTCATATTATTTGTCTTAGCTAGGAAGCTGCCACAGTGACTTTCTAAGTGGAAAGGTGCGATGGCAATGTTGAAATAAATAAGTTCTCCAAAGAGGGAGAAACTCCTTAGATTTAAAGCAGAAAGTTATAGCTGAAAAAATTCCTTAAAGTGGTGGTTTCCAAACTTTTAGACCAGTGGTTCATAAGCTATGGCCTATGGGCTGGATCCGGCCTGCAGCAACATTTAATGTGGCCCTCACTCCTGCCGCCACTGCCAGAAGCAGCAGAAACAGATGTAAATGTGTCTGCGGCTGTTGTAAACATGTTTATGTCCGCTGCATCTACATTTTACAGCAGCATTTACCACAGGGAGAACCACCAGTCCGGCCCACTCAACTGTCTGAGGGAATGTGACCCAGTTGAGAACCCCTGTTTTAAACCAAGATGTTCTTGGATTACAGGCTCCCAGAAATCTTGTCCAGCAACAACAATGGTGAACTTTTCTGGGAATTTAAGTCCAAGAATATCTTGGTCTAAAAAAAGTTGGAACTACCTGTATTGCCCTAAAGCAAGGACATTCAGTCTACAGATCATTTCCTTCATTCTCAACAGAAAAATAGTGATGCACACTTCATCTCCCTAATTATTATCACCAAATTAACACTGGCTAAAATCCAATTGCACATGGTAGGAAGTTTCACTAGAGCAGTCCCACTAAATCTGTGAGAATTTGGTGAGTAAATGGCTCCATACATTCCATTGATTCAAATAGGCCAACTCTGGTTGCAATTTACTACACTGAAGTAAGTAGCAACTAGTGTAAACCCATTTGAATCAATTGAATGTATGGAGGAGCTGACTCATTCAATCCCCACTGATCCAATGAGCCCACTTACTATACCCTTGATGGTGAACCTTGGCACTCCAGATATTCTTGGACTTCAATTCCCAGAAGCCAAAGAACCGTGTGAATCCACATGACTGGGTTTACTGTGATTCATCCAGCCCACGCTGCCCTCATCACTCCCAGAAGCGGAAGGAAAATGTGCCCATACAAGGGCAGCGCAGGCCGGATGAATTGCAGTAAACCCATTTGTGTGGATTCACAGGGTGATTGGGCTTCTGGGAATTGAAGTCCAAGAACATCTGGAGTGCCAAGGTTCACCATCACAGTACTGTACTAAGCAACAAGATTTTAGCCACTGTAGCATAAAAACATTACTCATCTTAAACAGACAGTTTCTGCATACTAGAAGGGGGCATTCAGAAATCTGGCCTCCACAGAGCCTTGGGGTATTGCTAGAGTGTTCCTGGGAAATACATTTGAAAATCAAAAATTGTCCATCAAAAGCAACTCCTATCACATTTTTAAAAGGCTCTCCACCCAATATATTAATCGAGTGTTAACCCTTACAGGACTTAACTTCCAGATATTGCTCATTTATCCATAAAGTCATTTAGTGGGGAAGAGGGGGAAGACTGATGACCTCTGGTTTTTACTAGTGTCTTTTCCTTTTGTCAAGCAATAGCACTAGAAAAATATTTGGTCACCTTGGAATGCCACAAGGCAATCAATAAAGCTCCAAAATGTCACTGCCTCCAACCCATACCAGGTCCGTGTTTGGAGAACATGCTCAAAAACCATATGTGCCTTTAAGAGGTCTTGAAAGAATTTACGCCCATGGACCATTACCATTTTGAAACACCCTGCAACTTTACCAGCCCAACATATGCCGACGGTATATCACCACAACCTTTTTACTGAAGCTCTTTTGACCGGAGTGCTTTTAATACCCACTTTCTCAGCTGAGCTCAAGAGTGATTTGTTTTACATGCCACATTAATCCTTTCCACATTTTCTGGACGAGGCAACCACAAATCCACTTGTGAGGTGTTTCTAAAACAGAGTTATAGGAATAAAGCAGCAGGGTCCCCTATTTGACAACTTTCCTCCGGGCAGCTGACAAAGTGGCTATCAGGACTGGGTAGTGCTGTCTAAAAAACAGTGCTTGTGCCCAGCAGTCAGGGTGGGCCAAACTCAGTGGCGGGCCAATTATCGTTGACTATTCTGTCACAATTAAATCTCTGTAGGGTGCTTTTTAGATTTAAGGCCTCTTGAATACTGAAGCAAGGATAAAATTGAAAGGTTTCCCGCCTCCACACTAAATTTTATAAGGTTAAGATGAAATGCAAAAAAGAGAGGAGAGACTGAAAATCTAAATTGCAGCTTAATAAAATTCAGGATGGTTATGCCTCACACCTACATGATTGTAGAAAAGAGCCTTTTTATATATGTATCTAAATAGGCAATTAGCATTTGGTACCCTGGCTTTTTTATTATGTGGTAATTTTACAGTTCTTTTTCTTTCTTTTTTTAACTTTAAGGAGTCACACACATACACACATAAAATCAAAGAGCAAATGAATTTCTCTTGTATCCATTTATGAGCTTTTCACATTTACAATGTTGTTACCAAAGCAGGTTTCTGAAATTCACCGTTGTCAACAGGCCATTGGAATAGGCCTGCCAATTATATAATGATTTTTTTAACATGTCAGCACTGTGCTAATTTTATTAACAAGTGTGTATTATACTCTTTTAAATGTGCTAAACTTGACTGTACAACCAGCTAGAAGGCCAAAGTTATACTTCCATCTACTTAATTTATGACCCTTTCCCTGTAAAATTTAACTTGCAAGCTCAATAGTAGGAAATGAACTATAAATTTAAGTGAAGCTAGTCTCACATATAACCGAGGATAAGTTTGTAATTCTAAAATTAAATCCATGTACTGTATTGCATAACCGGTATTTCATTCTTCTCTTCATAGACAATAGAAAAATAAACAGTAGGCTGTTTGTTTGTTTTCAATTAAATGGTTTGACTTTCATATATTGAACTGAATAGCCGCACAATCATCTCCAGAGGTTGCCTTTGTTTCCCGTAGAGTCCCTATATTCTGACCAGTTCACTGGTTGTGGACGCTAACTATTGTTATAAAGAAACTTGTTACTATTTAAGATATTCATGCCAACTGCAGCAATGCTTCTCCTTTGACAGTGGCAACAACATGGCAGTTGTTATTACTCAATATTAATAAGTATGTAGTAGTGCAGTGACAGCATGACGGCCTAGACTCAGGAGGCCTGGGTGTGAATCATCATGCAGCCAAGGAAGCTCATTGGAGGGGTGGAACTGGTGTAACCACTCCTTAAATATCTCAATTGACTAGAAAACCATTTTTAGGGTCATTATAAGTCTGTTCCAATTTGACAGCACATAAAATTAATAAGTACAGTTGTACCTTGAGTTATGAACATCTTGCGTTACAAAATCTTTGCAATACGAATGAAAATCCATTGAAAATAATGCCTTGAGTTACGATTTTTTTCATGATATGAAGCGAGTTTTCCTATAAATGACATGGTGTACAGTGGCCTCTAGTGGCCACTTCTAGTAATGCTTTGTGTTCTGCATTGTGTTTCGAGTTGCAATTTTTTTTGTAATACAAAATGTCCAGGGAAATGCATTAAATTTGTAAGTCAAGGTACCATTGTAACTGCAACTTTAACAAATGATGGTTTCTGAGAATAAACGTAATGTTTTGCATGTAGTTGGTCCTGGTTATATTTCTACTCACTCTCCCCTCTAGGAATTATGAACTCCTAGTGAACTGGGAAAAAGAAGAATATTAATACAATATATATGAGTATGTAGAAGTGAGATAGGATGAAATACAGAGGTTTCATATTCCAGGCTCAAAATTTAAGTTCACATGGATATGAAAGAAAACCTGTTCATTTTTATCAGATTTTTACTATACTGCTGCTTCCTTACAACGCTCAAATAAGAAGTTGGAAGTTGTTTGGGGTTTTGCATTTATTTAAAGTAATATGAACATGAAAGAGAGCTTTAGTAAATGTATGTTTGAAAGTAGAGAAATAGTGTATGATCTAGGCTGGTACAGTCTACCTGACGTGCTTGTCTTTTAGTTACAGAAGCCTATGTTCTGAAACATGAAGGGCGTCACTTTAAAGTTTTGGAGTGAGGGGTATTCCCTTCTTGGACCAGAAACTGTACAGTGTTTTTTTTTTTCTTTATGCATTCAAACTGGTACTTTCTTTACCTCCAGTCTGTGAAGGTATTGTTCCTTAAACTTCTTCTGTGTCTAGGACAGATGTGAAACTACCAAAATGAAGCCACCTTCTGGTGACTTCATTCTGTAGTTCCTTTCGCCTGACCTAGTGTGAGAAAGAATAGCTGGCACAAGATGGCCATTACCAGCGTATGCCTGGTTGTGGTTAAAAATACCACAAGCTTCGAGGAGGCTCTTTCTGTGTACCCCCAGTTCCTTAAACTTCTGCTGTAGATATTAACTATCATTACTTTTGTAGAAACTGAGAAATTAGGGAATAGGGGAATCAGTGCTTTTCTGGAAAATTCAAGCTTTTTGATCACGATCTGGGAACAGCTGGTTGAGGGTCAATGCCTGCCAGCAACAAGAAACATGTAACATCTGCAGTTTACCTGTATCTTGCAGAGAGAAGCTTTCAAGGCACTGTTAATTGAGAAGAGGATTTCAGTTGTGAGGGGGCCGAAAGTGCTCTTGTCCTCCTTAACTTAATGCCTGATTGGTAGAACATCTTGAAGGATCTAGAATGTGAGATTTAAGGTACACAAAGGGGTTGAGAAGTTTCTTTAGCTGGCTCAATCTATCTCTTAGGAGATACTATGCTCAGTTGCTTGTCCTGTTATGCTGTGCCAGGAGAGATGCACTCTGTGCATGCTCTATGTTCTCTCTGATCCTATGTCAGTGCATGAGTATTAGGTAGCTCAGCTAGCTTTCTTATTTTCTACTGTGTTTTTCTTAATTGTTATAACTTTTGTCTCACATTTTTACTGTTTGCTGCAAAGTGCTTATTGAGACTTTAAATCACGTCCCACAAGGGGTCTTCAGTTCCCAGAAGCCTAAGTCAGTACATTGGCTGATCCGTGCTTTGAGGAAATTGACAGGTTTTGTGGGAATTGAAGTCCAAAAACCAAAGGTTGGGAAACACTGCTTTAAATAAGTTTGAAATATTTTGTCTTTTTGTTCTTTTTACAATCTTTAATAAAATATTTTAAAAATTATCCAGTTATTTGTCTGGGTATTTTGTTCAGAGGACTTGTGCTACTCAAAACCAGTCCTTGCCTTGACAAACTAGTGGAAGCTTTTGATGTTTTGTGGGTGTAATGGCAGTTTTGCCTTGCACAGTTGCCATTTATTTGCCTAACCCTGTGAAGTTTTGGAACTCCCTGGAGCTTAATCGGGTCAGACTCAAGAGTTAGGATGTATCATAGCCAGATATTCCTAGCCATCACCACATTTAGCTGTCAGTCTCATCCAATCCAGGATCAACAGGCTAGGGTGGCTAAGTGGTTAGAGAGGGACTCCCTGGTTCTGGTAACTCTTGATACTGCTTCAGACCAGCTGAGTTCAAGACCTAATGTGCAAATGTCAGTTGTTCACTAACAGGGTATGGGTAGCATTATGCTAGGGCCATTCTTCCAATTACAAAAGTGGAGGTACCATCAACAGGTATTCATAAGCTGAGAGACTATACTGCTTAGAAAGTGGCACCAGTCACATGAGCTGTGAGGTAGGCATGCTATAGGAATATTTGCATTATCTATTATAAAGGACTCCTCCTCAGCCAGGTCGGTTGCATTACATAAGACATCTGGTGATGCTATCACAATGGTCTATTCGTAATCCACTTGTGGCCCCTTGAGAAGATGATCTGATCTGATAGTACAGAGAAGGGTTGTTAGAGACTGAAAGTTCAGAGTGTATCTATGCTACAGTCATAAAACTGACACAGTACCACTTTAATTCTCAGGGCTTCATCCTATAGGATCCTGGGATCTGTGCTTTGGTGGGGAGGGTGCTTAGATTTTTCTGTTTTAGTTCAGGGACATTCTCTAGAGTAGTGTTTCCCAAATTTGGTTTTTCGACTTCCATTCCCAGAAGTCTAAGTCAATTCCCCAAAGCACTGATCAGCCAATGTACTGACTTAGGTTACTGGGAATTGACACCCCCCCCCCCCCCGTGGGGCTTGTGCCCCATGTTGGGTATCACTGCTCTAGAGTTTTCCAACACAGAATTCTAAGTACCTTCCCAAACTATTAATTTCAAGCTTCTGTAAGATATCATCATGGCCTTTGAGGTTGCCAGCCCAACAGCTTCTCACTTTCTGTGACTTCAGACTCCAAATTTGAGACTGAGCACAGACTCTTGTGGGGGCTCAAGAGGTGGATCTTTGCATAATGTATGCAAAATACAATATGTTTTGGTTTAAGAGCCTGAGGCAGAAAATGTGGATTTCTTGCTCTACTTCTGAACATACAGTGGAACCTCACTTAACAAATGGCTTGCTTAACACAAAAATCGGCTAACAAAAGGAAATCCATAGAAAATAGTGGATTAGTTAACGATTTTTCCCCAGAATGGATTAATTGGTTTTCAATGCATTCCTATGGGAAACTGCATTTTGGGTAACAAATTTTGGTTTTCAGTGCATTCCTATGGGAAATTTGGTTTACAAAGTTTTTGTTGTACAAAATGTCCCGGAGAACGCATTAACATTGTTAACCAAGGTTCCACTGTATATGCATGCAACATACTGTACATACAAACAAACACAGTGGTGGGATTCATTTTTTTTACTACCTACTCTGTGGGCGTGGCCAGGGGGAAAGCCCTGCGTTATTTCAAAACTTGGATGGGCAGGGCCAGCCAGAATTTCTGCTACCGGTTCTGGTGAATTGGGGTGAACCTGCTGAATTTCCTTCAGCACTACTTGAATGTAGTCATGCCTGCCACATGACCACGGAAACGTCTGCAGAAGCAGACAGCGCTGGCTCTTCGGCTTAGAAACAGAGATGATCACTGCACCCTAGAGTCGGATACGACTGGCTTTCGAGCAAGGGAAACCTTTACCTTTACCTACTTGCATTGAGATCTATCTCCTTGACTGGAGAGGCGTAGAAGTCCCTGAGACTTCAGATCACACCCTGAGAACTGGCAACCCTAACAGCCAGTAAGGTGGTATCAAATTACTATAGCTGAGTAATGTAAATAAACTAAGAGTTGGCCTCTTTAGAAACAGTACACCTTGACAAGCTATGTAATTTCTTTATAGAGATATGAAATTTATAGAGATATGAAATTTGTAGATTTTGTGGCACTGGAGGGGAGGAGAAAGGACAAAACCCAAGCTTCAAGCCAAGCATGAGTGATGGATGAGATTCCTCCAAAGGCCGGTAAACCTTCTCCATTTCTTAATGGTTATTTCTGGTGGGATGTGAACTACCCAGGAAGGCCAATGAAAACTAGATCTGCTGTAATTGTGTCTAGACTCAATTCAGGGTAAAGTGATAGGTCTATAGACTGTGTGGCAGCATAAACCTTTTTGCATTTTGTCAAGTGTAAAGCATTCCCCCCATTTAATATTTAGACAGGATTTAGAATGCTGCCTAATTATCATTATCATTATCATTATCATTATCATTATCATTATCATTATCATTATCATTATCATTACTATAGGTTTATTTCTATACCGCCTTTCTTACCCAGTGGGCAACTCAAGGTGGTTCACAACAGTAAAGTATACAATAAAACAAAATACAACATAGAGCAATACAAACAATATAAATGCAATAAATACAGGGGAAGATACAAATCAGGGGAAGATATAGTAGTAGTAGTAGTAGTAGTAGTAGTAGTAGTTGATTTATATGCTGCCCACTCACCCAACAGAAAACAATAAAAACAGTACACAGGGGAAAAAACCCACCTACAATTACAGTAAAAATGTCCGAAATATCTGAGATACAAGTTGGCTGCAAAAAGTCCAGGGTCTAGACTGGCCAGGGGGGCAATGTCCAGCCTCCAACCCCAACATCCAAGTCCCAGCACTAAAACAACACAACCCCTGGCTGTCAGAGGGGCCCAGGGTCACAGTGACGCTCCCGCCACCCTAAGCTGGCAGCTTTTTAACCCCTGGCGGGGTGGGCCCCGGGGTCACGGCGATGCTTCTGCCATCCTCAGCAGGCGGCTTTTCAACCCCCGGCGGGATGGGGCCCGGGGTAGCAGCAATGCTCCTGCTGCCTTCAGCTGGCAGCTTTTCAACATCTGGCGGGGCGGGGCCTGGGGTTGCAGCGACGCTCTTGCCACCCTCAGCTGGCAGCCTTTCAACCCCCAGCGGGGTGGGGCTTGGGGTCCCAGCGATGCTTTTGCCACCCTCGGCCGAAGCGTAGCATATCCTTTCCCCCAAAATAAGTATACAAAATGAGTACACAACAGCTGAAATCCTGTTGACATAACATAAATAAACTTGCATAAGGGTGATGATGACACCAGTAGAGAGAGATTTTTAGTTTTGAAAGACTTTGCCCTTGTCTCCCGCAGGTTTTCTCATGTGTAATAAATCTTTCTATTCTAATTGCTGTGGAAGCCACAAAACTGGAGGAGGATGTCTTTCATGACCAAAACTCACTGCCACCAGATTATATGACTGGAGGGGGAGATTTTTGGTAGTGAAACATTTTCCTTCTCCCATCTCAGGGCTTAAGTGGCTTTTCTGTTACAAAAGGAATGACTTGCAAATAAGAAAAGCTTTTAAACCCCATTTTAAAACAGGCTTCCAATCTTTATGCTTAAAATCCCCACATTATTTTGTTCTTCAATTCATTGCCTTTGAAGTCAACTCCATTCAACCCTCTCTGCTTACTTCCAGATAAATGACTTTTTTTTCACGGACTCCAGCTGACTCTTGTGTTAGCATTTTGCTTTGTAGAAAACAGTTGCCTGTCTTCTTTTCCCCCTGCACCCCCCAATTCCTTAGGCATTTTTTCAATCTTAAACCAATCCAAACCAAGGCTATAATAGAGGCCTGCAAGCCAACATTCCAGGTAAATGAGTAGTTTTTAAGGGAAAATGATGCTGTTTTTCAAAAGCTTGACATTAAAAAAAAATACAAGAACAGAATTGAAACCACTGACAGTATTTCTGTGCTTATATAGTGCAGGCAATACAATACTGTACAAATGAATACATCTGGGATTATTTCAAAACTATTATTTCCCACTAGGGAAAATACTTAGAAACAGGGCTCAACTTTTGGGCTGGAACTACAAAGAGGCCATCTATCTTGATGCTCTTCCAAATATTTGTTTAATGGCTTTCCCGATATTGTGTGGTGACTTTACTGCCCTGTTTTGTGTGTCCTTAAATTCACCAGCAGCAAGAATTTGCGTTGGGCATATTCCAATTTTCAAATCTGTTTCGTAGTATTTATAGCCCAAACCTAATAAGGGTGTTCAGCATTTTCTTTCTTTAAAAAAAATGGAGAAATGGTCATTACCATGGAAAAGAAGAGAATGTGCTCAGACTGATCCTAGACATGTCTCACCAGAGTGAAGCTTCATGGACTTCCATGGATAAGTGTGAATCCTAGTGAATGTGAAGGCATCAAAGGTTTTGTTACAGAAAGTAGAATAGTGATAAGCTTGACTGTGTAAGTATTCCTCATGACGGTCTCCATAGCCACCCCTTCTGTATAAAGAGAACCCACAGGTGTAGGGATATGGATCGGTCCATACTAACAAAAGAGGAACAGGTCTTGTCAATGGCTCCTAATTGCCCATTCAAGATTACACTTTCCACTTACTTTGGATACTTTGGAGTCATTTTTCAGCGAAGAGTCCTTCTATGAGTAGACGTCTCCGCGATGACGTTCCACACAACTTCTGACCATATTGATCTGTCTCTGGCAGTTGTCCATGTTGGTCCAACATTTTTTCTTGAGAAAATCTTCCCATATAAGAAGTGGTCTTCCTCTGGGTCTTTTGCCATCTTTTGTATGCCAATTCATTATTCTGGTGCTCCATCTATTGTCATTTGTCTATTGTCATGACAATAGACAAATTGTCAATGTCATGAGTGTAACATGGCCAGCCCACTTTAATTTGTTCATCAGGTATTCTGTTAGTATGTCTGTTAGCAGTGATCTTCACCTGATATCCTTTGTACTACCACTGTGCATTACAACATGGATAGTTTGCCACAATATAGAGTTCTTTTGAAAATTCCATTCTTTCTGAACTAATTTGAGGACTCCAACTAAACTAAGAAAAAACAGGGAATCCTGGGCGGTGGCAGATGATGTTATAGTTCCTGTTGATTAGAAAGTTCCAGCACTTCAGTTCTGTGAATGGTAGTTCCATTGTACCAAAGATAACCCATTAATATTGCTTGGAATCATGTGTTTAAGAGCTGTGATTCCAGCAGATTCCTGTATCCGAGAAGTCAGACTTGTAAACAGTTTAATTGCAGGAGATCAATCGCAGAATGAAGCAACTTAATTTGCCAACAAAATGAGGTGACTCAAGCTCTTGCAGTGACTGTCGGAGACTCTTCTAAATTAAAGAATTCTATCTCCTGATAATGGCTGATCCATAATGCATAGTTCAGGCCTAGGTTTGCAGCACTAATCAAATGCAGAATGGAGCTCCAGTCATAGTCAGCAAGACGTAAGTACATTGTTTTCACTTTTAAGATCTCAGTATCTTTTCATTTTTGAGCAGTGCACACATGGTATATTTGCACTCTGATGGTTTCCCCACTATTTCAACTAAAGGGAAGGAAGAACATGGAGCTGCTTCTTTCAGGTGATATGAATGTTAGTTGGTTCCACCAGAGTTCTCCCAAGTGTAAAATCCTTTTTGGATTCATTAAAATCTGGAGGGGGAAATAACCAGCTGGAGATGGAAGCCTGTGCGGCACGCAGCTTTCAGCCTCTTTTTGTTTTGTTTGTGGGCAGAGAGAAAATATGAAAGAGAGAATGGAGGAGCACAGCAAGAATTTTAGAAAGACAAAGTCAGATTGGGAAAGTGATGATGGTGATAATTTATAATTTTCAGAGTCTTCCAACCACCAATGCATGAACTAAACAACAACAGTGGTAGAACTGTTTTCAAGTTCTGGAGTAGGCAAGGATGGTATACATGAGAGAAGACTCATGTAATTCTGTAGCCCTATATGCTCTGTCCACCAATGCTACTCATTGACTTTTTCCAATGGGTCAACATCCATTGCTGTGGAGTGGGAAGAATCCGATGTCTGCTTTATAGCTTTTGCTAATGAGTACAAGTTGACTGTGGTGGCTTAGTGGCTAAGATGCTGAACTTGACTGGAAGGTAAGCAGGTCAGGAGTGAGCTTCAATCATACCCATCAAGCGCGGCTCCGGAAAATATGGGAACTGCTCCGGCCTGGGTGTGCATGCGCAGCAACAACTCCTTTGCTCATGCGCAGAACCCCTTTGTGTATGCACACCGCTGCCTCTGATGGGCACGCATGTGCAGTAACCACTTTCCCCACCGTTCAAAAATGGGATAGCAGTAGGAAAGGGAAGGAATGAGCACTGGAATATGGGAAATCCCAGCCAATACAGGATACTTGACAGGTATGGCTTCCATCTCTGTTCCAGCTCCTACCATCCTAGCAGTTCAAAAGCAAGAAATTGCAAGTAGATAAAAAAGTATCACTTCAGTGGAAAGGTAAACAACATTCAATGCACTCCGGTGTCTACTCATGCCTGCCACATGTCCATGGAAATGTCTGCAGATGCAGACAGCGCTGGCTCTTTGACTATAAACAGAGATGAGCACTGAACCCTAGAGTCGGATATGATGGCTTTCAAGCAAGGGGGACCTTTACCTTTACTACAAGTTGAAAATTGCATTTTGCTATTGATGCAAGATAGATTGCCTCTATAAAGGAAATCATAGCATTACGCTGAGAAGGGCTGTTAGCTCAAGAGAGGTCACTGATTTATTGGAAGGCTGGCAGGATATAAATGAAGTAAATAAGTAAAACAAATAAGATTTCCATAGTTTAGAGGTGACTTGATGGCGCATAATGGCAACACATAGACATTCTTGCCACATGTAACCTCAAAAATATGCATCTGCTGTTTTCCAGATGCAAAGAAGAGACTTGGTGTGTGATTGTGTTTAGTTGATTGCGGACGTTCAAACTGATGACCTCAAACTTGCATTCTGAAATATTACATGAGAATATTTTAGGTTTTGTTCTTTTATTTTTTTACTTGGTTGTTTACTTGCTTTAAATAGATTTGGATGAAATAAGGAAAGATCTGTTTCTGGCAATGATCTAAAAGCTCTCGTTTCATGCAATTCTTTTCAATAAAAGGCCATTATGTTTCAAAGGCTATTTTTACCTGTCTTATTCAGCGAGGAATCTACCAATGCACCGACTCCTTGCTGAATAATGACTCCAAGGTATCCAAGGTAAGGCATTTCAAAGCCATTCTACAACATCAGGTATGATAAGCCCATTGATAACCATCCCATTATAGCCTCTGTTATAAATGCTGCACCTTTGCTAAAATGATCAAACAGTATCTAGGCTCTTCTACCCAGTTTCAGTGTTTTGTCCCTTTTTGAGGTACAAACTTCATGAAATAAAGGAGCAGGTTCAGTAAAGTAGTGGCTAGACTGATTCATCAAATTTGGATGTATCTTCTTCTGATGGCCTACAACAAACTCTCACTCTTTCTGGTCAAGTGTCTGGTAGAATCTTGTTCCAACACACAATGAAGGGACCACGCTAACCCTACCCCCTTCTATTGCTGCTTCCCTCATGTGAAAATGAGGTATCCAAATAAAATTTCTCCACTCTGTGAGGGCTGGCCCTAGTGTATGTTCAAGAATGCATGAAAAAATAAAATTATTTTTCTTTGTATGGAAACCCCTTATGTGCCCGCTTCTTCATCTTGCTTGGCCCCCATGGTTTGCAAGTCTAACCTGACTACCTACAGCAGGAGTTCTCAACCTTTTAAAGCCAGGGGCCAGGTCATGCTCCCTCAGACAGCTTGGGGGCCGGACAGCCATTTTGCCCTTCATCCACCACATGGCACTTCCTGGTGTGGTGGAGGCAGGGGGGGATGAAATGGTGCCATGGGCCACACCCAGCCCATGGGCCACAGGTTGAGAATCCCTGACCTACAGGAAACCTGCAGGGCATTTTGTAAGAAAAATAGATCTGCTTTTGGCAGACAAAATGGAATTACCTATAATCTGGGGTTGAAGAAAAGTACATTAGAATGAAATGGCTTATATTAAAACAATCTGCAGATGCAGTTCCTGATATACTCCAGACCTTAGTCCAGAGCCGGGTAACAGAATGAGCAAGGAATCTTTATCAGCTCTCTGCTACTGGCATCGGTATAACTTGGCATAGAAAAGAATGTGTACCTATTATTTATTTATTTCATTATGCTTTCTGGATGCGAAACCCTGGTTTCTCCATATCAAAGTGGGTTGATGAACTGCCAAAAATAGTAACCTACATGTAAAACATGTGCTTCATTTATGACCATCATTTGAAACATTTCCTGCTACCATAGAAGTGGAGATTTCATTGATTTATGGTCCAGTGTTATAAAATATTGGGAAGTTTTTCAATAAAAGCAGTTTTATTTATTATAAGGAAAAAAACAATTTGGGACTAGTTTCCCCCCACATGCTTTCTTTTTAGCCTTGAAATATATTTTCACACAATGTATGGTTTTCTCTTATTTGGCACAGCATTTCAAGAAATAAGAATGTAATAATATGTATTCTGATATTTGTCTCAACACCTCAGGATTTAGGCCAATGTGTAATCCTAAAAGTCCTTGCCTTTGGTATAACACATTCACAGTACTGTATTATTTAGATAAGCATTAGTTTCCAGGGCGTGTTCTGTATTGTTTCCTTACTTCCCCAAGCAGCAGAAAATTCCAGGGCAGAGCTACAGGGTCAGTTTATGTTGGAGAATTAACTCCTTGGGTTGTTAATAGTTTTATAATATCTTGTTGTCTTCAGTAAAACACATTGAGTAGAAGTGGAGTAGCTAGGCACAAGGATTGCGCAGATACCAGTGGAGTCTGGCTCTGAAAAACAAACACATACATGGTCTCTTTAAAAAAGAGATACTATTTGAAAGCTTTTAAATTTTCATTAACTGACAAAAACTGGAGCCATAGAAGAATTCTGTTTCCGTTCCCCTCTAATTCCATCATTATCTCTCATTCCCTCATTACATATTATTTACTGTGGGTGCAATCAGATGGTTGCAAAGATACATGCCTGATTGCGATTCTTTAAGAGGAGTTATGTCGCATAAAGTGATTTTTCCATTTGTCAGGGAATCACCCTATATAGCCCCTCACCCATGTAGAAACCCTACAATTGGTCCCATAAAGTCCAGCTGGGGCAGAGAACAGGGATTCTGACAAAAACTGAAGACATGGAAGAATTCTCATTTCATTATCTCGTTCTATTTCTCACCATTATTGTTCAGCACGTAATATAATTTTTCTTCTTCTAGCAGCACAATGCCACAGAATGCATAATTAAGTTTGAGGATTGATTATTACCTCCCCAAACAAATTTCATTCAGATTACTTAAAATAGTATCAAGGACATAATTGGGTATTTGGAACAAAGCAATACGATTCATTTTTTCTGCATCCTTTTCTTCTGGATTGGAATCTAGTTCTGATTCCCAGTCAAGGTTACGGTGACTGAGCATTTCAGTAGGTGAGCTGGTGGTGAAGGGAAATCACAGACCAAACAAGTTTTTGTATTTTTCTTCCTGTCGTGTGCGCCCCAGCTGCTCTTTCAAATAGACTAAAACAAAAATAACTTTGCCACAAGATCAGAAGCACACTATCTTAAAATTTGCATATTGTATATATGTGGCCAGCTGCACAGAATTCACATATTTGATACTTCCTCTAAATTAAATCTTTTAGGGAATGATTAATAGTTTTGCATTATTTTGTAAAAAAAACAACACCTATCTGATCTTAGTACTGCTGTATATAAGGCAGGAAAATACTCAAAGACAATTGTTATAATGACTATGAGGGAAATCTGGTGCTATTGAAACAAGGTACAGTATGCTTTATATTTTTAAATATTTTGTGGTTGGTACAGCAATGATAAAGCTTCTGATGTTTTTATAGTCACAAAATAATAAATAAAACTTTAATATAAGACCCACCACCCACCCCCAACCAGAAAGAGACACAAATATTGCTTGGAGAACATGAAAAGGTTATAAGGGAGAATTCCATTAGAAAAGCTGAGGAAGGGGAAAGGGGGACACTTACAAATACATCCTCTATAGAAAAGTAGAGAAGGAGTCAGGAAGAGAGATGTCCATAATGGAAAGGAGGACAAATAGAAGTGACTTAAAACCAGTGTGAACCCTTGACATTGAAGGATAAACATCTCTACTGTGTATAGAGAGGTGAATCAAGTGAGAGACAATGTATTGCAGCACAGGTAAGAAGTTTTTCAGTGTGAAAAAGACCATTTAATCCCCCTGTGTAGACAGGCCCTTTGAGTGAGTAAAAAGTCAGTTGAGCTATTAAATGAACTGTATCTCACTGAAAATGAAAGAAGAAGCTCTTGCTTAGGTTGAAAGAAGAGAGTGCAAATGCTGGCTCACCATCAAGAAAACCAAGATACTGGCAACAAGCCCTATCACTCTCTGGAAAATAGATGGGGAAGAAGTAAAAGCAGTGACAGACTTTACATTCTTAGGATCCAAGATCACGGCAGATGGAGATTGCAGCCATGAAATAAAAAGGTGAATGATTCTTCGGAGACAAGCTATGACAAACCTGGAGAACATAGTTAAAAGTAGAGACATCACCTTGCAAACAAAAGTCCGCATCATCAAAGCAATGGTATTCCCGGTAGTAATGTATGTTTGTGAGAGCTGGACTATAAGGAAGGCTGAGCACAGAAGAATAGACACCTTCAAAATGTGATGTTGGAGGAGAATTTTGAGAGAACTCTTGATAGTAAGAAGAATGGATAGGTGAATCTTAAAAGAAATCAACCCCGACTGCTCCTTGGAAGGTCAAATATTGAAGATGAAGCTAAAGTACTTTGGACATCAAATGAGAAGAGAGAATTCACTTGAGGAAGCCTTGATGCTGGGAAAGGTTGACGGCAAAAGAAGAAGGGGGTGGCAGAGAATGAGATAGCTAGATGGTATTGTTGATGTAATGGTCACACACCTGGGCAGGTTGAGGAAGATGGTGGAGGATAGGGTGCCTGGCATGTAATGGTCCTTGGGGTTGCAAAGGGTCAGACTCGACTATGCGACTAAACAACAACACTGGAAATGTGTTTAGGCATGAAGAAGTACATTCTAGGACAGGGGTTCTCAACCTACAGCCTGCAAGCTGGATCCGGCCTGCAGCATCAGGTAATCCAGTCCGTGTCCTTGCTCCAGCCCCTGCCACTGCTGCTGGAATCAGCCAAGGACTTATTTACAGCCGTCGAAAACATGTTTACGATGGCTGTAAAAGAGTCCATGGCTTTCATAAATGCATTTACGACAGCCGTAAATGAGTCTGCAGCCATCGTAGAAGAAGCAAAAGACAAAACCCAATGAATGAATGAAAAGCTGTTTTTGAAAAGAAGGGTAATTCCTTTATAATAAGAAATATAGAAAGAGTTTCTGGCCCAGACATATCTGAAAATGGACTTTGATGCATAGTTAATATGGTTATAATTATGACGTTGTTAACTCATAGTTCTGCAAAATATAGATTGCCTCTAAACTATTGAAATTTTATTTTTGCACACAGCATTTAGGATACTTTCTAAATATGGTTTTAGTGGATGTCCATTCAGGATACACTTTCATTGAATGTGAAACTGATATATTAATACATGCTTAGTGAGATTTATTCCCATTGCCAGTTTTACAAGCTTAAGCTCATTTCTTTCAAAGTCATTTCAAGTAGCAAAGAAGATTTATCACAGTCAAAGTGTGGGTGCATACACAAAAGAGGTTAAAGCAATATTACACCTTGAACTTTGGTCAAGGGGGGGGGGATTTTTTATTCTTGTAACCGTCTACATTACATGGAATGATTCAAAGATTCCTTCTTTTCTCTCCCCTATCTCACCTCTCTGGAATAATGGATTTGAAAGAGGAACCACATTCTCACAGGAAATCCTGGTGTTTTCCAACACAATCTTCTCCAGTGGTCTTCCCATTCATCAGAAGAGGCCAGCATAGAAGACAGGAAGAAATTATTTATTTGAGATCACGATGCAGTAATATGGGGTGTACCAGATCTCATATCAAGTTGTTGAAATAAACAGTGTTCTCTCATGTCCTACCTCACTATATCTATAGACTTCAAAAAAAAAATTCTATTTGAAGTTTCTGATAGCTGATATGCAGACCTTATATCGTTTATTATATTCTTCTCTGCTTGAAAGGAAGGGTGTGGGGTGGTGGAGAGAATATGAATTCACTGTGAGATGGTAATCCCATCAAGGAGTTCTAGTGACTTTGTAAACCAGGAAAAGCTGCATTGATTTTAATGATCACAGAGGAAAACACTCCCGAAAGAAATCACGATAATAACACTAAGTTTAATATACTGCAACTATGTTAATAGAAACTCTACTGATTGTTGGCTGAAATACTGCCTGAGAAGTCTAACAATCGATACATGTACAGCAGGCACACTAAGGTATGCAATGTAAGTACATATAAAGAAAGAAAATGCTCTCCCTCTCCCATAAGGTCCTGTGTGAGCCAAAAAATGTTCCCCAAGCAAAAAGTCTCTATACATGTGCGGCCAGCACTTGAAAATAAAGTGAGCAGTCCGTCACAACGATGTAATGCAGCGAATCAAGTGCCAGGTCCTCAGAAGGTAAGTGCTGCTACAAGTGGGCTGGACCGTAAATCAATTGGAGCCGGTGTCAAGAAGACTCAACGCAGGAGAGGGAGAGGAACGGTGTTCAAAAAGTTCCGATGTCCCTCCGGTAAGCAGACATTTCGAAAGACTTCCTCAAGAGTCTATTAATGCTGAATATCTCGCGCATAAACCTCCATAGTAAATTCTCGCGAGAACACAATAGGAAAATAGACTTCTTTCGGGAGTGTTTTCCTCTGTGATCCTTCACACACCCCGGCCGCCTTTCCGCGCATTGATTTTAATGGCAGCCACGTGACCAAATTCCCACTTTGAAAAATACACATATTTGTTTGATACTATAACAATGATTCCAGATTTAACTATGTCAAAGAACTTCTCTTCTTCAGAAATGCTTATACTAAGCACCAGCTTTTGAAGCAAATTTAAAAAAAAAAATCTATAACAGAAACCAAGATTTCTCTCTACTAAATGAAGGGAAATGTGGACAGTGAACAATTTAGCAGGACTGAGTTTTTTTTTAATAAGATAATATCCTTTTACCCAGCAATCAGTTAATGCAAGCAAGTAAAGAAACAAAAAATAATAATACTGTAAACAGGACAAAAATTAAAGAAAAGCAAAAGTGGAGAGAAAATAGTTCCTAGTTCTGATATAGAAAGGGAAAACAGGTGGGAGTAGCAATCCTTGTGGACAGAGGCAAAAGTAGGAAACAACCATGGAAAGACGCAGTTCCCCAGAAGCTAGAACATGGGTTATGGATGAAAATTATGCAAGAACTGTTCTTTTCCAGTGCCTTTGGAAAAGGCATAGACATAGAAAGCTAGGTAAAGGTAAAGGTGCCCTTTCATATCCGACTCTAGAGTACTGTACTCATCTCTGTTTATAGCCAAAGAGGCAGCACTGTCTGCATCTGCAGATGTTTCTGTGGACATGTTTACCTTCCCACCAAACTGGCCCCTATTGATCTACTTGCAATTTCTTGCTTTCGAACTGCTAGGTTTGCAGGAGCTGGGACAGAGATGGATGGTCACTCCATCGAGCAGCACTCAGGTCTTGAACTGCTGACCAGCCAACTTTCCAGCTGTCAGGTTTAGCGTCTTAACCACTAAGGCATGTCTATTTATGATAAGGTCCTTTTTTAAATGGAGGCTACACAAACTCAATAAGTCAAAGGAAAGCACACTCTTCTCCACTTCTGAGGGTAATGTTTGTAGAATGATTATGATGAAAGCCATATTCAGGTATCTCAAAGGATGTTCTAAATATATGAACTATGCCAGCCTACCTCCTTTGCTGAAGCTTTGCTTGTTTTAAACATGTATGCAAAGCCTCTTCTGCACATAAGGGCTCTTCACGCAAGCAAGGATTTGGTGAAACATAGGCCTGTCATGTCCCTACTGAAGAAGCCCTCATTTTATGAGAACCCAGAGACAAACTAAAAGCCAGGAGATGCTGGGGAACTCAGAAGAGGCCTGTGCAGTAGATTTGCAGGTAGAGCTGACCCCACCTCCCCATGAATGATAGCACTTGAAGGGTCTGGAGATGTGCAAGGCTGGACATCTTGCACATAGAGTCCATTTTGCTAACCGCCCCGGCCAGTTTCAACTGTAGAGGTGTACTGCAGGATGGAATGAGCTCCCGTCTTTGTCCCAGCTCCTGGCAACCTAGCTGTTCAAAAGCAAGAAATTGCAAGTAGATAAATAGGTGCCAGTTCGATGGGAAGATAAACAGCATTTTGTGCACTCCGGTGTCTAGGCATGGCTGCCACATGTCCACAGAAACGTCTGCAAATGCAGACAGCACTGGCTCTTTGGCTATAAACAGAGATGAGTACTGAACCCTAGAGTTGGATATGACTGGCTTCCGAGCAAGAGTGATCTTTACCTGTACCTGCCAGAATGCTAAGGCAATCTGAGAGCTGTAGTCCAAAAAAGTATCTTTAGTAAGCTCTGGTGTCAAATTTTGACTCTACCAACACAGTAAGGGGCCATTCAACAATTATGTGATCCTCGAAGGGAGGGAGGGGGTCTGCCATCTGAATTACAGAATTGTGTGTATGTGTGTGTGTGTGTGTGTGTGTGTGTGTGTGTGTGTGTGTGTGTGTGTGTCATGTCAAAGATTACGTAATCCATTTGGAGCTGTTGTGGTTTCGAAACATGCCACTTTTTAAGGTTTAAAAATGATACCTGGGAATTTTGATCTGATTTGAGATTATTGAATTGCTTGTGCAGTCTGCCAACCTAGCAGTTTGAAAGCAAGAAATTTCAAGTAGATAAATAGGGACCACTTTGGTGGGAAGGTAACAGTGTTCCTTGTGCTCCGGTGTCTATTCATGCCTGCCACATGACCACAGAAACGTCTGTAGAAGCAGACAACGCTGGCTCCTTGGCTTTGAAACAGATGAGCACTGAACCCTAGAGTCGGATGCGACTGGCTTTCGAGCAAGGGAAACCTTTACCTGTGCAGTCTATTTCTATTTCACCAATAGTGAAAAGCTCTAAAAATCAGAGTTTCGATACAAAAGCTCTGGATTACGTAATTTTATAGGGGGGGGGGAAAGCAAAAAATAAGGTCGGATTACATGGGGGGAGGGGGTCAAATTTCCCCCCCAAAAAATGGACCACGTAATTGTTGAATGGTCCCTAAGTTGCAATGTGGTGTCAAAATCTTGGAGACACTGAGGCTGTTTTCTAACATTAGTTGCACCTTTGAACTTCAGAGGGCTGTAACTTAGCATTTTGCTATCATTGGCTGTTTTTGCAGAAGCCTGGAATATATGGATTATTGTTGGGGCTGGAAGCTGGAAGGTGGGTGGTGGTGGCATAGTTTCTCCAAAGCAGCTTTACAGTTCTTCTAACCATTATGTCTTTTCTTGGGGGAAACATTCTAGGCCTGGATTGGGATCAAGGAAGCCAAAACAAACCAAAGCAGGGCATGGGTTACTGTATAATAAGAGTATTTATGAAGAGAAAGCCAAATCATAGACCAGGGTTCTCATCCTTTTCAAGTCAAGGGCTGGATTACGCTCCCTCAGACAGTTTGGGGGTCAGAGGGCCATTTTGCCCTGCCAGCCACACATTTCTGACACTTCTGGGTTTGGTGGAGGCAGTGAGGGACCACAAGAAATGGTGTCGTGGGCCACATCTGGCCCCTGGGCCGTAGATTGAGAACCCCTGTCATAGGCATATGGCTGGCTTTCAAATGGTTTAAAATAATTTCTGCCACTTTACTTATGAAAGTTCTGAAGCAGGGGGGTTGGGAATGTATTTTACCCCCCAAAAAAGAGGGAGATGGAAAGAGAGAGAGAGAGAGAGAGAAAGAAAAGACAAAAGTTTTTTTACTCTCCCAAATAAACTCATAAAAAAGATTAATAGCGTCGGAGTAGATGTACATTTTTTTGGATTTCCTTTTTGGAGGGCACACAAAGGGAAAACGGGGCTGTTTGTGGTTGTAGAAGATTCAGAGGTAGGTTTATAGGAGAAATGCAGGTAGCTGCCAGAGACATGCAATAAAATAAAACAAAACTATACAATAGCTTTGCTCCATCCATTTTTTTTCTTTCCCATATTTTTATGATGAAGCTGTTGGTGTTTTTTCTGCCCCACCCCCATCCCGTTCAATGTCAAATCAGCACAGGTTTAAATCATATTTAGAAGGGGGGACCCAACCAAAGGGCATCTGATGTTTTACAGACATTCCAACACCTTCAAGGAAATTTGAACTCGCACCAAAGAATCTGATATTCATTTTGATCCCCATCTGCAGTGAAGCACATGTGCATACACAAAGAACATTGAACCACTACTCTGGAAAAAAGAAAGTTGGGGGGGGGGGGGGAAACACTCCCTGTTCTTAAATTATAACAGCCATCTACCATTCCTGAACAACCTTACCAAATGTTTGGTGTTTCCAGACATCACACAATAGTATGCAGCAATTCGGTCACAGAGCATTGTTTACTCAAAGGAATATGTTGTTTTCCCACAAAAAGCATTAAACACACAGGCAAAGAAAAACAAAATTCAAGTTTCACAGGTAAGTTGTGGTGAGACACAGAAGTCAAACCACACTTTCTCAATATGAAGCCAGTTTGAGCAGAAGGGGTAAAGGTCACCCTTGCTCGAAAGCCAGATGTGTCTGACCCTAGGGTGCAATGCGCATCTCCATTTACAGCTAGAGAGCCAGTGCTGTCTGTATCTGCAAACATTTCTGTGGTCATATGGCAGGCATGACTAGACACTGGAGTCCATGGCATGCTGTTACCTTACCGCCAAAGTGGTATCTATTTATCTCGTTGCAATTTCTTGCTTTCAAACTGCTAGGTTGGCAGGAGCTGGGACAGGAGACAGAAGCTCATTCCGTCGTGCAGTGCTTGGGTCTTGAATGCATGTCAACCGCGGCTCCGGACAATACAGGACCTGCACAGAACGGTTCTGCGCAAGTCACCTTCTATGCATGCGTAGAAGGCTTTTACGCTTGCGTAGAACCATTCTACGCATGCGTAGAAGGCGACATGCGCAGAAGGGATGCACAGTACCTCTTTCCCCCACTGCCAAATTCTGGGGTTTTGGCAGCTCCGGGCTGGAAATGGCGCAAATCGGCACCGAAAAATGGGAAATCCCAGCCAATCCAGGAAGGTTGACAGGTATGCTTGAATGGCTGAACTGTCGACCTTCCAGTCAGCAAGTTCAGCATCTTAACCACTAAGATCAACCTACGGCCAGTGGGCGGGCACCAGCCCATGACACCATTTTAACCAGACTGTCGCTGTTTCCCTCGCACCCTGAAGTAGAAGTAGGCATGTTTACATCAGCTGTAAATCATGCCCATGCATGTACAAACACACCCATGACTGATGTAAATGCGGAAGTGGGCACATTTACAGCTGACTTAAATGTGCCCGCTTCTGCTTCTGGGGGCATGGTCCATCCCACTTGGCTGTTCCAGGGCCTGGTCAGGCCTGTGGCTCAAAAAGGTTGGCCACCCCTGCATTAAGCCACCACAGTCCCTATACTGTAGATATGCTAAATCTTAGAAAACCAGCCTTTATTGAGCCTGCTATTCAAATCTGCATTTGAACTTTCAGTTTATTATAATCAGCCTGTCAGTCCTCACTTGGTGTATAACACAGACAGGTAAACTCCAGAGGCCTTGAGGGCTAGACATGCCTATTCCTAGGCCATGAAGGGCTCATTCATAGCTTCTATGGTCCCCCTAAAATGTGTGTATGGGTGTTAGGGGCTGCATTTGGGACCCTAAACCACATGTTGCTGACAGATATAAAATGCAAATTATCCTTTTGCTTTTCAGAAGCTGTGTGAGGTTTCTCGGGTATGGATTTAAATTTTGTTTTAGCATTTCCAATTTTTTTAAAGAGTGAAATTAATTAATTACAGTAGAACCTCGGATAAAGTCCAAACTCCGTTCCACAAGTTTGGATTTTATCCGATTTTGGACTTTATCCAAATCAAATGGGTGATGCATCAGATAACGTCCAAAAATTGACTTTATCCGAGGCTCCTATACCAAATATCTCAGATAGCATCCATATTTTTTTAGCAGTTTTGGACTTTATGCAATGCATCACATGTGCATGAAAACTGCAACTTTATCCGAATCAGACTTTATCCAAATCAGACTTTATCCGAGGTACCACTGTACCTCGGCAATAGACAGACATATATTTCTCTTGCATGGGATTATACATTCCCCTTCTATGCTCCTTCTCTTCTCTCCCTTTTCGATCCAGTATTCCAAAGGACTAGAACTGTTCCTTACAGATGTTCTTGGATAACACTCCCACCAACCCTAGTGAACACAGATAATGCTGGTGGATGATGGGAGTTGCAGTCCAATATGTTTTACGCAACCCTGCTGTAGAAGTACTGTACTTTTGTAGATTGTAACCCCTCATGTGAAGTACCAAATGAGGTACAAATCTATATCTAAATATTCCTGAGGATGATTACAAACCATATTTCTGTATGCATGAAAATGATTCCCAGCTGCAAGTATTTATTTGCCAGGTCTTTATTTGAAGTGCTGATTGGTGTGATTTTGTTGGTTTAAATGTGTCTTCAAAGGACAAAAATTGAGAGAAGATTGGCTTGCCATCATTTATATTTTAATAGCTTATGGTTGGGTGGCTTCACACATTCTTTCTTCACTAGAGACTATTTATTTATTTATTTACAATATTTACATACCGCCTTCCTCACCATTAGGTGACCCAAAGTGGTTTACAGCATAAGCTTAAACATCAGCTAAAAACATCAACTAAAACCCTATCTAAAACCAATTAAAATCACATACATAAAACAATCTAAAACCACCCGAAACCCTCCCCAACCCATTAAAAAAAGGGGGCAGGATAGCCAAGTAAAACAGTTCACAAACCCTCAGGCGGGCTACATGAGCCAGCGGGATTGGGCTGTGACACTATTAATGCCCCACACCCGCTGGCATAGCCATGTTTTGAGCACCTTTCTGAAAGGGAGCAGCTCTGTCTGAAGGCGCAGTTCGGGTGGCAGGAGGTTCCACAGGGCCGGAGCAGACACTGAGAAAGCTCTTCTCCTGGCGCTGGTCACAAGATGTGACCACAAGATGTCGGAAGAATACGATGCAGAGGAATCTCATTGCTAAGAGAAAAGAGGAATTCCACTACCATCACACCATTCTCTTATTCTAAGAGTGTTCTTTCTTCCAGTTTCACTTCTGATTTTAAACACAAGTTAACTTGTTGTGACTTAGAAGTTGTGTTAACTCTTTCTTAACTGTATAACTGAGAATACAGGTTTTAATAGAGATTTATTTGAGATGACATACTGTTTTTCTGTTTTCGCTCTCTTTGTTAACAAAAAATCAAGAGTACCCCAGTACAAATGTATTGATTAATCTGATACATCATATTTACCTTGAATTATATGTTATTTCTCTCTCTGTTATTAATATAAGTAACTAGCTTAGTGCCTGGCTTTGCCTGGGGATGTTTGGGGGGGGGGTGGCTAACCCCCTGGTGCTGTGGTTGTGCGCAAGGTGGGGATGTTGGCAGGGTTCTGACCAGGGCTGTCGCTCCTGCCCACCTTGCCCAACAGCGTCCGGTGCCCCCGTGGTCCCATCCTTCCTGTGCTGGGCCTTACCGTCAGCTGTGTGAGCACGTTCGTCTTGGCAAAGAGGCTGCTTACCCTGGTAGATGCCGGAGGCTGTGTCACATGTTGGCACTGAGGCTCAGGACCATGAGGATCTAGTCAGCTCCCCACAGTCCCCACGGCGACCACCTACCTTTGGCCACTGTGGCGCCTGCGCATACCTGTCAAGTTTTGGATTCGGAAATAAGGGAAATTTCCCGGCAAATACAGGATACTTGACAGAAGGGAAATTTCCCGGCAAATACAGGATACTTGACAGAAGGGAAATTTCCCGGCAAATACAGGATACTTGACAGAAGGGAAATTTCCCAGCAAATACAGGATACTTGACAGAAGGGAAATTTCCCGGCAAATACAGGATACTTGACAGAAGGGAAATTTCCCGGCAAATACAGGATACTTGACAGAAGGGAAATTTCCCGGCAAATACAGGATATTTGACAGCTGGACCATTAGGAAAGCTGAGCGCAGAAAAATAGATGCCTTTGAAATGTGGTTTTAGAAATAGGTCAATCCTAGAAGAAATCAACCATGACTGCTCATTAAAGACCAAATAGTAAAGATGACTCTAAAGTACTTTGGACATCAAATGAGAAGAGAGGATTCACTTGAGAAATCCTTGATGCTGGGAAAGGTGGAGGACAAAAGAAGGGGATGGCCAAAAATAAGATGGCTAGATGGTATTGTAGATGCAATGGGCACAAAGCTGTGTGGGCCAAAGAACCCTTTCCCTATCTTCTCAGGGGACTTTTGTTTTGCTTTCTTTCTTGTTTACTCAGTGGCTTAAGTGACTAAGATGTTGACTGGGAGGCAGAAGGTCAGCAGTTCGATTCCCGAGTACTGCAGGACGGAATGAGCTCCCATCTTTGTCCCAGTTTCTGCCATCCTAGCAGTTCGAAAGCAAGAAATTGCAAGTAGATAAATAGGGACCACTTTGGTGGGAAGGTAACAGCTCGGGCCTGCCACTTCCTTGGCCTCCTCCTCCTCTGCTATCTATCTATCTATCTATCTATCTATCTATCTATCTATCTATCTATCTATCTATCTATCTATCTATCTATCTATCTAAGATAGATAGATAGATAGATAGATAGATAGATAGATAGATAGATAGATAGATAGATAGATAGATAGATAGATAGATAAGTGCTTTAAATTCTAAAAGTGCTATTATTGACTATTTGTAGGAAGCTTATTTTAATCTTCCTCCTGATAACTTTTAACTTTAAAGTTTGCCTCAATGCATGAAGAAATTACAAGTTTTCTTTGTATTTACTTAAATTACAAAGTATATCAATTACTTTATATTCTGCAAGTGCCATAGATATGTTAAGCCATTCTGTTACACTTTTATAAATTTATTAACTACATTATAAATCCATATATCACTGCTATAATATACAAATCAGTGAAGATAATCCCTTCTGGGTAAAACAATCTGTTTAAGTGCCTAGATCTCTTGATTAAAAGGATTCCCTTTAGTGTTACTTTGTTTGTTGCAGCGTGAAGAATACCTGTTCAGGATTCCAGCCAAACACCCAACTCTACTATTTTCTGGAGTATTCCATCCTGTTCCTGTCTCCTGGTTTTTAAAGTCTTCTCGCCACAAAAATTAGTCAATATTCCATTGCCATTGACTATGATCAATCCTCACTAGATTGTTTAAACATTTCCATATTTTTTAAAAAAAGCTTCTGCAAACCTTGTGTTTCTTCCAAGCTAACAAATAATACAGAGGGTACAAAAATGTATACACATTTTAATAAAGGAAAAAATTGTAATATTCAATATATACCAATAACATAAGTTGAATATAAGCCACATTTGACTTCTGCACTTACAAGAGGTGCTCAAAGTGGTTATCATCAGCATCCAGACACTGGTTGAGCAACATTGTCCAGTGTCCACTTGTATCTTCCCAAATCTTCCCTTGTCCATCATAAACAATACCATGCACCTCAAATTTATCACAAATGCATGCAATTGTTAGGCATGTTGGAGGTTCTGTTTCATACTCACACCTCCATTGTCATTGTATTTCCACAATGTTCCTGTATTTCAAACATAACTTCAAAATGGTCTTGTGCTCCATGAATGACAACCGTGCTTCCACCATTTTCTTTGACTGTGCTGCCTGTCGCATGGTGGTGCTAGCATTAATTCTTTTGAGAGAACGTCATACTCTACATTGTTACCATAATTAAATTCAACTTTGAAAAGACATAGATAACATCTCTTAACATTTGTATACGTTTTTTTGTACCCTTTGTATTGCTACTGTGTAGACATGGTTCAGGTAGGGCTACATGCCATTCATGTTTGGAGACCAATTTGACATGCTCGGAGGAATAAGAAATTGGAGGTAGTAATAGTAGGAAATAATTTCAGCAAAACAATTTTTTTACCATGAGTGTCACAGTGCGGTGTAAGGCCAATGACTTCTACAAAAGTATTTTGGTAAAATTATAAAGGTGTCAGCTATAGTCCAATTTAAAAGAATATAAACAATAATCTGAAATCTACAGGAAAGATAATCAATGTATAATATGATTTGCTAAAATGGCTGACTTCTCCGGCGTCTTTAAGTGTCCCTATTCTAATTTTAGCATTCAGTGTCAGAATCATTAAACAGGGAACAGATACTATAAAGCTCAGTAGGAAAAAGAAAGTGGTTTGAAAATTACAATCATGATTCTCTTCAACCCCTTATTTGCCTTCAGGTTTGAGAAAGGACATTACTCAGAAAGATGAAGTCACCAGTTCTGTGTTTTGTTCAGTAATAATCATTACATTACCCAGGTCAGATGCTCTCAGTGACATGCATTCTTGGAAACGCTGAGAATTTGACGGCTTTTTAACAAGCAGATTTCTAAAGCTGACGAAAGAAAAATAGTTATCTATATTTTAAGACAAGCAGCCAACATTTCTTGACCACCATGTGATTTCTTGGTTATGGACATGCCATGCTTAGCAGGGGTTTAGTGGAAGATAAGCATTTTTTTCAGTGCATTTCCAATTCCTAGCTTCTGTCAGACAAGAAATATTGACCAAAATTGTGTGCTAACAGCAATGACATCGAGGGCGGCGGCAGCTCATAGGCTACAACACAGAGCTTGGCGACGTTTGAAGGTTGGCGGTTCAAGGCCCATGCGCCGTGCACCAGAGTCTGTCCCAGCTCCTGCCAACTTAAGCAGTTCGAAAGCAAAGCAATGACATCCACAGCAGTGTCAAACTGCCACTGACTAAAGCCTTCCTTTGGCTATTTTGGGGTGCACACAATTTCACTGTTTTGTCTATGACTTGTGTGCATTCTGAAACTACCTTTAATCAGTGGTAATTTGCTGTTGCTCACATATCATTCCTTTTGAGCACATACAACTATGCCATAGTATTCCTGCCAAAATCCATTTTAAAAAGCAGTCTAAAACAAATTGTTGTATTTTAAAAAAATACTCAATCATGTAAAATGTACACATTTTAAAAAATGATCACTTTTTTGCAATAATTAATCACTGGTATATAAACATTGGAAGTGGCAATATATCTTATTATAACCAATTGTAAAGTACACTTGGTTTTCTTAACATTAATGCAGCCTGTCTGTAACCATTTCACTGTAATATAAAGTGAAAAGAGATGAAGAAACACCGTCGTTGTCAATGGCAGCTCATATCAGAGAATGCATTTTTCTTGAAGCAGAAAAAATGCCATTGGTGTGAATTTGTTTAAAGTGGATCCCAGCTTGCCATGAAGTGACCCACACACACTATGATCACAGAGCCATCTCCTGTGGCATATATGAAATGAGACATACAGGATTTAACACCGGGACTGTAATGGACTGCCGCAGCCTAGAGGATATTATCATGGTGCGCCTTCATAGCCAGTCCATCTGGCATGGCCTCTTCTGCTTCCATGGCCATTGGGAATCATAGTTCCTCCTCTGCTCATTTTGCCATTGGGCCCAATACAATGGTTTCCAGTGACATTTCCTCCACTGAGGGGGCCATCGCCCCACCTAAAGGGGCTCATCTGCCCGTAGTTGTTGACCCCTTTAGGAAGTCAGGTTATTTACTGCCACCTGACACTCCGTGTTGAGTCTCTGGCTGTATGGTCTCCATTACCATAGCAGGATGTCCGGCCAGACAGATTATGAAGAAACATAATCAACAGAATAAGTGAAGCTACCTCCTCCTCCTTCATCTTGTGTATTCAAATCTAGTTATTCTACTTGACTTACATGTTTAATATTCTACAGCCACCAAAGGACCAGGCCTACTATTAAGGCAGAGTGATTCAGCTGCCTGGCTAGCGAATTTTGGAAGTTATGAAAGAGAAGCTAATTTCTAATTTTTAATTTATTGCTAACATTCTTGTCATTCTGTTGTTATTGTCAAAGACAGAGAAGGACAATTCTTTTATTTTCTGCCATATCCTTTACAGTTATTTGGAATTACCTTGCTCTGAGTGCCTGAGGAAACCTATTTGACATTCTGCCTCAGGTTCAACGTCCCTGAACCACCAGAATAATTAATGAAAAATGTCAAAATAATTCTGGGTATTCTCCCTTTTCTGTTTTATCCAAAGGTAAAGGTAAAGGTTTCCCTTGCTCGAAAGTCAGTTGTATTCAACTCTAGGGTTCAGTGCTCATCACTGTTTCACAACCGAGGAGCCAGTGTTGTCTGCTTTTGTAGACGTTTCTGTGATCATGTGTCAGGCATGACTACACACTGGAGCACACAAAATGCTGTTACCTTCCCACCGAAGTGCTCCCTATTTATCTACCTGCAATTTCTTGCTTTCAAACTGCTAGGTTGGCAGGAACTGGGACAAAGACGGGAGCTCACTCCGTCCTGCACTACTCGGGAATCAAACTGCTGACCTTCTGCTTCCCAGTCAGCATCTTAGCCACTTGAGCCACTGTCTAAAAGGATATGAAAAAAAAAGAATAATAATTATTATATAAATACTTAACACACAACATATCACTTATTATGCAATTCATTTATGTTAAACATGGTTAACTAAAACCCAAGGACAATTATTGGAGCGATGACAAATTTCCTACAAAAGCTTTCCCATGGTTTCCCTTTCTTTTTTTGTTAAACAGTGCAGAATTCTCAATTTTCAAAACTCAGAAGGGGTCCACTAGAGGTTAATTGATGTGGATAGGCACAGGTAGAAAGTATTTCCTGCATAGTTTAGAAAAATCTATCAAATTAGAACTAGTCTTCATCAGGACTTCAAATTTTGTTTTTATTGGACACAGAACAATGAATCAAATATAGTTGTTGAAAAGATTCATTTTGTATCCCTTGAAAGCAAAAAGAACATAATAGACTCTGTATAAGATTTTTAGCCTTTCTCTAGCTCCATATGAGAGCACTTGCTACTTGAATAATTTGACTTGATCTTACAAAAGTTAAAATGTATCTCCCTGTGTGTATGTGTCTTTCTCTCCTTATCTTCTCCTTATCTCTCTTTTTACTATTTTTTCCTTGTACTATAACTAGATTTAAGCTGATTTGTATAATTCTTATCAGGAATACTAGCCGATTACCCGGTCTTGCCCAGGTTTTCTTTTTTACCATAGGCTAGCTTTTTCCATGGAAACCTCATGGGGTATGTGTGGGTCACTCCTGCCTCCCTTCCTCTGTCTCTCTTTGTGTCCCCTTTGCGTCCCTACCTGGGACTGTGACATTAGCCAGCTCAATTACATCACGATGATGTCACAATCGGGTGACCTACCTGGGGCTATGACATGTCTACCTTCACCTTTGGGACACACACACTGGGACACACACACACACACCCTTCTGTCGAGTATACTTTCCTTTGTAGATCAAGTTAGGGATCTGCTAAGGGAAGTGTACTCGACAGGAGGGTGTGTGTGTGTCCCAGTGTGTGTGTCCCAAAGGCCATTGAGGACATACAAAACCTCACCTGTTTTATATATCTAGATAAATAAAACAGAAAGGTGCACCCCTGTGTCCCGAATGTGTTTCCATGCCTCTGGACAGAGCCCCCTGAAAGCTTGCACATGCCTACCTTTGGTGTCACAGATTGCATAGCCAGAGTCTGGGGGCTGCTGGTGGGGCGTGAGCCCCACAAAAACCAAAAGAAAAACTACAGCCCCAGTGTGCCCTGCACCACACACCAACCAATCAGGGAGTGCTGAAAGAGGCCAGAAGAGGCATGGCCACACCCATGCACCAAGATCACAAACAGACACTGCCCACTCACCGGGAGTGAAAATGCGCTGCTTCAACGGGCCTCTCTCTCTCTCATCGTGTGTGCATGATTGTGTGTTGGAGGGAGGTGAACAGCATGAGAGTGGTGTGTGTGTATGTGTGTGTGTATGTGTATGCGTGCAAGAGATAGTTAGAAAGAATGCACTTGGGGTGGAAAAAAACGGCAAAGCCCCCCCCCCAAAGTGCGTGAGTTAGGGGGGTGGGGTGGGAGGGATGGGAACGTGAGGAGAGGTGGGAAGGAAAGAGGGACATGGTGTGTGTGTGTCTCCAGGGCGAGTGGGATGGGGATGGGGAGGGCGAGGTGTGTGTGTGTGTGTGTGTGTGTGTGTGTGTGTGTGTGTGTGTGTGTGTGTGTCTGTGTGTTTGTGTTTGTGGGGTGAGAAGCAAAGAGGGTGGGGGGAATGTGTGTGTGGGGAGGCTGTTCAGACACCCCCCAACCCCAACCCCCCGCGAAGCCGCACAACTCTGCTAGTATAGATTAAATGGCAAGCAGAGGGATTTTGTTGCCTGTAGTTTTTGCAGCCCTACTGGTTAAGCTTGTGTCACACATGGGGCTGTGGTGACTCAGTGATGAAGAAGCTCAACTTGTTAGCTGGAAGGCTGGCAAATCGGCAGTTCAAGAACATAGTTCCTTGGTCTCATGTAACATCATTCCTAGAGTCCTTCGCAGGTTGAGCTCCCAAGCACACCAGGTATGAGCCATGTCTTCTTTTTAAAAAGGAAAGAAGGAAACCACGTTCAGAGCATCTTTTGAAACATTCACACCCTCCCAACAATGTAAAAGGCAGAACATAATTGCCCTCTGTTATTGAATGTCTTCAAGTTTCAGTCTGATCTGTTAGTACTAAATTCTGGTGAAAGGGAGGGAATGATTTTTTATGCTCACATCATCTTATTCATAACAAACTTATTTTCCAGTAGGACCAAGCCTCCATTAATATGCCATAAAATGGATGAAAACTCCAACAATTTGCTCATGGAAACTAGATCGGTTGTTGATCTATCAAGCTGTCTACTCATGGTGTCTTCAAAGAGGGATTTTCCATGTTACATTACAATCTTCTTATTATAAAGCTTTGTTAAATCATGGAATTTTCCATGACCTCATTCTTCATTTTCTTATGACTGCTACAACTATTCATTATTTATTTTGGGGAGTCTATAAAAGAAAAAGTTGTACATTTCAAGGTTACTTTGGCAAAGCATTAAAACCAATTATTACTCTTGGATTTATCATTCTTGTTAGCATTGTTATAATCAGTAATTTTGTTTATATAATGATTGTGAGCAGATGTTATCTTCAATTGCTTGTGCTCTCAAAATGTATTTGTTTTATTTTTGATCTGCTTATTCTGACCAGTTACTGTTTACATGAAAAATAGAAATTGTGGTCAGAGTCTCTGAATATAAAATCTTGAAGCGTAAGGTTAAGGCAGAACTTGAAACATTATTTTTAAAAGGAATACTTTGTGGCAGTTAGGATTGTCGTTATTTCTCACTAGGCTCCAACCTGTAAAACTATTTCTCTTGCCTTGTATGTTATTAATGTCTTGTATCATAATAAGATGGCAGTGGCTCACTGGTTAAGAAGCTCACCTTGTTAGCTGGAAGGTTGGCAAGTTGGCAGTTCAAGACCCAGGTACTACATGATGGATTGAGTGCCTGTCTCTGTGGGGACATGAAAAGAGCCTCATTTGGGCGTTCCCTGAGCAGAGTTTCTCCACAAAAATCCTTTCAAAGCAGATTATTTTCTGACATGAAATTATTATAATAGAAAAATACAGGGAAATACTTTTATTTTTACTGTAGTAGCCAATTGGGACATTGCAGCTTGAAAATTTATGAAACTACACCTAATATTGCCACTTAAGATTCTACTTAAAGGAATATCATAAACACTCAAAATATCCTGTCAAATTGCCTATGGAATGCTGTAAAATGCTCTTTTAATGTTTGAAAGCAACATGAAACTTGCCTTTTAAGAAAAAGTAATGCTGTAGAAGCAGTGACAGATTCTACTTTCTTAGGATCTAAGATCACTGCAGATGGGGATTGCAGACATGAAATAAAAAGGCGACTGATGCTTGGGAGGCAAGCTATGAGAAACCTGGGGAACATAGTGAAAAGTGGACACATCACATTGCAAAAAAAGATTCGTATAGTCAAAGCAATGGTATTCCCAGTGGTAATGTATGGTTGTGAGAGCTGGACCATAAGGAAAGCTGAGCGCAGAAGAATAGATGCCTTTGAAATGTGGTGTTGGAGGAGAGTTTTGAGAGTCCCCTGGACAGTGAGGAGAAGAAATAGGTCAGTCTTAGAAGAAATCAACCCTGACTACTACTTAGAAGGTCAAATAGTAAAGATGAAGCTGAAGTACTTTGGACATCAAATGAGAAGAGAGGATTCACTTGAGAAAGCCTTGATGCTGGGAAAAGTGGAGGGCAAAAGAAGAAGGGGGTGGCCAAAGATGAGATGGCTAGATGGTATTGTAGATGTAGTGGGCACAGAGCTCGGCAGGTTGAGGAGGATGGTGAAGGACAGGGGTGCCTGGCGTGCAATGGTCCATAGGGTCACAAAGGGTCAGAATCGACTGTACGACTGAACAACAACAAAATGCTGCAGGTATTCACTATATTATTTAAAATGTAACTCAGTTATGTCTTCCTAGTCTTCCAAAAAAGTCTAGTTACAGTAACTATGCTTTTCAGGTAGGGCTTTCTCACCCCACCTGTGACCTTTTGACTAGAGATACCAAAAGCTGCACCTTGTCTAGTCTGCCTGCAGGAAATGCAGTTTTTCTTCTTGGCTAAAAGAGGGCAAGACATTTTCTAATGCTGTTAACGAGAATGTTCAGACTGGCAAGAAATATTCCACACAAATGACAAAGTTTAGGTAACAAACAGAACATTGTGGGCAAAACTATAATAGCTGTTGTCTTGTTGTGTAGACTTTTTAAATTAGGTGCACTAGATGCAAAAGCAAGAGTGTCTCTTTCCTGACTATCAACCATCCTGCATTTGCTCAATGTGTGCTTTGCTTCTCGTAGGCAAAGGATAACAATTTTGCACAAACTGCAGCAAAAGGCTTTTTGTGCAAATGGCAGAAATCTTGATAGGGAAAAATGTTTTTGCTTTGGTCTCTTCCTTGTGAGGTGAGGAACCTTGCGTGGGTTGGAAATTCCTCATCAGTGTGTCACATTGTGCTATTTCAGCACTGATTTAGCAATCCTCTTTCATTTCTCTAACCTTGACTACTGATGAGGTCTGAGGATCTAAAACAGGAATTCTCAACCTTTTAAAGCTGAGGGCGTGGACACACTCCCTCAGACAGCTTTGGAGGCCAGACGCCCATTTTGCCCTTCCTCCACCACATGGCACATGGTGTGATGGAGGCAGTGGAGGGCCACATGAAATGGCACCATGGGCCACATTCAACCCACGGACCGCAGGTTGAGAATCCCTGATCTAAAAAGTCCATATACATTTTTTGTGCCTTTGGAGTTGATCCAATAATGGTATTATCACAATACCTGAAGGAGCATCTCCTCTGACTAATTTCAGTACAGACCACTCAGTCTTCCGAGGCATTAGCGCTCCGGTTGCCCAACTTGAAGGAGGCCTGGGTGGAGACAACAGCAATTATACTTATATAGCAATTACACTTACATACTTATATACTGCCCCACTCTCTGGGTAGTTTACAAATTAATTACCGTTTTGCCCGCAACGTGCTGAGTGCTCATTTTAGCAACCTCAGAAGGATGGAAGACTGAATCAACCTTGGTCCTATCAGGATCAAACTTGCAATGTTTTGGCAGCAGTACAGCAGTTTAACCACGGGGCCACAAGGGCTCTTAACTAGGAACTAGGCCTCCTCGGGGGTGGCCTCAATGACCTGGAACAGCCTTCCTGTATTCATTCGCTTGGCTCCCTCCTTCCAGGAATTCCTGAAACATGTAAAAACTGAATGTTTCAGAGGCATTTGGGGATATTCTGCCTCCCACTGCTTGACATTTATGATGGTGTTGGTTTTTTTTTGGTTGATAATTTGGCCCATCATATTTTTACTTTTACTTCTTATTTTGGTTGTTTTAACTAGTCATTTATTTATATGGCTGTTTTAAGTTGTGTGTTCACTGCCCTGGGCGGTCTTGGACCAGAAGGGTGCATACCTGTCAACCCGCGGCTCCGGAAAAACGGGACCTGCGCACATCGCTTGTGTGCAGGTCGCGTTCCACGCATGCGTGGAAAGGTTTTACCCCTTCCACGCATGCGCGGAAGCGCTACGCCGCTTGTGCAGCCCTTACGCAAGTGATGTAGCGCTTTCACGCATGCGTGGAAGGGGTAAAACCCTTCCGCGCATGCGCGGAAAGCATTTCCCCCGCTGCCAAATTACAGGGGTTTGGCAGCAGGGGCTGGGTTATGACGTCAATCGGCGTCAATTTATGGGGTAATCCCGGCCAAATCAGTAAGGTTGACAGGTATGGAAGGGTGGCATACAAATGCAAGCAATAAATCAATATTACATATTTTTATTCTTCCCATTCTTACCCATGTGATGACATTTGCTTCTTGTGTGGCATGAAGAAGGGCAGCTAATTAACAATTTGGTCAGCCCTTCTGTGCTTGCTGTCTTTTTCTTCCGTGTCTAAGCTAGACGTGAAACTGCCAAAATGAAGGCACCTTTGGGTGAGTTCATTCTGCAGTTTCTTTTGCCTAACCTAGTGTGAGAAAGATTAGCCGGCAACACAAGGTTGCCGTTACCAGGGTATGCTTGGTTACGGTTCAAAACTACCACAATCTTCAAGGAGACTTTTTCTGTGTACCTCCGTGTTTGGTGTGTGTATGGCTCTATATTGTGAAATGGTGGCATCACAAATTCATTGCCAGTCTCCAGTCTAGCAGGGTATTTTACTATGTCATCACAAAAACTTCAACAGGCCTCAGTATAAAGTTCATGTAAATGAAAGAGGAAGAAGGGGAAGGGGAGAACCCTCCAGAAGCTGGACATATCATGAAGTGATGACACGACCACTTTGCCAAACATCTACACTTGGCATGCATATGCTTAGCCTAGATTTCAATGCACTATCCCTGTCATATCAATCTTTAAAAAACACAAGGTAAGCAAAGCGGCCATTGCAGGCGCACCCCCCCAATAACGGACACAGACAACATTGAAAGTGGATAACAGCAAAGGGCCACATTTATTGATTCAATGCCCTAGTCCGAATTATAAATTTGTATTGGTAAAACGACCAATCATAATTCCTAAGGCAAGCAGGCCGAAGTAACACTGGTAAGGTACCACCCCAAAATTGCCAACGGCAATTGGTTACAATGTATCAATTTGTATCAATTTGTTTGTCAACAACAAACAAATTGTTGACCGTAGTCAATAACTAACTCATGACCCCACCCTCTGACGCGTATCCGTGAAATCACAGGGGTGATGCATGCTGGTTAGCAATCACCATCACCCCATCGCCTGGTTCGTCGTTGACCGGACAACGTTTAACTAATTTATTCCTGTCTAGTGTTGTCCAGTCAATTGCGAACCTGCCGGATACTTGTGGGTCATACTGTTTACCTTACCAGTGCTACCCGCCCATGTGACCAAAGTCAACAGTAGTAATGGAGAAAGACCCCTATATCAAACCATAGCCACAGTGTGGGGTGGGCAAAAAAGCCAGGACCCGAAGCCAATATGGGTCCCAACCAAAAATTCCCACCCGGCCCCGAAGCGACCATAATCACACTGTTAACTAGGGAGGGGGTGGAGGGGAAAAACTTCTCCGCTCCGTCGCTGAGGCAAAATGGCAGCACGGCTGCCTTGTGGCCACCCCTTTTATCAAGGCGGTGGCCACGCCCCTAACTACCCGGATTCTCTGTCCTGTGGGGGGGGCCCGCAAAGGGCGCGGCGGCCATTTTGGCGCCGCGCTTGCATTGCAGGCGCACCCCCCCAATAACGGACACAGACAACATTGAAAGTGGATAACAGCAAAGGGCCACATTTATTGATTCAATGCCCTAGTCCGAATTATAAATTTGTATTGGTAAAACGACCAATCATAATTCCTAAGGCAAGCAGGCCGAAGTAACACTGGTAAGGTACCACCCCAAAATTGCCAACGGCAATTGGTTACAATGTATCAATTTGTATCAATTTGTTTGTCAACAACAAACAAATTGTTGACCGTAGTCAATAACTAACTCATGACCCCACCCTCTGACGCGTATCCGTGAAATCACAGGGGTGATGCATGCTGGTTAGCAATCACCATCACCCCATCGCCTGGTTCGTCGTTGACCGGACAACGTTTAACTAATTTATTCCTGTCTAGTGTTGTCCAGTCAATTGCGAACCTGCCGGATACTTGTGGGTCATACTGTTTACCTTACCAGTGCTACCCGCCACACGGAGGGGCTTCACAGAAGACCTGACGCCCCCCCCAGACCGTCAGCTCGGTCAACAGGCCTGCTCGCCAGTCACCCAACAGGAGGTCCATACCTCCTCGCGACAGATGGACCCCATCCCCTGCATAGAGGTCATAATTTTGCAGACTAATATCGGGGTGATGACTAACCCGTCCCCAAGCCCTGGTGGTAAGAAACCGCGCCACCGCCTTGTTGACCGCGCGCCTCGCGCGGTCAAGCGCAAGGAGGTTAACGCCCCCTCTGTAAGAGTGGCGCGGAACAATGTCCGACCAAACCAGGGTTGTGGCAGGCCAGACATAGTGCAAGTAGGCGAGTTCCTCGCAAATCGCATGCTTGAGCGATAAGCCGGTGACCTGGCCCAAATCATTGCCCCCCAGGTGGATAATTAGAATGTCAGGCGGGTCAGCCCCCAGGCCAGAAAAAAGGAAAGGCCTCAGCTCCTGCCATAACATCCCAGGCTTACCATGCCATGCGAGACTGGCGTGGTCACCCAGTCCCAGTCGGGGTCCCCACTCTGTCGCCGCAGCGTAACGCGCTGCCCTGTGCACATAGCTGTGGCCCACCAGCCATACTGTCACCGGTGTAATACGACACCCAGGGTCTGCAATAAAATTGAGAAAAAAAAAGGAAGGTAAGGTGACTGAATTGGTACTCATGGCGGGAGTGGGCGCACATAAAACTGAAAACACTGTGAGCCCCACCTCCCCTTGCTGCGTATGTCAGCCCCCGAGTACCCAAAAGCAGCTGCTGTAGAGGCTGCACCAATACGGAACGAATGTGTGCCATAACGGGCACCTGAAAAACCCACCCTGGTGAGGGCTATGGCTGTCACCTTCCAAAACTGAAATTTAGTAAGGGGAGACCCATCTTGGTGACAGAAAAACGGGCCGTGGTGCCTGCCACGCAGTGCCAGGTACTCCTGTAGGGCACCAACCGGACAGATGTCTGCCAAAGAACACCGTAGCAGTCTTACTCCACTGCCTACGCCGTGCTGATCTGTTTTTGAGGAGCGAATCCTCAACTGGGCCCAGTCTTTGGCAACGTAGACATCTCCGAGTTCCAGTGCCCTACCACTTGCATCCGCCTTAGACAGCATCACGAGTTCGCTGACGCGGAGCGCTCCAAAAAATGCCACCGTTGTGGCTGCATGAAAAAGGGCTGCCTCATAATGATCAAAACAGAGGCCTGGCCAGCCCCGGGCCAACTGGGTAAGAACCCCTGGGGAAATAGGGTGCCGGTCGTCCGGGCAACGCCCGCGCTCGCGCACCCACCCCTCCAAAACGTGTCTCACACGGAAGTCAGAGGTGGTATCCACATGACCCCCTACTTTGGCCATAAAAGCCAACGCCGAGAGCTTGGATGCTATGGTGCGAGGTGCAAGGCCCTGTGCATGGAGGTGGACCATGAACCGCAGTACATGGTCCACCGGAATAGGCCAGGTCTCTGGCAAGTGAAATTGAGTGGCAAAAGCCCTATATGAACTGAGTGCTTGTTGATACGCCTTACGCGTGCGTGGCGCTAGTGAAAGGCCAATCGCCCGGTTCACCTCTCCTTGCCAATAGTCCACATCTCGTCCGGGAGTGGCGAGGGAAATTCCTCCGCATCCGGAGCCAAGGCGCGGAACCGGGAGATCTGCAGGCGGGACAAAGCATCAGCAATATCATTATTAACCCCTGGGACATGCCTGGCCCTGAACAAGACATTGAGGCGCAGGCAGCGCAGCACAAAATGGCGCACTAGATCCATAACCCTGGGCGATTTAGAAGTCTGTGCATTGACAATGTGTACCACAGCAGCATTGTCGCACCAAAAATGCACTACCGAATTAGCCCACTGTTCGCCCCATAGCATCAAAGCCCCCAGAATGGGAAAAAATTCCAGGTATGTGAGATCCCGCAGGCGACCTGTGCCTGCCCATGCCGGTGGCCACCCACCATAGGCCCACTTCCCATTGAAGTACATCCCATAACCCAGGGATCCTGAGGCATCAGACTGGATCTGGAAATTGGGGGAAGCCAGGAGGTCCGACCTCCAAAATGAGACCCCGTTAAACTCCCTCAGGAATTGCAACCAGACGAACATGTCTGCCCTGATACCCCGGGTGAGCCTAACTCTGTGGTGGGGCCTGGATAACCCTGCCATGGCGTCGCATAAGCGCCGGGCAAAAGCCCTGCCCGGTGCGACCACCCTGCAGGCAAAATTAAGGTGCCCATGTAGCACCTGGAGTTCCCTCAGGGATGCCTTACGCTTGGCCAGCAATTCCGAGATAAGGGTCACTATCCTGGACACCTTATCGCCCGGCAACCTAGAAGCCTGCTCTACTGTGTCAATCTCAACCCCCAGGAATACTAACTTGGTCGATGGGCCCTCGGTCTTTTCGGGCGCTAAAGGGACACCAAGTTCCTGCATTAGCGTCTGAAATGTATTGAGGAGACGTGCACACGTGTCCCAGCCCCGTTCACCCCCGAATAAAAAGTCATCCAGGTAATGGGCTACAGACCGGGACCCTGACCTGCGGACAAAAGCCCACTCTAGGAAAGTACTAAAACGCTCGAAGGCCGAGCATGATATGGAGCAGCCAAAAGGCATGGCCTTATCAAAATAATATTCCCCTTTAAATTTAAAACCCAGCAATTCAAAGTCACCCGGGTGCACTGGCAAGAGGCGAAAAGCTGACTTAATGTCGCACTTGGCCAGCAAGGCACCCGGGCCACACGAGCGCACCATGCGCAGCGCATGGTCGAACGATGTATACCTGACCGAACAAAGGTCATCAGGTATAGCATCGTTGACCGATCTGCCGGCTGGGTAGGACAAATGATGAATAAGGCGAAACTCACCTAGGGACTTTTTGGGAACCAAACCCAATGGTGAAACCTTAAGGTTGGGAAAAGGGGGTGCAGGAAAAGGTCCAGCGACCCTGCCCGCGTCTAATTCCTTTTTAATGCTGGCCGCAGCCACCTCCTCCCTTCCTCTGAGGGATAACAGGTTGGGAGCATCCTGAGGTGATCTAACACCCATAAAAGGGATACGAAATCCCTGCTTAAAACCGTGAATGAGATACTCTCTGTCCTCCCCCTTTGGGTACGATGCGAGCCAGCGCTCCAGCATGTCCACCTTAATTGGGGAGGGTGCCTTTTGGAGAACTAGTTCTCTCCGTGGCAGCCTTGCCAGCCCACTGTCCACCCCTCCCTCTGCCTCGCGCCCCCCCAGGCTTGGGACAAGCCGAGGCTGCGTGGGGACCAGAACACGTGGGACACTCATGCTTATACCTGCAGTTCTTTCGATTGCAGGAACCATTTGACGAGAAAGTCCAGCACAGCAGGCGGGCTGGAACCCCCTGCCCCGCCGGTTGGCGGGTAACCTGCGCTGGAGCTGCTCGCTGGACCGCATGTCCACAATGGTATCTATCCCCCGGGGCAGGGCGTGTGGGTGTCATATACAAAAGCCACAGTCTCTGGCAGGGCTCATCCCATCTCATCTCGGGATGGAGGGGAATCCTCATACGGAATTCCTCATCATATGCTAGCCATGAGGGGCCCGGGAAATCTACCATCGCCCTATATATGTTGTCCAAATATTGGACCATGGGAATAGCTAGATCAGGCCGCGCCCTCAAATATACCGCCATATATATCAAATAAGCGGGGAGCCAGTTAGCCCAGGTACGCGGCGGCTTACGGCGGCGTGCCTGCTCCTTGTCCTTCTCATCCTGACCCTCCCTTTCTTCCTTGGTGGGCTCTCTGTTCAGGAGTGAGAAGATATCTACATACTCCCCCCTCCAAATCTTTTCTCTGGTAGCCTGTGCCAAGTGATCGCCCAGTGGCAAGGAATACCCTGCCGTCGGCAAAGCCGAAAAGGGGACAACAGGCCTGGTAAAGGGAGCCGGAGCTAACCCTGCCACCCCCAAGACATTACCAGCAGTGTAAGAGCCTAGGCCCACCCCCGTGGGCATGGTGGCAGTCGTTGTCGCCGGGTGGGGCACCAGAGGGGTAGTCCCCGCACCACCCGAGCGAGGCCAAGGCCACTGAAAGCCCCCCCCCATATTGGGAATATGTGTAGATGTACTCGTTTGCACCGTATACTCACATGCTGCACCCCCGCGGGCCGCCCCCACCGGGGGTTCTGGCCCACTGGGGGCGTCGGAGCTCACGACCGATGTAGAGCTCATCACCGGGGCTTGACCCGCACCAGGTTGCTGGCTGGGGAGCTGCGAGGCAGTGGCCGTAGCCGCGCCACCCGCCTGCAGCAGCTCAACCCTCCCCGCCGGCTGTTGTCCCGCTGCCGTTAGCGCCTCCAAAGGTACCCCAAAAGGGGCACCTGCCTGACTGGCCCGGGCCAAAGACGCCTCGAGGGCCGCAATACGGGCCAGTAAGGAGTCCACATTAACCATGGGTAAAGAGCCGGCCGGCCCACCTGATCCTTGCATGGGGACAGGTCCCTGCACCCCAGGGGCCGTATATTGCCATTGACTACCGCCGAAGCCCGGGAGGGCTGGTGGATTAACCTGCCAAGGCAGGGAGCCGGGCCACCCCCCAAAGCTAGAGGGCCCCGGGAGAGGCTGCGGCCCAACAGGAATAGGCCCAACCGATTGAGCAGGAGGATGAGCGGTGCCCACCGCTCGCGGGCCACGGGCCGGAGCTCCCTCCGCGCCCGCACTTTGATCGGGCCAAGGGGCGATAGCCCCCATGCCACTAGCCCCGGCCGGGGATGGCAAAGGTGGCCGCTGGGGAGGCGGCACCGCGGTCCTCCGACCCGGATTACGCCTCCGAACCACCCGAGCTGCATTCGCAGCAGCCTTCTTTTTGGAAGGCATCTCACCGCAGCAGAAAGGGAAGCTAGCTAGTAAACGGAACTAAAAGGCTTTCCGGTAGCACCAACGAGCGACGGAGACGCAGGGGGAAAAACGTCTCCGCTCCGTCGCTGAGGCAAAATGGCAGCACGGCTGCCTCGTGGCCACCCCTTTTATCAAGGCGGTGGCCACGCCCCTAACTACCCGGATTCTCTGTCCTGGGGGGGGGGGCCCGCAAAGGGCGCGGCGGCCATTTTGGCGCCGCGCTTGCATTGCTCATGCCTCTCTGTACAAGCAGGAATCTGGTTGACCAAGTATCAGTTAAAAGGAAAAATAAACACAGCCAAAGCTCTCTGGCATTTGGGCTCAGAAAACAAATGGAGCAACCATGCTTTCCAGTACTTAACTGTGAAACTAGTATGGCTACAAATAACTCCCATTCAGTCAAGTAGCAGACAAATCAAACGTATCACCTTACTAACTTGTCTCAAAAGGAGGATGAAATATTTTTGGCTCAGACTTAAATTTCATGCTAAGATCTTAATTTCAGTTTCTTGCAGCATATGTAGCAAATGTTCCAAGAGCTGTGACTGAAATTGGCACTTTTTTTGCTGTCAGATTCCCACAGCAGGAAGCAATCTTCCTTAAAAGAAACGCCTCCATTTCCGATTTGTTATTTGCATTATTTAGTAGCTGATCATTTTGGGGCAAGCACTATAAAGCAGGATGCTAAACATTTATGATGGATGATGTCTGTTTTTAGAGACAACTGTGCATACCATCACTTCTACTTCCTGGTGAGCCACAAACGGATATGATACCCTAACAGCTCAACAGATTGTATTTACAATCATTAAACTGGGCCAATGCAATTAAGTCTTGCTATTCATGTTTATTACTGCAAGTTTGTTTAGAAATGTAATTTGATTTCAATTGCAGCTGAAAGCAATATTTAATGGTGTTGGGGTGGTGGGGAAAATACTCCAAAGCAGTCCCTGCATGCAGACCTAATTTCATGTTCAGTTGGATCCCATCCCTGTGGAGGGAACCTGGATCAAGAACAATTGGAGAAGCTGTTACATGAATGGTTGCCTCTTTTACCCTATGGTAAGGCCAGTGCAGCCATGCCTTCTAACCCCCTGCCAATATACAGGTAAATGTGGAAAAAGAGATGTGATATTTTGCATAGCCATAACATTTCACAAATATTTTAACATGTGTGCATTATGGTACTCTTTGGGAAGGTAAACAGCACTCCGTGCGCTCCGGTGTCTAGTCATGCCTGCCACGTGACCATGGAAACATCTGCAAATGCAGACAGTGCTGGCTCTTTGGCTATGAAACAGAGATGAGCACTGAACCCTAGAGACGAATACAACTGGCTTTCAAGCAAGGGAGACCTTTACCTTTAAACTGGTATGACTAGTGTTTCTGCATCACTAGGCCTAGGGCAGTAATGGCCAACCTTGGCACTCCAGGTGTTCCTGGACTTCAATTATCAGAAGCCCAAGACAGCACTCCTGCAGATCAGGACTTCTGGGAATTAAAGTTCCAGAACACCTCGAGTGCCAAGATCTGCCATCACTGGCCTATGGCAACCTACCAGCCTTTAGTTCAGTACATAATTACATTCCATTGTGCAAACCTTTCCAGTTTGGTATTCAATGAACTAGGGCAGGGTTCCTCAACCTTGGGCCCCCAGATGTTCTTGGACTTCCGTTCCCAGAATCCCTGATCAACAAATGTGTTGACTTGGGCTTCTGGTAATTGAAGACCAAGAACACCTGGAGGCTCAAGGTTGAGGAACCTTGGTCTAGGGTATGATTTTGACTGTTGTGGGGCCATAATGTGTGGGTTCCGCGCACATAATTGGCATACTGTCCCTGACAGAACCATGGCTTGGGGGAACACTCCTTGGAGCCTGGTTCCGAAGGGACAGACATTGGGTTGCGGATTAATAGTCATAGTTTAATTTACCGATCGCTGACCTGGCAGGCAGTTCGGACAGTAGAGGGCAAAAGATCACCGGGTGATGAACTCGATCAGCATGTAATGGGTAATCTTGTATCCACAGAGACTCTGAGTCTAAGAGTCAACTTAGGCAGATGGCAGATCCTGATAGCAATAGACAATGCATGTCCCCCTGATAGTAAATTAGATATATAAGGAACTTCCCCTGGTGAAGTCATCCCTGATGAGTATCTTGTGTAATCTCAAAGAGCAGACTTGCAGTTTTCCTGTAACGGCCACGCGCAACCTATGCACGTGGTCGAGCTAGGCAGAGTATAAAGATTAGAGCCTTCTAATCAATAAAGGGCTGGTCTTCGCTCCATCTTGCCTCATGTGTCTTTACTTGACCAGTCTCCTCCGGGACCTTCCAGCCCATATCGGGCCCCGATCCAACAATAATGAAAATGCTGGACATCTTTGTTTACAAGCAATAGTAGTACAGTAAAACCCAACTTACAAATGCCTTGACTTACATAAAATTGGACTTACATTATGATTTTGTGTTAAAACCGTGTCCTGATTTACACAATTTCCTATGGGTTTGCTTTGAGTTACATAAATATTAATTTTCCTATGGGTTTGCTTTGAGTTATGTAAAAATTCATTTCCCTACGGGTTTGCTTTGATTTACATAAAAATTTCATTTTTCCTAAGGGTTTGCTTCGAGTTACGTAAAAAAATTAATTTTTCCTCTGGGTTTGCTTTGAGTTACATAAAAAAAACGATTTAAGCAAAAGCCTACAGAACAGATTTTTTTTCATAAGTATGGGTTTTCACTGTATACAGTATTCCAAATGATAACTCAACTTATCCTAGAATCTGAGGCAGCTGGAAGGACAGAAAGCTACCTTATACCAAAACAGAACTTTGGGCCGTTTTGTCCAACACTAATTGGCAATAACACTCTGATGTTCCAGACAGGTGTCTTTTTAGCCTGAACTTCTACATGCAAAAATGAGTTCTTCTTCAAAACAATCAGCTGTGTGATGATGTTAAGAAGGAAGATAAAGTTGTGCAAGCTATAGATAACTCAGAACAAAACCAAAGAACGGTAGCATCTTCAAGACCAAAAACTTTATTTCCCCGTGAGCTTTCACAGATTACAGTTTGCTTCTTCAGCCACAGCAGTTTCAGAAGGAGTACATTGTAGTCCTCAAAATTGCAAAAACTCTCACGGAAATAAATGTGTCAGTTTTAAAGATGCCACAAGACTATAGTTTCAGTTAGTGCTGAAACAGACCAGAATGGTGACCATTAAAAAAAAAAAAGCTAGAGAAAGACAATATGTTGTTTGCGCATATTCCATGTCGCCCAAATGTCTGTCACATCATAGCCAAATCTTATTCAGTATGGTTGCTATGTGAAAAACATCCCTTGGGGTTCTCGGGTGAAGACAGCAACTGTATACAAGAAACCCAGTGATCTTCTAAGAACAAACAACCCAAAACACCAGTTAGCAATGTTAAAAAGTATTAAGCTCTCTCTCAGCATTAAAGGGAAACCCTTGGAGATGATTAGCAATTTGCTTCATTGTTTCTGTGATGTCATCTGGCTGAGGTAAATACAGCCTTCACCTTTCTTCTCTCAGCAGCTGGGATGCATCAAGCATATTAATTCAGAGTCTATAAAAAGAGAAATGCAGTAGCCCAACGGATGGAAAAAGATGTCATCAGAAAAGTAACACTAACGAGGAAGACTGTATCCTCCGCTGAATAGCTTCTGTATGACCTCACCTGCTGTGCTAGCTGTCAGTGATTGAATTTCCTTTTGCAAATATAAAGAAACAGTACCTATGACTTGCTCCTGGAGGAAGGACAAATAATTTCATTCTTTTCCCCCCCTTCATTTTCAAGCAATTAAATGCTTCTTCTTGCACAAACGTTTGAGGAATCTGAACTACGTGATCATAATTTAATAGGAACGTCTTGCAGTACTATTCTGGACATGTCTACTTGGAAGCAAATCTGATGGTTTGCGATGAGGTTTACTTTGTAGGACATATACTTAGGTAAAGTTAAAGGTCACCCTTGCGCGAAAGCCAGTCATATATGACTCTAGGTTTTGGTGCTCATCTCCATCAGCGCTGTCTGCATCTGCAGATGTTTCCGTGGACATGTGGAAGGCATGCCTAGACAATGGAGTGCACAAAACGCTGTTTACCTTCCCACCCAAGTGGTACCTATTTATCTACTTGCAATTTCTTGCTTTTGAACAGCTGGGTTGGCAGGAGCTTTGTCAGAGAGGGAAGCTCACTCAGTTGTGCAGTACAGTGATACCTCATACAACGTCCAAACTTGGTTCCACAAGTTTGGACTTTATGCGGATTCGGACTTTGTATGAGACATGCAAAATCCTGGCCGCGATGCCTCATACAACGTCCAAATCCTTGCTGCGATGCCTCGTACAACATCATTTCCATAGAGATACATTGTACTGTAACAGCACAGACTTCATGGCAAAGATAGGGAAATAGACAGGAAACTGACAGAACTTTAAGGAATCATTGCTTAAAGGCTAAATACATTATAAAAACATGTCAAAATCCAAAATCATGCTCAAAACCACTCCTAAACACTCTTCGCCTCGTGCAAAACCCACAAGAGCAATGCACGCAAGCACTCTGCCTTTTATACTGCCCAGGTACAATGCAACCTGGGAAAACCCTAATGCCTCATACAAAGTCACAGCGACTTTGCATGAGGCAACTTTTTTCAAGGAATTAGGCGATATTGTATGAATTCGATGTTTTACGAAGCGGACTTTGTATGAGGTATTACTGTACTTGGGCATCGAACTCTGACCTTTCAGTCTTCAAGTTCAGCATCTTAACCAATAAGCCACAACAGTCCCTTGGACATATACTTGGTACTGCAGTATTAGGCACTGATCTGAGATGGGCTCCAATGTACATAACAATGGATAATTTAGAGAGACATACTATAGGTATCCTTTCAAACAGCAGCAGACTCTGATCTAAGTTGGGAGGTGGAGAAGTCTTATGAGGCATTCCAACATCTTCACTCTTCATGCTGGAGAAATAGTATGAGGCATTCTCACATCATCACTCAAGGCACAAACCACCCAAACTTTCAGATGTATTACGCTTTATATGCAAAGGGAAAATGCAAGAACATGGACCCCACTTGAAAGCGGTGGGAATTTAATGCAATTACCCTATGTGGTTGTTTTTTTTAAGCAGAGCTAAATTGGTGAGGGACTGCGGTGGCTTAGTGGTTAAGATGCTGAACTTGATGACTGGAAGGTCAGCAGGTCAGCAGTTTGAGACCCAAGTACTGCCCGATGAACTGGGTTCCCCAGCTCCTGCCAATCTAGCAGTTCAAAAGCAAGAAATTGCAAGCAGATAAATAGGAACCACTTTGGTGGGAAGGTGAACAGTGTTCCATTCAGTCCAGTGTTTAGTCATGCCAGCCACATGTCTACGGAAACATCTGCTATAAACAGAGATGAGCACTGAACCCTAGAGTCAAATATGACTGGCTTTTGAGCAAGGATGACCTTTACCTAATTGTTGGGGGTGGACGGGCAATGCTTTAAGGAAGGGGTTTCTAATCTTTTCAAGCCAGGGGCTGGGTCATGCTCTCTCGGTCAGCTTTGAGGGCCTGGTGGCTATTTTGTCCCAACAGCTTCAAAGGGGTGGCCATTTTGTTTCTCAAATGCTCTTGGAGGGATGGGATGGGCACATGGACCTTAGGTTGGGAACGTCTGCTTTAAGGAGTGGATCTTGTTTATACATCTTTTTTTGGATTTTACCAAACATCATATGCAAATAAATTCTCTTGTTGTCTGACTGTTTCAGGGTTGGTCCTCCCCATTGATCCTCCAGTTTCCTTTAACACTAACCAGTCTAGTTAATGGTGAGACATGATGGGAACAGGAGTTCACCAGGTATGGGAAGCGTGAAATTTCTACAACCATGATCTAGCCTTTCGGAGCTCATTTTGGATCAAAGACCAAGCAAAAAGCAATAGTAATTACACTCATATACTGCCATATAGCACTTAGTGCACTCTCTGGGTGGTTCACAAGTTTATTAGCATTTTTGCCACCAACATGCTGGGTATTCATTTTACCGACTTTGGAAGGATGGAAGGGTGAGTCAACCTTGAGCCCTGGTCAGGATCGAACTCACAACCTTTTGGTTGCAGGACAGCAGTTTAACCACTGCGCCACCAGGATCACGCATGGCTGCTGTACTTTCACTGCAATCTCTGTGTTTGCCCATGTAATTTTCTCAACATGTGAATGTGTGTCCACAAACATTTGAGGGGTACAGGCTTGAAGCAGCACATCCCATAATTTTGAAATCCACATCCTGATTAAAGGGATGGCAATCTAAGTTCTTGCAGGTTTTGACTCAGCTGGGGCTCCATATCACTTGTCAAAGAGCGCTTCACATGCAGAGGAAAATATTGGAGGGGAAAGAAAAGTTCTGACTATTTCCCACTAGAGAGTCAGTTTCATTCCTTGTTTTTCATGGATATTTCAAGAGGAGAGAGTCACCTGAGTAGATTTACAAGTATAACTCTGAGATTGTTTCCAGGGCTTTTCTGTTCTGTATATGGAGCCGGCAGGAACTGAAAAGATTTTGGCAACAAAAATGCTTATGAAGCACCTCTGACCAAGAGTAACACTTTACACAAGACCACAGAAAAAGGTATAATTTTTTGTTACCATTGACAAAAACATAAATTTTCCAGGGGATGTGGAAGCTTTTGCTAATACCTCACACATTTTTATTTTTCTGCTCTAAGCTATGGGCAGTTTTATCTTTCATTTGCCTGGTGGGATTGCACCATATATTGACATTTGCTTCCGCTTCTAAAAACTACCCACCATGGAAACCTTTGTACCAATGTGGCGGAAAGTCAGCCAGCAGCAGATGTTTTTCAAGGGAAATGAGTGGCTGGCATGCTGGATTTCTGCGATATGAGGATTTTTTTTCCCTTCCCAAAAAGTCACTGGCACGTGGTACATTTTTCTTTCAACCCAGCATTAATCAAATAAGCATTGCAGCTCCTTTGTGCTGAACTAAGGGCGTGTCCTGATTTCCAACATAACCCACATGTGCATCAGTTCTCAAATGATTTAAAGATCATGAATTACACAATGTACAGCCAAAATCAATTAATTTTAGCTGCCAAGTGATTTATTTGGAACCATTGACTGGGGATTGTTTATTTTACACCAATATTAAGGTAGAGGTAAAGGTCTCCCTTGTTTGAAAGCCAGTCATATCTGACTCTAGGGTTCAGTGCTCATCTCTGTTTATAGCCAAAGAGCCAGCGCTGTCTGCATTTACAGACATTTCCGTGGTCATGTGGCAGACATGACTAGACGCCGGAGAACACAGAACACTATTACCTTTCCACCGAAGCAGTACCTATTTATCTACTTGCAATTTCTTTCGAACTGCTAGGTTGGCAGGAGCAGGGACAGAGATGGGAGCTCACTCCATCATGCAGCACCTGGATCTCAAACAGGTGACCTGTTGACCTTCCAGTCATCAAGTTCAGCAATGTGTATGATTCTCCTCCCTTTGTTTTCACCTCAACATTAAACAGATTAGGCTGAGAAATGGGTCCAGCCACCACAGTCACCTAGTGGAGCAGAGAACAAATTGTTTTCTTGTAGTAAAAAGATGTGGATTTTTGAAGATATGTTTGGAGGCAAGTCCTGGTAAACCTCACAGTTTTTCACCACTAAGTACCACAAAGGTTGGTACAAAACCCAAATGATCCCTTATTTATTGGAGGGGAAGGAACCGTATTACATCAAACTCATTGAAAATAGATGGGGAAGAAGTAGAAGCAGTGACAGACTTTACTTTCTTAGGATCCAAGATCACCACAGATGGTGACTGCAGCCATGAAATAAAAAGGCGACTAATTCTTGGGAGGCAAGCTATGAGAAATCTGGGGAACATAGTGAAAAGTAGAGACATCACCTTGCAAACAAAAGTCTGCATAGTCAAAGCAATGGTATTTCCGGTAGTAATATATTGTTGTGAGAGTTGGACCATAAGGAAAGCTGAGCACAGAAGAACATACGTCTTTGAGATGTGGTGTTGGAAGAGAGTCTTGAGATTACCCTGGACAGCAAGGGGAACAGATAGGTTGATCTTAAAAGAAATCAACCCCAACTGCTCCATGGAAGGTCAAATAGTGAAGATGAAGCTAAAGTACTTTGGACATCAAATGAGAAGAGAGGATTCACTTAAGAAGGCCTTGATTTTAATTTAATTTAATTTTCAAGTTTATATGCCGCCCACTCAGGAAACCCAACAGGGCAGCTCACAAAGCATATTACACAAAATATACAATAAATGCACAGATAAAAACGTAAGAAATATAAAAACAGATAAAAATACCTTCCCCATTAAAACCCGCCCACCCCTTTCATAAAAAGAGGGAGGGTCTTAATTATTGTACAAGCCAGCAGGTGGGGGCCACATTTCCATCAGGGCCCCACACCTGCCCTGCCAGCCAGGTTTTCAGTGCTTTCCTAAAGGGCAGCAATGCTGGGAAAGGTTGAGGGCAAAAGAAGGGGGTGGCAGAAAATGATATGGCTAGATGGTATTGTTGATGCAATGGGCACAGAGATGGGCCGGTTGAGAAGGATGGTGGAGGACAGAGGGGCCTGGCATGCAGCAGTCCATGGGGTCACAAAGGGTCAGAATCGACTGTGTGACTGAACAACAACAACATTGTATGTAACTGGTTACTTTTAAACTAGAAGTGTTGAATACAACACATCAAACATGAAACAAAGAACACATTGAAACCTGCAGCAGATAGGAAGAAACACTTCCATGAGATTTGCATCCGAGTTGCAGGTAGGTTACCTTTCAGCTATTCAGGAATGAAAAGGGGAGATCTTTAGACAACTAGTCACAGAGATAGGGCAAAGAGAAGTCTTCTCTAAATGAGCATAGTAACACTGTGGCAATGTAATGTTGTGTTGACAGGGTGTCAGCGGAAGTTTTGGAGAACTGCTATGTGTTGTTAGTTTACCAAGTAGGGAGATGAACAGTAGGACAAGCTGAATAAAATGAATATATGTATTTAAAAGGTCCTGATGATGTACATATGCCCCAAATTATGAGGGAGGATTGTTGGAAGGAAAAATGTAGATTGTTTTGATCCAATTGTATGTTTGCTGTCATTTATTTAACAGCTTCTCCTTAATGAAGTGGGCCTCACATGATCTGATGTGGCCAGTTTACCATCATGCATTAGAAACATATGAAAGCCATAGCTTTTCTTCGTTAGAAGCAAGAGCAGAAACCTGGAAAAATTCAGCAATGCAACTGCATTTTTGGTTTGATCAAGGACTGATTCTGAGTGAATGTAAATCTGCCTAGTTCCAAAATGATTCGTTCCAGCTGAATATCTGGCTGTGATTTTAAGTTAATTTCAACCAATAAATCAGAATGAATCTTGGTAGGTGTGAAACTTAAAAAGGAAGCCAACAGTTGAATAAATGTCTGTGACATGAGAACTGTTCTATTGTTTCCCAGTTCGAAAATATGCACAGACATGAAATACAAGTTTTCCATGACTTACAATCTGCTCTTATGAATGTCTACTTAGTAATGAACACAGTGGGCTGAAGGGCACATTTTCCAGCAAATGTATTTAGATGCTCCACCCACGGTCACATATTTGAATCTATAAGCACAAATAAAGAAATGAAAATATAACCCTGAGAAATAACAAGGGCGAAATAATACATTCGTCATACAGTTAGGACAGTTGTTCTCATAGTTTTGTTGCTGCATGATACAAGTCATCATCACCTGATCCAGCAGTACTAACTAACTATAGACCTGTATCCAACTGTCCCTTTTTAGGGAAGGTACTGGAGAAGGCAGTGGTGCAGGAGTTACAGGAGGTCCTGGATGAAGCAGATTATCTGGACCCTTTTTAGTCAGGATACAGGCCCAGATATGGTACAGAGACGACATTTATTGCGCTGATGGATGACCTCTGGTGGGAGCGGAACGGAGGTCATCTGTCTGTCATTGCTCTTCTTGACCTCTCAGTGGCCTTCAATACCGTCGATCATGGTATCCTTCTGGCATGGCCCCAAAGATTGGGGATCCAGGGCACTGTGTGGTCCTGGTTTTCCTTATTTCTGAAGAGCAAGACCCAGTTGGTGTGGTTGGAGAGCGAGAGGTCCAGCCCTAGGCCCCTTCAATATGGGGTACTTAAGACTTGGTGCTCTCTCCTCTCCTATTTAACATCTACATGAAGCCATTGGGTGAGTTGATCCATTCCCACGGGGTGAGGTATCATCAGTAGGCTGATGATACTCAGCTGTACATCTCAGCCCGTGGTGATCCAAATGATGCTGTCAAAGTCATATCCAGGTGTCTGGAGGCTGTTGGGGTCTGGATGGGGGACAACAGGCTACAACTGTATCCCGGCAAGACTGAGTGGCTATGGACCAGGGGCCCTGTGTTATCTCGGGAGCTACCATCTTTGGTTCTGGATGGGGTTATTTTGCCCAGACAGACCCGGTGCATAACTTGGGAGTCCTCCTGGACTCACGACTACTGCTCAAAGAGCAGGTGGCAGTCATGGCCAAGGAGGCCTTTTGCACAACTTTGTGTGATCTGCCATTTGCTCCCACTCCTGGACCAGGACTCCTTGCTCATGGTCACACATGCTCTGGTCACCTCTAGACTAGACTACTGTAATGTGCTCTACATGGGGCTGCCCTTGATGACCATTTGGAGGCTGCAACTGGTCCAGAATGCCCGCACCTCGCCACTGCTCCAGGAGCTGCACTGGTTACCGGAATGCCTCCGGGTGCAATTCATGGTGATGGTAATGACCTTTAAAGCCCTACATGGTAATGGGCCAGGATATCTAAGAGACCACGTCACCCCAAGAACATCTGTCCGTACAACAAGAGAGGTTCTCTAATTGTACCATCTGTACTCATCTCTCTCACACAAGAAGAAGGACCTTCTCTGTGTTCACACCAGTCCTATGGAACTTCATGCCAACAGAGTTATGGCTGCAGATGGAATTGCTGTCCTTTAGGAAATAACTAAAAACCTGGCTGGCAGGGCAGGTGTGGGGCACCGATGGAGGGGTGACTCCCGTCTGCTGGCTTATATAATTAAGATTTCTCTCTCTCTCTCTTTTAATGGATGGGGTGAGTGGGTAAATTATTTAGAATTTTTAATCGGGTTTTAAAGGGTTCTTATTTAGTTTTTGATGTTACTTTTAATTGCTGTTAGCTGCCCAGAGTCGTTGCCAAGTTTGGCAGCAATAGAAATGTGAAGAATAAATAAATAAATAAATAAATAAATAAATAAATAAATAAATAAAATATTACAGACTGTGAAATTACTCATAGAACTGTATTGCTTGATACTTATGGAAAGCATTGAGCAGGATTTAAACTAGTTTTGCAGCTTTTACTGGTTAATTTTGGAAGGGGGAGGTATGTATGTATGTTTTTCCACAGAACACACACATATATGTATATTTCTATGCCTTGTATCCCCACTCCCTAGCCATTTCTTTACATCTGCTGCATTACTTTACAGATCCCAGAGGTTTTATTTATATATTATTTAGTTAGATTTTATGTGTCCCCCTGGTATTACTTCAAAGCCTTCTGGTAGAGAATGTTCTGAGAAGCCACAAGGAGGCCATTTTACCTTCTAATGAAAATTTACCTGCCACATTTCAATCCTGCCATTCCTCTAATGAGCCCAAGGGGTGTATGTGGATATCATGCCTTCTACTTTATTCTCACAATATCTGTGTGAAATAGGCCAGGTTGAAAGACTGTGACTCACCTAAGGTCATGTAATTGTGGAGCAAGTGGAAGGGAGAATCACAAACTGAGCCATTGTTTTCAATGGATTTTTGTTCGTAAACTGAAAATTACGTTAACAGAGTCTTCAAAGTCTTAATTCAATACCACACAAAATATAGTCATTAATTGTATCCTGGTGGAGGTCCACATTCTACATACACTCTGATAAAATTGAACAGCCTTTAACATGCACAGTATTTATCAGTGGTGGCAAACCTATGGCACGCATGCCAGAGGTGGCACTTGGAGCCATCTCTGTGGGCACCCATGCAGACACCCCAGCACAGAGTTCACCCCGCCCCTCTGCCCAGCAACCCAATGGGAGCACTTCCTCCCTCCCCCCAACAACATTCATCCTGCCTTTATGCCCAGCAGCCCAACGGGAGCATTTCCTTCCTCCCCTGTTGCTGTCTTGGCACTTTGTGATAAATAAGTGTGTTTTGGGTTGCAGTTTGGGCACTCGGTCTCTAAAAGGTTTGCCATCACTGGTATATAATAACATACAGTGGAACCTCAGTTAACATAAAAATCACATAACGAAAGGAAATCCATAGAAAATATTGGCTCGGTTTACGGAATTTTTCCCCAGAACTGATTTTGCTGTAAGAAACGTCCCAGAAAATGCATTAATTACATTAACTGAGGTTCCACTGTATTATATACTTATGCATACTATATATACTGTATATAAAAATCAATTTCTTGATTTTATTCCATATATTTTTTAAAGCTGCTCAATTTGATCAGAGTGTATGTACAATGTGGACCTCCACCAAGATAAAAATGATGATCATATTTTGTTTTTGAGAATAAAGTGAAATTTGGACGTGTACATGAGCCATACCATGCTGAAAAGGTAGGCTGTCACATTTTCTCTGCTGCAGTTGACCATAGGATTTGTGGGCATTGCTAATGCCATGACACTAGATGTTTGATATGTGGGACAAACAGTGACAGAGAAGACTAGAGCTGGAGCTATGGTGTGGCGAGAGAGGTGTGGCCCATAGAACCAAATTTAGAGGACACAAAATCTTCAGTTATTTTATTCTTTGGGATGGGTCATTGTGCATTTATAAAACTTTCAGTTCTGCCATTTTTTAGGAAGTCATATGATTACATACCCTCAAACTATGCTTCACACCCTTCTCAATATTAAGGCCTTCCTTCCATGAGATGCTGCTGGTCAGCTGGTGGCAGAAAGGCTAACCTGGAGCAATATCGAATAGGTAGAATTGAGGTGACATTCAAATAAATTCATGGCTTGTTTTGCAATCCCACCCACACCCTCAAACCGGTAATATTGATTTCATCACTGATTTTATTTTCCTTATTTTCTGCATTTCACATTTACACTTAAAACCAGTGAACTGATTTTGCAGGGTGAATGAGAAACTATTTTTGGAGAAGTAATGACTCAAAATAGGGATAAAATCACCAAAACCTTTAAGGGTACCTGAGATGGTACCTGAGATGGTACTTTAAGTACCTGTGATGGTATTTTAAGGGCTAAGCACCTGAGATAGGGGTGCCTGGTGTGCAGTGGTCCAAGGGGTCGCAAAGGGTCAGACTCAACTATGTGACTGGACAACAAAAACCTGAGATGGAAATTGTTGGGAAATTTGGTTATTACTTTGCTGTCAAGTATTGTAGTAATAACCTCCTTTTCTGGTTGTTGTGCAGTATTTTAGGAGGTGTTGCACAAAGAATTGACTGTTGAGAAGTTAATTTCCTGCCCAAATGGATGACACCTTTGAGTTTAAAAAGGCATCTTAGAAGCAGCTGGGATCAAAATGTTTCTGTTTTATGGATAACGCATTTTGTTTATGAAGCAGAGCTCTAGAAACTGATGCACTTAATAATTTGGGATGGAGGGATTAGGAATTTCTTCATATCAGTTTTAGGAACAATTCACCACAGGATGAGTGGAAGAAGCCAAGATTTTTCATTTTACTGGCAGTCTAATGCTGAATATCTGCAGCAGGGTAGCTCCATTCAACAGCTTCCTTATGTCATCGTCAAATTATTGTACAACTGCAGTTTCAGTTGGTAATGACTGAGAGATCAGTCTGCTCCATTTTTAATAATTTCTTTCTTGTCACAACACTCCTAGGTTCTTCTTTTTTTGTGTCCCAATCAACCCCTGGACTGCCAAAATGAAGCCACTTTCTTGGCTTTGCTGTTGGCCAAACCTAAGTCCCCACTAAAGGTTGTGTAGAGCCATAGGGACTGTGGTGGCTCAAGTGCTTAAGACACCGAACTTGAAGACTGGAAGATCGGAGTTCGATACTCGAGTACTGCATGACAGAGTGAGCTCCCATTTCTGTCCCAGCTCCTGTCAACCTAGCAATTCACAAGCAAGAAGTAGGTAAATTTCACCTAAAAACTGTATCCGAAATCATCAGACAGCTGCTTAGCTTTCCCACCATTCATGATAATGACAGCCAATCTATTCTCAGAAATAAGTAGAAGTCTGAATGGGTTTCCAACAGGTGGTTTGCCTATCTATGGGAATGTAAGAAGGTTCCTCGTACTGTGCTTAGTCAGATTACTGGACCATATAGCCCAGTTCTGCCAATCTTGCCTGGTTCTTTCTTAATCCAGTTTGGACATCTTGAAGCACTTCCTGGTCAGCCTCCAATTCAGATACTAACCAGATCTAAACTAGTTTAGCTTCTGAAATCAGAAAAAAATGAGTTAAGGGTAGTATTGTCAACCATTTGACTCAGATAAAATAACTTTCATTAACTGCTTACTTTCCTCACACAAAGAAGGCACAGTACAGCAGAGGCTCTTTTAGTTTTGGCTTGATTCCTGCACTTGAGAATCCAACAACCTTTGTACTTACTCTTCATTGATGTCACAATGTAGGCATATGAGTGTAGCTAACTGCAGTGGCTCAAGTGGCTAAGATGCTGACTGGAAGGTGGGAGGTCAGCAGTTCGATTCCCGAGTACTGCAGGACGGAATGAGCTCCTGTCTTTGTCCCAGCTCCTGCCAACCTAGCAGTTCGAAAGCAAGAAATTAGTTCAATAGGGACCACTTCGGTGGGCAGGTAAACAGCATTCCATGCCCTCCGGTGTCTAGACATGCCTGACACATTACCACAGAAATGTCTGCAGATGCATACAGCACTGGCTCTTTGGCTTTGAAACAGAGATGAGCACTGAATCCTAGAGTCAGATACAACTGGCTTTACCTGTAACTCTTTATACCGATCCTCCAGTACAAATTCATTGTAATGTGTTATGTTTCTATATCATTGCAAACATCGCCCAAATGGGCAGCATAGAAATAGACCTTTACCTTTAAATGCGTACTCCAGCCTGATTGTTCTGGAATCTCTCATTGCTTGGCATCACTTTTGTTAATTAACCAGAAAAATTAAAGCCGCAGAAGAGGTAGGTGTTTCTGGTAGAAAATTACCAGCCGCTAAGTGAATTAAGGGGACCGAGTAGAATTGGAAACGGGACGCTTGTCACTGAGCATTCTGGGAAAACCATTTCTCTCCCTTGCTGCTATTTTTAGCCTGCTGGAAAATAGCAAATCTTTGACACAATCTTATTTTTAATTCAGAACTGCAATATTTTAAATGTGCATGTGGCATATAGGTGTGACAGTGGGGAACCAAACTGATTTTTCTTGCATGTGTGATTGGAGGCCCTGATGTGCTCGATATAAGCGGCCTTCCTGGAGTGTTTTACACCAACAATACCTTCTTGATTGCTTTTGAAGTCTTCAGTCCACAACTGCTTAAGGGCTCCTGGAATTGTTAAAGTCTCATTTTGTTCCTTCAAAGTGGAAAGAAGCCTGGCCTAAATTAAGGTTGGAGTGCTTTTCCCAAGGCATGCCGAACTTTATGGGAACTTCAGGCACAGTATTTCAAACTGTTAATTCCGAAGTAAGGGGAAAAGAAATTGCCACTACACTGTGGCTCTGCTTAAATAATTCAGTATGTTTTCTTTTGGTACAAATGTGATGCAGCTGCTTTAAGGATGCTATTTACAGTTCAGATCCTTTGTAAAGAAACCAAAGACAACAAAGCTACATAGTCATAATAATTGAAGGGTGTTGAAGTGATTTACTAAATTTAGAATTTTAAAGAAGGCTTTATTAGTTAAAGCCAATAGAGGTTTTAGATAATGATAGCACAATAATGGTCTAAAACTGTAGGTCAACTAACCCACCCCCAACCAAGGCCAGGATCTAGAAAGCAATGGACCTTTTCCAATGAGAGCCAATGGAATTTTAAACTTTCTCCAACCAGAAACAAATGGCAAATGCCAAAGGGTTGACATCCTTAAACACTCCTACAGGGTCCATCAACAATACCTGCAGGGAAGCCTGTTCTGCTTCTGAAGAGCTGTTTAGTCAGATTGTGGTTTAAGGTTGTACAACAGGGGTTCCCAACCTTTTCAAGCTGGGGGCTGGGTCACATTCTCTCAGCCAGCTTAGAGGGCCAGATGGCCATTTTGCCATGCCTGCATGATGGGGCTGGCCATTTTGTCCCAACAGTTTCAAAGGGGTGGCCATTTTGTTTCTCAAATGCCCTTGGAGGGGTGGGGGGGCCACATGAAATGACGCCACAGGCCTTAGGTTGGGAACCCCTGATGTAGAACCATAAGGGAAAGCAAGGACTTTAAAATTGTCTATGAACAATTAGTACATGAACAGCAGACTGAGTCACAGGGTCAGCTGGTTGTTGCCTTCTTCACTGTGATACACTTCATTCCTCTGTAAATTATAGCATTTACTTGTAAATTCTAATCTAGCCTTACAAATCACCATCACACACATTTCTGCAAATCTATGCCTGAATTTCTGGTGTTGCATTTCTTTCTTTCTTACTCAAGGTAGTACATAAATGCATATGGTTTCTACAGCTTAACTCTGAACAGAGTAAGGCAGCTCAGTTTAGCCAATGTTTTATTTTTTTTCAATTTTTTTTATTGTTACATTTCTATACCGCCCACTCAGCCAAAGCCGACTCCGGGCGGTTCACAACAGTGGATAAAAACAGATAAAAACAAATAAAACAGATAAAAACCAGCAATAAGAACCCACCCCTAAAAAGAGAGGGGTGCAGGAACCGAAGAAACTGTGGGGCAGGCATCCTCCCCTATATTAACTACCCAATGGAAGCCAACCCTCCACCTGCACCCCAAACTTGGCCCGCCAGCCAGGTTTTTAGTTCTTTTCTAAAGGGCAACAACTCTGTCTGGAGACGCAGTTCTACTGGCAGGAGGTTCCAACAGTTTCAAATTTAGAATTTGACACAGAGAAGGCTCTCCTCCTTGTGCCAGAGAGGCGAGCCCCCCTGGCCGATGGCACTATTAGAGAGCCCCTCCAGTCCGCTCTGGTTGGACAGACAGACGTCCTTAGGGCGATGCGGTCTCTAAGGTAACCTGGCCTACTACCATATAGGGCTTTAAAGGTCAAAACCAGCACCTTGAATTGCACCCGGAGGCAAACGGGTAACCAGTGCAGCTCCCGAAGCAGTGGTGAGGCATGGGCATAACATCCACACCCCATCACCACCCAGGCAACCGCATTCTGGACCAGCTGCAGCCTCCGAATGGTCATCAAGGGCAGCCCCATGTAGAGCACATTACAATAATCTAATCTGGAGGTCACCAGAGCATGAGTGACCATGAGCAAAGAGTCCTGGTCCCGGAGCGTGCGCAACTGGCGAATCACCCGAAGTTGGGCAAAGGCTCTCCTGGCCACAACCGCCACCTGTTCTTCTAGCAGCAGCAGCGAATCCATGACGACCCCTATGTTGCGCACCGGGTCGGTCTGGGGCAAAATAGCCCCATCCAAAACCAAAGATGGTAGCTCCCGGGATAGCACAGGACCCCCCATCCACAGCCACTCAGTCTTACTAGGATTCAGCTGTAACCCATTCACCCCCATCCAGACCCCAACTCCCTCCAGACAGCTGGAAAGGACTTTGACTGCATCACTGGGGTCCCCATGGGCCGAGATGTACAACTGTGTATCATCCACGTACTGATGGTACCGCACCCCGTGGGAATGGATGATCTCACCCAGAGGCTTCATATAGATGTTAAATAGGAGAGGAGAGAGTACCGAGCCCTGAGGCACTCCGTATTTTAGGGACCTAGGATTGGACTTCTCGCTCTCCAACCACACCGACTGGGTCCGGCCCCTCAGAAATGAGGAAAACCAGGACCATACCGTGCCCTGGATCCCCAATCCTCTGAGCCATTCCAGAAGGATACCGTGGTCGACGGTATCGAAAGCCGCTGAGAGGTCAAGAAGAGCAAGGACGGACGGATGACCTCCATCCCGCTATCGCCAGAGATCATCCATCAGCGCGACCAATGCAGTCTCAGTACCATATCCAGGTCTGAATCCTGACTGGAAGGGGTCCAGATATTCCACTTCATCCAGTACCCCCTGCAACTGATGCGCCACTGCCTTTTCCAATACTTTCCACAAAAAGGAGAGGTTGGAAACAGGTCTGTAGTTGGTTAGGACTGCTGGATCGAGGGATGACTTCTTCAGGAGGGGGTGCACCAAAGCATGTTTCAACAGTGCAGGAAATATCCCCTCCCGAAAAGATGCATTAATTATAGCCCCGACCCAGCCACCTGTCACCGTCTTAGAGGCTTTTACCAGTTAGGTGGGACAGGGATCCAATGGACAATTAGTGGCGCAGACTGCCGCAAGGAGCCTGTCCACTTCATCTGGGGCAACAGGATCAAACCGATCCCAGATAACACAGCAAGACTGTGCACTGGCTCCCCCCTGACCCCCTGACCCTCCCCATCCACGCCAAGTTGAATCCCGAGCGAATCCGATCAATTTTCTCCACCAGATGGTCAGCAAAGTCCTCAGCCGATCCCTGCCAACCAGGCACAGGCCCCGCCCTACCCAGGAGGGACCTGGTCACCCAAAACAGGGTGGCTGGGTGATTATCAGCAGAGGCAATAAGGGTGGTGAAGTATTGCCTCCTCACCACCCCCATCACCACTAGGTAGGCCCTAATAGCGGCTCTAGCCAGTGTCCAATCGGAATCATTCCTGGTCTTCACCCAGCGGTGCTCTAGGCATCTCTTTGCCCGTTTGAGCTCCCGTAGTTCTTCAGTGAACCACGGGGATGACCTAGCTCCACGGGCTCTGAGAGCTTTCAAGAATGTCCCAAAGAGAGGCCACTTTGGATGTATGGTGCAATAATCATCAAGATATATCCCCTGTCAGGTAAGGGGGAGATTACCATGTAGTGAAAACTAGCTATGTCTAATATCAGAAAAGAAAATAGTTAATTAGTTTCCACCTTATATCATCCCACTTTTACTTTTCACATCCAGCCTTCTCATATAAGGCAAACATTACTGTGTTGATCTTTATTATGTAAAAAGAAGAAGTCATAACTGTTGTGGCTTTTCACAGTTTGGATCAAACTGTCTTGATCTTCTGTATCAGTTAAATGCTCTTGCTCTTAAAACAAACGGTATTTCTAGGCAACTTGCATAAAAAAATGTTTGAAGGATGTGTGGCTTTGCAGGCGCACCCCCCCAATAATGGACTCAGAGACAAATGAAAGTGGATAACGGCATTGGGCCACATTTATTGATTCATGCCCTAGTCCGAATTATAAATTTCTATTGGTAAAATGACCAATCATAATTCTTAAGGCAAGCAGGCCGAAGTAACACTGGTAAGGTACCACCCAAAATTGCCAACGGCAATTGTTACAATGTATCTATTTGTATCAATTTGTTTGTTGACAACAAACAAATTGTTGACCGTAGTCAATATCTACCTAATGACCCCACCCTCTGACGTGTATCCGTAAAATCAGGGGGTGATTCCAGCTGTCTAGTGGTAACCATCACCCCCTCGCCTGGTTTGTCGTTGACCGGACAACGTTTAAACAACTTATGCCTATCTAGTGTTGTCCAGTCAATTGCGAACCTGCCGGATACCTGTGGGTCATAAATGTTTACCTTACCAGTGCTACCTGCCACCCGGAGAGGCTTCAATAAAGGCTCAACGCCCCCCCCCCCAAGACCGTCAGCTCGGTCGACAGGCCTGCTCGCCAATCACTCAGCAGGAGGTCCATACCTCCTCGCGACAGATGGACCCCATCCCCTGCATAAAGCCCATAATTTTGCACGTTTTGGAGGGGTGGGTGCGGGAACGTGGGCGTAGCCTGGACAACCCGGATGAGGACTGACCCGCCCCCAGCCCTTGGTCGAAAGGAATCGGGCCACCGCCCTGTTCACCATGTGCCTAGCGCGGTCCAAGGCCTGGAGGTCAAGGCCTCCCCTATAAGCGTGCCGTGGGACCATATCTGACCAAATAAGGGTTGTGGCGGGCCAAACGTAATGCAAGTAGGCGAGGTAACTGCAAATCGCATGCTTCAGCGATAAGCCAGTGACCTGTCCCAAATCATTACCCCCAAGGTGTATGATCAGGATGTCAGACGGGTCAGCGTTCCTTGCCGAAAAGAGGAATGGCAAGAGCTCCCGCCACAACATCCCGGGCTTACCGTACCATGTGAGACTTGCGTATGCACCGAGTCCCAGTCGGGGTCCCCAATCTGTCGACGCAGCGTAACACGCTGCCCTGTGCACATAGCTATGGCCCACCAGCCATACTGTCACCGGTGTAATACGACAGCCAGGGTCTGTCAAGGAAAAAACAAGGAAGGAAGAGATATGTGGTGACTAAAAACGGTACTCACGGTGGGAGTGGGCGAACATAAAACTGGAAACACTGCGAGCCCCACCTCCCCATGCTGCGTATGTCAGCCCCGGAGTACCCATAAGCAGCCGCAGTAGAGGCCGCCCCAATTCTAAACGAATGGGTGCCGTAACGGGCCCCAGGGAGGCCCACCCTAGCCAGTGCCTTCCCAGTCACCTTCCAAAATTGAAATTTAGTGAGGGTAGACCCATCTTGGTGACAGAAACGGGCCATGGTGCGTGCCACGCAGTGCAAGGAACTCCTGTAGGGCACCAACCGGACAGATGTCTGCCAAGGAACATCGTAGCAGTCTTACACCACTGCCTACGCCGTGCTGATCTGTTTTAGAGGAGCGTATCCTCAACTGAGCCCAATCATTGCAAACATAGACATCTTCGAGTTCCAGTGCCCTACGACTTGCATCCGCCTTAGTCAGCATCACAAGCTCGCTGATGCGGAGCGCTCCAAAAAAAGGCCACCGTTGTAGCCGCATGAAACAGGGCTGCCTCATACCTATCGAAACATAGGTCATGCCAGCCCCGTGCCAGTTGGGTAAGGACCCCAGGGGAAATTGGGTGGCGGTCGTCCAGGCTACGCCCACGTTCCCGCACCCACCCCTCCAAAACGTGTCTCACACGGAAATCAGCGGTACTGTCCGCATGACCTCCCACCTTGGCCATAAAAGCCAGTGCTGATAGCCTAGATGCTATGGTGCGGGGTGCCAGGCCCTGGGCGTGCAGGTAAACCATGAAGCGAAGGAGGTGGGCCACAGGGATCGGCCAGGTATCTGGCAGTCGAGATTGGGTACAAAAAGTCTGAAAGGAAACCAACGCGTGGTGATACGCCTTACGCGTGCGTGGCGCCAGAGACATGCCGATCGCCCGGTTCACCTCTCCTTGCCAAAGGTTCATATCTCGTCCGGGAGTGGCGAGGGAAATTCCTCCGCATCCGGGGCCAAGGCACGGAACCGGGAGATCTGCAGGCGGGACAAAGCATCAGCAATATCATTATTCACCCCCGGGACATGCCTAGCCCTGAAAAGTACATTGAGGCGCAGGCTGCGCAATACAAACTGGCGCACGAGGTCCATGACCCTGGGAGATTTAGAGGTCTGTGAATTGACAATGTCGACAACGGCCGCATTGTCACACCAGAAATGCACCACAGAGTTGGCCCACTCCTCACCCCATAGCATCAAGGCCCCCAGTATGGGGAAAAATTCCAAATATGTGAGATCCCTCAGGCGGTCCGTGCCTGACCAGGCTGGTGGCCATCCACCACATGCCCACTTCCCATTGAAGTACATCCCATAACCAAGGGATCCCGAGGCATCAGACTGAATTTGAAATTTGACCTCCAAAATGAGACCCCATTAAACTCCCTCAAGAACTGGAGCCATATGTGCATATCTGCCCTGATGCCCCGTGTCAATCTGGTCCTATGATGGGGCCTGGATAAGCCTGACATGGCGTCGCACAAGCGCCGAGCAAATGCCCTGCCAGGTGCGACCACCCTGCAAGCAAAATTAAGGTGTCCATGTAGCACCTGCAGTTCCCGAAGGGATGCCTTGCACTTAGCCAGCAAGTCCGATATAAGGGCCGCTATCCTTGACACCTTTTCTCCCGGCAACCTAGACGCCTGTGCTACCGTGTCAATCTCCACTCCCAGGAATACTAACTTATTAGACGGGCCTTCGGTCTTTTCGGGCGCTAAAGGGACACCAAGTTCCTGCATTAGCGTCTGAAATGTATTGAGGAGACGTGTGCACGTGTCCCAGCCCCGTTCACCCCCGAACAAAAAATCATCCAGGTAATGGGCTACAGACCGAGACCCCAACCTACGGACGAATGCCCACTGCAGGAATGTACTGAAGCGCTCGAAAGCCGAGCAGGATATGGAACAGCCGAATGGCATGGCTTTGTCAAAATAATATTCACCCCGGAATTTAAAACCCAGCAACTCAAAGTCACCCGGGTGCACCGGCAGGAGGCGAAAAGCCGACTTAATGTCACACTTAGCCAAGAGTGCTCCCGGGCCACATGAGCGCACCATGCGCAATGCCTGGTCAAATGATGTATACCTTACAGAACAAAGGTCCTCAGGGATAGCATCATTGACCGAATGACCGGCTGGGTAGGACAAGTGATGGATCAGGCGGAACTCGCCCGGGGACTTCTTGGGCACTAGTCCTAGAGGAGACACCTTAAGGTTGGGGAAAGGGGGCGCAGGGAAAGGGCCAGCGACCCTGCCCGCAGCGACCTCCTTATTAATGCTGGCGGCAGCCACCTCCTCCCGTCCTCTAAGTGACAAAAGGTTGGGTGCGTCCTGCGGTGACCTATCCCCCATGAAAGGAATACGGAAACCCAGTTGAAAACCCTGAAGGAGGTACACAGCGTCTGGTTTCTTCGGGTACAATGCGAGCCAACGCTCCAGCATATCAACATTAATTGGAGAGGGGGCCTTTCAGTGAACCCACTCCTTCCGAGGCAGTCCTGCCAGCCCCTTGTCCGCCCCTACCCCTGCCCCTATATCCTCCCGGCCTGGGACAGGCGGAGGCAGCATGGGGGCCAGAACAAGCGGGGCACTCATGCTTGTACTTGCAATTTTTCCTGTTGCAAGAACCATTGGACGAGAAGGCCCAGCACAGCAGGCGGGCTGGAACCCCCTGCCCCGCCACTTGGCGGGGAGCCTGTGCCGGGGCCGCTCGTTGGACCGCATGTCCACAATGGTACCTATCCCCCGGCACCGGGCGCGTGGGGGTCATATACAGAAGCCACAGCTTCTGGCAGGGCTCATCCCACCTCATCTCTGGGTGCAGTGGAATCCTCATGCGGAATTCTTCGTCGTAAGCCAGCCACGACGGACCCGGGAAGTCAACCATGGCCCGGTAGATGTTGTCCAGATACTGGACCATAGGGATGGCCAAATCTGGCCTAGCCCTGAGGTAAACGGCCATGTAAATCAGGTACGCTGGCAACCAATTTGCCCACGTGCGTGGCGGCTTACGACGACGTGCCTGCTCCTTATCCTTCTCGTCCAGCCCTTCCCTCTCCTCCTTGGTCAGCTCCAGATCTTTTCCCTGGTGGACTGGGCCAGATGGTCCCCCAGGGGCAAGGAATACCCTGCCGTTGGCAGTGCCGACACCGGCACAGAGGGAACCGCGGGCAAAGAGAAGGGGGCCTGTACCAGCCCGGGGATCCCCAACACATTCCCCACCACACAGGGGGTGCCACCCGGACCCGGGCCCTGTGTCGGGGGTGAAGTCGCCGGGTGGGCCGGGGGCAATTGGACCACCGGGCCACCCGTGCGAGGCCATGGCCATTGGAAAGCCCCCCCCAGGGAAGTCAGTTGTTGGGGTGCACTAGCTTGAACTGCATACTCACCCGATGCACCCCCACGGGCCGCCCCCACCGGGGGTTCCGGCCCGCTGGGGGCGTTGGAGCTCACGACCGAAGCTGAGCTCGTCGACGGGGTCAGACCCGCACCAGACTGCTGCACCTGTTGAGTGGGGAGCTGCGAGGCAGTGGCCACCACCGGCCCGCGCGCCTCCGGCGGCTCAACCCGACCCATCGCCGGCCGCTGTTCGGCAGCCAAAGGGGGCACCTGGAATCCTAAAGGCACCCCTGTTTGATTGGCCCTCGCCAAGGATGCTTCGAGAGCCGCAACGCGGGCCAGGAGGACCTCCACGTTAACAAATGCCCCAGCCCCAACGGGGGGCGAATGGGCAATCAGCCCATAGGTAAAGGGTACCTGTCCAGGCCCCTGAGTCCCCGGGGCCAGATAAGGCCAAGAGCCCATGCCTGGCCCCTGTGGAGCCGTGGGCACACCCTGCAAAGGCAGGGAACCCAACCACCCCCCATGGTTTGCTCCCCCCATGGGGAACTGTGCACCCGGGCAAGAGGGCCCAGCCGCACGGACCCCGGCGGGGGCACTGGTCATCGGTTGCGGGCCAAGGGCTGAGGCCCCATCCGGGGCAACCTGCCCGCACCACGAATCGGGCCAAGGGCCACCGATCCCATCCCACCGGTCCCGGTGGGCTCCGCTAAAGGTGGCTGCTGGGCGGGCGCAGTCGCGGTCCTCCGACCCGGCTGGCGCCTCCGCGCCGATCGAGCCACGTTAGCGGCTGCCTTCTTCTTCGAGGGCATAGCTGAGTTAGCTAGGAAGCCTACGGAAAGAAAAAGCTGCACAAAAAGGCTTCCCCTGGAAGGACTCGAGCGACGGAGGTAAGAGGGAAAAACTTCTCCGCTCCGTCGCTTCGCCAAAATGGCAGCACGGCTGCCTCGTGGCCAGCCCTTTTATTAGGGTGCTGGCCACGCCCCTAACTACCCGGATGGCTTCGTCTGGTGGGGGGGGCGCAAAGAGCGCGGCGGCCATTTTGGCGCCACGCTTCCATTATACATCCTTCAAGCATTTTTGAATGCAAGTTAATGTTTGGATTCAGATACTTGGAAATGAGCAGGCTCCAGAGTCAATGTAATATCACACTATTGAAGTTCATTGGTATGGTTATTATGTTTTACAAACACTTATAATATGAACTATGTATTCCAACATTTACTAAGAACAACTGTCATCACTAAGAGTATTTCACATTCAGATTTTAAAAATATACAAGATTTTTTTAATGTTTGGTTAGCTCTCTCTACATTATAAAATGAAGTTTCCATTTGGGGGTTGAGTAAGTGCTGTTTAATTTGCAACTTCTCAGAGGATTAATTACAGCAAACAAGAAAAGTGTAAGGATGAAAAATTGAAGGGCTTGTTTATCTAGATTGGTTTAAAAATAAGCGTCATCATGTGTCGGGCGAACTGCCTGTACGTTCCAGTGGGTACTCAGGGACACAAAAATAATACATGTTGAGCCTTACTTTTTCTGACATGTCTGGAGAACTTTCAGCTAACATCCGCACATGAGAGGGGAATTGAATTTGTTTTAAGCCAGAGCTACACAGAGACTGGTAGATTTTTGGAATCAAAGTATCCTCACACAAGAAAGTAGCTGTGAGAAATTTATGTTACTCTTGGGACTATAACCAATGGCCATGAGGGCCAGAAGTATCTGGGAGTTGTAATGACCCAAAATAATGTTTCCAAGCTATGGTTTGGTCATATATATGAGCAGAAGAGCTGATGATAAACAAGAAGAGACCATTATAAGTAACCAGAGATGGAATACTGTATACTGTATATTGATTTTTAAATGATGTATCTCAGAATATCTCTGTACAGATGGTGGATTCTTGCAGCTATAATCCCAAAAAAGTAATTTCTCCCACATTTACATATTTAAAAATGTACTACTATTTGGGAGCCAGTGGCTCCTCCTCTTTCTCTTTATTTATGACATGGGTGGCGAAACTATGGCCCGCAAGACGGGTGCGGCCTGCGGCACCATTTCATGTGGCCTGTCACCGCCCTCACCGCTATTGGAAATAGAAGCAGACGTGTTTACAACAGCCATAAAACGTGCCCGTGCATGTGTAAATGTGCCCACACCTACTGTAAACACTACCATAAATGCACCAGTGGCTGTTGCAAACACGTTTACGACAACCGTGGATGTGTTTTATGGCAGTTTTTACGGCAGGAGGAACCATGTGATCTGCCTGCTCAGTTGTCTGGTGTGGGGAGGGACGTGGTCCAGCCTCCAGTGTGAAAAGGTTGGGAACCCCAAATTTATAGCTTCTTCTGGACCAAATGTTGTGCCCCATTGGACATACAAAAATCATTCCTTATTGCTCACAGATAACTATGAATGCACAGCTCCTCTGAAAGTTGGTGACTTCTTCACACAAATCAGTGGGATTTTTGCTTAGAAAGGGAGCTAATGAACTGGCTATGCAGAATGCATATTTTAAAGAAGGCAAGCATTCAAACAAGTTATATTCTAATGAAGATGGGAGGCCAAAACATCTGTGGTCCAGATAAAGAAAACAGGACAGTGTGCTTACTCTAGGTTACAGGATAAATTATGTCACTTTAATGTGTCACAGTCTACATTCCAGCTGGTTTATCATTCACATGGGGATGCCATGCTTGCTTTTACTGAATGTTTGATACCACCACAATTGTTTTAAAAGTGAGAGAGTTTGCTAAAATAAGCTTTTGAGGGGATCATCTGAAGCTGTTAATGACCTGTCCTGCTTCCTTAAACATAGATAAAATTGTGGATTAATTCTCTCTATTCTCTCTTGTCCTCCTATCCCTCCATTGATATACATCAGGAATAGAAAACTTGGCCTTTTTCAGGTCCATGACAGTTTCTTGGTTCCACATGTATTTAAAAATGATGTTTAATTGTGGTGTGCAATTTTGGTCAAATATGCTTATTAACAACAACAACAACAACAACAACAAATGCACATTTATATGCCGCCTGCCCACACAACACAACTCAGGGTAGCTCACAAAAACAACAAGCAAAACAGCGATAAATCACAATGTAAATCAAACATCATAAAACATCATAAAATATTACAACAAAGAAGTCCCATAGTAGCAAAAATAAAAGTCCCAACAGTCCCAGCATGAACTGCAACCACGGCACCACAGCCAAAATTGTTGGCAGGGCTGCGGTGGCTCTTATCCCCAGCCATTGGTGGGGGCTGGGTCAGTTCATTGGTGGGGACTGGGCCAAACATTCAATGTTCCATGAAGACTTCAATGAAGCTATGGCAAGTAAAATTAAAGGCCTGTGGAAAAGAATTTGGTGAAGTTGATATTAAGCGTGGAATTTTTCAAGGTGACTCACTATCACCTTTGCTATTTGTCTTATCAATGGCACCGCTGACAACTATTCTAAATAGAACAAACTGTGGCTATGAATTGGCTAAGAAAGGACTGAAGGATTCACATTTGCTCTATATGGATGATCTAAAATTGTTTGGAAAGACAAGAGCTGAACTAAACACACTGCTGGAAACTACATTTTTTTTTGTAAAGACATAGGAATGCAATTTGGAATTGAAAAATGTGCAACGATTACTGTTAAGGCAGGCAAAATTGTCAAAGGTAATAGATTTGAGTTAGATAATGAAGAATGTACAAGTACCTGGGAGTTCTGGAAGCTTCTGACCTACTACACAACCAAGTCAAAAGAACTACTTCTACAAAATACATGAAGCGGGTCCAGAAAATCTTGAGGTCAAAACTGAGTGGAGGCAATATCATCAAGGCAATTAATACCTGTTATACACTGTTCAGCTAGAATAATTGATTGGACCCAAATGGAATTAGACAATCTTGACCGAAAAACAAGGAAGCTATTGACCATGCATCATGCCCTGCACCCAAAAAGTGATATTGATCAGCTGTACTTACCAAGAGCTGAGGGTGGCAGAGGACTCCTACAGGTGAAACAGACAGTAAAGAAAAGCATAGCTTGAATGACTATATTAAGAAAAGTGAAGAGTCTATGCTTCAGGAAGTGTGCCTCCCAACACACCTGATATAACTGTTGTGGGAAAGAAGGTCTGGTTTTGAAATGGGAATCATGGCATGAAATTTAGAGAAATGTACAGTCCAAATAAAAATTGGATTTTTGTCCACATAGGAGAGTAGGAATTTTGAATCAGGCTGGTTTATTTAAAATGTAGACCAGATGAAATCTGCCATACCTAATTCTTTCTCAAATGCATAATCTACTCATTTCATTGTGATGAGAGTATATAGATTATTTATGAAAAAAGATAGCTGTTTTATAAATTTTAAACTCTAAAAAGAAATGGGGAAAACCAGAAGGTTCAACTTCAAAATGCCTTCAAAACCAAATAGATGCTAGATTTCAAAGATCTCCTTACATGCCCAGAAAGAATTATATGAACCCAGTGGTCTTTGCTTTCTATCTTTCAACAGTCAGCTCCTGTGCCACCTTACAAACTGCTTGTCATGCAACATAATTGTCTGTTGTTTAAGCAAAATGAACCTTACGGTTTTCTTCTTCTTGGATTCACAGACTAATTTTGTGGTTCTCTGGCCCCTAGCCACAGGTTAGAAACACAAGAATAAAAGACTCTCCAATGTTTTATTCAATAAATAAAGAAATAAGTGGAAGCTGAATTATTGATCATACTGTTTGTCCATCTGCCCCAACACAATGTATTCTGACTGGCAACAGCTCTCCAGAGTTGCAGGAACTGGTCTCATGTGCTCTCTTTTCGCAGGAGATGTTAGACAGACCAAAGGCTTTTGCATAGAAAATACTAGCTGGAATACAGTTGAAAACATAGGCTAACATGACTCCATTGGTGTACATTTCTGCAATGACTTGCTACAAATTAAGAAGTCAGCATAGGCATTTGTTACATGCAGAATCACACAACTGGAGTGCAACAGCGAATGCCTACAGTGACTCCTTAACCTTTGGCAACTCACAGCTGAGATTTACACTGTTTGCAAGTTTACCTAATGGGATTCTAACCATAGCCAGTCACTGAGCTCTGGTGCATAAATAGCAATAGTAATCACACTTATATACCACCCCACAGTTCATAGAAAACTCACTGGGAGGTTTACTAGATAATTAGCATTTTGCCCTTCAGTATGCTGGGTTCCCATTTTACCAGCTTCAGAAAGATGGAAGGCAGTGTCAGCCTTGTATAAATGGATAAATCTCTTGTGTATTTAACATTTAAGGAGCAAATGGGAAAATGAATAAACAGACAGGAAAGAGACAAGACAAAACATTTCTATGTTGCAAATTGACAGGATGTTTGTTCCTTGAAATTTTCAAGAATAAAGAAATGAAATAAGTCTGGCCAGGTTATCCTGCTATGGTAATAGAGTAGACCCTACTGCCAGTGACTCTACGCTGAGTGTTAGTCATCGGTTAACTAATCAGACCACCCTCAAGACTAACGGCCTCAGGTGACGAAGTCCACAAGGAAGGGTGATGGTCTCCAAGCAGATCAAATCCCACTTGTGTCCATTGATGGAGGGCAGCAGCTTCATCAATTCTGGCCTGGGGCTGAAGCGGACATTGTATGTCAGAAGGACTCATGACCAGAAATTTACTTGTGGAACTGGATCAGTGGTACGGGTGTCATGCTGCGATGTGGAAGGCAGATGAAAGATCACTGCATTATATTCTTAGGACAGTCTTCATGGCTGATCGCCGCAATGATCATCAATATTTGGATTCGGAAACAGCAGCAGAAGAAGAAAGAAATGAAAAGGCAAAGTAGGAAATGCATAGTTTCCTTAGTCAGTCCTCTAATTGCTCTTACCGGCAAAAGATAACAGATATATTTTTAAAGTACCATATTTGCCAGTGTACAAAATGCATTGGAGTATAAGGCACACTCCATTATTACCAAAATATCCCACTATAGGCCACTATATACGGTATAAGATGCACTCCATTTTTCCAGTGTATTTTAAGGGGAGAAAGTGGGTCTTACATGCCAACAAATACAATAAGTCTTTGTGAAGAAACAACCAGATTTTTGCATCAAAGAATTTCCTATGTTGTACAGAAGACAGTTTTTCTAGGTTAAGAAGCACAGCACAGATGCTAAAATGGCTTATATGTTTCAACATTATTCCTCAGTTCTATTTTTCCTCTGTGAGCCTTTAACGACTTCTTTCCCTCCCCAGTTGCTGTTCAGCTGAACATTCCTCATCTCTTAATGCTGTAATATCAAGGCAGACATCATTTCCCTCTTTATAATTACCTCAGCAGAGTTGCCAGATCTCCTGATGCTGGTTGACCTTTCTGGTAACTACTTTGCTTCACTAGATCTGCAAGTAGAGAGACAAATCTCCTGGCATGCAGCTCTGGAGGAGGAATAATTCTGCTTTTTAGTGTGAAGGAACTTTTTAAAAATCTGATACTATTTCCATACATTTCCTGCTTACAAAGTTGTTTGTTCATTTGTGACATTTGTGTCAAATCAGTGCATTGTGTTGCCAAATTCAGTGAACCAAAAAGCAGAAGCTACACGATCAAGCCATTGAGTGCCTCTACTTGGGTCTAGCATGCCCATTGGATCATGGAAAAGAATGGGGCTGCAACATCATTGAAATATCCCATTCTTTGAGATTTCAGGAACAAAGATCCAGAGCCAGAGGATGGATTATGTTACAGTGGTTGGGAAGACAAAGGCAGGGAACAGGAGTCCACCAGGCACACAGATTTTGTGGCATTGTCTCTAAGGCTTTTTGAAATAAAGTGCAGGAGTTGTGATGATGGTGCCCTACTCCCTGCTTTGCTCCATCTGTCATGAGTGGCCTAAAGTTGTTATACCAAAAAAAAGAAGAAGAAGAACAAGGGGACATCTTTTTGTGAAAGAGCTGCAGAGTACCTGCATTTGGGTGCATTTTGTAACACACCCAACACACTTCTGCACCCAACACACTTCTGCACACTAAGAGGCATGAGTCATATGTGAAGATTGATATTCATACTGTGAAAGCTATCACACACCAAACAAAATCAGAGCATTTTCTATTCCAATGCTGCTTTCACTTTCCATGGTTGGAAAGCCAAAGAATCAAAGCATTTCTATGAATTTCCAGCAATGGACCTAATATCTGGCAACCCTGTATTTGCAACACAAATCAGACACTGATCTGAACCTCAGCTAGGAAACTGGCTTTGCTTCATGTGAGCTCACTGCATCCGTAGAAAAACCATACACAGGGCAGCAAAGTGGTTCAGCAAGTATGATGTATAATAATATCAAAAATACCAGGTTGCAGCTGCTAGAGACATTGGGATGTGTTCATTTTATGAGGAGATTTCTGGCACTGAACTTTCCAAAGTGGACAGTACAAACTAGGACAGGGAAAAAAAAGTTTGCAAAACATGATGCTGCACAATCAAGAGTGAGAACCAAAACAAAAACAAACAGTTGTGTTCCCCCCTCCCCTCTCCACTTGTATGTCGTGTAGTATTGAAGACCTGCACAAAACCACTTGGCATGATGTACCAACTACCCTTAATCTGCAGTGCAGCATACAGAGCCATAAACACAACTACACCATTTCGTAAATTACTGCAGCATTCCAGGAACTAAATATTGTGCTCCCAAAAGATCTCTGACTAAATCCAGAGCATAGTGTGAAGTCTGACATAAATAATAAATAGTAAACCTGAGCCTTAGAGGTGTTAGAGGTTCTTTAGTTTCAGTGGACATTATAAGTGACACTTCTATAGATCAGGCTGAATGTGGCATTCTCTAATAGATTTATAAACTAAATGCGGTTACTTTCCTGAAGGCAATCGAGTGCCCCAAAACCACCGTAACCAGATCAGGCTTCCTGAACCCCTCTCTGAGGTCTGTACACAAAAACAGAATCAATGATTGTTTTCTTTCACCACCTCGCTTTGTAGAAAATGATTTTCTCCTAAGGGGTTTATGGATATAACACAGATTCCCAGTGCTGAAATCCAAATGGTGAAGTCATATCACTGTGAACATGCACACAGCTTACCTCTTTGTTTTATTAATTTTATATTTTTTTAAAGGGCAATAAGAATTTTTTTTAGCCTTTCTTTAAAAAGGGATTTTGTAAAGTTTGTAACTGGAGTAATGAAATTGCTGCCCTGGGACATTATTCAGTATCTTCTATATATGATATATATTAAAATATTTTGTTCTTTTTTAAAGAGCAAAAGATTTTAAAATATGTAGAATATATTTAAAAATTACTGTATGGCTGTGAAACATAGACCCTCTATCGCCAAGATATCAAAATGCTTGAGCGCTTTCACCAACAAAAGTTACGGTCCATCTTGAACATCAAGTGGGATGACTATGTCTCCAACTTTGCAGTCCTTGAGAAGGCAAATCTAAACAGCATTGAAGCTTCCATCATAGGCCATCACCTTAGATGGATATGGCATGTCCACTGTATAGATGGTTCCAGGCTTCCTCATCAAATTCTTTATGGGGAACTTAGCTCCGGTACAAGGCCTCGCGGAGCTCCTTTGAAGCATTATAAGGACCAGCTGAAATAAACCATGAAGATGTCAGGTATAAACCCATAAACTTGGGAAGCAGCATCCACAGATCACCCACTTTGGTGCCAAACCATCTCTGCTGCTGCCAATCACTTTGAAGGAGAACGCAGTAGACATGAAGAGGCTAAGCGACAAACACGAAAGCTTCGTCAAACTCAACTATGCCCTCCACCATCTATTCAGTGTAATGTGTGTGGTTGCATGTTTCATGCCAGGATTGGTTTATTGAGTCACCAGAGACACATCCATCAACTGAGAAAATGACTCCCAGGAAAAATGTATGCTCGGATACGAGTAGCAGTAGATGACAACAATATATTTAACAATATTTCATCCCCTACTATTTGTTGCTATATTTTCTAACCTATTCAGAAATTTTTAAACAATTTGTTTAGAAATAGTAAAGAACTCCACTTCTTTGGTGGAATTTGTCTTCTGGAACTCCCCCTCTCATTTTAGAACTAAACTGAAAGCTTCTAGTAAAGGTAAAGGTCACCCTTGCTCAAAAAAACAGTCATATCAGACTCTAGGGTTCAGTGCTCATCTCTGTTTATAGCCAAAGAGCTAGTACTGTCTGTGTTTGTAGACAATTCTGTGGACATGTGGCAGGCATGAATGGACTCTAGAGTGCACAGAATGCTGTGCACCTTCCCACCCAAGTGGTACCTATTTATCTACTTGCAATTTCTTGTTTTCAAACTGCTAGGTTGGCAGGAGCTGGGACAGAGATGTCGTGCAGTACTCAGGTCTTGAATTGCTGACCTGCCAACCTTCCAGTCATCAAATTAAGTGTCTTAACCTCTAAGCTACCACAGTCTCTTCTATGTTTATGTCTTTCCCATAGGTACTAGAAAAGAATAGTTATTGTATAATTTTCACCCATAACCCATGTTCTTGCTTCTGGGCAACTGCGTCTTTCCATGGATGTTCCCCACTTTAATCTCTGTCATAGGCAATGGCATAACACTAAACTCTGTTCCCAAGACTGCTCTAACCTAACAAAAATCAATAAAACTATGGTAGGGGCATGAATTCAAGGGAAACAACCAGATGAACCAATATAGAAATATAGCAAACAATTTCTTTACAAAATTTCTATACCATCGAGTTGGTGGAACAAAATAAATACACATACACCCTCCCCTTCAAAGCAGTTCCAAACCAAAAGAAAACTCAAGTGCTACCTAAATACATTGTCTAACCCAGTGTTTCCCAACCTTCAGATTTTGAACTTCAATCTCCAGAAGGCTAAATTGATTCCCCAAAGCACTAGTCAGCCAATGTACTGACGTAGGCTTCTGGGAATTGAAGTCCCCCTGTGGGGCATGGCCCCCATGTTAGGAACCACTGGTCTAACCAGATAAACTTTTAGGAACCTGCCTCACACCTTATTGAACATCTCACCCATTTAACCTAGTAATCTCTACACTGTTTAGCACAAAGTTGTTGTTGTTTTTACAATGCAAAGGGATGAATGAGAGACCTTCTGTATGTAAAACAGGTGCTTTCTGTGCTATAACTATTCCTCACACAAAGACATGCGCTGCTTGTTAGTTTTTGAACCTACTATGTTTCCAGACACCAGAGCGTCCAAGTCAGGTTGACTTGTTAAGCCTCATACTGACTGTAGGCTTGCAAACACTGGAAAATCAAAAGAGGCCTAATTTTGTTTTGGTAGACTCTAAAGAGGGGAGGTAGTTAGTTATATGCTGTCAAGTGAGAACCAACCAGATCCTAATAATGCTTTCAAGGTAGGTGAGAGATTTCTGGAGTGTCTTTTCTGCTTCCACTCCCAAGTGAATTTCCATGACCACGTGAGAATTCAAACCCTGGTCTCCAGAGTCCTAGTCCATCACTCTATCCACTATACCTCATTGAGCACCCTAAAAAAGGGACAATTATCAAATTTGAGATTGCTGCCATCTAGGGTTTGCATAGCAGGTATCTAGATGTAAGTCAAAATTCCAGGCTTTAAGCACCTCTAAACCATGCACAATCCTAAACTGAATTCCCGTGCCAAGATCAATGTGTCCAGCAACAGGCTAGCCAAATTGAATTATTACACCTGGCAATTCAACAACTTACTGAAGCCTCTCTTTCCATCATCCCTTCTCATTCAAAAGACATTAAAAAGATAATAGTGTTCTGTCATTCTTCTCTATTATAACCTACACATAGATCAAGGTAAAGGTCGCCCTTGTTCAAAAGCTAGTCGAATCCAACTCTAGGGTTCAGTGCTCATCTCTATTAATAGCCAAAGAGCCAGAGCTGTCTGCATCTGCAGACATTTCCATGGACATGTGGCAGGCATGCCTTGACACTGGAGTGTGCGGAATGCACACTTGTAGTGGTACCTATTTATCTACTTGCAATGTCTTGCTTTTGAACTGCTAGGTTGGCAGGAGCTGGGACATAGACGGAAGCTCATTCTGTCCTGCAGAACTCGGGCCTGGAACTGCTGACCTGCCAACCCTCCAGTCATCAATTTCAGCATCTTAATCACTTGAGCCACTGCCGTTCCCCTATCTTACAGATACTCGTGTGCTAAGAAATTCTCTGTAGCTCTAGTTCTGGTTTAGTTGATGGTGTTTTTTTAAAAAAGATTAATAAAAACTTGAGTCTGAGCATTACAAATGTGCTGTATCCACACCTTGTTTTGCCTCACAGATGTTGGCATATAAGAAACATGCCTTAGAATCCTGTGTAAACCCAAGACGGGATATCTATTATACATTGATTTCCTTTGGTCACTTTTGCCATTTAAAATGTTTGGATCTCTTTCATGGTTGTCAAGGCTATCTTTATGAAAAGGGCCAAACAGGGTGGGGCAGGAAGTATTTTTGAATTGTTTTCATTTTCTAAGACAATGCCAAGGGACAGGAGAAAAACAGGTGGTGACACCATGAATATGGAATTTGAAGGTCACAAACAGGAATCCGGATAACACATGGGAGTTTTCAAGAATGTACACTATAAAATATAAATCAATCAAATATCCTCTATCCTCTTCCACACTATCCTTTGAAGCAGCAAGAAATGCAGATTGAAATGTAAAGTTTTCACGGTGGTGTTTGTGTAATACTCTTCCTCTTCAGATGCTGTGTCTACAAATAATGTCTAGGCATAACTTTCAGAAGCTATTTCTGCCTTCTGAGCAAAAGCCGTCTCAGGAGACTCATCTCAAAGAATACATGAGCAAAAATCTTTTGCTCAAGAAGTGTTTTCGCAAAGCAAGACTCCCTCACTCTAGCAATTCTGATGAAGCTTATTCTGTTTGAAGGACATGAGTCGTCTGAAATTCCACATGATGCAGGAGAAGTTACTTAATCTCTGTAGCAAGCAGTCAAGTAACTAAACCTAGCCATGGTTAAAAACATGTTTAGAATCTCTTTACCACAGGAACCTTTAGCAATAGAATTGTGAAGGGTTTGTATTTTTCAAAGCAAGTAGTATACATATAAGTTGTAAACATAAACACGTCCTGAAGTGCTTTTTTCATTGATACACATTTGTCCCTCCTGTTTTCACCAGATGGCGGAGTCTCCTGGCTATTTTTGCCCAGTGTCAATCTCTGCTTTCTTTTCCACCAGCATTCCTCATCAAAGCTTGGCAGAAGAGAAAATAACAGCTGTGTTTTGCCTCCAATGTATGACTATAGTAGAAACCTTAATGAACAGGCATCGGGTATCAGAAAGCCAGAAAATCAAAATTGTGATTGCCATCGATGAAGGGGACTTGCTACAGATTATATCCATTGATCATCCCAAATGCTGCTGTTGAACAGTAGAAGCCTAGATAGGATGTTGAGGATAATCCCAACCTCTCCCCCTTCTTTTATTTCTCTTTTCCAGTCATCCATGCATTCTGGAAAGAAATATTAGGTGTGTTCACACCTTCTATTTCTCTCTTGCTGATACTATTGTTTCAGCATAATTAATACCCTACAATAGTTGTGTGTGTGTGTTTTTTTTTCCTCCCCAGAAGCACTCTGCCTGTTTCTCTCTTCCTCATCCCCCCAACACATGTATGGTTGTTTGTTTGTTTGCTTGTTTATCCAAATCTCCTTTCTGTCTACACAGAACTGTCAGCCTGGTTTATTTGCTGGGTTTTACCAGCTCTTTGGTCCCTGCTGTTTGCCGAATGTTGCAGATGTCTGCCTCCACAGGAAACCCTTCCCCCTTCCTTAATGGAGCTCGTGGGAATGCAAAGATCCTGGAACTGAAGACCTCCTTCCCTTCCAAACCTCCTCTCCAAACCCCTATTGAATAAAAAGGGCGGGGAAGGGGGAGAGAAAAAAGAGAAAGAAATATCTCCACATCCCTGGAAACAGTTTTGCCAGCCTATTTTTCACTATATCCCTCAAATTAACCACTTCACTCCTGATTATAAGAAAGATTTGTGATTTAAACAGCTTCTCTTTAATGTCCTGAATCATTTCCACCTAGTTTCTGAAGTTCTCCATTTGGGTTGAATTACAGCATCTCACTTCCATTATGCAATAATGTTTAATAAATGAAACCAGATTTGAATTCTACAACAGCGTTTGGGACATTCTTTGCCCACCTTTTTTACTTATAAGTTCTCTAATAAATATCAGACGAATACTTCACTTAAAATCCCAAAATATTTTTATATTTTGTCAGTATGATTGTGATGAGCTTATATCTCCAGGTATTTTGCTATTTTCCTTGGTGCAGTTATTTTAGTTGTCTGAATTAATGTTCTTCACAGAATATGTTAAACCGGTGTGTATTAGAATTACTGTACGGCATTCAGGTGTGAAGTGTGTCTTATAAAAAGGGTCTTTATATTGGTTTTGGTACATGTAAGAGATTCTACTTAGGTACTGTATATACTTAAGTATATTAGTCTAACTTTTGAGTCCCCAAAATAAGGACCAAAAGGGGGACTTGGCTTATACTTGGGTCAATGACCCTGAGGGTCCCAAAATAAGGTGGTGCAAATTCAAACATAAATTTTAAAAAAGCTGCTCCTGTTATGAGTATCCCAAAGCTTTCCCAGAGTGAGCATTAGGGAACCTCACAACCCAACATAAGAAGCTACAACACATTTAATTGATTTAAAATACATTTTAGCAGCACAAACGGATGATGTCATCAAATTCTTCCATGCAAAGTTTGTGCCTGACTATTTTGCAGTTTGATTTGCAGTCTGTAGTATATATGAAGTCACAATCAGTGCTCACATAGAGACTGGAGTGATCTTTAAGTTAACCATTTGTATTGGATGCAATGCATGTCACATTCAAGCCCATAGTCTCTTTTATTTCCTTCTTTTCCCAAGTGCTGCTCAGTTAAGATAAAGTGAAAGGCTGATCTAGCACTAATCTCACTCCCTTTTAACATCTGCTAATCCCCCTCCTACCTTCTTGGCTGTGGTAGATTTAAATTTATCAAGGCTTTGAAAAGCATATGTGCTAAACATCCCCCCCTCCTACTCCATATTTAAAGGCGGAGTACCTTGGATTTATCATTCCATCAGAATGACAGTATTTATTCACTTGATGAAGAGTGAAGTCCATGGAAAAAACACCTCTTTTTAATTTCTTGTGCCTCTCCAATCTGTTTAGTTACTGATCTTCCAATAAAGTAAAATGCTGCTCTAGAGCTAATTTTTTTTTAAAAAAAATTGAGGATGTTTAGAGGAGAGGGAAGAAAGGGGTTGGTGTTCTCCCTGTATGAAACAACACATTGTAACTGTCTACATCATGAAAACAGTACCTACAGATATGACCCCTATCTTTACAAGAAGGAATTCCAATTTACTACATGAAAATAGACCAATCAAATCATTCCAACATGAAAAATTAGAAACCCCCAGCAACAGAGGAAAAGAAAATGAATTGGGAGCAAAAATCACCAGCCTTTGCATCATGAGGTTAATTTTTTAAAAAAAGATTTTACCTTTTTTATAAAAAGAGCAAATCCTGCAGTTCTATGGTGTACTTGGGCTCTTAAACTAAAAGGATCTAAGCCAATGCTTCTTCGTTAATCCTTATCCACCAGGTTGGAAGATTTGGATTTTGCTTTTCAATTCACATGGAATGAGACCCAAAAATAAAGCTAGGCATTCATACCTGTCAAGTATCCCATATTGCCTGGGATTTCCCGTATTTCAGCATTCGTTCCTCCCCTTTCCCACCATCGTCCCATATTTTGAATGATGGGGAAAGGGGTTAATGTGCACGTGTGCCCATCAGAGGCAGTTCTGCACATGTGCAAAGGGGTTCTGTGCATGCACAAAGGGGTTCTGCGCATGCACAAAGGAATTGTTGCTGTGCATGCATGCCCAGGCTGGAGCAGTTCCCATATTTATGTAGGCATTCTACCATATTTACAACAAAAGAGTTGTAAAGATGTCTCTGATATTAATCCCTTGAATTTTCAGGCACTTTTTGTCACATCCTCATCATTATTTTTTACTTTTTGCAAGAAAAAAACACCTGGAAAAGAAAAAAGCACTAGAACAAAATCATTGGTTTTTTTTATCCATTGGACACTCTTTTTGTCCCAGTGAATATATTGAAATAAAATGTATTGGAATAAAAAATGTCTCATTTTCTTTTTCAGCAAACTCTGGTGCCAAGAAGCTGACATAACATACTCTGCTGGTCAGAAGATTTGCCCTATTGTGGAGGGATACTGGCATTCTCCATGAGTTTCAGAAATGCAAGATATATAACTTTAACCCTAACTATGCTGATAGAATTCCAGCTGTACAGACTACCACAGCAACCCAACCAGAGCACATGAGCAGGATCACAACCACACAAGATCAGTATCTGATTGCATTACTTAGACAGCTTGCATAGCTGGAGCTGTGAACACACAAATATTGCACCAGAAATTGGTCAAAGGATGTAAATAACTACATATTTTATTTTTGAATGCGAGAACAAAATTTTTCCATATGTTTTCTTCCTGCTGAATATACCTTTTATGCACAAAAATATGCTAGAGCACTTGTTTGCATAACATCAGCAGAAGTGTTAAATTTCTAAAGTTGTACTTTATGCTGAAAGCCTTGTATATTTGACAGAACATATGTATTTGGGGCAAAAATTATAATCTTTTACAATGCAAAATCTATATTTATAAAACCAAAATCTATGTTTGTATGTGCTCCAAAAGCTTCCACACCCCTGGACCGATCCCGCTGAAAATTGGCACAAACATACCTTGGGCTTGGGAGATCAGCACTGTGGGGGTCTCGAAACCCATGGGGGCATACGCCCCCCAAATTTGGATGCAATTAATCTATACAATGTGTGTGTTTCCCAGTGATGTAATTGAGCTGATGTCATAGTCTAAGGTAGGTTGAGATTGTGACATCATCTGACTAGCTCAGCTGTTGCCCTCTGAGCTCAGCTGTAGTTTTCACAGTAGGAGTGACTCACATACACCCCGCAAGGTTTCCAAGAGGGAAAGGCTGGTCTATGTTAAAGAAGAAAAAAACCCGAGCAAAGCCGGGTAATCAGCTAGTACTTTATAAAAAACTAAACCACAGTATTTTTACTAAAGTTTCAACTCAGGCAAATAGGTTCTGGTCTTTTAACTCTCATACAGGAACACAAATCCTCGTAATGCATTATCATTTTTTTGTAATAGAATATTTATGGATATTTATGAATATTCACAAGATCCTCACTGCTAGTTCTACCAGTGCAAATCTTCAGCATGCAGGAGTTCCAAGCCGGTGAGAAATATCTCAGAATTTGCTCAATGTATATATATTAATTCGGATGGGTGAGGATTAAAGGAGTTCTGAGAAACTATAGGTGTGAAGAAAATACAAAGCCAAATCGCACTTCTGAAAGTGGAATGTCTTAAAATGGAAAAGCACACATAATATACATTCAAAACCTGATGAAATGCCACAACACGCCTTACTGCTTTCAGCATAAAATTATCGAGGGGGACTCAAGAATAGAAGAATGTCTGCATGGGTGCCAGCTTCTCTTAATGAAGGTTTGCAAAGCCAGTAACATTTCAAATAAAATCTGAATGAAGATGTAAAAATACTGCTGTTTTTTTTTTAATGGATGGCATCACACAGCGAGGGCTTTACTTTGACTCCATTTGTTGCCAATCGGGCTGTGATTCAAAATACCACCAGAAGTAGAGGGTTTCCAAAACTACATCTGTGTATGTAATTGCTAAGGAATATTTAGAAACACTTAGTAGTGTATGAGAAGGCTTGACAATGTCTGCAGTGGGTAATTCTGAAATCAATTTACCCATTTCACACTCAACCCACAAATACAAGCAACAAGAGGTTGCTTTTGATATGGATCTCAAGGCAATACCAATGAAATGGATAGAAAGAGTAAGTAAAAATAGCAATTGCGGAAAAGGGGAATATGGGCAAAGCTGTCCTGCCAAATCTAAAGCAAATAATCTACCCACTAATAAGAAATAAGTGATGAGTGATGTCACTATGCAGTCTTCTTGTCAAATGCTCAATTTTTTTGGCCTTTGTGGTTTTTCAAAGGCAGATTTATTGCCCAAGATGAGGGGAAAGTTATCCAAAATCCACTCCATTAAAAAAAATAGCATGATCTCATTCATTATGACTTTTACTGCTCAGTAGAGAGCAAAGCAATCAGAACAGAGATATTTGAAAATGGGATACAGCTAAAATCTTCCTGCAAAAGAGTACAGAAGGCACATAAGCTGCATTTTAGAGGGGAAAGTGGTGTGTTGTTTCGGAAATGTTTTAAATGCCTCTGAGCATAATAGTCCTGCAGAAGTCTTGCTTGCTAATGACAGAGCCATTGCACTAAGCTGGAAAAAACGGAAATCCATTTCCATACACCGCCTGCTAACCTAGTCCATTAAGAAATAATGGTTGCGAGATGAAAGTCTCATTAGGTTTCAGTGAAAGTGTTTGGCATGAAAAGACAAAATGTCAACAATCCGCTTTTAACAGGAGGCACTGGAAAAATATTGGTTAAAAATGCCACGGAAAAGATTGTTCATTCTACTTAATAGCCGGATTCTGTGCCACCTTTTACAGTTTTGATTTGCACTATAAATCTCATTGTGACAAAGGGATACTCCAACTTTAGCACATTGACAGGAACTCTGGTTTTAAAAAGGCAATTCTTTTCTGAGTCTTTGTAATGCAACAAAAAGGCCAAGTCCTCTGCTTGGAAATGAAGGGAAGGCAAGCACAAAACAATTGTAGTCTGTATGCGAAGCAAGAAATTGCTTTCCTCGAAGTGTTTGGAGAAAGTGAATGAACAGCTGCTTTAAAAAAATATTAACAACTGTAGACTCTCATGACAAAAGAATCTGAGCAATATTTAAACATTGTTCAAAGATAAGAAAAGCAAATTAGGCTACCAGCATGTGTATATTTCATTGAGTTGTGTGATGTTAGCTCTTTTATTAATAAAAATGTTACTGAGAGCCAAAATTGAAATTTCTCGTCCATCTTATGCTGGTACATGTGAGTGTTTGTGTATGTGCATTAGATTTATCTAGTAATTTCCTAGATTTCTCTAAGGATTAGATGAGAGACATTAGAGTTCTCGGGATTTTTAAAAGCACACTCTGTATTTCCCATTTTATACCTATTCTTTATTTGAGAATACTGCAAAATTCAGAGGAGTGAATTTCAAAGAATAAAAGTGTTTCTGCTCCTTACTATCATGATACCATTTCCCACTGAGATAAAGATGAGGTTGTCTTATTAATGCCTTTTCCCCCCAATATAAATTGCTTATCTTCTATACTAGTAATCCTTTATAATCAATCCTTTCATGGTTAACAGGTACTGAAAATTTCCAACAGATTGTGCATATATTTTGTATCTCAACTTTTGAACAGTGAAGATGGGAGTTCCTATTTTTTACTTCTTTTGCTTTTATTTTTCATTGGGTAGAGTAGTTCTTTTATTAATGAAAAAGCTAGTGTGAGCCCAAACATTTTTCTGTTACATTTGTTACATTTGGTGTTTTTCTTCCTTTGCATTCAGAGGTCAAGAAATGTTTATAGTTGCATAATGGCTGTCATGGTAAACCCATTCATGTGGATTCACAGGGACTTGGGCTTCTGGGAATTGAAGTCCAAGAACAGCCGGATACCAAGGTTCGCCATCACTGCATTATGGGGACAGAGCAGAAATAAATAAATAAAACAACACATGGGCAAAACATAGGGTAAAAAGTTGGAGTAAATAAAGGAACATTTAGTGTATGAAAACCAAGACACAGGACACAGCCTTGGGCTGGGTTAACTCAGGTTTATTGCATCGTGGGCAGAGGGAACATGAGGTAATGGCGGATCGATAGCTCTTTATATACAGTGGTAATACATTTGAACGTGGTGCCATGGTAGCCCATTGGCTACTGTCTGCGTGACATCATTGCAGGTCACGCCCTTCTTGTCCAGGTGTAGGTGGTGGCGGGAAAGCTTCCCGCGCTGTTGCCTTTGATGAGTTCGGACCAAGAGAGCTTGGACGCTCGCTGCTGCCAGCTGGTGGTCATTAGCTCGCGTCCTATTGCAGGGTTCATATGATACAGCTGAAGGTTACATTGTTGCTATAGGCAAGGTTACATTGGTTCAGATACATTGTAATCCATGTGGAAGGTAAAACCCTTAGAACACAACATCCCTCCCCCCTAGGACGAGACAACGTCTCGAGCCCATGCTTCTAGACACTCCCCCCCCCTAGGAGACAAAATCCCTCAGCCAAGATGGCTTGTTTCGAACACGCTGGGGTCTCGATGCGGGCTGCCTCTCCCCGGGTTTGCTACCTTCTCTTTGTCCCCTGGTTTCCTGTCCTGTAATTTGAGAGGGAGACTCGTTAGTGACTTGCCGCGGCTCCGCGGCGTTGTTGGGAGGTGTGCTCTTACTTAGGGAGGAACCGGGGGCACTGGGGGCTAACGAAAAACCCCTCTTCTCGCTTGGATGGGTGGGGGAACACTCCTGAAAACCCCCCCGGTTTGCTAAATCAAAACCAAAATTCCATTCGGGGGCAGCGGTCGCGAACTCGTCTCCCCCTTCCCCGGCCTCCGACGGAACCGGTTTATCAAAAGGATATGAGTTGGGGCCGCTGCTTCTTCCTTCCCCCCTTGTTTGGGACTGTTGTCCGCTGCTGTCTCCCCCTTGGGTTAAGCGGGTGGGGGAGAACCCTAACGCTGAATCTTGTTGGTGATCCTCACTGACTGGCCCACTTACTCGGTGCCTCAGTTGGTCTGCGTGCCTCCTCCAGAGGAGACCGGTGTGGGTTTCGACCCGGTACGACACTGGCCCCGTCTGTTCTACAACCGTCCCCGGCACCCAGGCTGGCCCCGCGCTGGCATAGTTCCTGCAATGAACAGGGTCGCCGGCGGCGAAACCTTTCGAGACTGCCAGCCCCACGTTTTTCCCTTTATCCTCGATTCTTGTGGGGTCCAGCCTGGACAGGAGCGTAGTCAGTTTTCGCCGCATCAATAGCTCTGCCGGCGAGTAACCTGACGCTAAGGGGGTCACCCTATACGCTAATAAGAACTGACATACTTGGTGATTTAGGTCCCCGGGGCCCATGCGCCGGAGCGCCTCCTTTGTTGTACGCACCAACCGTTCCACTTGGCCATTCGTGGCCGGGTGAAACGGCGCGGACGTGACATGCCGAATGGCATTTGCCTCCATGAATGCCCCGAACTCTGAGGAGGTGAAACAACTCGCGTTATCGCTGACTAAAGTGTCGGGTAAGCCGAACGTTGAAAAGACCCTCCGTAGTTGGTTAATTGTAGTGGCGGAAGACGTGCTCTTTACCGGAATGACCTCCAGCCACTTTGAGAATGCATCCACCACCAGGAGAAACATGGTTCCTCGGAAAGGGCCAGCGAAATCTACGTGCACTCTGGACCATGGCCCCCTCGCTGTGTCCCATTCCCTGTGTGGGAGGCGGGCCGCCTCTGGTCGGGACCCCTGGCAAGCCTCACAAGTGCCGACCATGTGCTCAATGTCCTCGTCCAGCTGTGGCCACCAAAAGTAGCTGCGGGCCAGCGCTTTGGAGCGAACGATGCCCGGGTGACTGACGTGCAGCAGTTTGAGTACCCTCGGCCGCATGGGTGTTGGGACCACCACCCGTTGGCCCCACAATAGGCACCCCCTTTCTATGGACAGCTCTAGCTTCTTCCGAAAGAATGGGTCGAATTCCTTGCTTGGGGACGATGCTGGCCACCCTTTCTGCACCCATGAGCTGACTTTCTCCAGCGTTCTGTCCTTGCCTGTCGCCCTGGCTATATCGGCTGGTACTATTGGGGGTTCGTCTAAAACCTCGATTAGCAACACCTGGCGGTCTCTTCCTATTCTGGCTTTTTGGTCGTCCGACAAGGGCAAAGGGGATCTCGAAAGTGCATCAGCATGGCTGATCTCCTTTCCGGGCCGGTACTCCAACTCGTGTTGGTATGCGTTAAGAAAAATGGCCCATCGCAACATTCTCGGGGATAGTATCTGCGGCGTGGGCTTGCCTGCCGTGAAAATCCCTAACAGGGGCTTGTGATCCGTCACGATTTTGAACGGGCGGCCATACAGAAAATCGTGAAACTTTTTGGTCCCCGCTACTATTGCTAATGCCTCCCTGTCGGTTTGTGCGTAATTTCGCTCTGCTTGAGACAGGGACCTTGAATAAAACGCAACTGGGGCCTCCCGACCGTCATCCAACACGTGGCAAAGCACCGCCCCCACCCCCACCGGTGATGCATCACAGACTAAGACCACCGGCCGTTTGGGGTCGAAGTGCGTAAGGATTGCGTCCGATGTTAAAAGTTGCTTTAGCTCGTTGAACGCCTTCTCGTGCTCGTCACCCCACATCCATGTCTCCTCCTTTTTAAGTAACCGATGAAGCGGTTCGGCCACGGAGGCTTTCCGCGGAAGGAATGTATGGTAAAAATTGAGGAGCCCCAGGAATGACTGTAGTTCGGTTTTGGATGTGGGGCGAGGGGCCTTCTTAATGGCTGCTACTTTGGATTTGGACGGCTTAATACCCTCGGGTGTGATCCGAAACCCTAAAAACTCGACCTCGGTTTCGAAAAAAACACATTTGTCCTTCCTCAGTCTCAGCCCCGCTTTCTCGAACACAGTTAGCACTTTATCCAATCTCCTTGCTAGTTCGGCCTCACTCCCCCCTGTTATCAATACGTCATCAAAATAAGGCAACACCCCCTCCAGCCCCTTCAGGAGGCGTTCCACAAGCGACTGAAAAAGGCCGGGTGCCGAGTTCACGCCGAACTGTAAACGCGACACCTGGAACGCTCCTTTGTGTGTGACTATCGTTTGTGCCGCGGCCGTGGCGGGAGTTACGGGGAGTTGTTGATAGGCTTGTGCCAGGTCGAGCTTAGCGAAACACTTTCCCCCATTTAGCCTGGCCAAAAGGTGGCTGACCACTGGCACCGGATACGCATTAGGGCGAATCGCCTTGTTAATTGTACACTTATAATCAGCGCAAATGCGCACCTCCCCGTTAGCCTTCAGAGCTGTTACAATTGGAGTTTCCCACTCCGCGGAATCAACAGGAATAAGAATCCCCTGGCCCACCAATTTGTCCAGTTCCGCCTCTATTTTGTCCTTTAGTGCGAAAGGCACCCTGCGCGGTTTGAGTCTTATCGGGCGGACCTCCGGGTCTAGGTCGAAGGCTACGGGGGGTCCCTTGAATTTTCCAAGTCCTTTTTCAAAAACGGCGGGGTGCGCATCGCACACCGCTTGTATTGGATCCACCCCCACTGAGTGTACTCCCCCTATGAACAGGCCCAAAGGCTGAAACCACTGTGTTCCTAGGAGGCTACAACTTCCCCCCTTGAGGACAACTAGGGGCAGTTCCGCAGAATGTCTCCTAAACTTAACCTGAAATTTCCCGACCCCCAACACCGGAATGCTGTTTCCCTGTACATCCCGTAGCGTGGACCTCAAAGTTTTAAGTTTGGGCCGCACGTGGGGGTCGATTTTCAAGAACTCTTTCTGGGGAATGATGGAATAGGAGGACCCCGAGTCAATTTCCATCCTGATAGGGGCCCCTTGTACTAGTACCTCAACGAAGTAATGGGACTGTCCCGCGGACACGCTGAACACTGGGGTGTCGTCCTCGCTGCCGTCCGAGACGCGGCCCACGCCGTCCTGCTTCTTCGTGGTCTGGGCGCCATCTTTGGACCTCGCTGGACGGTCCGGCCTGGTCGAACGGTCTGATGACTGCCTCCGGCCCTCCTTTCGTTTTCTGCATGCCCTGGCGATGTGCCCCCGCCGGCCGCAGGTGTAACATTCGGCCTTTCTAAATGGGCACCTCGCGCGCTCGTGGGCCGCTCCGCAGCCATCGCAGCGGCGCCCCCCCTTTCGGACCTTCTGGACTTCCTCGCCGTCGCTGCCTTCCGAGGACGATTTTGAGGCCCGTCGAGTTGCGTGCACCGATTTTTCTGCTTTGCCGGCTCTGGGACGCCACTCACGCCACTGGTGCATCTCGTCCACACCGGCATTCGTGGACTCTGCGGCTTCTGCGGCCTCAATGACCTCTGCCAGCGTGGGTGGCGGCTCCTTGTTCATCAAACTGCGCTGCACCTCCTTGTCTTTCAGGCCGCACAGCACGCCGTCCCTGAGGGCCATTTCTTGGATATTGTCCCATTTGCAGGGGACGGCGGCTACCCTCATGGCGGCCACGAATGCCTCAACCGACTCGTCCGGCGCTTGGACTCGCCTCCAAAACGCGCTCCGAGCGGGAAACATCGCCCTCGCGGGTCGGAAACGCTCCCGTAGCAGCTTCATGATGTCGGCCGCCTTGAATTCGCTCACCTTCTTCGGAGTGATAATGCCCACCAGTGTCCGCTTGGTGTCCATCCCGAGCATTCTGGTGAGGATGGCCCTCTTCGTCTCCTCATCGTCTTCCTTGACTTTGAGCTCCACCAGCGCCGCATGGAAGTCCATCTCAAACAGCTCCCAGTCTTGCGGTTTGGTGATGTTGAACCCGCCCTGCGCCCTGGCTGCTCCTTGGGGATCCATTATCCCACCTTCGTCGCCAATTTAGTGTATGAAAACCAAGACACAGGACACAGCCTTGGGCTGGGTTAACTCAGGTTTATTGCATCGTGGGCAGAGGGAACATGAGGTAATGGCGGATCGATAGCTCTTTATATACAGTGGTAATACATTTGAACGTGGTGCCATGGTAGCCCATTGGCTACTGTCTGCGTGACATCATTGCAGGTCACGCCCTTCTTGTCCAGGTGTAGGTGGTGGCGGGAAAGCTTCCCGCGCTGTTGCCTTTGATGAGTTCGGACCAAGAGAGCTTGGACGCTCGCTGCTGCCAGCTGGTGGTCATTAGCTCGCGTCCTATTGCAGGGTTCATATGATACAGCTGAAGGTTACATTGTTGCTATAGGCAAGGTTACATTGGTTCAGATACATTGTAATCCATGTGGAAGGTAAAACCCTTAGAACACAACAGAACATAACACACTTTTTAATATTTTCTTGGGAAACGTTTCTCATACACAAATTTCCAGGTGTTTCTTGGTATCAGATATTCAGTTATGGATTGGAAAGTTTGTGCTTTCATGGACACTTTAAAAGATTTCCAAGGATAGTAGTCTTACACCTATGGCATAATTTGATCTTATTGGAAATTAAATGACAAAAGTTAGTTGAAACAACCCTGAGATTTCTACTGTGAAACCTCCCTCATTTTGCTTGTGTAATCTGGCCCATATGGTATTTCACTCAAGCTAACCCAAAGATCTTAGTCTTTCTTACAATGCCTGGCAATAGGCTTAGTGCAGGGTTTACTTCTGACATGAATTTAGCTTTCTTATGACATAATTTATGGTATCCTTCGAATTATGCCAAGTTTGCTTTGAAACTCCCTAGATTTGGCAGAACACAAGTAGAGGAATATAGATTTGGTCTAATATAATCAATATCAAGATAGGATGAGGATTGCATGAAGTGGTTGTCAGACTGCAGCTTCTATTGTCTTCATTATGGCTCTGCTGGTTAGGGCTTCCGGGAACTGTTATTTGACAATACAGTACCTGGAGGACGCTTCTCAATCTAGGCCATACCAGCCCTCCCTCAAAATACGAGAGAAAACTTCATGCAATGTGGGGTATACATTTATGCCCAGTAGAAAAGCAAATGTTTTACTGTCCAAATTCTAGTTACCTAACAAGGACATGGATTTGGGATCTTTGAAGGCTAATGTTCTGGAATGCCTTAGTGGTAAGATTGGGCTGTTGGTGGATTGGAGCTTGAGAGCTCCAAGTTCAAGACTCCACAGAACCATGAAAGTTACTGCATGACCGTAAGCCATTAACTTTTCAATCTCCATATAGGGAGAAATTTACACTAGCTTATGTTGGCTCCTCTAAAAAAAAGAAGCCAACAAGGAAATATATAGCATTAATTAAAAATAGCCTCACTGCAACAGATACTGCCATGCAACTGCCCTTTCTTCCTTCTTCTCCTTTATGACTTCAGCTTCCTTCCTTCCTTATATATATGAAGAGACACTTCATGTCGAAAAAGCATCAGGGCTTCAAAATATGTAGTCAGTGATCTGAACCAGAATAGATATGTCTGTATGCAGAGGAAATAGGCAAATAAATAGCTCAGGTGTCTCCCCCACCTAGTACTTTCTAAACTGTGTTTAGATTGCTATTCTGGTGTTCTTTACTTTTCTGAAGTCACTTCTTGCTTCTACTTCTTCTTCCTCTCCCACTTTTCAGGCCTGCAAGCATGGAAGCCAGATCCAACAGCATGTATAGTAAAGTTTAGAAACCCCTTCCTGTGCTATTCCAAAATGGATTTCCTGATATTGTGAAACACATGCTTCTTTTAGTCTTACTATTAGTTTCCAGAGAGATTATTGCTTATTTTCCATCTTTGCTAGCTCAAGACTAGGCTGATACATTCTGGTAGAAAATTACTAATTTGATCCTAACACCATCACCCTTCATTTAGACCTCTGAACAATTGAAATCTATGTATACATGCCCATGTCTGTAGGATCTAGAAAACTACATGCAATTAATACATGATTTATTAGAGTGGGTGTTAGTTTCTGAGCCTTTCAAAGTCCAATCCCATGCCCACATCATGAAAAGTGGTAACAGGTCCAATTAAGGGATTGCTAGGACTAGGTAAAGTATGGCCAGTTTCTGAGTTCCAGGGATCTCTGGGTGAAAATGGATTAGCTGGATCCATTTAAAACCAACTTCTGACATACTTATAGGATGAAGACAGCTTTGATTGACTTGGAGGTTGACCTATATCAGTAATTAAATAGTGGAAATGTTGGTTCTACTGGATCTCTCATATGCTTTCTATACCATCAACCCAGTTATTCTTCCTGACTGTCTCTGTCGGGACTTGAAGACACTGTTTTCAAAGGGTCCTGGTCCTTCCTGGAGGAGCAGTCTCAGAAGGTGTTGCTGGGGGGCTCCACTATTTGACTATGTTGTCCCTCAGAACCATGCCCCTTGGCTTCTAACCATTGTGAGTAATGATTAAGTCACTCTTGGTACACCATGAGAATTACTGTAAACCTTAGCCTGGGGCTTTTCCATTAACCAATGTGTTTTATCTTTGTTTATCAGACAGCATGAAAGAAAAAGGCAAGAGAAAAAGAAGTTTCAATGAAATGAAATGCCTTTGGAATGTGTTTTCCACATCCTCCTCCTGCACATGAACACAAACACGCAGACACACATGCACTATATAGACATATTTGCACTTTAAAATAACTTTGTTGTATAGACAAATGTGTTTTCCACCTGGGTAAAGAAAATACTTCCAACATCTAAATAGTGTTAATAATAATGACACATGTGACAAAGGAAATATACCAATGGAGATAAAGTCCCGGTGAACTGTGTCCTGCCTAACATCTTTTACCTCTTAATTAGACAAGGTCAATATTCTTCTATTTTATATTAGGGGAGAAATCATGCCTAGTGATACAAAATAATTTGTCAAAAACCACACAAAGATTCAAGAGCATTATAAAGTCCAGCCTGCAAGCACTGTATCTATTTTGAGAACTGATAATAAAATGATGCCTATAAGTATAATGTGCTAAAATTATCAAGTCAAGGGATAAATACTTTGCTAGACTCTTCAAAACTGGGTATAGTGCCCCATGTGAAGATTTTAAAATATTTTACATTCTATACATACTATACCTAAGAGCCATTTTGCAGATGAATTTCTGCTAGAGTGATGAGCATAGCAACGATGAATGCTGAAGGGCTTTCACTAATATTATGGGATTTATAGAAAAATGGCATTGCCTTCAAGATGGCAATTACACGTATATACCGCCCTATAGCATTTAGTGCACTCTCTGGAAAGTTCACAAGTGAATTAGCATTTTGCCCCCAACATGCTGGGCACTCATTTTACTGACTGACTTGGGAAGGATGGAAGGCTGAGTCAACTTTGATCCCTTGTCAGGATCGAACTCACAACCTTTTAACCACTGTGCCAGCAGCTTTCTTCGGAGTAAAGAAGCATAGAAATATCATGATGTAATAATAACACTTTTTCTAAGTTAGTAATAATAATTCAGTGCCATCAAGTCAACTCTGATTTATGGCAATCTTTTTGGAGGGTTTCTGGGTAGAGAATACAGAAGAGTGGTTTACCTTTCCCTTCTTCTTCTTCTCCTCCTCTCCCTCTTTCTCTCTCTCTCTCTCTCCCCAGAAGGCACGGTGGGGAATCAGACTGCAGATAACTAGTCCACTAAGCTATCCAGACAGCCTTTGGTAAGACAGTGTGTGTAACAATGCTTGCGAAAGGCAATTTTTTTCCTCCCCAGACTGTTAGTAAACATAAGTATGCACTGTCTTTAGACAAATGTGCAAAAAACAGCCCAAAACAAGGTGTATTTCTAAAACTACCATGGAGCCATTGTATTGATTTCAAGATTGTTGTAGAGTTAAATAAATCATCAGAAAAAGGAGAAATCAAAAAAAATACAATAGACCAAGACCCTGATGGCAAAAGCGAGCAACAGATGAAACTCCCAACAACATCCATGATCTCCTGGAACACTATCGACCCCTGAAGTGTTAGGGTGAACACAAAATGAGATCACCTGTACAATATTGTTTTTGTTGTTATGTTATGTTTTGCAGGCACACACACCCAATAATGGACTCAGACACAAATGAAAGTGGATAACGGCATTGGGCCACATTTATTGATTCATGCCCTAGTCCGAATTATAAATTTCTATTGGTAAAACGACCAATCATAATTCTTAAGGCAAGCAGGCCGAAGTAACACTGGTAAGGTACCACCCAAAATTGCCAACGGCAATTGTTACAATGTATCTATTTGTATCAATTTGTTTGTTGACAACAAACAAATTGTTGACCGTAGTCAATATCTAACTAATGACCCCACCCTCTGACGTGTATCCGTAAAATCAGGGGGTGATGCCAGCTGTCTAGTTGTAACCATCACCCCCTCGGCTGGTTCGTCGTTGACCGGACAACGTTTAAACAACTTATGCCTATCTAGTGTTGTCCAGTCAATTGCGAACCTGCCGGATACCTGTGGGTCATAAATGTTTACCTTACCAGTGCTACCCGCCACCCGGAGAGGCTTCAATAAAGGCTCGACGCCCCCCCCCCCCAAGACCGTCAGCTCGGTCGACAGGCCTGCTCGCCAATCACCCAGCAGGAGGTCCATACCTCCTCGCGACAGATGGACCCCATCCCCTGAATAAAGCCCATAATTTTGCAAACTGATGGCGGGATGATGACTGACCCGCCCCCAGCCCTTGGTCGAAAGGAATCGGGCCACAGCCCTGTTCACCATGCGCCTAGCGCGGTCCAGGGCCTGAAGGTCAAAGCCTCCCCTATAAGCGTGCCGTGGGACCATATCTGACCAAACAAGGGTTGTGGCGGGCCATACGTAATGTAAGTAGGCGAGGTCACCGCAAATCGCATGCTTCAGCGATAAGCCAGTGACCTGTCCCAAGTCATTACCCCCAAGGTGTATGATCAGAATGTCAGGCGGGTCAGCATTCCTTGCCGAAAAGAGGAATGGCAAGAGCTCCCGCCACAACATACCGGGCTTACCGTACCATGTGAGACTTGCGTATGCACCCAGTCCCAGTCGGGGTCCCCAATCTGTCGCCGCAGCGTAACGCGCTGCCCTGTGCACGTAGCTATGGCCCACCAGCCATACTGTCACAGGTGTGATACGACACCCAGGGTCTGTCAAGGGAAAAAACAGGGAAGGAAGAGATATGTGGTGACTAAAACGGTACTCACGGTGGGAGTGGGCGAACAAAAAACTGGAAACACTGCGAGCCCCACCTCCCCATGCTGCGTATGTCAGCCCCGGAGTACCCATAAGCAGCCGCAGTAGAGGCCGCCCCAATTCTAAACGAATGGGTGCTGTAACGGGCCCCAGGGAGGCCCACCCTAACCAGTGCCTTCCCAGTCACCTTCCAAAATTGAAATTTAGTGAGGGGAGACCCATCTTGGTGACAGAAAAACGGGCCATGGTGCATGCCACGCAGTGCAAGGAACTCCTATAGGGCACCAACCGGACAGATGTCTGCCAAGGAACATCGTAGCAGTCTTATTCCACTGCCTACGCCATGCTGATCTGTTTTAGAGGAGTGTATCCTCAACTGAGCCCAATTATTGCAAACATAGACATCTTTGAGTTCCAGTGCCCTACGACTTGCATCCGCCTTAGTCAGCATCACAAGCTCGCTGATGCGGAGCGCTCCAAAAAAGGCCACCGTTGTAGCCGCATGAAACAGGGCTGCCTCATACCTATCGAAACATAGGTCATGCCAGCCCCGTGCCAGTTGGGTAAGGACCCCCGGGGAAATTGGGTGGCGGTCATCCAGGCTACGCCCACGTTCCCGCACCCACCCCTCCAAAACGTGTCTCACACGGAAATCAGCGGTACTGTCCGCATGACCTCCCACCTTGGCCATAAAAGCCAGCGCTGATAGCCTAGATGCTATGGTGCGGGGTGCCAGGCCCTGGGCGTGCAGGTAAACCATGAAACGAAGGAGGTAGGCCACTGGGATCGGCCAGGTATCTGACAGTCGAGATTGGGTACAAAAAGTCTGAAAGGAAACCAACGTGTGGTGATACGCCTTACGCGTGCGTGGCGCCAGTGACATGCCGATCGCCCGGTTCACCTCTCCTTGCCAAAGGTCCATATCTCCTCCGGGAGTGGCGAGGGAAATTCCTCCACATCCGGGGCCAAGGCACGGAACCGGGAGATCTGCAGGCGGGACAAAGCGTCAGCAATATCATTATTCACCCCCGGGACATGCCTGGCCCTGAACAGTACATTGAGGTGCAGGCTGCGCAATACAAACTGGCGCACGAGTTCCATGACCCTGGGAGATTTAGAGGTCTGTGAGTTGACAATGTGGACAACGGCCGCATTGTCACACCAGAAATGCACCACAGAGTTGGCCCACTCCTCACCCCATAGCATCAAAGCCCCCAGTATGGGGAAAAATTCCAAATATGTGAGATCCCTCAGGCGACCCGTGCCTGACCAGGCTGGTGGCCATCCACCATAGGCCCACTTCCCATTGAAGTACATCCCATAACCAAGGGATCCCGAGGCATCAGACTGAATCTGAAATTGAGGTGGAGACAGGAGGTCGGACCTCCAAAATGAGACCCCATTGAACTCCCTCAGGAACTGGAGCCATATGTGCATATCTGCCCTGATGCCCCGTGTCAATCTTGCCCTATGATGGGGCCTGGATAAGCCTGCCATGGCGTCGCACAAGCGCCGAGCAAATGCCCTGCCAGGTGCGACCACGCTGCAAGCGAAATTAAGGTGTCCATGTAGCACCTGCAGTTCCCGAAGGGACGCCTTGCGCTTAGCCAGCAAGTCCGATATAAGGGCCACTATCCTTGACACCTTGTCTCCCGGCAACCTAGACGCCTGCGCTACCGTGTCAATCTCCACCCCCAGGAATACTAACTTATTAGACGGGCCTTCGGTCTTTTCGGGCGCTAAAGGGACACCAAGTTCCTCCATTAGCGTCTGAAATGTGTTGAGGAGACGTGTGCACGTGTCCCAGCCCCGTTCACCCCCGAACAAAAAGTCATCCAGGTAATGGGCTACAGACCGAGACCCTGACCTACGGACAAATGCCCACTGCAGGAATGTACTGAAACGCTCGAAAGCCGAGCAGGATATGGAACAACCGAATGGCATGGCTTTGTCAAAATAATATTCACCCCGGAATTTGAAACCCAGCAACTCAAAGTCACCCGGGTGCACCGGCAGGAGACGAAAAGCCGACTTAATGTCACACTTAGCCAACAGTGCACCCGGGCCACATGAGCGCACCATGCGCAATGCCTGGTCAAAGGATGTGTACCTGACAGAACAAAGGTCATCAGGGATAGCATCATTGACCGAGTGACCGGCTGGGTAGGACAAGTGATGAATCAGGCGGAACTCGCCCGGGGACTTCTTGGGCACTAGTCCTAGAGGAGACACTTTAAGGTTGGGGAACGGGGGCGCGGGGAAAGGGCCAGCGACCCTGCCCGCATCAATCTCCTTATTAATGCTGGCGGCAGCCACCTCCTCCCTTCCTCTAAGTGACAAAAGGTTGGGTGCATCTTGCGGTGACCTATCCCCCGTAAAAGGAATACGAAAACCCAATTGAAAACCCTGAAGGAGGTACACAGCGTCTGTCCTCTTCGGGTACAATGCGAGCCAACGCTCCAGCATGTCGACATTAATTGGGGAGGGGGCCTTTCAGTGAACCCGCTCCCTCCGTGGCAGTCCTACCTGCCCCTTGTCCGCCCCTACCCCTGCCCCTGTATCCTCCCGGCCTGGGGCAGGCAGAGGCAGCATGGGGGCCAGAACAAGAGGGGCACTCGTGCTTGTACTTGCAATTTTTTCTGTTGCAAGAACCATTGGACGAGAAGGTCCAGCACAGCAGGCAGGCTGGAACCCCCTGCCCCGCCACTTGGCGGGGAACCTGTACCGGGGCCGCTCGTTGGACCGCATGTCCACAATGGTATCTCTCCCCAGGCGCCGGGCGCGTGGGGGTCATATACAGAAGCCACAGCTTCTGGCAGGGCTCATCCCACCTCATCTCTGGGTGCAGTGGAATCCTCATGCGGAATTCTTCGTCGTAAGCCAGCCACGACGGACCCGGGAAGTCAACCATAGCCCGGTAAATGTAGTCCAGATACTGGACCATAGGGATGGCCAAATCTGGCCTAGCCCTGAGGTAAACGGCCATGTAAATCAGGTACACTGGCAACCAATTTGCCCACGTGCGTGGCGGCTTACGACGACGTGCCTGCTCCTTATCCTTCTCGTCCAGCCCTTCCCTCTCTTCCTTGGTTGGCTCCCTATTAAGAAGGGAGAAGATATCTACGTACTCTCCCCTCCAGATCTTTTCCTTGGTGGACTGGGCCAGATGGTCCCCCAGGGGCAAGGAATACCCTGCTGTTGGCAATGCCGATACCGGCACAGAGGGAACTGCGGGCAAAGCAAAGGGGGCCTGTACCAGCCCGGGATCCCCAACACATTCCCTACCATATAGGGGGCACCACCCCGACCCGGGCCCTGGGTCAGGGGTGAAGTCGCCGGGTGGGCCGGGGGCAATTGGATCACCGGGCCACCCGTGCGAGGCCATGGCCATTGGAAAGCCCCCCCCCCCCCAGGGAAGTCAGTTGTGTGGGTGCACTAGCTTGAACTGCATACTCACCCGATGCACCCCCACGGGCCGCCCCCACTGGGGGTTCCGGCCCGCTGGGGGCGTCGGAGCTCACGACCGAAGCTGAGCTCGTCGACGGGGCCAGACCAGCACCAGACTGCTGCACCTGTTGAGTGGGGAGCTGCGAGGCAGTGGCCGCCACCGGCCCGCGCGCCTCAGGCAGCTCAACCCGACCCGTCACCAGCCGCTGTTCGGCAGCCAAAGGGTCCACCTGGAATCCTAGAGAAGCCCCTGTTTGATTGGCCCTCGCCAAGGATGCTTCAAGGGCCGCTACACGGGCCAGAAGGGCCTCCACATTGACATAGGCCCCAACCCCAACAGGGGGCAAATGGGCAGCCGGCCCATAAGTCACGGGTACCTGTCCAGATCCCTGGGCCCCAGGGGCCAGATAAGGCCAAGAGCCCATGCTCGGCCCTTGGGGAGCCGTGGGTACGCCCTGCCAAGGCAGGGAACCCAACCACCACCCCGTGGCTCGCTCCCCCCGTGGGGAACTGTGCGCCCGGGCAAGAGGGCCCAGCCGCACGGACCATGGCAGGGGCAGTGGTCATCGTTTGTGGGCCAAGGGCCGAGGCCCCGTCCGGGGCAGCCTGCGCGCACCGTGCATCGGGCCAAGGGGCCACCGATCCCATCCCACCGGTCCCGGTGGGCTCCACTAAAGGTGGCTGCTGGGCGGGCGCAGTCGCGGTCCTCCGACCCGGCTGACGCCTCCGCGCCGATCGAGCCACGTTCGCAGCTGCCTTCTTCTTAGAGGGCATAGCTGAGTTAGCTAGGAAGCCTAAGAAAAGAAAAAAGCTGCCCGAAAAGGCTTCCCCTGGAAGGAGACGAGCGACGGAGGTAAGAGGGAAAAACTTCTCCGCTCCGTCGCTTCGCCAAAATGGCAGCACGGCTGCCTCGTGGCCAGCCCTTTTATTAGGGTGCCGGCCACGCCCCTAACTACCCGGATGGCTTCGTCCGGTGGGGGGGGGGCCGCAAAGAGCGCGGCGGCCATTTTGGCGCCACGCTTCCATTCTGTCAAGTCTCTTCTGATTTATGGTGATTCTATGGAACAACGATGTCCAAAATGTTATGTTCTCAACAACCCTGCTCAGTTCCTAAAAACTCAAAGCTGTGGCTTCTGTTATGAACTCAATAAATCTTCTTTTCCTCCTGCACTCAATTTTTACCAACATTATTGTATTTTTTTCAGTGTATCTTATGTTCTCATGTTGAGCCTAAAGTATGACAACCTCAGTTTCATCAGTTTTGCCTTGAGAAGATAAGTCGTGCTTGATTTGATCTAGGGCCCATTTGCTTGTCTTTCTGGCATTCCAATGTATCCACAAATCTCCATCCAGGACCAAATTTTTAAAATATATATATCAATTTTATTCCTGTCAACTTACTTCACTCTCCACCTTTCACACCTGTGTGTAGTGATCAGGTCAGATTAGCCTAGCGGTTCCTTCGCATTGACTAAAGATTGGCTCCTTAGTGATCAAGAACACAATAATGTGAATGATCTGGACCTCGTTGTGTTTTTGTTTCTTTGCATTTTATTTACAGAATCATTCAAAAATAGAAGAGGAGATAGATGACATTGGAGTAATTTTTTACACCCCTCCCATGTTGCCTATGGGGACTGTGGTGGCTCAAGTGGTTAAGACGCTGAACTCGCTCTGTCCCAGTTCCTGTCAACCTAGCAGTTCAAAAGCAAGAAATTGCAAGTAGATAAATAGGGATCACTTTGGTGGGAAGGTAAACATCATTCTGTGCACTCCAGTGTTGAGGCATGCCTGCCATATGTCCACAGAAATATCTGCAGATGCAGACAGAGCTGGCTCTTTGGCTATAAAGATGAACACTGAACTCTAGAGTCAGATATGACTGGCTTTCGAGCAAGGGCGACCTTTACCTTTACCATGCTGCCTAAAGTTGGAGCATGGAGTGCCTAGGGAAAACTTTTCTGGTCTAATGTGATTGTCTATCTATCCAGCACTAACCAATCCTTCCTGCCTGCCTGTCTCTAAATTCAAAGAGTGCCCCACCTCTCTGCTCTGTGTTCTTTCCCTTTCTTTTGTTGTTATGTGCCAGTTGTTTGTTGCTGTTTATCTGTTTGGTTTCATTGCTAGCAGGTGTGCAGTAAAGAAAGCAGCATGCACACATCTGGAATTCTAAGTAGCTGTAAGCAAAGAAACGTTTTTATTTCTTCTTCTACAAATGTCTCATAATGAGGTAAAGATAAAGGTTTCCCTTGCTTGAAAGTTAGACATATCTGACTGTAGGGTTCAGTATTCTAACTTTAAATAGCAGGTGTGGTGGCTCAGTGGTTAAGAAGCTCATCTTGTTACCTGGAAGGCTGGCAGGTCGGCAGGTCAAGACCTGGGTACTGCATGCTAGATTGAGTGCCCGTCTCTGTCCCAGCTCTTGGGGACATGAAAGTAGCCTTATTTGGGTGTCCCCTGAGGGGAGTTTCTTCTGCAAAAACCCTTTCAACCCAGAATAATTTCTGACATGAAATTATTATTATTATGACTTTAAATGCTAGATGATGGAGAAATTATCTTGTTTTGGTCTATGCAGAGCTACAGTGCAGGGAATTTTACCATGCGTTGAAAGCCCTGCAACAGTATCAGGCTCCGTCACTGACGTTGAGCCTGGATGCCGTCTCTTAGGTTCCCTCGGATGTTCAGCCACAGTGTTTAATTGTAATTTAAGTTTTATGTAATGTACCATCTTTGTTTGTCTGTAAACCGCTTTGGGTCACCAATAGGTTGAGGAAAGTGGTATAAAAATATACTAAATAAATAAACAGATTATGCCTTGAAAAATCCATTCCCTTTGTGACTCTGGATATGTATGCTCAGAATGCCCACAGACTCAGGAACTGGGCCGTTCCTGCTTTCCTGTAATGGCTACAAATGCCCTCTGTCAAGGATTACTGGATTAAATGAGTCATTGGTCTGATAAAGTATAGCAGTTCCTCAGGTGTTGTGCCCATAACGGTCTTCCACCAGACGAAACTCCTTTTGAACACAGGCTGTTGAAACTGCTTTCTGTTCTGGATTCTTTCCAAATATTACATTGTGTCTGGAATTTCAGCTCACAGCCTTTTGCTCAAGTCCACTGGCATTTGTCTGGATATTTTTTTAAATCATTTTTTTTTTTTTTTGCTTTGACATGGTGCTAACACGATGTGCTGAGGATGGACAAAAATATCAAAGAGCTCTTTTCTTGTTTAAAAATATTTGAAGCCCAATCTAAACTCTTCTGATAGCTGAACGTTTCTTTTTTCATGATTGTTGGAGCAGATAGTGGGTTTATCCAAACTATTTATCCTAATCAGGAGTTGGAAAAGAAGAATGTAAAATAAACTATTTGATTGAGATTCCTTATTTCTGGATGTTTACCCCTTTGTTGACAAAGGCCAGAGAATGTTTAATGTCTTAGTAGGATAACTTGAAACGGAAATGGGGAGCTTTTCCAGGGCTTTATATTTGCTGTTCTTAATGAAAGTAAAATGATGGCAGATATCTTGATGCTCAGTTTGATTAACCAAATGTATCAAACTTCAGATTCCCACATACAAATACATAACAGTATCTGGCAGTCAGATCAAACTTGAGATATCTCCCAATAAGTCCAACCCAAAACAATTGTGCTGCCTGCACTCGAGCAATGTATGGTGCCTTTCAAACCACCAGGGCAAGGTGCATAATTCTCATATTCAGCCATACACTATTTGGCCTGTGTGGCAAAAAAATTCCTGGCAGTAAAAATTGAGGAGATAAATTCTCACTTGTCTCATTCTTACAGTTTTGTAGGAGAAACTGCAAATTTCCCCCTTACCTTTTGTCACAAAAGGACTTTACTCACGAGTAAGCCCTTCATGCTTCTTTGCTGCTGTCCCCTGGTTAAGCAACCCAGGATTCTAGATTAGTGTAAATAAGGTAGCATCAAGCCAAGTAATCACTCCAGACCTCTTTGTTTTTTTTAAAGTACTATATATTGAAATCAAAGTAAGTTACAGAACAAAGTTCATTAAAAGTTCAGAAAGCATATCAAATAAAGAAAGGTGCCTTTTTGAGGAAAAGCCCATTGGCCCACCTTCTGCTTAGGCTTCTACATGATTGCAGTTCAAAGCATAGCATCCAAGAGTGTGTGTGTCTCCTGACCCCACCTTCAGGTTTTATCTCCTCCCTCAGGGTCTGCCTCCCAGCCATTCCCCTAAAGAATTCCAACCAATGACATGTCCATCACACATTACAGCATGACCTGTCCTTAGAAGGTCAAATAGTAAAGATAAAACTAAAGTACTTTGGACATCAAATGAGAAGAGAGGATTCACTTAAGAAAGCCTTGATGCTGGGAAAGGTGGAGGACAAAAGAGGGGGCGGATGAAAATGAGATGTGATGTGTGTCCATCACACATTAGGCTTCCATCTCTTCCAACCCACCAGGCCAACATTGTTTACACATTCCAATCTCACTAAGGTATTTTCTAAAGTTTCCCCCATACATTGAAATCTCCATCTTGGATGGGCTAAAGCACAAGCTAATTTGGTGGGCAAAATCTCAGGTAAAAATACAAACTCAGAAATTGACTTTTTCATGACACCTTTGAGAAAATTTTAACTATCCTCAACAAGAGTGCACATGCATGTGAGAATAATTTGGAGGAAATTACATAAGTGATAAACACTGCACAAATTGTGTAGATGAAATACCATAGTAGCCACCTTTTCAAAAATTAGAAGGAGTGGATAGGTTATCTACATGTTTTTGTTCAATGAGCTGGTCCTTCTGTATTTGCTTTCTGTTTGTGCTTTACCTTAAGAAAGAGGGAAAAGCATTAGTACACACATTTTGTGCAAAATATCAAGACTTCAACACAATTTTAAAAATCCCTAGTCTTTATATTGTTCTTGTGTTAGAGATAAGAATTGGACAGCATGGTGAGGACAGAGTCAAATAAGCTATGAATTCCTTGTTTTAATGTTATTAAAAACAAAATAAAAATAAATTGATTCATAAATCTCAGCATACAATTTGGTTATAAATCTCCTGATTAATCACAATGGCTGTTTAAAAAAGGTTAAAATTCATCTCCGAAATGGTAAAACAGTTCATCTATTTGGAGAATTAAGATTCTTTAACCTTAATTAAATGTACTGAATCTTGTGGATTTAGTTTAAAATTAAATTAAAGTCTCTTTCCAATTTGGCAGAATTACTGAACTAATGAGATTTAGCTAAATGTTGACTCATCATTTAATAAGGTATTCAAAGAGTTTATTGTACTGTAGTTTGATCTACCTGTTAAATTGGGACCTAAGACTAGAGGGATAAATCACAATTATAATGGTTCCTTTATAATAATGTTACATTGGTTTAGTTTATTGGTACATAATTATACCACAAGCCCATTTTTGGTTTATATATTAGATTCCAACTTCTTATTAATTCATAACTGACAACACGTTGGAGGAAGCATGGTTTTAGAATGTCAGTTAAACATTCTTAAACATTTTAGAGAGTTTTATTGTAATGTTCTTGTACTTAAGTTTATAGTCCCTACATTTAAGGCATTTTAATATATTTTTGCATTTAATTCTATATTTAGGATTGAATTCTGACTTAAATTCTTACTTGCAACTCTAATTCAATTCTCTTAAGTTTAAGCACTGATGCCTACATTTTCTTATGACTGTAAGAGTCTTTTGGACATTTCTTATGAAATTTTTTAATTGATCATTTGTGCTCCTATAATAATTTCATGTCAGAAATTATTCTGGGTTGAAAGATTTTTTGGCAGGGAACACCCAAATGAGGCTCCTTTCATGTCCCCAAGAACTGAGACAGAGACGGGTACTCAATCCATCATGCAGTACCCGGGTTTCGAACTTCCAGCTAACAAGCCTTCCAGCTAACAAGGTGAGCTTCTTAACCACTGAGCCACTGCAGCCCCTTATTTGTTCCCCTGAAATATAGAAACAATGTAAATAAACAAAGCTTGTAGAAATAGATGAACTGATGTTGGCTTGAATTGTTGCAACAAAGAAAAGATATAAACCTTGATATCAAGATTTATTTAAATACAATTGCAAATGCTTATCTGATTTCATTCTGTATTATTCTTTTATTACAATAAATGTCAACTGTGACAAACACAGGGTTTGGATTCCCACTCCCACCCACCTGGAAGTATATAGCTTCTGAAGGACTCCTCACCTTGACAAATGAGAAGACATCAACAAGATATAAACAGAAGCAAGTTCATCTATAAGCAGATAACAGGTGAGGGGAAGGAAACATGGAAGAGTTGTTGTAGAGTTCAGAGTAGCACATTATTATGATATGAAAAATAACATCTTCTTATGATATGAAAAATTACTTCTTTAGTCAGAGAAATAAGGAACAAATTCAGGCAGGTTTGATTTCAGACAGATAGCTTTCCAAATGTAGGCACTGGAATAGTTCCAATTTGCATCCCTTATAAATAGTATACAGCTGGATATCTCAGTGCTTTTGGTACTGGGAATATGGTTTCCTAATTGTGCCTCCAAGAAGAAAAGCCAGCCTGTGTAGCCAGCAAACTGCACAGTCCCAGGGTAGCCCCAGAAAAACCACTTCTGTTTATTCTCCACTTGGAAAACCCTGGAAAGGATTGTCATAAACCGAATTGACTTGATGGCATACGGTCATTATTATTATTAAACAATGTACACATGGAAGCGATATGTCTGAAGGTATTTATAGAATTTAGCATTGCCCCTTTTCTAATCAACAACTAAATATAGCAGAATGATACAACCCCAAAGCATTCTTCTCTGCCCATCCACGTACTGCTTAGGATTATTCTTTTATTTTTATATTAATCATTGTTGCTTTTCTAGAGGATAAAACACACTGTAATTGAAGCAATGTGTGTGTGGTCTCGGCTTGGGTTTGGTAGAACAAAGACTTTAAGAATTCTGCCAAACTGTGCAATGTTTTGGTGGTCTGACAATACGTATGAATTGTTTCTATTTTCCAGTTTCACAACAACTGATTTTTCCCTTAGCACTTCAAACCTGGCAGTTATTACTGTTTATAACTAAACTGCCCATGAAACAAGATTGATCAACACATTTGGCACATATGATGCAGCAGAACAAATTAAGAGTGCTAGTCATGCGAGTGGAATTTATTTGTCCAGAGAAAACCCCTGTCTGACAACAAGTTATAGTTCCCTAAAATTGCATGTACTTCTCACTCACCACCACAACCCTCAAAGTAATTTCTCAGGACAGCCTGTTTCCCCCTAAATGCTATGTTAGGCTTGATTTTATTTGTCTTTCATAGTTCATGCCATTTGTGCGGTGAAACCTACTGCCTGACAACAACTGCTCTGAAGAAATTAATAGGGTAAAGTGTCGGCAGGTAATGATGCAAAAGTCATTACTCTTGATTCCACATAATGGTTCATTTTTCCAAATATCTAGCCACTCTAGTGTTTGTTTATAGAAAATGAGCTGTTCAAGGACATAGTAATCTCTTAGGCACTGTTTTATTATTTCCATAAATAGTATAGGTTATTCCTCCTCCAAAAAAATGTTGTGAGCAAATATGGTTCATAATAAGTTTCATGGTGTAAATTATTGACACTACATGTTGTTTACTCAATTTTGGCAAAGATTTGTAACAATGGCACACCATGTCTACACACCAGCATTTTACTCTATCACTGAGGATCCGCAGTATTATTATGAAGAGGCCCTATGAGGGTATGCAGATGCCCCATTGTGCCATGTGATGTGCTGTCATTCAGAAGAACTGTTTGGCTGCCTCCACATGGGTGTCATAACAGATGAAGTCCTCCTCAGGGTATTTCCTCAAACTACTATTCTCTTGACATGGTTCTAAATTCTGCATCTTCACAAGAGCAGCTAGACGTTTATGGAAATAATAGATGTGTACTGATTCTGTGGGAAGATTCCCTAACATCCATTACTTTTCTTCAATGCATTTTCTGTCTTTCCACGAGATCTGTAAAAATCTGGAATATAACATTTTTTTAGCATACCCTTCCATAATGAGTCATTGTGTCAGTGTGGTGGGGGGGGGGCAGCTTTCCCTCTAAAACATATTTTGCTATGATTGGGTCCTAAACTTAAATACGAAATATGTGTCATTTTTTGATTTCCAAACATTTCACTCTTAGAGATGAATGTGGCTGAAATGTGCTGTAATTTTATCCAATTGTGAAGGCAATAATGTGCAGGTAGAGCATCGAGAGAAATGTGACCTTTTGAAAATAGGATAGTCTTATGCCCTACTTTTTACAGAGGTCACTCCTCTATTTGACATATTCGCTTATACATATTTTGCGCAAATAGCTTTATCCTTCATTACTCTCTTGTTTAGCCACGTGTAAATAGCATCAAGTCTAGCTATGTTTTGCCTTGACCAAGAGGGGAGCACCTTAACAGGTCTACAGGCCACTTCTCTTTCTCCAGGATTCTTTAAGGGCCTGACAGTCTGCTAAAATGGGGGCAGGGGAGAGGAATGTACCTGAAATGGTACAAAGTCTATTTCTAATTTGGAAAAGTTGATATCACAGGATATTGAATGATCCATGGAGGTCTGGTGAACTATTTAACGATGTAGGGGAGCCATGTGAATTGCTGCTCTTTAAGGTTTTGAGGAGTTACAATTCCCTTAATTTTGTTGGAAGGAATGGGGCACAAGAGTCCAACTTCAGGGCTTTGCCATGATCTATAGGGAGATAGTAACCCCAACATTAGGTTGCAATAAGGAGCAAAACTTGATAAATATGCCCTGCCTTTTGCTACCCTTCAACTAGAGAATAATATGATAAACCTCTTTGCTGACTTGCAGCTGATAATTAAAGACTGTCAAGGAAGGGCTAGCTTTTATTTTGCCAGATATTATTCTGGCATGCTAAGTGAGTTCTAGTGAACTGGCAACAGGTCTAGGCTCTCCTTACTTCCTCTAATAAGATTGGTGAGCCAGGAAAGTATGATGCATTCTCCTTCCTCCTGCTAGTCTTTAGAGATTCCTTTTTCTTCCCCTACAGTCATTCAAATACTGCAGTGGTGTGCATTTTTAAAAAATTATCTATACTCCTTAGCTTCCTGTCTGACTAAAGGATCTATCACCTCCTCCCCATTTTATGTGACCAAAGGGGTCAGGAAAAGGCTGTTGACTAACAGTTGCTTCCAGTAATTCTCATTCTTTCCATTTGAAACCATTTCATTTTATATTGGACTTCTTGGATTTTGATTTTGCTAGCCTTATTTCTGAGTTATTTTTCTACTGATAATCTTTAATATGTACAATCACACGTGCCAAGACTCTAAAAGAAGGAAGGGGAATGAAGGAAAAAAACTGTACAGGAGCCAAATGTTTACACAAATATATGTGTTAAACCCTGGATCACATGCAGCCTCCCATTTATTTGTGAAGGTCCCTTGAGATGGATTAAGGTATCCCTCTGAAAAACTGGAAACCTTCTCCCTCAAATCCTGGGGATTAAAGATTTTGTCTCATCAGAATTTTCTCATCCCTGCTTTAAACAAATGCAAGATATATAATGGTTAGAATATTAGGCTTTGAGTGAAAAGGCTTGGGTTCAATTTTGAAATCAAGTATAAAAACCAAAGAATCTTATGCCATTTTAAAGAGTAAAAAAATTATTGTGATCTCTTGTTCTGATTCATTTTATACATGGAATGTCATCCTGAGTTGGCATAACCCAGACACCCTAACTCCAAACTTCACCAAACTTTGAGGCATTTGAGAGGAATGTGAGCAGAAAAGTCTCTCCAACTTTGGTGTGTCTAGGTGGCTCAGAATCTGAGTTATGCTACCCCAATCATTCATTGAATTTTCCTCAAACCAGCTGATGGTGACCAATGACTTTTGCATAGGAATGTATGTCTATATGTAATGGTATAAATCAGTGATGGCAAACCGTGGCACTCCAGGTGTTCTTGGACCTCAATTACCAGAAACCCAAGTCAACACATCTGCTGATCAGGGCTTCTGGGAATTGAAGTTCAAGAACATATGGAGTGCCAAGGTTTGCCATCACTAGTATAATGGACTTTTCTGTGAACTTACCAATATGTGTAAATTTCAGTTGTAATTTATAGTGAGCTTTTAGAAAGTTACCAAAAACCACCCATTCACATGCAGCCTTTGGGGAGAAATTTTCTCAAAAAACTGAACTGCAAACGTGAAACTGAGACAATGAAAAATGTTTTTGGCCATGGAGTTTATGAGTATATTGACATTGGACAGGGGAGACATGCGGACAGAGATGTATTGTTTCACATGGTTTACTCAGTGAAATTATGAGGTGTTAGGGACTGCACGAAGCACATCAGTGACACTGTATTATGGACTTCCTCTTTGGACTTTGTGATTGAATTTCTTTACTTTACCCTGAGCTTCCAACAGGGTTGTATCCGGCAGTTTGGAAATATATAACTACTGCAAGACCCCTTGTCTAGGATTTGGGGCGTGTCTGTGATAGAAACTGGGAGGAGGAGACATTCTTCAGTGCATGTTCACCATGGAAGAACAACGTTTGGGGACTGCAAGTCCCAGAATTCTCAGCCATCAAATAATCCCCTCTAAAACAACTATTTCAGGCTCTGCTCAACACTGTCATTCCCAGCAGAAAAATATAGGGATTCTTCAAGCAGGGAGCGAGAATTACTTCAAAGTGGTCGCCATTGTGCCTGTCATATTCCACCTGGCAGAAGCAATCCCAGGCCCTGCTGTTTCATCTCATGTGTCTCATTATGAGGCATTTTTAAAAAAAACCACAGCTGCCGAAGTCATGAGGATCACAACTTTAGGTTATTGTTTTTTTTAAAAAGCATGGTTCTTATTCCCTGTAGCACACCCCTTTTTGAACACCACAATATTCTTCGAATATTTGTATATGGAAAAGTACATTAGAAACTACTTGCCATATTATGATTTTCCCCCAGTCCATAAATCAGTTTTATGATTTTCTGTGGCCAGACTCATACTCATAACCCTTCTCTCTCTCTCTCTCTCTCTCACACACACACACACACACATACATACACACACACACACAGAGAGAGAGAGAATGTGTTACATTCACTAAGAAATGAGATACTACTGAATTTGGATCATGTTGTAAGCAGGAGTAGTTTTGTATTAAAAGGCTAGTTTAATACTGGTAGCATCTGCCTCAAAATGCCTAAGCTCTATTTTAGAAGTGAGTCAGATAAGAACTCTATGGGGATGTATCTGTCTGATGTACCTTCCAAGTAAATGAATGCAATGCATCTGGGAGAAAGGCCTAAGTTAGAAGTCTTTGAGCTTAGCTTGCCTACCTCTACTCAATTGTTCAGTTCAGAAAGTTCTCATCTATCACCAAAGCAGGAACAGGACACTTCCCCAGGTGTAGCAATAAATTCCCCATATGGGGTGACAGATGTCAAGGCAAGAAGTGCTAAAGGTGAAGAATGGCAGAAGTTGAGGCAGATAATGCAAGCGCGGCGCCAAAATGGCCGCCGCGCTCTTTGCGGGGGCCCCCCCCACAGGACAGAGAATCCGGGTAGTTAGGGGCGTGGCCAGCTCCCTTATAAAAGGGGTGACCACGAGGCAGCCGAGCTGCCATTTTACGTCAGCGACGGAGCGGAGAAGTCTTTTCCCCTGTGTCTCCGTCGCTCTTTAGCTTACCGGGAAGCCTTTGGTAGCGATTCTTCCTTTTCGGCTTCCCTTTGCTTCAGTAGAGATGCCTTCGAAGAAGAAGGCAGCTTCGAGTGCGGCTCGCGCTGTTAGGAGGCGCAACCCAGGTCGGAGGACCGCGGTGCCGCCTCCTCAGCAGCCGCCTTCGCAGGCCCCGGCCGGGGCTGGCGGAATGGGGTCTATTGCCCCTTGGCCCGGAGTGGGCGAACAGAATACGGGCGCGGAAGGGGTTCCGGCCCGCGGCCCGCGAGCGGTGGACACCGCTCCTGCACCTGCCCACCCTGTTGGGCCTGCTGCTCTTGGGTCGCAGCCTCCCCCTGGGCCCTCTAGCCTTGGGGGGTGGTGCGGCCCCCCGCCTTGGCAGGTTTCTCCACCGACCCTGCCGGGCTTCGGTGCTGGCCAATGGCCATATTCGGGTCCTGGGGTACAGGGACCTGTACCCACGCCTGGACCGGGCGGGCCGGCCGGCCCTTGGCCCCAGGTCGACGTGGCAGCCTTACTGGCCCGTATTGCGGCCCTGGAAGCGTCGTTGGCTCGGGCCAGTCAGGCGGGGGCCCCCTTTGGGGTCCCTTTTGCGGCGCTGTCGGCAGGAGGACAACAGCCGACAGGGAGGGTTGAGCTGCTGCATGCGCGTGGCGCGGTTTCGGCCACTGCCTCGCAGCTCCCCAGTCAGCAGCCAGGTGCGGGTCAGGCCCCGGTGATGAGCTCTACGTCGGTCGTGAGCTCCGACGCCCCCAGTGGGCCGGAACCCCCGGTGGGGGCGGCCCGCAGGGGTGCAGCATGTGAGTATACGGTGCAAGCGAGTACATCCACACACATTCCCAATATGGGGGGGGGGCTTTTCAATGGCCTTGGCCTCGCGCGGGTGGTGCGGGGGCCACGCTGTCGGCACCCCACCCGGCGACGACGACTGCCACCCTGGGCACTGGGGTGGGTACTTGTTCTTACACTGCGGGGAATGTTCTGGGGGTGGCTGGGCTAGCTCAGGCCCCTTTTCCTATGGCTGCGGTGCCTTTTTCGGCTTTGCCAACGGCGGGGTATTCCTTGCCACTGGGTGATCACTTGGCACAGACTACCAGAGAAAAGATATGGCGGGGGGAGTATGTAGATATCTTCTCACTCCTGAACAGAGAGCCCACCAAGGAGGAAAGGGAGGGACAGGATGAGAAGGACAAGGAGCAGGCACGTCGCCGTAAGCCGCCACGTACCTGGGCCAACTGGCTCCCTGCTTATTTAATATACATGGCGGTGTACTTGAGGGCGCGGCCGGATTTGGCTATTCCCATGGTCCAATATTTGGACAACATATATAGGGCGATGGTGGATTTCCCAGGCCCCTCGTGGTTAGCCTATGACGAGGAATTCCGTATGAGGATTCCCCTTCACCCCGAGATGAGATGGGACGAGCCGTGCCAGAGGCTTTGGCTTTTGTACATGACGCCCACACGCCCCGCCCCGGGGGACAGATACCATTGTGGACATGCGGTCCAGCGAGCAGCTCCGGCCCAGGTTACCCGCCAAGCGGCGGGGCAGGGGGTTCCAGCCCGCCTGCTGTGCTGGACTTTCTCGTCCAATGGTTCCTGTAATAGGAAGAATTGCAAGTACAGGCATGAGTGTCCCACATGTTCGGGCCCCCACGCAGCCTCCGCCTGTCCCAGGCCTGGAGGGACATGGGGCAGAGGGAGGGGCGGACAGTGGGCTGGCAAGACTGCCACGGATGGAGCTGGTTCTCCAAAAGGCCCCCTCCCCAATTAATGTGGACATGCTGGAGCGTTGGCTCGCATCGTACCCGAAGGGGGAGGATGGGGAGTATCTCCTTCAGGGTTTTAGGCAGGGATTCCGTATCCCTTTCATGGGTGATAGGTCCCCTCAGGATGCCCCCAACCTTTTATCCCTCAGAGGGAGGGAGGACGTGGCTGCGGCCAGCATTAAAAAGGAGTTAGATGCGGGCAGGGTCGCTGGACCTTTCCCTGCACCCCCGTTTCCCAATCTTAAGGTGTCGCCACTGGGCTTGGTCCCCAAAAAGTCCCTAGGCGAGTTTCGCCTTATTCATCATTTGTCCTACCCAGCAGGCCGATCGGTCAATGATGCTATCCCTGATGACCTTTGTTCAGTCAGGTATACATCGTTTGACCAGGCGCTACGCATGGTGCGCTCTTGTGGCCCGGGTGCCCTGCTTGCCAAGTGCGACATTAAGTCGGCTTTTCGCCTTTTGCCAGTGCATCCGGGCGACTTTGAGTTGCTGGGTTTCAAATTTAAGGGTGATTATTATTTTGATAAGGCCATGCCTTTTGGCTGTTCCATATCATGTTCGGCCTTCGAGCGTTTTAGTACCTTCCTAGAGTGGGCTTTCGTCCGCAGGTCAGGGTCCCGGTCTGTAGCCCATTACCTGGATGACTTTTTATTCGGGGGTGAACGGGGCTGGGACACGTGCACACGTCTCCTCAACACATTTCAGACGCTAATGGAGGAACTCGGTGTCCCTTTAGCGCCCGAAAAGACCGAGGGCCCATATACCAAGCTAGTATTCCTGGGGGTGGAGATTGACACAGTAGCGCAGGCTTCTAGGTTGCCGGGCGATAAGGTGTCCAGGATAGTGGCCCTTATCTCGGATTTGCTGGCCAAGCGCAAGGCATCACTGAGATGCCTTGCGCAGGTGCTACATGGTCACCTCAATTTCGCTTGCAGGGTGGTCGCACCGGGCAGGGCTTTTGCCCGGCGCTTATGCGACGCCATGGCAGGGTTATCCAGGCCCCACCATAGAGTTAGGCTTACCCGGGGTATCAGGGCAGACATGTTTGTCTGGTTGCAATTCCTGAGGGAGTTCAATGGGGTCTCATTTTGGAGGTCTGACCTCCTGGCATCCCCCAATTTTCAGATCCAGTCTGATGCCTCAGGATCCCTGGGTTATGGGATGTACTTCAATGGGAAGTGGGCCTATGGTGGGTGGCCACCGGCCTGGGCAGGCACGGGTCGCCTGCGGGATCTCACATACCTGGAATTTTTCCCTATTCTGGGGGCTTTGATGCTATGGGGCGAGCAGTGGGCTAATTCGGTTGTGCATTTCTGGTGTGACAATGCTGCTGTTGTCCACATTGTCAATGCACAGACTTCCAAATCGCCCAGGGTCATGGAACTAGTGCGCCATTTTGTGTTGCGCTGCCTGCGCCTCAATGTCTTGTTCAGGGCCAGGCATGTTCCAGGGATTAATAATGATATTGCTGACGCTTTGTCCCGCCTGCAGATCTCCCGGTTCCGCGCCTTGGCCCCGGATGCGGAGGAATTTCCCTCGCCACTCCTGGACGAGATGTGGACTATTGGCAAGGAGAGGTGAACCGGGCGATTGGCCTGTCACTAGCGCCACGCACGCGTAAGGCGTATCAACAAGCATTCAATTCTTACAGAGCATTTTCTGCTCAATTTCACCTGCCAGAGACCTGGCCTATCCCGGTGGACCATGTTCTGCGGTTCATGGTTCACCTGCATGCACAGGGCCTCGCACCTCGCACCATAGCATCCAAGCTCTCGGTGTTGGCTTTTATGGCCAAAGTGGGAGGTCATGTGGACAGCACCTCTGACTTCCGTGTGAGACATGTTTTGGAGGGGTGGGTGCGCGAGCGCGGGCGTTGCCCGGACGACCGGCACCCTATTTCCCCAGGGGTTCTTACCCAGTTGGCCCGGGGCTGGCCAGGCCTCTGTTTTGATCATTATGAGGCAGCCCTTTTCCATGCAGCCACAACGGTGGCATTTTTTGGAGCGCTCCGCATCAGCGAACTTGTGATGCTGTCTAAGGCGGATGCAAGTTGTATGGCACTGGAACTCGAAGATGTCTATGTCGCCAAAGACTGGGCTCAGTTGAGGATACGCTCCTCTAAAACAGATCAGCATGGCGTAGGCAGTGGTGTAAGACTGCTACGGTGTTCTTTGGCAGACATCTGTCCAGTTGGTGCCCTACAGGAGTACCTGGCACTGCGTGGCATGCACCACGGCCCGTTTTTCTGTCACCAAGATGGGTCTCCCCTTACTAAATTTCAGTTTTGGCAGGTGACAGGCAGAGCCCTCACCAGGGTGGGCCTACCAGGTGCCCGTTATGGCACACATTCATTCCGTATTGGTGCAGCCTCTACAGCAGCTGCTTTTGGGTACTCTGGGGCTGACATACGTAGCATGGGGAGGTGGGGCTCGCAATGTTTTCAGTTTTATGTGCGCCCACTCCCGCCATGAGTACCAACCCAGTCACCTTACCGCCTTTTTTTCTCAATTTTCTTACAGACCCTGGGTGTCGTATTACACCGGTGACAGTATGGCTGGTGGGCCACAGCTATGTGCACAGGGCAGCGCGTTACGCTGCGGCGACAGAGTGGGGACCCCGACTGGGACTGGGTGAACACGCCAGTCTCACATGGCATGGTAAGCCTGGGATGTTATGGCGGGAGCTGCGGCCTTTCCTTTTTTCTGGCCTGGGTGCTGACCCGCCTGACATTCTCATCATCCACATGGGGGGCAATGATTTGGGCCAGGTTACCGGCTTATCGCTCAAGCATGCGATTTGCGAGGACCTCGCCTACTTGCATTATGTCTGGCCTGCCACAACCCTGGTTTGGTCGGACATTGTCCCGCGACATTCTTATAGAGGAGGCGTTAACCTCCTGGCCCTTGACCGCGCTAGGCGCACGGTCAATAGGGCGGTGGCGCGGTTTCTTGCCGACAGGGCTTGGGGACGGGTCAGTCATCACCCCGCTATTAGCCTACAAAATTATGACTTGTACGCAGGGGATGGGGTCCATCTGTCGCGAGGAGGTATGGACCTCCTGTTGGGTGATTGGCAAGCAGGCCTGTTGACCGAGCTGACGGTCTGGGGGGGGGGCGTCATGCCTTCTTTGAAGCCCCTCCGTGTGGCGGGTAGCACTGGTAAGGTAAACAGTATGACCCACAGGTATCCGGCAGGTTCGCAATTGACTGGACAACACTAGACAGGAATAAATTAGTTAAACGTTGTCCGGTCAACGATGAACCAGGCGATGGGGTGATGACGATAGCTAACCAGCATGCATCACCCCGTGATTTCACGGATACGCGTCAGAGGGTGGGGTCATGAGTTAGATATTGACTACGGTCAACAATTTGTTTGTTGTCAACAAACAAATTGATACAAATTGATACATTGTAACCAACTGCCGTTGGCAATTTTGGGGTGGTACCTTACCAGTGTTACTTCGGCCTGCTTGCCTTAAGAATTATGATTGGTCATTTTACCAATACAAATTTATAATTCGGACTAGGGCATTGAATCAATAAATGTGGCCCGATGCTGTTATCCACTTTCAATGTTGTCTGTGTCCGTTATTGGGGGGTGCGCCTGCAATGCAAGCGCGGCACCAAAATGGCCGCCGCGCTCTTTGCGGGCCCCCCCCACAGGACAGAGAATCCGGGTAGTTAGGGGCGTGGCCAGTTCCCTTATAAAAGGGGTGGCCACGAGGCAGCCGAGCTGCCATTTTACCTCAGCGACGGAGCGGAGAAGTCTTTTCCCCTCCACCCCCTCCCTAGTTAACAGTGTGATGTTTTGGTCGCTTCGGGGCCGGGTGGGAATTTTTGGCTGGGACCCATATTGGCTTCCGGGTCCTGGCTTTTTTGCCCATCCCACACTGTTGCTATGGTTTGATATGGGGTCTTCTTATGTTCCTACTGTTGACTTTGGTCACATTGGCGGGTAGCACTGGTAAGGTAAACAGTATGGCCCACAGGTATCCGGCAGGTTCGCAATTGACTGGACAACACTAGACAGGAATAAATTAGTTAAACGTTGTCCGGTCAACGATGAACCAGGCGACGGGGTGATGACGATAGCTAACCAGCATGCATCACCCCGTGATTTCACGGATACGCGTCAGAGGGTGGGGTCATGAGTTAGATATTGACTACGGTCAACAATTTGTTTGTTGTCAACAAACAAATTGATACAAATTGATACATTGTAACCAACTGCCGTTGGCAATTTTGGGGTGGTACCTTACCAGTGTTACTTCGGCCTGCTTGCCTTAAGAATTATGATTGGTCGTTTTACCAATACAAATTTATAATTCGGACTAGGGCATTGAATCAATAAATGTGGCCCGATGCTGTTATCCACTTTCAATGTTGTCTGTGTCCGTTATTGGGGGGTGCGCCTGCAATGGGCACTTTCTGCTGCCGACCTCAACACCCAAAAATATGTCATTCTCTATCCCGAGCTTGGTTGACATAGTTAGCAGAGCTTTATCTAGTTTCTTGAATTCTGCTTATATCTATTTCATCATTAATTCTGCTGAGAATATTTACTTCCTTCCCTATGACATTGTAAGCATTTACCCCTGTGACTAAATGGTGCCAACTTAATCACCTTAGCAGAGGTGGGCAGAATAACCCTCTAGAATGGCATAAGGGGTGTAGCAAGAAGGTAGACATTGAAAAAGTTGCAAAAAGGACAATTCCCCTCTGGTATTATTGGCAGTCTCCTCCATTCAATCCAGGTCATATTCAGATGAAAGACTTGACTTTTTGCATTGGATTTATTTTTTCTTTCAACGTAAACTAGATGCACAATTGCATTATTTTCTAATGTAAACACTGTCCCTCTGTTTGAAATGACCTGTTGCACTATATAATATGTAACCCTGTAACACTTTTAGTCATCTGATGTGTTATCCTAATAAGGCTTAATTCCCAAGCTTGGCTTCTGAAAGCTGCTGTCTGAGATTTACGATGCCCCCTCCACTGATTTCAGCATTGATAATTGGAAAGGCACATGCACCAACTTCCAGTGTGTTTTCTGAAATCCCTTGAGCACCTCCAATTAGAAAACATCTTTTTGACTTAATATCCTTCAATTGTTAAAAACTTGCGTCACTGAGTGAGAACAGTGAAATGAGGAGGGCCCAGCACATTTGTTGTGTGATTGTGAGGGGATGTGATTGTTCCACATTTAGACAGAAAAGGGTTAGGAACTCTGCTTCCCAATGTGCTTAATGAATAAAAAGAAAATTGGACCCTAGAGTGGAGTCAATGATCTAACTGAGTGAAAAATGTTTGCAGGTTAACAAGGGCAGCCGTTCCTGGCTTTAATTCCCACTGGGGGACAAATGACAAAAAAAATCCCAATAAAACTCAGATTTAGCTTAATTTATTAACCTGTTTTCTTCCTAGAAAAGAGATGTTAAATTACATCTTGCGAGACATTTTCTCTTTCCAAAAGAAGCTACGGTATTTGGCAAAGTGCAGAGTCATTTAAAAAATGATCCCATTTACGGAACGTTGATCACGTGCTTCTTATGTGAGCGATGTCATATTGCATCAAAAACTGGAATTCTTATTTCACTATATGGTTGCTATATTTGAACATTTGTAAGATGCTTTGCCACATCACAATTTTTGAAATAGCTCAGAACAAGTTAAAACAATAAAAAACAATGAAAACATTTTGAACACAGTCCTCTGAAAATGATGCCATACTGAAAGGGGCTAAAAGCAAAAATAAACCAGTGAGGCAGTCATCAGCAATGTGGTGCAGGTTTTTAAAGTCAAGAAAACAGTCCTAGACAACACTGAGATGTATTGCTGATACACACATACACACACACACACACATGTCATGCCGGTGTGTGCGATTTTTCTTGCAGTATTTTATCAGCTCCTTTGAACACCTTTAATGGAAAAGAAATTGAATTGCATTATTGTAATACACGTGACCATATAATCAGTCTATAGATAACCATTGTAATATCATGACCAACAGGATGGTATTAAATGGGTCATTAAATAGATGCTTTCCAAATTTAACTTTTAATCTAGAAACGACTTCACCAGTGACAGCCCTCCCATAAAGCCGGGAGGGGTGGCAAATTATGCGCTCAAGAGAACCCATGTTGCCTCTGCACTGCAACTCTGAGTCCAGGTAAAGGTCGCCCTTGCTCAAAAGCAAGTTGTATCCAACTCTAGGATTCAGTACTCATCTGTTTATAGCCAAAGAGCTAGTGCTGTCTGCATCTGCAGATGTTTCTGTGGACATGTGGCAAGCATGCCTGGACACCGGAGTGCATGGAATGCTGTTTACCTTCCCACTAAAATAGTACCTATTTATCTACTTGCAATTTCTTGCTTTCAAACTGCTAGGTTGGCAGGAGCTGGGACAGAGATGGAAGCACACTCTGTTGTGCAGCACTCTAGTCTCAAACTGCTGATCTGCTGACCTTCCAGTCAACAAGGTCAGCATATTAGCCACTAGGCCACCATTTGGAGGAGAGAAGAAGAATAGTCCACCTGGTTTGGCCACGTGTCCTACTTAAAAGTTGACTTAATTTTTTTACAGACAGCACGGGTGGACAAAACACAGCCTGTGGGCAAAGCACAGTCCCCAATAGTCCAAATTTGGTTCCCAGCATCCATGAGTGTCCCCAAGTTACACATTAAAAAAACTTCACTTTTCTCATAATGCTTTTGAAATGTAACCTCTTTACACCCTCTTTACCAAAACCCCTCCACTTGTTACAGGTACAGTAATGTATGTTTTTTCCAAGGTCCAGATCTATCACTAAATTGTGATGCTCCCTAGCAATACCACTCCCCAAGCATCATGTAAATAAGAATTTATCAAAGATATGCTTTACAGTCTTATGTTCATTTACTCAGGAACAATTCCCAATATGCTGATGGAGGCTTACTTTTAGAAGTAGAGTAGAACTAGACCTATGGTCCCTAACAAGGTGTAAATTTTAGTGCTGGGTAAAGCAGTAAAGACACCACATTTCAGTTCTCATGTATAAAAAATGGATTTTCCACCACAAAATAGATATGAGCCCTACAAGGAGCTCTTTGTGTTGAATATCTCTTTGATCTCTATATTTCACACATTGCAGGATTGAATATTTGAGTGTAACATAAAACATATTTGCTAACGAGATCTAACTTTCTTTACAGATCTGTGCCAGAATTCCTATCATCGTGGGTTGTGATCTTGTATCATAAATTAAAGGCAGGGCTGGACCTTGTCAAGTTTTGGGTAGAGCTCCAAGGAAAATACAGATGCTGCACAAATTAAGCAAAAAGACCACCTACCGAGCCAGTACTCTGAACTAAGATGCATACCATTAGGACAAGTACCAGTCTTATCTGGGCTTGAAAAACAGCATCCAAATCGCAATCGCCTGCTAATTATGATTGGCATTGTTGACAAGAATGCAAAAGCCATAATACAATGATAAAACATGCATGTATAATCCTATACATGTTTGCTTAGGAGTAAGGCCTATTAAACTGAACGGATTTTCTCTCAGGAAAGCAAGTGTACAGGATTTCAGCCCAAAGCAGTTACATTCTAGCCATTCGACTTCATTTACTAAAGCTGGGGGCATGGTGGCTCAGTGGTTAAGAAGTTTGCCTTGTTAGCTGGAAGGTTGGCAAGTCAGCAGTTCAAAACACGGATACTGCATGACGGATGGAGCGCCCGTCTCTGTCCCAGCTCTTGGGGACATGAAAGGAGCCTCATTTGGGCAACCCCTGAGTGGAGTTTCTTCTGCAAAAAATCCTTTCAACCCAGAATAATTTCTGACATGAAATTATTGTTATTATTTACTAAAGCGTGTGACCTAACACCATGCATTCAATGGCTTTTATCCAAACTTATCCTAGAAAAATGCTTCAAGTTATAGTTACTTGTCTTTCAGTAGATAAATCTACAATCAGATGTTCACTGGAGAAAGAGACTTATTATAATTCTTTATCTGTGTACTGTATCTTCCTTTTTTGACAAGGATCCTAAAGCAGCTCACAACATTCATAAAATTCAAGCATTCCATTAAATACATAGTATCTTGCATTTAACAATTTAAAGCCATAGAAGCAGATTTTCAATGATTGGAGTGGGGAAAGGAAAAAATAGGCTGAAACAAGAATTTTAGCATTCTAAACTAAAAGCTCAAAGCAAAACTAAAGATCAGAAACTGAATATACAGATAGAGATGAAAATTCTGGATATTTAGCTAGATAGAGAATGTTTAAAACATTTTCGTGTTCAGGGAATGAAGAAGCAGATGACTGAAGTAGTGAAATTCAGCTCTTTAATAGTGGGGTTTGAACACAGTTTGGATGGGGCAAAACTCGGACTTATATACACTTATAAACAGTAACAATAATACAACAAGCCCATTGGCTAACAGAGTGTGCACATTTTCGATCCACTTATTTGCATAAGAATAGATATATGAGAAAAGATACATTCCGCTCCTGTCAGAAAACACAGTTAACATACATAACGGAGATGCACTGAATGAAATGTGCTTGAGCCATTTTCAAAGGAGGAGACACAATTTGTTGCTTTCAATAGAACAGGGGTCGCCCTTGCTCAAAAGCCAGTTGTATCCAACTCACGGGTTCAGTGCTCATCTCTATTTACAGCCAAAGAGCCAGCGCTCTTTCTGTGGACATGTGGCAGAGTGCATGGAATGTTGTACCAATGTGGTACCTATTTATCTACTTGCAATTTCTTGCTTTCAAACTGCTAGGTTGGCAGGAGCTGGGACAGAGATGGGAACTCACTCCGTCATGCAGTACTCAGGTCTCAAACTGCTGACCTTCCAACCTTCCAGTTGTCAAGTTCAGCATCTTAACCACTAAGCCACTGCAGTCCCTCTTCAATGGAGCAAGGCACTACCATTAAAACATTTGGTCTGCATGATCCCAACTTCCAAAAAAACACACCTGTTTTGAGTCTTGCATATGATAAACTTGACAACGAATATACTAACCATCTTGAGCTTGATATTCATACAGTCTCTATATATGACCCGGCCATGTGGCATACTAAGATGTTGCAGTAAACCAGATTTTATAGTAGGGCTGTGCAAGCATACCTTTTGTAACTATCTTAATCACATTGTAATTATATTTATCACATTGTACAATTTAGATTTTGTGCACTGAGTTTACTGGACAGGAAGGGGAGGTATCAAAAGCAAAATTAAATGTCAACAATGTAGTAGTATGGGAAATATAATTTGACAACATTTGCTGCCATTTTTAGTCCGTGCAGTGGATATATGTATGTGCTTGGGTATAAAAGAAGGATAGGAGGACAAGGTCTCAAGACCTCACCATTATAATGGCACATAAACTATTACTTTTGAAGGCACATCAGGGTAGAGATTAGAAAGAACTTTATAAAGTATTTATGAGGTTTTGATTTACCACCATTCTTTTCTTTGGCTCTTTCAATCTCCGCATAGTATTGTAATGCTAGATCATATATTTTAACAATAGAACACCAGATATACTGTAATGATTTGGCATGCAGCCTTTTGGAGTAAAAGCTAAAGCTACTCAAATAAATCATTTCTTAACGTGATTGCACTGGAGCTATGATTGCACTGTAAACTCTGGGTAAATCTGGTACTTTACAAAAAAGCAAATTGTAGAAAGAAAGACAGGCAATTGGGCCAGGAAGGTGTCTGAAATCTTGAGCACAGCATTATGATAGAAGAAAACCTTCAGTGACCTTTTGCATTTCAAAGTTTATTAAATAACAGAGTTTCCCTTTTCTTAGTCAAAAAGTCAAACTAGACGAGAAGCAATTATATTTCTCCCTGACGTAAATAGGAATTATGCCCTCCATCCTGATCAGTACTCTGGTGGCAAAAAAGGGGATCTTTAAACTCACCCATTCTAACGGAAGATGCCCCCAATGTAAAAAATATATATATGCAAGAGATCGGCTCCAGATCAAGACTATAGGAGAGACAAAATACTAAAGCTCTCTTACCTTACATGCTGAGGTCCCAGTTCAAATTAGAGCTCATACCGCCATTTGTGTATGAACGACACAGATGTAAATAAATCAACCCATTCTCTCAATGATGGTTCAAATTAAGTTTTTTGATGTACTGCAACAACTTATCAATGCTTCTTAAAAACTGGTCATGAGGACTTAGAGGCACTGAGGTGGGTGGGCTGCAAGTAGGCCACATTTTGCCTATCCCCACCAAAGACCACAACAGCCCCAGTGGCCTACTGGTTAAGACAATGAGCTTGACAACCAGGAGGCCAGCTGGTTGGCAGTTTGAGACACAAGTCCTACACAACAGTGAGTTCTCATTGTTTGTCCCAGATCTTGCCAACTTAGCGATTCTAAAGCAAAAAAATTGCAAGTAGATAAATTGGTACCTTTTTAGCAGAAAAGGTATCAGTGTTCCATGCACTTTGGTGCCTGCCACATGTCCACAGAAATGTTTGCAGATGCAGACAGTGCTGGCTCTTTGGCTGTAAATGAATATGATCACTGCCACCTAGAGTCTGATACGATTGGCTTTCGAGCAAGGGAGACTTTTACCTTTACCTACTACAGACCAACATCTTGACAATAAGTAGGACTGAGTGTATGCATCTTTATGTTTATGTTTGTTTATGTTTATTCAATTTATATCCCGCCCTACTCAACACATGGCCGACTCAGGGGGGCTAACAACATATACATATAAATGACCCCAGGGCAACCCAAGGGGTTTACATATAAGATACAAGATACAATGTTCAAAATACAATAATAAATACAATGTTTCAAGTAAATACAATAGCACAAATTACAATATAAAGCAAAAACAATCCACAAAATGCAAAATATCAGCACCACATCAAAATAGAAAACAATTCAACTGAAACCACCCACAAAAAAACCCTACCTCCAGAGTCTTATGAAGGGGAGGACAGGGCCCTGGAACGCCGGCCGGTGGCATGGCTGGAAGGCCTCTTCACCCCCACCGGGGCCGGGAGCGCTGCGTGGTGGATTCGCCCGGCAGACCCCCTCACCTTTTAAGTCCTGGCAATGGGGATGCGGGGCCTAGAACGCTGGCCGGTGGCATGGCCGGAAGGCCTCTTCACCCCCACGGGGGCAAGGAGCACTGCACGGTGGATTTGCCAGGCAGACCCCCTCGCCGTTTAAGTCCTGGTGAGGGGGGAGGGTGGGCCCCGGAACACTGGCCAGTGGCATGGCCAGAAGGCCTCTTCACCCCCACCGGGGCTGGGAGTGCTGCGGCGGTGGATTCGCCCGGCAGACCCCCTCGCCTTTTAGGTCATGGCGAGGGGAGAGGGTGGGGCCCGGAATGCCAGCCGGTGGCGTGGCCGGAAGGTACATCTTTAGAGAAAGAGAGAGCATAATTCACAGCAACCTAGTGTGTCAACTGGTCAATGAAACAAAAGCTTCCATAGGAATACACAGTGGTGGGATTCAGCAGATTCGCTCCAGTTCACCAGAACCGGTAGCGGAAATTCTGGCTGGCCCCGCTCATTCAAGTTTTGAAATAAAGTAGTCCTAATTCGGGTGCAGGGCCGTGCTTTCCCCCTGGCCATGCCCACTACACCATGCCCACAGAGTAGGTAGTAAACAAAATTTGAATCTCACCACTCGGACTACATATAAGAAACAGTTACTGTGATCTTAGACATCATCATACATTCATTAATAATGGCAACCTATGTGCCATGGGACTACAGAGGCTCAAGTGGTTAAGACGCTGAACTTGAAGAGTGGAAGGTCAGAGTTTGTCACCGAGTACTGCATGACGGAGTGAGCTCCTATCTCTGTCCAAGCTCCTGCCAACCGAGCAGTTCGAAAGCAAGAAATTGCAAGTACATAAATAGGGACCACTTCAGTGGGAAGGTAAACAGTGTTCCGTGCAATGCCAGATGTCCATGGAAATGTCTGCAAATGCAGACAGCGCTGTTTCTTTGGTTATAAACAGAGATGAGCACTGAACCCTAGAGTCAGATACGACTGGCTTTTGAGCAAGGGTGACCTTTACCTTTACCTATGTGCCAACAAGTCAATTCTGACTAACAGTGACCCTTGCCAGGGTTTTCTAGATATGGAGTCTACAGAAGTGATTTACCATTCCATTCATTTATTATTATTATTATTATTATTATTATTATTATTATTATTATTATTATTATTATTATTATTATTATTATTATTATTATTATTATTATTATTGGGTGGATTGTCCTTACCCTCTGCAGCTTGTCCAAGGTTATAAAGGCTGGCTCTTTTCCAAGGATGCATGCTGGAAAACTGAACTCCCAAATTCTGGCTCTGCAGCCAGAATACATAAAGTTCATTAAATAAATAGTCACTTCTATGTAATAGCGATTCACTTCTATACAGCAGCTGCAGCTCAACTAAATAGAAAGATCTTACAGCAATGAAGGAAATAACTGTCATGGCAGGTTGAAGGCCACAGGGTACTGTAACTGGGTATAGACATGAAGTTTATATTATCTGATTGTAAAGTTGTTATTTGATCCAAATCCGGAGGAAAAGCAATAGTAAGAACTCAAGCTTCACTGCAAGCAAAAGTCATTTTAAAGAGAAACTTGTGGGTAAATTGTAAAAGAGACCGTCTGTGAGCATATAGGTCAGAACAGTGAAGGGCAGGCAACAAGACTACTATTTCAGACATTAAGCCTGAAATTGTACAGAGCTGTAATAATGGTGGGGGATGAGGCACACATAAACCCTACCCCCCCCCCCAACCCATATACTACCCAGAAATAAAGTAAACCTGTGTGTATTCCTGTAACTATATTAAGCTGTACACATTTACAGTGCTGACAGGGCATATGGCAAGGCTCCTTGTCATTTGCATGATGAAAATTCTTCAGTTGTCTCTCTTATAATGAGCACACACCTCTGCATAAAATAATGAGGTAAGAGAAAGACTTAAGCTTTCTATGGGCTAATGATTCAATTCTACTACTACTACTACTACTTGGACTTGGACTTGGTCTTGGTCTTGGTTTTGGTCTTGGTCTATGGATTCCTTTTTTTGTTATGCGGTTTTTATGTTAACCAAGCAATTTGTTAACTGAGGTTCCACTGTATTGGCTATCCTCATGACGATCAGCCATGAAAGTTGTCCTGGGATTATAATGCAGTGGCCTTCTATTTGACTTCTGAATCGCAGCATGACACCTGTACCACTGATCCAGTTCCATGAGTCACTTTCTGGTCCTGAGCCCTATTGGCACACAAAGTTCTCCTCATCCCCAGGCCAGTATTGATGAAGCTGCTACCCTCCATCAAGATGGGTTCAAGTGGGATTTAATCAACTCAGGGACCATCATCCTTCCCTGTGGACTTTGCCATCCAAGGCCGTTAGTCCTCAAGGTTGTCAGGATAGTTAATTGCTGCCTGACAAGCGGCATCGAGTTACTGGCAGTATGATCTACTCTATTACCATAGCAGGATAACTTGGTAATAAGGATAATCAGGATAACCAGACTGGCTAGAGACACTTCTACTTTTTTTTTTTTTTGGGGGGGGGGGGAAGTCAAATCCTGTCACTTTGGTTCAGACTGTTTAATTACTTTGAACCAATTTAGAAAGAAAAGACAAAGTGAGCACATGTTCACACACACAAATTGGTACTTTGGCAAAGCACCTTCTCCCTCACCTCTTGCCTCACAAGGGATGATGAGGAGAGGACACATGCATACATAGAATCCAGCACCATCATTCACTTCTTTCTAAAGAGCTTCTCTCCCAAAACATACTCTGCAGCCAAAGATGGAGAACCTTCATACAATCAGCAAAAACGAGACCTGGAGCAGACTGTGGATCATAATCTACAGATTGCAAAATTCAGGCTTAGACTAAAGAAAATAGGGAAAACAATTAGGCCAGACAAGTATGACCTAGACAACATCCCTAAGGAATACACAGTGGAGGAGTGGAACAGATTTAATGGCTTAGACTTGATAGACAGAGTACCAGAAGAATTATGGACAGAGGCACGGGACATCATACAGGAGGCAGCAAGGAAAACCATACCAAAAGAAAAGAAGCATAAGAAAGCAAAGTGGTTGTCTGATGAGGCTCTTAAAATAGCAGAGGAAAGAAGGAGTGCAAAAGGCAAAGGGGCTATTCAACAATTACATGATCCTCAAAGGGGCACAGAGCTAGGCAGGCTGAGGAAAATGATGGAGGACAGAGGTGCCTGGTGGGCAATGGTCCATAGGGTTGCAAAGGGTTGGAATCAACTGTGCGACTGAGCAACAAACAACAAATTTAATTTTAACAGCTAGCTCCTGCTGATTTGTTTATTTAGTTAGTAAGTTTTAAGGTTCACTGATTCTGATTCAGACTGGGTAGTGTATGCCTACTTTGGAGTAAAAAAGCCAGACAGAGAGACTCAGTTGTTCAGTATGTATTTAATATAACATGCAGTTTAGTCCTAAGTATGAGCACAACCCTTATTAAAGTTTTATGTCTTACAAGATTTAGCAATAGCGTCAAATCAAGATGGAAGTAAAACCTGGCTGCATGTTTGATAGTGGATACTGAAATAATTAACACTGTTGGCACACCACTGTATTTATGCTTTGTTAATGACAGCTCTCAATGATAAATGGTAAAATTAATTGCTCTTCAAGCTATTGTTCCATTTGATAGGATGCTGACTCAACAAGATAAGTGGACTTCGTTTATTTTATAAAGGCTATCACCATTATCCAGAAAGCTACATGGTTTCCTTTATGTACAAGAAGAAAAGTGTGTGGATAGAGAAATGAGGGAATTGGGCTGGATAAATGTGCATACTATAGACTGAGCTGAGTATAATTCATATCCTATATGTTCTTCTTATACACATTAACTATTTCAACCATGGCTAGTGAGATTCTTCTTATTCTGAGATTCCTAAAGGGCATGCAGATCTGAGCCTAAGAAATATACTTCTAGTAACTGTAGCTTCCAGAAATCTCCATCCACTGGGATATACTGTACTGCAAACTGTAATTCAAAAAGTAATTTCTCCAGGGTATGGTTCTATTAAAATCATATTCTTTTTCACTAATAGAGCAATTTTATAGAGCAAAGAAGAGATAATCTAAGGGCTATATTATATATTACAGATAGCCCATCAATAATATTCATTAGTATTCCAGAGATATGATTCAACAAGACCTTTATGTTTGTTTATTTATTTATTTATTTTATTTATTTATTAGTCAAATTTGTATATGCCGCCCGCTCAGGCAAACCCGACTCAGGGCGGCATCACAACAATGCACAAAATACATAAAAACATTATAAAAAACCCCAACCCACCCCCTTTAAAAACCCCTATATCCCACCCACCCATCCCATCCACTATAAAAAGGAAGGAAGAAGAGAGAGTTCTTATACAAGCCAGCAGGCGGGCACCATAGTCCCATTCGGGCCCCACACCTGCCCTGCCAGCCAGGTCTTAAGGTGGATCCCATCTTGCCACGAAGTGACCCCCACACTAAGATCTCAGAGCCATCAGCCACGGCACACATGAAGCATGACATGCAGGATTTAATACCAGAATTGCAATGAACTGCCGCAACCTTGAGGATATTGACAAGGTACGTCTTCACAGCCAGTCCATCTGGCATGGCCTCTTCTGCCTCCATGCCCATTGGGAATCAGAGTTCCTCCTCATCTCATTTTGCCATTACGCCCAAATGATGGTTTCCAGTGGCATTTCCTCCACTGAGGTGGATCATCACCCCACGTAAAGGGGCTAATGCCCTTTATACAGTACTGTGATACAATTAACTTTTGTGTGAGACTTATGAAATGTTTAATTAATTCTTTTCAACTATTATATTTTTCACACCTAAAGTTATCCAAGACCTTATAAGTCATACGTCAGATATGTAGAGTTTGATATTTTCATTCAACAATTGGTTCTTTCTCATCTTATCTGTATCTCCTCTGCAGTGTTGGCTTGGGGATTTTGAACGGAAATTGTGTACACTGTCAGTTGAGTACTTTACAGTACTTAAAATGTACCAAGAAAACCCTGGGGAGCTATCAAATTATCTTTCCTTAGCACTGAAAACATAACACTGGTTTAAAGTATAACTTTTCAAAAGGAATCCTGTTACAACTGCATGATGTTTCTAGTGAGCCAGAATTTACAAAGTGGTCCAATCATAGCAGCTAAAACTACCAGGTTCTTGGCAGCTAATTCAAAACACAGCTTATGAAGTCTCACCTGTGTTTAGCAGAAGTGAGAAGTAAAGTTCATGTATTTAGTGTTTGTAGACAGTATCCAATCTCGTAATGACCATGACCTTGAACTTGATATGTCAAAAACGTTTTGAAAGTTAAGTTTAGGGAGTCTGATAGATTACAGAGATGCTGATGAAGTTGTTCTCAACCAGATTTGGTAACCATCTTCGCAGGGATGCAAAACATCTGAAATAAGAAGTGAATTTTTAAAGCCCTTAAATTCTCTATCTTGCATAAAACCCCGGAGAAGAATTATTGGCTTCCTTGACTACCACTCATTTTCCATATCTGAAAGAGCATCTTCCTCAGTTCCCATCAAACACACTCTTCACCTTTTCCCCTTACCTTTAATCAGCTCTGGAATCAGCACTAACCATCTGTGGCCATATAAAGTACCCATCTGTGTGCTGGATAATTGAGCACCACCCTTCTTCTTCTCCTTCTGTGTCAAGGCCAGACAAAATGAAGGCACCTCTTGGTGAGTTCATTCTGCAATTTCCTTTCACCCAATTGGAAATGATGTTATCTCAAGAGCTGCTACAACTGCAAATAGTTAACCAATTTACATTTGGATGATATGTAGTAAATTTCACAATTTATGTACCAGGTTTCCTGCTCACTAAATATGGGAGATGATCCAGAAATTGATACAAGAATAATGGTAGTAATGATGGTATGCCTGGTTGTTTTCAAAGCTGGGCGCCATTCTCCCACAGCAATCTTATACTCATATTAAATTAGATTTTGTTTCATGTGTGCCATGATCACCAAAACTGCTTATATCGCAAAACTGCTTGGAATGTACCTGAGTGGAAAAGCTTTAGCATTAGCCCACATCCTTGAGGAACCGTTGATTGATTATATGTGAATGATTAGTCTCAAGACCAACTGAATTCACAAGAGGGGTTGGTAAGAATCTTCTTTTTTTGGCTTAGTTTTCATAGGTGTCGTGTTGTAAGCTGCCCGGAGATGCCCCAGTGAGGGGGCAGCTAAACAAGTCTAAATAAATAAATAAATAGGTACTCCTCACAAATGGCTTATGGCTACCCCCCCCCCCATAAACTTCTCTAGCCTTCTCTCATTCTAGGACAGTTATGGTGAACCTTTTAGAGACCTAGTATCCAAACAGAGGGGTGGGGTGAACTCTGTGCTGGGGATAGGCAGGAAATGCTCCCATTGGGCTGCTGGGCAGAGGGGTGAGGCAAACTCTGTTCTGGGGGTGGAAGGAAGCACTCCCATTGGACTGCTAAGCAGAGGGGCAGGGCAAACTCTGTGCTGGGGGGGATGGCACATGAGCCAACAGAGAGGGCTCTGGGTGCCCCCTCTGGCACAAGTGCCATAGATTCACCACCACTGTCCTAGGTTATGCTTGCAGGAGGGGTAGTTAAATGTCTAAAGAGTATTCCTCGTGCAACAAGCCAGCTGATTTCTTGGGGATGGAAACTGCAATAATGTGCACAAATTTGATACCATCAGCATGTTTAAAGTAGAGCCTGCACAAGGTATTTTGTAACATTAGCTGGAATATAAGGTGAAGAATTTCATCACGTCCTGTATTCAAATGACTGGATGTTGCTGGTTTCCAATTATGAAGCAGTTTAGAGGGCCAAGGACATACCTGGCTTTGTTCTTCAATAAAGGAGGAGGATATCCAAATGCTCAGGAGAGAGAACAGGAGGTAGTTGGTGTTGCCCTTGACATTAGCTACCCATAACGGAAAACTCAGTCTGCCTAATGGGAGGGCTGGCCCTGATATGCATCAATATTTTGAGCCAAAAGAGAACTCTCAGAAAACAGATGAAGGTTTTTCAGATGCTTGCCAAAAAAAGTGCATACATTCTAAGCTGATTACAAATCAAGCCAACAAGAGTTCACTTATCACTACTTGAACAGCACAGTATGACTGCTTTTCCATTTGATAGAAATAATTGCTGTTTAAAATTCGTTTCCAATATAATTTTCTTAAAACAAAAGTAACATATGCAAGTGTAAGACTAAAGAAAACTAATGATTAAAAATGTGAATTATCTCGGGGGGAAATCCATTTCTTGGTAATACATTATCACTGTGACTAATAAAATAGACCAAGGTGTTTTATAATATCATGCAGTTGCAATTAAAAAAATACTTTGCATATCAATGAGTTGCCATTGGCAACTGTGGTTCTTTGAGCAGTCATCTGTGAATTCACACATTTGGATCTTCTGTGTCTGCATCAAGGATTATCTGGAACATTCCAAAACTGAGCACTTTGGGCAGGAACCCCTACCATGCCCTCCTACAGTGTATGGACCAGTAGTGCCTAAACTCAATCCCTTCATTTCTAGTCCACTGCAAAAACAATGGAGAGAGACACTAAGGAGGATCAAGGAGGGTTTGGTGAGTTAACAGATGATCACTCAAAGGACCACAGTTACCAATGGAAACCTATCTATCTTCTTCATGGTCTTTGTGATCCACATACTGTATATGGGAAACAGGAGGCTCTTTTTTCCTGATGTAGAAAGTTTAGAGCCTTCCCTTTCAAATAAATAGTTTAAAAATATTTTAAGTTGTTTTTACTTTGGTTTATGGACTCTGACGATGGTCTCATAAAGATCGCTGCAAAAAGCAAGTGATATTCCAAATAAATCAAATTTTTCAATAAATTTAGTAAAACCACATGAAGATCTAAGAGTATGAACGAACTTGTTTCTCAATCTCAAATACTTCGTTGGTACAAAACTCCCCCTATGGATCTCAACTACTCAAAATAAGAGCAAGCAGACTTCCAATGATCCAAATATATTTATTTATTTTATTACACTTATATCCCACCCCGCTAGGGGAAAACGACTCCTACTCAGGGTGGCTAACATCTTAAAACCAACAATAAAATAATCAAGAATTATTAAAAGTTGCTCACAATAAAACTCACAATAAAAACAGTCACAAAACATTAAAATTGCCAGAAAATACATGAAACAAAGGCCCCAAAAACACAACCTATTTGGGACAGAGAGAAACAAGGCAGCATCTCTAATGGCCAGTTGTAGACAGAACATTCCCAAAGGTCTCCTCAAAGAGCAGTGTTTTCAGCTGTTTTTTTGAATGATACAAGGATGGAGCCTACTAGCACAACTCAGCTGGAATAGCATTGCACAGCATTGGTGCCGCCACCAAGAAGGCTCTACTCCTAGTCACGGCCTTCCTAGCCAATCTCAGGGTTGGCACCAGTGCAGGCCTGCCAAGGCTGGGGAGATATGATCAAATTTTCTCACTCCCGTAATCAGCCTGGATGCTGCATTCTGGACTTCTTGAAGTCTCTGTAGCAGGGACAGGGGAAGACCCATGTAGAGAGCATTACAGTAGTCAATATGAGAGATTATAGTGAGATAACTACTGCAGAAACACCTAGAAGGAAAAACCTCTTAAATACATCAAGGACTTTCTGAAAGGGACAGGTCAAAATAGAAGAGATAACTTCTCAAGTGGAGCTTTTCTCAGCAAGTGGAAAATGTTAAAGAACTACTTCTGCTTCATCTTAGCCTTCTCCAGGGCTTAATGACAACACTGTCTGTCTCAAAGCAGCCTACAATAATATTTTATCTCATGTGGAAAGCAGAGTAAAAACTAATGAAATAAGTAAGCACGAACATGTGAAAACTCTGTATTCAAAATAATGTGTATCTTATGCTGAAGTGCATACTTTCATTAGGATCTTTCATCACATTTCATCAGGATTTTTAATTAGTTTAACCTATGTATATGATTGCATGGATGTTTAGCAGATGGTAGAATGCTTAAGAGTAGTTATATCTGGAGGCTTTTAAAACAAAATAAAACATCAAACACATAGATGGGGATGTCTGAACCTCTGAACCCATGAAGAATACATTCACAAAACCAGTTGCTGCATGCTGATTCAAACATGTTCGCCAAAACCAAACATTCAAAAAAGTTGAAAGACTGAAAGTCTGAGCAGACAGAGTGTGTTCTAGCCACACCCTATGCTACTTGCTGTCGCCAGATGAAAACATTTCTTACATGTGTAATCTGTTCACATAAGTGAGGAACCTGATAAATCAGGTTTCCTGTTTGTGGGGAAAGAATCCATTTGTATCAAACAATCTGCTTCTTTGGCTCTTCTTCTTTGCTTGGAGATAGAAACAGATATGGGGTACAGCTAGACATCTTGCAAATTAATCTTGTTTTGAATTTCTGAATAGGGTTCACATCACATTTATGTTCCAAGACTGAACAGAAGATGGTGTGGAATGAGGAACACAAGCACTCATTACTGGATTAACAGCAGTTTGCTTCTATAATTTTTGCTATTTGACAAAACACTACCCAATCTACATAACAGAATTCCGGCAATATTTTGAAAAATAAATAAATCAAATGTTGAAACTTTAGAATATTGAGACTATTTCAGATAGATAATAGTTTAATTCCAAGAATGTGTATATTTTGTGCACGAACCACCAATTTTTAAAGTTCTTTCAATATAATTTAGAAAGCCCCAATTCAGGTAAGGCAGAATCATGTTGATAATGGATCAGAAATATGCTAATAATTTTTTGTTGTTCAGTCACACAGTCATGTCTGACCCTTTGTAACCCCATGGACCACCGAATGCCAGGCTCCTCTGTCATCTGCCATCCTCTGTAGTCCGCCCAGATCTAAACCCATGTAGCCATCTCATCCTCTGCTGTCAATCAGTGTTATATGGCACAAAAAGTTGGAATGCTCATGTGGATTAAAGCTAACAGTAGGATATTTCCTCATAAAGCTCTCAAAGAACTGCAGCTTCCCTTAAAGTTTTACTATATCTTATAGACTGATGTATGATAAAGAAAATAAAATAGGCACCTTACTCACCCCAAAAGCAAAGCAAAGCCAGACAAAAATAAAATAAAATAAAAATTATTCAGTATATCCCTAGAGGAGTATAATTTTGTTTATTCATCTTAAGGTCACCCTTGCATGAAAGACAGTCGTATCCAACTCTAGGGTTCAGTGCTTGTCTCTTTTTATAGCCAAAGAGCCAGCATGGACATGTCCATGGACATGTGGCAGGCATGACTAGACACCAAAGTGCACGGAACACTGTTTACCTTCTCACCAAAGTGGTACCTATTTATCTACTAACAATTTCTTGCTTTCGAACTGCTAGGTTGGCAGGAACTGGGACAGAGACGGGAGCTTGCTCTGTTGTGCAGTACTTGGGTATCAAACTCCGACCTTCCAGTCGTCAAGTTATTCATCTTACACTTTGCCTTAAATGTACATAATAAAATCTTCTTCTCAAAAAAGACTGACCCTTTATTAAGTCTCCTTATTAAAGCAGTTTTCAGTAACATGTTCCAGTAACTTTCAACCCTAGTTTTCCTTTAGACTTCAAGTTCTGTTTGATCCTTCCTCCTACAAATAAAATGAGAAAAACAGGCCAAGCAACCTTCAAATTCTCTCGCAATTCAGTTTTTATTTTTTTATGTTTAAATTGCTTATTAGTTTGCTATTCTCAGAAGAAAAAGGAAGTTGCTTTAAAAGGTGTTACATTATCCCTTCCTTATGGACACATTTTGTTTTCACCTTCTTCCAATCTACTTCCTTGCCCCATGACCTTATACCTGTTGAGTCCATGGTGGAAAAGCCATTATCTGCATGCTGAAGGGTAACCACTAAATGAAGCACAAAATAATATATTTTTTTCTTAGGTTTTTGTGCATATGGAAACTTCCCCACTGACCATTTAACATTAAAGCAGTAATGAAAAGGAAAATGTCATATTAACATGTCACCTAATGATGTGGATGTTTTGGATTGTGTCATCTGTGGTGATCATTGAAGTGTTTAATCTATTACTAGTTGATTACCCAATCTTGCTCGGGTTGTTTTTTTCTTCAACGGAATGCGGCTTGAGAGAACTTTAAGTGTACCACTGATCTTTCCACGATATCATGCCTGTAACTCTAACTGAAAAAGGAACCCACAGCCTTATTGTTTACCCAGCTCTGTTCAGGTTTTTTCCTTTGTCCATTCCCCTGGCCAGACTTCCCCCCTCCGGATCAGCAGGGCAAGGATGGCCCAGTGGAGGTGACTCTGGAGCCACATAGGAGGCTTCCCCCTGGGGCCGGAGCCTGAATTCACTGGGCTGCTGGCAAACCTGGGCCGTGGGGGCCTGGCTCCCAATCCTCGTTGTCCCCCTCAGCTGTGTCCCACTCTTGCCCCCTCTCTCTCCTGGCACCTGCAGGCCGCGGCCTCTCCTCCTGGGATGGAGCCCAGGACTTGCATTGCCTGCAGGAGGGAATGAGACCTGGGAGCTAAATGAGGCAAGGAGCCTGGCTCCCGCTGCCTTGGCTGCTCCTTCGGGACCCACTCTCGGGCCAGTCCTCAAGCAAAGTGGGGAGGGGGAAACTCCTGATGCTCCGGACCTTCTTCCCTATGTGGCAGGCCCAACCAGGGCCAGGAGCTGGCAGGTGAGGCAAGTGGTGCTGGCCCACCCCCCTCCTCCCCTCCCCACCCCCCCTTCCTTGAGCTGCTCCACCTTCTTCCTCCCTGAGGTCCAGAGCTCAAGGGGGAATGGGTGGTTCCTGTGGCTGCATTGGCTGCATTGGGAGGCTGTGGTGCTCCTGTGCCGCTGTCACCTCTGCTGTTTCCTCCTCTGCCAGAGCACAAAATGCAGACTGTGGTGTGTGCGTGCAGTAATGGAGGCTGTGTTGCACATGCGCAGTACTGGTTTTTCATCATTTTTCTCCCAACGGTGGGGGTGTCCACTTTGTGTCCCAATTTGGGGGCATAAATCCCCAAATGCATCTCGAGCCCCCCACAGTGCTGATCTCGCAAGCCCAAGGTAAGTGTGTGCCAATTTTCAGCGAGATTGGTCCAGGTGTGTGGTTTCCTATAGAGCACATAAAAGACCACACCTCTGTTTTATAGATATAGATTGGGATTAATATGATTCATCACAACAAGTACATAAAATGATAGGGTTTGTTTAAAATTTCATCATATGTAGACAGAATTAAACTTAAAGGAATAAATGGGCTATTAAGGTAAAGGTCGCCCTTGCTCAAAAGCAAGTCATATCAGACTCAGGCTTCCACCCTTCCGAGGTCGGTAAAACGAATGCCCAGCATATTGGGGGAAAATGCTAATTACATTGTGAACCTCTCAGAGAGTAAGTGATATGGGGCAGTAAGGTAAAGGTAAAGGTTACCTTTCCTGGAAAGCCAGTCATATCCAACTCTAGGGTTCAGTGCTCATCTCTGTTTATAGCCAAAGAGCCAGTGCTGGTTGTGTCTGCAGACATTTCCATGGACATGAGGCAGGCAGGCCTCAACACTGGAGTACATGGAACATTGTTTACCTTCCCACCAAAGTGGTATCTATTTATCTACTTGCAATTTCTTACTTTCGAACTGCTAGGTTGGCAGGAGCTGGGACAGAGACGGGAGCTCACTCCATTGTGTAGCACTTGGATCTCGAACTGCTGACCTGCTGACCTTACAGTCATCGAGTTTAGAATCTTAACCACTAAGCCACCACAGTCCCTTCAGGGTATTAGGAATGACCTAAGTCCCATGTAAAAGACTCTTCTATCTGCTAAGAAATTGCTCCAGCCTGGCCTGCAAAAGTAGTAGCCCTATGGCTGAGTGGAAAAGGTCCATCTTGGGCATGGATTGGGATCATGCTGGAGCACAATTATCTGAATGCTGTGTGACTGTCAGGAAATACATTGCAACAGCGGTCCAAAATGCAATCTATTTACCTATGTAATCATACTCTCATAACTTGAAAGATCAGAGAAAATCAAGAGACAGAGAACAGGGACGAACCCTCCTCCATTTTAAGTTTTTCCTCGATTCCTCGATTGACCAGACTATCAAGAGATGAGTTCCTGCTGGTCGCGACTTGCTTCCCATTCTTTTCACTGATCTTCTCCAGGTTCAACCAAAACTTTTCATGATGGGGTCTTCCCATCTTTTTTTGGGGGGGAAGGGCTGCCAAGGGGTCTTTTTACTCCTCTGGGACTCTGTGACTGCTTGTTAGGATGTAAGTCTTTGCCTAACTGATTGGGAAGGGTAATATGTCTGCTTTAGTGCTTTAAGAGTACTGCGTTCATGCTAGAGCAGGTTAATTGTGTTATTTCATTAACTTGCATTGCTGTGGGAAAAAGGAGGTTTTGTAGCAATAGTCACTTAGCTTTAATGCTCAACACAGCTAAGGCTCACTGTGGCTGAATGCTGAACACTGCCTGAAGTCCAACTGCTGCTGAACTTCTGCTTGAAGCTGGACTACTGATCATCACACAGCACATTGCTATTGCTACTTTTGCTATTGGACTACAGGTATTTGTCATTTGACTATTTGCATTGGACTGTTTTCTCTCTCCATTTTTACTGAGAACTGGTAAGAAGGAATACTTCTGTTTTGCTTTGGAACACCATTATGCTATCTGCTCCTTTTGTGTTTTGCTTGACAAAAACTTTACCTTGAACTTTGCTTTCAACCTTTGCTTTTGCCATAAGTAAACAACTATTTTCACACTACAGTATCTGTTTGGTTCCTGCATATTCTCTGTAGCCTCAGACTTCTGTAACCACGCCCTTGTAACTCAAGGGCTCCACTCTTCGTCCTAACACTGCTGCTGTCCAACACCCATCTGTCATTTAAGAAACATGTCCAGCCCAGTGCAATTTCCGTTTATGATATTCAACAGCAGCCTCGTTGATTCTGCTTTGTTTTCTTATCTGGGCATTGGGGATGTGGTCATGAAGGCATACCTTTAGCATTGATCTTTCCATGGCTCTTACGGCTCTTGATAGTTCTTCTTCCTCGGCCTTTGTCAATGACCATGTTTCACTCCCATTGAGAACTGCAGACAGTACTGTCGAACTAAAAAGGTTGGTGCATTGTTTCTTGTCGAGTTTCTCACCATTATAAGTCATACCTGTCAAGTTTCAGGAAATTTCTGTCAAACCCCCATATTTTACACTCTTTCCCACCGTCATCCCATATTAGTTAGACTAGAATTAGACTGGAGTTAGACTGGAGGCTAGCACAGGATAAGCATAGCTGTCCAGTTTCCCATTTTGGCCGAGAAATTTCCCTTATTTGACAGAAATTTCCCGAAACTTGACAGGTATGTTATAAGTAGGACTTTTATTTATGATTCTTACACCTTAGTTTCCTGTCAGTCTCATCAAAAAGAAAACTGGAATGCCAAACTGTGGCTCGTATGCTTACCTGTTGTCTCATGCGACATTAATGGGGAACACAACAAACCATTAATAAATTACACTGAAAACCTCTGTCTTTTTAGATGGAAAGAAAGGCTTGGCACAGAGGTGGTCTGACTGACAGCTTCTCTGCAAACCAGAACCTCCCATTTCATTTAAGATGGCCATAACAAAACTCAGCCAGATGAAACCAATTCCGGTCGCCCTCTCTTTAAATCTCACCAGTTCCTTCAAGACATTTGCTTTCTTACCATACTAAAATTGAAGGAATATAATTCTGCTTCCAAAGGCTCTATTATAATAACTTACTGCAGTAAACTTTAATAACCAGATGAAATTAAAATCAAATGCAATTATTACATTTTGCAGCAACAAAATAATAAAGCTGTTAGTGGATTTTAAACTGGAATGTGTGTGCTGTGCACCTACTTGGCAAATGAAACAAATAACAACATTCATCTAACTCACACTATGCATCCTTTAAATAAATAACAGCAGGTGCATAATATACCAAAATGATAAGTGGTAGCAGCTCCTGGTTATCACATTCAACCTTCACAAGTTTAAAACCCATTTCTAGTTTTGATTTCTGCAAACTTTTAAGGCTAGAGGTACTGGAACAGGAAATATAAAGGCTGCTCTTGCTTGAAAGCCAGTCCTATCTGACTCTAGGTTTCAGTGCTCATCTCTTTTTATAATCAAAGAGCAGTGCTGTCTGCATTTGCAGACATTTCCATGAACACATGGCAGGCATGCCTCAATACCAGAGTGCACAGAACACTGTTTACCTTCCCACCAAAGTGGAACCTATTTATCTACTTGCAAGTTCTTGCTTTTGAACTGCTAGGTTGGCTTGAGCTGGGACAGAGATGGGAGCTCACTCCATCGTGCATCACTCAGGAATCGAACTCCAACCTTCCAGTCATCAAGTTCAGCATCTTAACCACTTGAGGCACTGCAGTCCTCACAGGAAGTATCATGCTAATCTATGCAATCTCAATATAGCACCAAATCAAACTGAAATCACAGGGTTCATTCTTATTTAAAAGTGAACTAAGATGGCTGAAAGGATAGCCTAGGACTCAGTGATGGCAAACCTTGGCACTCCAGATGTTCTTGAGCTTCAATTCCCAGAAGGAATTGACTTGGGCTTCTGATAATTTGAAGTCCAAGAAAATCTGGTGTGCCAAGGTTCATCATCACTGGCCTAGGTTAAATCTTTTCCACTGGATTCCATCATATAAAACAAGTGCCTTTATTTTAATTCCAAAACAACAATTTTTCTATCTTCGTATATAAAGCATAGCAAATGCATGCTGTGTGAATATATTTTAGATAATAAATAAATAAATAAATAGAAAAATTCCAGATTCAAGTGCAAATATCTCCAGGCAGGACTACAAAAATTCCTGTGTGTAACCTTGGATAGCTTCTGCCAGTCATTATGAACAATAAAGAGTTGGATGCACCAGTAGCTTAAATCAGCAAACTACGGAAGCTTCCTACATTGTTATTGTCCCCACTGGAGCGATAGTTTCTGAAAAAGAGATGGCCAAAAATGATATACCACAAAGAGCAAAAGTCTGCACAGTGCTGCTGTAGAGAAAAGTTCAGTCATATTTATAATTCAGTGTACAATCTGCAATAGTAAGAAAGAGCAGAGAACAAAAATAAAAGTAAGCAGAATATAAAAGCTATGCTGAAAAGAGATAAATAAGGCAGTTTTTAAAAGTAGCCAGATTGTGTCAAGGAGAGAGAAAAATATCTCTATATTTGTAAGATTCACCTCTGACATATAAATCAAGGGGGGAAAAAATCTGTCAATCTTGCAAACATTATCTGATGAATTACATTAAGTCTGAAATGCTCTCCTTAGAAATTGCGAATTGCTTCTTATGTTGCAAGTTAACCCTAGAGTAAAGGCAGGAGCGATGAAGAAAGTTAAGACTGAAGATTCTGGAGGAGAGGAGGATGGCATTTATAGCAGCATTTATGCATGCACATGTCCATTTTACTTCTGCTTCTGGTAGTGGTGAGGGCAGCAGTGGGCCACATGAAATGGTGCTGTGGGCTGGGGCTGGCCCATGGGCCGTAGTTTGGCCACCCCTGTGTTAAAGCTTTTTGATGTCTTGGTGATAGAGGGTCCATGTTTCACAGACATACAATAACATTGTGGTAACAATAACTTGGTATACAATGAGTTTTGTATGAACTGTTAGATCTTTGTAGGGGTAAAAGAGTAAGCAAAGAAGAAGATGATACTGGGGGGGGGGGGGGAATCACCTTAACACTCAAACATGGACTATTGGCCCTTTTCTGGACTTGACTCTGGGTCCAGACTTCCATTCCAAGGGAAGCTTGCTATGTCACATTTTAATGACTTTTTAAACCACATGGTTCCTTCTGTTTCTTTTGCTCATTATTTCAGTCTAAATGCATTTAAGGCAAAACCATAATGTGTGGACTAGTATCATTTCTAGAGGGAGAGGATTAATTTTGGGAAGAATTGGATGGGTTTAGGATACTGGTATCTGTTAAAACACTGGATTTTTAAAAATACAACAAAATGTTAAATAATTGTTAAACAATGGCTTTGGGATATTAATGTTCTAATTCTGCTGGAAATTGCTAGAAAGTATTTCTTGGATACTTTATTGCTTTTAATGTTTGTAGTTAAAAAAGAAACACTGTTTCTTGCTTTTCTCTACTGTCAGCTACAGTCTCTCTCTTCCTCTACTGTCTCCCCAAATAAAATTTTAGATTGTAAACTGACTAAGGTAGGGACTTGTCCTCTCTCTTCTGCATACTGTTAGTCTGAAGAAAAACCAGAGTATTGATATTCAACTAATTAAAACATTTACAGTTACACACGTTCTATATTCTTTGAAGCATCTAAGTTTTGAAAATTGTAGGTGTTAAAGGCCACACACTTTATAGTTGCATTGTTTGCACAAAATGATACAGTATTCTGTGCTGTGATAGTTCCAACTTCAATGCTGTTTTAGAGACAGCGTGATAATGGTCAGTGTATAATGAGAGACATTAGTCACAGATTTGTCTGTTCAGTGGAACAGACGTGTGTCATCTGTAAAGCACCTGGAGATCTCATGCCACTTAAGCTACCATTCCACAATAAAAGTGCTCAGTTGGCAAAAAGTACTATTCCCATAAATTAATAGCATGAATTAGGAAGGACTTTGAGAGAGGAGAGCTAAGGAATGGATTACATGTGAGTGTTCACTTGATTTCTGAAGATCTGGTGGGATGTTATCATTTTTGCCTTTTCCATAGATGTTGCTGGGGTTACATTTACTTACTTATTTAAAGATAGATTCCCCTTGTTTTGAACAACAAAGGAAACCCTAGATCTCAGGCTTTAAATTTTGGTACTAAAGTTAAGAAACATGTTGCAGGGGGGAAAATGAAGATTCAAAAGAAATCAGACAGTAATTGGAACCCAAGCAACTAATGTTAGCATCATAAAGCCTAATACTAATATTAGACCCAAACAGCACAGATGGCCATTAAACAAAGAAAGCTTTAATAGCTCGGCCATATCATGAGGAACAATATAAAGTATAGAATACTCCATCTCACTCTGCAAGGAAAGATCCCTGGGAAGAGAGGCCCTAGATGTAGGCAGACTTTATGGCTGAAGAACCTGAGAGACTGGTGTGGCATGTCCTTGGAGGAACTGTTCCGAGGAGTTAAGAACAGGAAGATTATCGCCATGATGATAAATGACATCCAGAATGGATACAGCACCTGAAGAACAAGAAGCACAGATGACTGTCAAACAATAGCAAAAATGGTTCCCTTCTTTCCTTTTTCTTCCTCTAGTCACTGTCATTTCAGAAAGAATTATCTGTCTGACTAGAATTGACTTAGGGAAACTCTTAAATGTTTGAAACAATTCAACTGAGCCTAAAATGCAATTAAACTGAAAATGTTTTGAGGTTGCTGTGTTTTAATCATTCACTGATGAAATAATCATTCAGGGAATCAGGATGCTATGAGAGCTTTACCTTTTCCTTCCTTCTCTTCCCACCCATGACCTCAGAGCAAGATTTTCCTCACAAAATTTCCCTGGCATAATAGGTCTGACATTACAGTTCCGTCTGCCTCATATGTTCATGCTGCTTGTATTAATGCCACCGGGATACAGCCTGCATTGTGCTGTGTTAGCAGATACTAAGAAATCCTGGTAGAACGAATTCTTAAGGGCAGCAGAATTCTTTGCGATACACAAAGCGGATCTGAGAAGGCGCAGTTTGTCCTGAGAAAGGATAGGTTTTCAAGGCATGTGGTGCAAAAACGAGGTGGTGATAAATTTTCAATTCCAATCAGCCCATTCCGGATGAGAGAAGCTGAGCTTATACCCTTGCGTATTATAGTGCATGCATACAGCTACGGAAGTAGTGTTAGGATGGAATTTATGGACGCTCAAAAATTGTTTGCCAGGAAATGTTTACTAGCTATACACAATAAATGGCCAGAGCATGTCCCTGTATTTAATGTGATGTAGCGTTGTTTGCTTACACTTGAATTGAAGTGTTGCAAATATTAATAAGGGAAACATTTACTATAAAATAACAAGCTATGCCTGCTTGTGTTTATGAGACCTAGTTAGAAATGTCTGGTTAACTCCAAATGTTTCACCATCTTCTTTGGACCCATGCCATTTCTGACATATCAGCGGTGAAATGTATGTCCTATTTTTAGAGCAAAATATTCTCGTCATCAGTCAAGGTATATTTTTAATAATCTGATCACCACAGCTGTAGTAGGATGCTTAGTGAAGGAACTGCTTATACATTTTAAAAGATTAAATAGAAAGATAATTTGGAAAAGTGGATAATGTATATGTATGATAAAACAATAATTGATTTTCCCTCATCTAATAACAGCTTGAAATCTTGAGAACATATATTCATGGTGTTTGGTTTCATAGATATCTCTTTGACTGTGATAATAGGAAATGATACAGTTCTGAGCTGCTGTTTTGCCACCACAGAGGAGTTATAAAAGGCTTTCTTTCAACACATTGAGGGTGAGGGTTTCCCTTGCTCGAAAGCCAGTCGTATCCAAATCTGGGGTTCAGTGCTCATCTCTGTTTCAAAGGTGAAGAGCCAGCGTTGTCTGCTTCTGCAGACGTTTCAATGGTCATGTGGCAGGCATGACTAGACACCGGAGTGCATGGAACACTGTTACCTTCCCACCAAAGTGGTCCCTATTTATCTACTTGCAATTTCTTGCTTTCGAACTACTAGGTTGGCAGGAGCTGGGACAAAGACAGGAGCTCATTCCATCCTGCAGTACTCGGGAATCGAACTGCTGACCTTCCGCCTCCAAGTCAATGTCTTAGCCACATGAGCCACTGCAGTCTTTTCTTTAAATGAACAATTTGATATTCCTGGATAAGCATTATTTCTTCAGTCACATATTCTTTACAATGAGACACCTTGTTCATCTTATTTTTAACCTTCCTACAATAAAATTATCTAAACCTATACAACTAAAACATATTTTGTTTAAATATTCCCCAGCTATATAAGAGATGTAATATTTTATATCTGAGAAATCATTTTAATGGATAAGGGCTTGCTTGGATCACACATTTAATCTTCAGATATGGATCAGTAGGGGCTCAGGAGATTCTGCTTCAGGAGACTTAAAGATATGTGGACAAAGGAAACATGAATGTAGGAGATAGCATTTGCCTCAGGGCAGAGTCAGGCTGATCCCTGTGTATACAGCAGGGGAGATCACAAGGCAGTTCTTGCTTTAACTAGTGTTTTTCTTACTAGATTATACCATTAATCACTGTCAGGAGGAACCCCAGAGGATCAATAACCCATTGGCTTCAATGCCCCCCCCCTCCAGAATTCCTCAAGTTCTCCTGTAGATTTGAGCCTTCACAACTGATCAAAAGACATGGATGGGGCAGGATCCTTTCCTTAAGAGAGGGAAGACTCTGGAAGAGAGAAAGCATCACCAGTAGAGGATATAGAGGTGGAAGAAAGAAGGCCTTGGAGTTAGAAAAGACAGAAGATGTTGAGATAGAGGAAATCCGGAGAAGGACACAGAGACTAGGTAGTAGGACATGATGGAGATGCAACCTGAGAAAGCTTATCACAGGACCACCAAAAAACCAGAGGAGGATCCTCCTTCAACCTCATGATAGACCTAAATTTACATGAAGGGCCCATAGTGTGGAGTATTGATGAATCTTCAGGTTCCTATGAAAGAGCCTGTGAGACAGCCAAGGGAGTGTGATGTGGTAAAGCTCCCCTATTGTGTATAATGTAGGAGCTGTGAGAGGGATTGGCACAAGCAAAACTAGGGTTCAGGCTCACGTCCCAGAAAACATTGGTCCTGTGATTCCCACTCAATGATCATTGAGTTTATTACCACCAATACATTACACTGATGTAACAGATTGAACTTTGGGAATGGTGTTGTGAGCCTAGCCCCAAAGACTTTGGACATGAAAGGGGTTGGCGATGGGAACCAAATCCTTTGGTAAGTGTTGTTGTGGGTTGCCAGTTTGCTTTATTTACAATAAAAGTTGGTTGGAGAGCATACTGGCTTGGAATGTTGTATTTGGGTGACTGGAGGATGGCAGCTGGGCACACAATTACACATTTTGTAAATCTACTTAACCTAATGTGTTGCTCTAGCTTCGGGATTCTCAACCTGCAGCCCACGAGCTGGATGCAGCTCGCGACACCATTTCATGTGGTCCCCCCACTGTCTCCACCACACCAAGAAGTGCCATATGGTGTAGGAAGGGCAAAATGGCCATCCAGCCCCCAAAGCTGTCTGAGAGAGTGTGACCCGGCCCTCTGATTTAAAAGGTTGAGAACGCCTGCTCTAGCTAATTCAATAACTACTGTATCTTACTTCTTCATTCTGGGCTTGCATGCAGATATATATTACTGCCAGCACTCTGAATGCCAGCTCATGTTTGTCGGAGTATTCCTATTTTTGTGCCATTTTTCTTTCTTGGAGCATACTTTAGCATACTTGAAGCTGAAAGGGAAAATTGAGAGAGTCCAAACACTCCAAGAGGCATGGAGGCTGTTTACAAAAACAATAACAGAGGCTCAATTGGAATGCATACCCAAAAGGAAAAAGGGCACTGCCAGGTCCAAGAGGACTCCAATGTGGCTTACAGGAGCTGTTCGGGAAGTGATCAAGAGCAAGAAAAGCTCATTTAGAAGATGGAAGGCTTGTCCGAATGAGGACAGCAGGCAGAAACATAAATTCTGGCAGAACAAATGCAAGGCAACAATCAGGAAAGCAAAGCAAGACTTTGAGGAGCGTATAGCTAAAAATACTCAGAGAAATAACAAAGACTTCTTTAAGTACATTAGAAGTAAGAACCCAACTAGGAAGGCCATTGGACCATTAGATGACAATGGAAGGCAAGGGGTTATTAAAGAGGAAACAGAGATTGCAGAGAGACTCAATGAATTCTTTGCTTCAGTATTCACTGAAGAAGACAGAGGCCACATGCCCAAAACAGAGCCTATCTTCGTAGGGAGGGAAACCGAAGAATTAAGCCAGATAGAAATAACCAGGGAGGAGGTCCTTGCATGTCTTGTTAAGCTAAACACTAACAAATCACCAGGACCAGATGGCATCCATCCACGAGTTCTCAGGGAACTTAAAGATGAAATTGCTGATCTCCTAGCCAAAATATATAATCTTTCCCTCAAATCAGGCTTTGTGCCTGATGACTGGAAGGTAGCGAATGTAACACCAATTTTCAAAAAAGGATCCAGGGGTGATCCAGGAAATTACCGACCTGTCAGTTTGACATGTGTCCCAGGTAAAGTGATGGAAACCATCCTAAAAGATAGAATTAATAGGCACATAGAAGAGAAGGCGCTGCTAAAGGAGAGCCAACATAGCTTTTGCAAGGGCAAATCATGCCTCACTAATCTGTTGGAATTTTTTGAGAGTGTCAACAAGCATGTGGATAAGGGGGATCCAGTTGACATTGTTTATCTGGACTTTCAGAAGGCTTTTGACAAGGTCCCACACCAAAGGCTCTTGAATAAACTTACCAGTCATGGAATAAAGGGACAGGTCTTGTCCTGGATCAGCAACTGGCTAAGGGACAGGAAACAGAGGGTAGCACTAAATGGACACTTCTCCAAGTGGAGGGAAGTAAAGAGTGGGGTCCCCCAAGGTTCAGTACTGAGACCCCTGCTTTTCAACCTCTTCATAAATGATCTAGAGGTAGGAGTAAAAAGCAAGGTAGCCAAATTTGCTGACGACACTAAATTATACAGGGTAGTGAAAACTGTGAGAGATTGTGAGGAGCTCCAGAGGGATCTCTCGACACTGGGGGAGTGGGCAAAACAGTGGCAAATGAGTTTCAACATTAGTAAGTGCAGAGTGATGCATGTTGGGGCAAAGAACCCCAATTACATTTATAAACTGATGGGGTCTGAACTCTCTGCGACAAACCAGGAAAGGGACCTTGGTGTCCTGGTGGACAACTCAATGAAGGTGTCAACCCAGTGTGCCTCAGCAGTGAAAAAAGCAAACTCAATGTTAGGGATCATTAGGAAGGGTATAGAAAATAAGTCAGCAAGTGTCATTTTGCCTCTTTATAAATCTATGGTGAGGCCCCATCTGGAATACTGTGTACACTTCTGGTCGCCATACCTCCAGAAGGATATTATGGAGCTGGAAAAAGTGCAGAGGAGGGCAACCAGAATGATTAAGGGACTGGAACATCTTCCTTACCATCTGAGGCTGCAATGGTTGGGCCTCTTCACTCTTAAACGACGGTGTCTAAGAGGTGACCTGATTGAAGTTTATAAAATCATGCACGGTGTGGACAAAGTAGATAAGGAAAAACTGTTTTCCCTATCACATAACACTAGAACTAGGGGACACTCCATGAAACTTTTGGGTACTAGTTCTCAAACAAATAAAAGAAAGTACTTTTTCACCCAGAGGATTACTGGTCTATGGAACTCCCTGCCAGAAGAAGTGGTGACAGCTGTCAGTCTTGACAGCTTTAAGAAAGGATTAGACAAGTTCATGGAGGACAAGAGTATCAATGGCTATAATTATGGATACTTAAGGACAACCTCCTGGTTGGAGAGATAGGCAGGATATCTCTCAATATCATTTCCAGGGAATCCTAAGCAGGTGAAGGCATCTGCTTGGGAATACCCTGAAGGAAATGGTGAGCCACTGTGTGAGACAGAATGCTGGACTGGATGGGCTCCTGTGGCCTGTTCCAGCAAGGCTGTTCTTATGTTCTTCTTATGTTCTTATGAAGCAGGCTTCTCTGTGATTTCAAAAGAGAAACCACCCATTCATCCATGGTCAATATCACAGGCATAGCTTATTCCTCATGTTGGACAAAGTAGCCGGAGCTCCCTGCATTTCTTAATACTTGCTTTCTTCTAGCCCTGAGATGTAATTTGTATATCTCTCACACATACTTTGAGTTGAGATACACATGATAGCAAAACCTTTAATTCATGTATATAGTTACGCTTCTGGACTCCTTGTTCTGGTAGCCTCTTCTATACTCCAACAAAAACTGCCCCTAATCAGTTTCTAAACTGTCCCTCAATATATACAAGGAAAAGGAACTATTATTTTGTGGAAATGGGAGGAAATGTGATGTTTTTAAAATGTTTTATTTTGTGGAATTTCTCATATTCATGTAGTGTCCTAAAAACTTCTCTAGGATTAAGTATGTAATTGTTGAAAATAAATAAATGTGCATACCTAAAGGTGCTGTTTGTATTTATTATGGGTAAAATAAATAATACTGCATCAGACATGAAATTTTACCCAAGTTTGATTGATGGTATCACATTTTGAATTCAATTTTATAGTGTAAAATATAACTGTTTGATAAGCAAAGCAATTGTCATGAAACTTTGTTTTCACTATCAAAGTTCTAACAAGTGAACTGAGATATTAATAACTGTGGTATTATTTAAACACACACAGAGAAGATCTTAAATATTTTCAAATGTCTGCTTCAGTGCTTTGGGGCCCGGTGCAGCAAATCCCAAAGTGGATTTTGAATGAAGAGTCATTTTGGCATTGTTAAACTTACTAGGAATGTTTCTTTTGATTTTAATGGCAGTTGGAGTGTGTTCAAAGAGTACATGCAACAAGTCAGTAATATCGCTTCTTAGCTACAATGCCCATTTAGTATGGCTTAACAAATGATTTAGTTCATGCAAAAATATATTTAAAAAACATATACAAAATCTTTACAGTCTAAGCCCTAGGTAGACACCATATAATAACAGCTTGAAAAATGAAAGATACCTGCCCTAGGCTATGATGTCAAGCACATTTACATGGAAACACTGAACAGAAGATTTTCAAATGCATTCAGAAAAACAATGCAGTCAAGTACTCTTCATTTGAAGTGGACATAAAAGTCCAGTGCAAAATGAAACACATTGGTCAAAATCCTTTTCCATAATTACATCAGTGGAAGGGAAATGATGTAACTCAGGGGTCCCCAACCTGAGGCCCATGGGCTGAATGTTTGTGTGCACACATATGCACACACATACACAAACTCTTTCTGTTCAGCCCTCCAACCTGCTTGTTTATTGCTATCATCCTCAAGACATTCCACCATCACCCTAGCCCCATGCTGTTCTTCTTGCCTCAAGCGGCACCCTCTACTGATGTGTTTTCTCTTTCTTTCATATAAAAAACACAATATCCACATTGTTTCTTCTGGATTCCATGGTTCTTTCAGGGTCCCTCTTCACTTCATCCTCCACACTAGCATTTTAGCTATTCTGGCTGCTTTGCTGCCTGTTCAACTCAGCTTTTTCACTCCCCATCTCAATGCATTACCATGTTAAAATATACAATGGGTCGGAGACCTCATAGCAGCAAATTGCTGCTAATTAACAAGCTCCCTCTTTGACAGCTGGTGGCTTTACCTACAATCAGAAATCTAAGCAGGAACTTATATGGCAACTTATGCCATTTCTTTTCTCCTGGCTTTACTACACAACAGGATTTCAGGGTGTTTTTTTTTAACATTGTGAAGTGTCACAGAACAAAAGGAAAAGAATTGCTTTTGTACAGCATTTTAGTCACCATGGAAATGAGATTCTGAAGAAGGTTGCTGTAGTGACCAGAAGGGATAAAATCAGGAATGAGGTTATATGGGAAAGAATTGGAACAGAATCAATTTTGCACTACATACAGAGACAACAAATAAAGTTGTTTGCCTATTTGGAGAGAATGTCTTGGAATTCCATGCCTTACAAGTGGAAAGAGGAGAAGGACAATGACCATGAGGCAGACCCAGAGGAAGGTGGAGAGATAACATCAAAAAAATAATACAAGAACACCAAGTAACACTGGTGGAGGCTACTAGAAGTGTCAAAACAAGAACGTTGCATCTCCTTTGAAACCCAAAGGGTAAAAGAGAAGGCAAAGAAGAAGATAGCATTTTAGGAAGTCATTTTAAGAAGAACTTCACTCTCCCACAGAAATATTTTCCATGTAATCCAGAGAGTGATTGCACAAAATTAGACCAGAAAGCGATTATGTATGCAAAATGAGATATGTCATTCTATGCACAAATGTTAACATAAACCTGTGATGTTTAAGGGTTGCCTATGAACCTTATTGAGTGATGCTCTTGCTCATAGATTCATTTGTATGGTTTTAATTTCTGTTTTTGAAATACAATTAGTTCCTTGACCTATCACTGTAAACAACATATGCATATTTGTTTCATAATAACCCTATCACAAATCTTATTTTGCCAGCTTCTCATTCTTATAAGTCTTTATACAATCATTAACTTATCTTTTGTTTTAGTAACACTAGCATACCTCATGTGTCCAATTGGAGATTTTCAGTTGCCAGAATCCTATTGAGATTTTTCTCAGGATTAAATGAAATCTCATATGTTGCAGTAGCAAATTACAGGCAATTAACAAAGTGTTGGCTGCCTAACTGGACGTGTGATTGGCACAGAAATGGCACCTTGTTAATTAGTTGCAATTTGCTACTGTATGTATGCAATTTTACTTAGGTAAAGGAAAAAGTGTCAGCAGTTCGAGACCTGAGTCCTGCACGATGGAGTGAATTCCCATCTCTGTCCCAGTTCCTGCCAACCTAGTAGTTTGAAAGCAAGAAATTGCAAGTAGATAAATAGATACCACTTCAGTGAGAAGATAAATAGTGTCCCATGCACTGTGGTGTTTAGTCATGCCTGTCACATGCCCATGGAAACATCTGCAAACACAGACAGCACTGGCTCTTTGCCTATAAACAGAGATGAGCACTGAACCCTAGAGTCGGATACAACTGGCTTTCAAGCAAAAATTGCAATAGTGATTTTGACTTTTTTTATTCTGGTGTTTTTGACTCATCTGGCTTTGCTCTGGATGCTATCTACATTTTGCCATCCACCGTAGATCAGAGAAAAAAGCTTTGAATGTTGTACAGAAATCAACAGAATTTATTCTGAGTACATGTGCTTATCATCAAAAGTTTGTACAGAAACAAATATGGCCAGGTAAGCAGTTAATGATGTAATAAAAATTGTCTACAATCTGGCATAAGTCCAAAAAAGTACAAATTTAACAATTCAGCATTAGAGAAGTTTATTTAAATTACTATAAGTGAATGTGGGTTTCCAGCAATGGGTGGGTTTCATAAAATCTACTATTGGCATCATATTTAAGATGTTGTTTTTGGAACCATGTTTAAACAGTGGCCATATGATTCCAATATCCATTTAATCATGAATATAGCAATACCAATCATATTTATATACCATAGTGCTTAGTGCACTCTCTGGGCGGTTCACAAGTTAATTAATGTTAGAATATTAAACATTATTAAACATTAGCTATAGCTAAATATGTCCAGCACCATAAAATTAGTGAAATTTTGTTTTAGGTACTTTGGGGCAGCAAGCCAAAAAGCCATACTAAATTGAAAGGACAAGGATGTAAAATTATATGCAAATTTTGGAAAATATTATATCAATTTGTTCAGAATATTATCTGACAACAATTATGTTGCTAAAACAGAAATCTTAAAGTGAAATTTAAAAGATATGACAAAAAAACTCACTGTAGAAGCAATGAACACTATAAAAAACTGCTATATTTTCCTGCTAGGGAATCGACAATTTGAGATATGCAGATGATACCACCCTAATGGCAGAAAGTGAGGAAGACCTAAAGAAGCTGCTGCTTAGGTTGAAAGAAGAGAGTGCAAAATCTGGCTTGAGACTCAACATCAAGAAAACCAAGATAATGGCAACAGGCCTTATCAGTCCCTGGAAAGTAGATGGGGAAGAAGTAGAAGCAGTAACAGACTTTACTTTCTTAGGATCAAAGATCACTCCAGATGGTGATTATAGCCATGAAATAAAAAGCCGACTGATACTTGGGAGACAAGCTATGAGAAACCTGGGGAACCTAGTTAAAACTATAAAATATACTAAATAAATAAATAAATAATAAAACTAGAGACATCACCTTGCAAACAAAAATTTGCATAGTCAAAGCAATGGTATTCCTGGTGGCAATGTATGGTTGTGCGAGCTGGACCATTAGGAAAGCTGAGCACAGAAGAATAGATGCCTTTGAGATGTGGTGGTGATGGAGGAGAGTTTTGAGAATCCCCTGGACAGCGAGGAGAAAAAATAGGTCAATCTTGGAAGAAATCAACCCTGACTGCTCCTTAGAAGGTCAAATAGTAAAGATGAAGATGAAGTACTTTGGACATCAAATGAAAAGAGAGGATTCACTTGAGAAATCCTTGATGCTGGGAAAGGTGGAGGGCAAAAGAAGAAGGGGTGGGATGGTATTGTAGATGCAATGGGCACAGAGCTGGGCAGGTTGAGGATGATGGTGAAGGACAGGGGTGCCTGGAGGGCAATGGTCCATGGGGTTGCAAAGGGTCAGAATCAACTGTGCAACTGAACAACAACTACAAAGGGAAGCTATATGAATCTCTGATTTCTCAATCCATCCTTTCAACCCGGGGATTGTTTCACAGTTCCACGTGGCTTGAAATGCCTAGTTTGTATAAGAACTTTTGATGTCATATCTCCTCCTCATTTATTTATTTTCTACCACCTATCTGATAAAGAGTTCTATAGAGCTTTGCATTTTCTATCCATTTACAGCTGATCTTAATGAACACAGTGTCCATGTGTGGATTTTGGAGGTTAGATTTTGCTAAAATTTAGGCACTTGTTTTCTCAACAGTATGCATTGTGCAAGATCACATACTTGCGATAAAGTAGCTGACATTACTTTCATTTATTTTCTTTCCTATCACTTATCAGCTTTTTAAATTAAATTATAATTTCCTGATATTCTACAAGTGACCACATAGCGAATACATGTTGCATGGTCCTGTTTTGTTTAATTAAATAATTACATTCAGCGCATCTGTTGGTGTCTTGCCTGGTGCATGAGTAAATATTTTCTAAAGAAGGATGTACAGTTTGTAAGAAGAAATGGCAAAATATGTAGGATAAAAATACTCCATACATGCTTAATGTGATATTATGGAGGAGTAAAAATCAAATATGTACTCACTTACTATAGTTTGTATAGCATCCAGATGCTGCTCTTTTTACTTTTTACTTCCTCCCAGTCTTCTAAACTCTCTACTCTCTCTGTACACATAAATACACACCATACAGAGGAATGTAGGGTTTTCTAGGGGAAGGGGTGTTGAAGCTTTATATACCTTCAGTTGCTCTTCTCTGATATATAACTTGCCTTTTTATTTTGTCTTACGTGCAAAGTAAGTGTAACAGGATCCTTCCTACCTAGAAAATTTAAAATCTATATGCCTGTGTATTCTTCTAATCTGGAACATTTCTAAAATGTCGCTTAGCTGCCTTAAGCAATTTTATGCCTTTCTATCCCCGCCCCCGCCCTTTACAAAGACTCCTTCCTTGCCCCCATATACTATCAACAGTGGTTGATTGACAGCAACAGGTTAGGAAGAAATAATCAGAGCACTTTAACAACTTACTCCAGGAAGGGAGAGGAAAACATAGCTCAGTCAGTGGGCACATTGAGGGAAGTTGCACCTATTAAAGATGAAAGCTGGCCGCTCTTTATAGTACACCTGCAAATGCCAGTGTGCTTTTTTTGCATCTCTGTCTCTCTGTTAAAAGTCTCCCCTCTGTGAAAACGTCTAAGGGAACCCAAATTTGACTTTGTTTGCTTAAAATGTTATCAATTATAAAGGTAAAGGTTTCCCTTGCTCAAAAGCCAGGCGTATCCGACTCTAGGGTTCAGTGCTCATCTCTGTTTCAAAGCCGAAGAGCCAGTGCTGTCTGCTTCTGCAGACATTTCTGTGGTCATGTGGCAGGCATGACTAGACACCAGAGCACATGGAGCACTGTTACCTTCCTGCCAAAGTGTTCCCTATTTATCTACTTGCAATTTCTTGCTTTCAAACTGCTAGGTTGGCCGGAGCTGGGACAAAGACGGGAGCTCATTCCGTCTCGCAGTACATTTCAAACATGCACAATTCAGACTTGAACAGTGCCACAGATGAAGCCCTTCAATGGCTTTCAGACCTGGACTGTGGAACTCTAGCTAGGAATTTGAGAGGGACAATTTGTGCTTACTGTATATATCAACATTAATGTAGACAACTGAAGTCCATCATAGGATAAATAAATTTCAAACTAGCCCTTAAATGTCAGACTAGCCGTTAAATTTTAGACTAGTCCTTAAATGCAGCCATAAGGAACTTTCCCTCTTTTCAATGCAGCTTACAAATAATTTACCCTATATAAATGAATGTAGAGGGTGTTAAAGCCCCACATAGATTGGAAATATGCCCTAATTTACATATACTGTAACGTGAAATGTCACACCTATATTTATTTAGCCTTTTTATATAAAGATCGCTGGGCCACCAGATGAACAAGGGCTTCTCCCGCCCCCCTCCACAGCCGCTTTAAGTACTTCAGGGAAGGGCGAGTGGCCATTGTATTTTCTTCACATCCACATATATTAGAGCACATATTGAAGCGATAAACACAAGGCACACAATATTTCAACAGGATTGTAACCATAGGCATATTTTTCCCCTCGAAGGATTCAGGCGGGTGGAGAATTTAACTCCCAACTGCCCAGCAATTATGGCCACTACAAGAGGACGTCTAGATAGTTAGATCTATCAAGTGGTTTTTAAGATCATTATCAACTATCAGAAGAAACAGATTTAAAAAAAAAAAAAAAAGTGGGCAATATTCTTAGCGGGCATTGCAGTACTGTAGGTTCCCGCCTCAGTCTAAAACTGCGAGAGGAAACTGAAGCAGCTGCAGAAGAAAACTTTCAGGGCTTTCCCCCCCCCCTCTCTAAAGAAAGTCTGCAAAACTAATTTCCCACAAAATAGGACTCAATTTCCGTTTAAGCAACTACCCCTTGCAAATCTCACTCAGCCACCATTTTCTCCCCAAACGACAGAACAAAATAACTTGTGCGTCTGTCTGTTTTCACACAAACAGAAGCATTTTGGATCTCCTCGTATGGCAGGAAAGATACTGGATTTTATTATTAACCATAACATTGCAAGCTTTAGGGGAAGAAAAAAAAGGGAAGAGGATAAACAACTTTGCCCTGGCGATCGTTTGTTTATCCATCCTAAGATAAATTATGTCTTGTCACCTTTGGCTTTTATTTTAATTATAAAAAAAGCATCTTTCACGTCCCTTCAGACACCTGAGAAAATACAAACAGACCCCTCAAAGGGTTGGTAAAACAAGCTTTCCTCGCAGACATTTGTGTGTGTGTACATATGTGTCAACGAATCACGTGAAATTGTTGTGGATTCCCTCCCAAAACTCTGTTATCTGCTCTCCGTTGGACGAGGGTGCCGAAATGCTTTCCCTTCATTTCCTCTCACAGTCACTTTAATTCAGGAGGTGGTCGTGAAATGGTTGAGTATTTCGAGGAGGCATTTATTCTGACAGGAGGGAAAGGGATAGAGGGTATAATACTAGGTGCTTTGCTTTTGAACCCCTTTGTGGGCACGAATACTCGAATTGCGGGGTGGGGGGCGGAATGGCGGGAAGCAACTTCTTCCCTGCCCACCTGTTTCTGCAGGTGAGGGGAATTTCTCGCCCTGCGCTTTAAGGCGGGAAAACAGATCCCCCGCTTTTCGCGCGCTCTTCGTTGCGCCTCACAGTGTCCAGGTGTAGCGCGTTTCTCTGCGCCCTGACATTTTCCTCAGTTTATATTTCCTTTCCAAACTTTAGCGTACTTATACAACGTCACTCCTTTGTTTTCTTCCTCATTAATTCGTTTGTTTGTTTGTTTCAGTCAGTCGGAGAAAAAAATCCAGAATTCAACTAATATTTATTTTATTTCCTCTCAAGCGTTCAGATCTCACATTTCCTTTTTGTTCAAAACTGAGAGAGAGAGAGAGGCACTTCCACAGCTGCAGAAACAGAATTCAATAGTGGAGTGATGCTTTTGGGTGGTGCTCTTATTGATCAAGAAGAGTTCCCACATGACATTTTTTTGAGGAATGAGGTAAAATCGTAAAAGATGTTCAGGAATGTGTTGAGGTTGATCACTAACCGTCTCTCCTCCCCAGAGACATTATGTAGCAGGTTATGCTTTGACAATGGCAAGGGAATTTCCCCCCCTGACAAACCTATTGACTGATGGTGCCATTGCTGTTCCAGGGATAGTCTCTAACCACAAAGACAATACCTTGGCCATATTTGACATGATAGTTAATCAAATGACTAAGAGTTGCTGGCAAGTATGCTGTAAAATAAATTGTCCATAGTTGTAATTGCACAGTAAATAAAATGCTCACCAGCTGTCTGCCATGTTGGAATTGTGTTCCCTTGACTTAAAGTGGCCTCACGTCTCGGGCTCATATTGGACTAGAAGCAGATTTATACTCCTCCAGGAAATTTAATTTTTAGTCCAATTCTTGTTAGAGCAGTTATAGTGAGGCACTTAGGCATCCTGATCTAGAGAAAATCTTGCTTTTCCTTTGCAATCTGCTTTCAAATAGCAAAATATTAACCTAAGTAAGAACTCCTATTGGATGTTAAAATATCTTTGTAATTATTTTGTGATAATTGTTGTTTGGGCAAAGGAACGGGAAAGGCTCTGCACAAACTCTTTCACAGAAAACCAATCTCAAAACAGTTGTAATATAATTCTATATCCATCTATCCTAACAACATGGAATGAGATGTCTAATAGTCAAATAGTAAGTTGGGGTGAGGGAATATTTAGCATTTTATAGCACATCACATACATGGCCTCAATAATCCTTGCAACCCAGCAATAAACTCAGCTCATATTATTATTCCCATATTGCTAAGGGGTTGGGGAGATTATACTGGATACAGTGCCTTCCCTACGGTCATTTTATAAGTTCAAGTCTGAGGGAAGTTTTGGCTCAAAAAAATCCTATCTTCTGGTTTCCACCTCACACCTCATAGAACTGCAGCACAGTCTTACCTAGATTTATTGAGAGGTCCCACTGTGCTTACTCTGAAGTAAATGTATTTAGGATTTCCCCTCTTAACCAGTATATTATTATGGAAATTATAATATATATATATACACACACACACACACACAAGTCCTATTGAGAAGGTGAAGGGGCAGAGAAAACTTTACTTGCCAATTGTGCTTGCCAGTAGAAGAAAGCATGATAGCTGTAATATGATATATTCATGCAAACATTTCCTCATAAATTTTGGCATAGCCTTATGTGAGGATGTGTACCTTATTTTCCCCAAGTTGCTGGGCTCAGTGGATCCAATATTTAATATGGCTCTGACAATGTTAGGCTCCCTTCCAGCTTAAGAAATGGACAATTCATAAACCCACATCCCACATTGCTAGGAAATGAAAAACCAAGATTCAAATTTAGGCAAGCTTAAGGGTTTCCATGCAATCAATGGGATAAAAACTTTTCTGGCAGCCTTAAAAGCTATACCACAATCCTATTTTGAAATTCCCCTCTGTTTCAGAATAGCTTGTCACTGAATGGGTGTATGTGTGTATGTGTATGTTGGGGTGCTACAGTTTCATTTTTGAAAAGCACAAGTTTTATGGTCTTTGGAGCAAATTTCCCATTCCCCTGTATAAATGTTAAACCATGTGTAGGTCGACTCATCAAATTACTATGAATGTAGATTTTAACTGCATGTACTTGTGATAGGAAACTACAATTGTCCAAGCCTTCTTGTTGTTCAGTATGGATGTTAAACTAAATGTGCGTGTGCCATCATCCCAGATGTTTATCTCTATGTGAGCTCTGCTTCATTTTGACATTAAATTGCTTTCTATAACCTGCAAGAGGTTTCACTCAACAGACGCATAAACTCCATTGTGATCTCTGTATAATCTGTGTAATGGAAGGACACTTTTAATTTCAGGACACTTTTGAAATTAATAAGAGGATTATAAAATTTAGTGGATAGTGATGAGAGAGAAAAGGTGAGGGGAGAGGGAGACTAGACTTCATAGGCGTTGCCCATTTATCCACATCTGTTTCTGAACACTGCAGTGACACTTTGGCAGTATAGTGGACTCATCTAAAATAGGTAAGCAACTGAAGACTTGTAAAGCCTGGCAAGGGCAGTTGTCATCTCTAATCTATGAACTTAACTACTTCCTTCTGGATGTCAAAGTAAGGAGTATCTTCTGGAATCATGCTCTACTACCATTATGTTGCCTAACAGGAATGTTTAGTGTGGTGTGCTGTCAAGTGGCTTCTGACATAAAGTGACTCCATGAATTAGTGACCTCCAAAAGTTGCTATCATTAACAACCCTGTTGACATTGCAGACTACAGATGGATGGACTCCTTGACTGATTCAATCCATCTCTTCCTTCCCTGCTGTTTTCCAAAGGGAGGGCATAAGTGACCAAAGAAGAGGAGGTGCAACTAAGTGGAGCCTGCTCTTTGTTAGCTCACCTGGTCCCTAAAGAGGAGAGTGAGATGGCCTGGAACAAGAAGAAGGGCACCACAAGACAGGCTATTCCTTGCTCACTCTTTCCACTAGACCCAGTCTACCTTCCCATGCTGGGTCTAGAAAGACATGCTATCTAGGTAGAGCAGATTCCATCCCTTGGATTTCCAAAGAAGAGTAAGCCAGAACAAGTTGCACTTCCCTCCAAGGGAAGGGCTGGAGGGGCTACTTTCTCCCTCCCTTGTTGTATCCAGTGGGTCTACTCCTGCCCTCTCCTCCACCCAGAGGGAAAGAGAAAAGCCCAAAGGGAGAACGGAAGTGGCAGATCCTCTATATCCTCTACCGGCAGGGATGCCCTTCTGGACACATGCCCATGGAGCGCACACCCCGCGGGCCCCCCTCTGATGCGTCAGGGACCTAGCCTGGGTCCACTGCAGGGGGGGGGGTTGGGGGGGAAGGAGGCAGGTTGCCCACTCCCCCCACCCGCCCACTTTGACGCTGCCAGCCTTTGCCTCTCCGGGATAAGGCCTGCCGGCTGGGCCGGGGGTCCCGCGGGTGGTGGTGGGGCGAGCGCGGGGCTGGCGCTGGGAGGCTGCTCGCCTGTGGTCAGTCAGTGCCGTGCGAGCTAAGCCAGCCCCCGGCTCACGTTACACGCGCCCGTATTTATAACTCAGCAGCGAGCGAGCCGCTTCTCCCTGCCTGGGAACCACCTTCCTGGCCGCCGGAACCGCCGCCGATGTGAGCATCCGCGACTGGAGGGCCACGGCCGGGGGGTGGGGTGGGGCCTGGGGGGACCTTGGCGCGCCAAAGAGCCCCTTGGAAGGATTATCATTGCCTTTGAGCGGGCGATCGGAGTCCTCGGCGCATGCTGCCATGGATCACACGCTCTTCGGCTGCCTGCGCAGCCCGCACCATGCCGCCGGCCAGGGCTTGCACCCCTTCTCCCCGTCCGCCCTGGCCCTGCACGGCCGCTCCTCCGACCCCATGGCCTACCCGGAGCTCTCCCCGGCCGCCTCCTCGTGCATCATAACGGGGTACCCCGGCGAGGAGGGCCTGTTCGGCGGCAGCCAGCATCACCACCGCGGGCACCTTCACCACCACCACCATCACCATCACCACCAGCAGCAGCAGCAGCACCAGCAGCCGCAGCCGCAGCATCAGGCGCTGCAGACGAACTGGCACATCCCGCAGATGGCTTCCCCGCCGCCGCCGCCTCCTTCCAACAACGCCGCCGCCTCGGCCAGGCACAGCCTGTGCCTCCAGCCCGAGGCGGGGGGAGCGGCGGAGCTGGGCAGCAGCCCCCCGGGACTGTGCTCCAACAGCTTGGGGGGCGGAACCCCGACGGGGCCGGCGTGCGCCCCGGGAGATTACGGCCGCCAAGCGCTGTCCCCCGCCGAGGCCGAGAAGCGGAGCGCCGCCGCCGGCAAGCGCAAGAGCGACAGCTCAGGTAAAACAAGCAGCGAGCTCGTCCCCCCTCTCTGCCACCCACGGGGGGGGGGTTTGAGGTTGCGGGGGGGTTTGGGGGGGCGTCGTCGTGTGTTATTGGGGTGGTGGTGGTTGAAACCGGGCTGCTCCCAAGGAAGGACACCGGCTGCTTAGCTTTGCTCCTCGTGCTAGGATGATGGTGGTGGTGATGATGATGATGGGTCTTTTCTCTCTGGGCGCTGGAGCGCAAAGCCGTGCCGTCTGGCGAGCGCAGAAAGCGCAACGCAAACAAATCACACACACCCCTTTCCCCAAACAGTGTCGCCTGCTTCGCCTCGTGGCGGTCGAGACCGTCCGTGTAGTGTAGCAGAGGCCACGGGGTGGACCGTGAAGTCACCCAGTCAGAGCTCCCTGACCCTCCATCCCAGGGAGAGAGGAGAGAGGAGAGAGAGAGAAAACTCTCTCTCTGACCTCTCTTCTCTCTCTCTCTCTCTCTGAAACTGCCCTCCTCTGCGTCTCTGACACCTGAACGTCTGTCTCCCGTCCGTTCCTTCTTTTCAGGATTCCCCCTTGGAAGAAGTGGAGTGACACCTCAAACGAGCCAGGCCCGTTTCCGTTTAGGATTGCCTAACTAGTTGGTTTTTGTTCCCTTCCGTTGGAATTGGATTAATGTCTTACCTCCCTGAGAAGCTTGCCTTTCACCGTTTTCATTACTCCTATAGAGGATAATAATAATAATAATAATAATAATAATAATAATAATAATAATAATAATAATAATAATAATAATAATAATAAAGTTTCGAGTCAGAAATTATTCTGGGTTGAAAGGATTTTTACTGGGAAAATTCACTCAGGGGGCACTCGAATGAGGCTACTTTCATGTCCCCAAGATCTTTTCCCACCAAAGTGGTCCCTAGTTATCTACTCACAATTTTTTGCTTTCAAACTGCTAGGTTGGCAGGAGTTGGGACAGAGATGGGTGTTCAAACCCCCATGCAGTACCTGGGTCTCAAACTGCCGACTTGCCGGCCTTCCAGCTAACAAGACACGCTTCTTAACCACTGAACCGCCACAGCCCCTCTATAGAGGATGAAGTCTATCCTCTATAGAGGATGTCTGATGATGTGGACTTGGTCCACGAAACTTCACATTTAAATACAAGAGTTAGTCTTTAAGGTTCCATGACATTTTTTGTCGTCTTTTTTTCTCCTGTTCTTTTTTTTATTATTTAATCTTAGATATGCCAATAGAGGAAGGTTGCAATGCTGTGGCAACTTAATCAGCCATTGGAACCTTATATCCATGAAAACCAATAGGGTCTCTTCAGATTAGAAATGGATGCCACTTCACTTTGATGCAACAATTCTGTACTGTACCTGTTTACTTGGGCGTAACTGATCTTCACGTATAGTAGAGATGCACGGAATGGTGCTGTTAGGACTGGTTCCATAATGAACGAAGATATGATGGGAAAATGCCTTCATGCCTAGGAAAAGGTCATGCAAGTTGCTTACATTAAACACATATATATTGCAATCTTTTCCTATCATGTTTAAGAAAGGGCTATAATGTCATACATATAGAATGTATACTCAGTACCAGCTATAAATTATGGTTATTAATATTTTCTGTTGAATCTTTAGAAATAAATCTGTTTGCATTTCACTGGTGAATCTAGTAAATAACACAACTGAATTTAAATGGGGAAGTTTAAAATATTTATAATTTTAATACTCTAGTTAAACATTTTTCATAGAAATCCGTTTACTGCACCATTACTGTTGAGGATTTTTAAGCAATAAAGGGGATACAGTATTTTGTGACAATTATCACTGTCATGTAAAACAAATGACTAATTCATTGCCAATAACCCAAGTATACAATTCTGTATGAAAGACGTTGCTCCTATAATGAAAATTAAGATACAGACAAAGACAAAAATAACACACAATAGGAAGTTGTGCTTAAAAAGACACATAGTAGTAGAATTTCCTAGATACTATTGAAAATGCACAAAGAAACCAGTGACTTTATTTTATGTAAAATAGAGTTTCTCTTAATAGTCATATATTTAGTTTCTTTCTTCTTCATTTTTAAAGATATTTTGTGGGTATATATTACATGTGGGCAAGTTTCTCTGCAGATTATATCAGGAAACCTAAATTATCTTTAATTTCTTACACTGTATTTATGAAATAGGATTTATGAAAAAATAGTTTTGTGAAAACAATGAAGTACTGAAGTTAATTAAGCTACTGTATTTTTATCAATGATATGTATAAGTAAAATGATCATTTATTTATCATGACTGAGCAAATTATTTCCTGAAAGAAAAATAATCAAATTAGCAACATATATTGCAGAATATGACAATGCAAAGGAAACATTAATTGCCATTAAATATTAACTAACAAAATTCTTTAAATATTTATCACCTTTAGATTTATTTGTATAAAGAAAATCAGCTGTTCAGGACTGAAATACAGTGAGTTACAATGTAAAATATATTGCTGACCTGAAATACATATTATTATAATATATTCACAGGGACAGTGGTTTTTAATATTCTATTATTACACTCATGTCCTGTACAAAGGTAGTTCAGTGCAAACTTACTTCTAATGTGTCCAAAATTAGTGGTTATTATTAATTACTGGCGTGCGTGGGGTGGGGGGTGGGGGAGATACAAATTATTTTAAAGTACAATGTTTTACTTTTGTAGTCTTCACTGTATGTGTTGCTTTCTAGACAACCTGCAGTATAGTTCTGCACAATACACTTAACAATACTGTGACAATAGCAAATCCCAATTTTAGGCCAAGAGTTTCATATTTCTGCACATCAGATATCTGGAAGAATTTTTAAAGAAGATATACATATTTACTCTCATATACACACGCACACATAATTATTTGATTCAGATTACTGACTTTTCTTTTGAGCGAATGTAAATCAAAAACTGGGGTTAGGATAACTTTGCTATAGAAACAAAGAACAATGTTTAAATTGCTGTTACATTTCTCCTGAAACAAGTACTATGTTAAATTTCTAAATATATTTTAACAGAATTATTTTAACATGAATTAGAATGTTATATTTCTGGAAAATTGAGTATCCCTAATAAATCAAACAAATATGTGCACAACATATTATCAACACATCTTTATAATAGTGTTGACAATGAACAATTGTTACATAATATATTTTTTATCTGGCGTCACTCTTGTATAAATCTTTTGGTATATTTACATTGGAAAGAGACTGAATAGTAGCAATAAAATAACAAAGAATTATTTTGTCAAATATTAATCAAGCTTATAACACTTAAACAAATTCAGCTTTTGGTATTGTGTATTTCTTTCAACAGGTTAAGATTACTTTTCTGTATATCATGACAGATTCATAGAAAAATTGTCATCTGTTTCCAACTCAATCTGTAAATGATATCACAATAGAAGATACAGACATCAAAGCTAGCAGACAACCGCTGACACTTCCTTCCTGTATTTGTAGTAGCTCTTTCTTGATAGTATATCTTGCTGACAAAATAGTATCACTTTTGATGGGATAACCTATCACAAGAAAAATAATAATCAATTTAATGTAATTTAATTTAAATGATTTGTGTTTACTTTATTTCACATAAGAAACTCTGAATTACAAGTTAGTACTGAATATTTATAGAATAACATTGGTAGTTATTGAAAACAAATTTGAACTCATTACTAGTGAAGCTAATTCATTAGTCAATTAATGAATTAACAGTCAAAATTTCTTCCTCCCTCTTCTTTTTCTCTCTCATTCCCTCTAATATTCAAGATTTTAAATTGTAGTTCTTTAATACAACAGGGATTCTTACTTAATGATCTCGTAATAATTAACAATTTGTTTCCCTTCAACTTTATTTCATAGTTATTAAAACTATAATTTATAGCTGCAGGGAAGCATTCTATAATCTTTTGTTTGAATGGTATATCTTTATGTAAACCAGGGATTCTCAACCTGTGGCCCGTGAGCCGGATGTGGCCCACAGTGCCATTTCATGTGCCCCCCCCATTGCCTCCACCACTCCAGGAAGTGCCATGTGGTGGAGGAAAGGCAAAATGGCCATCCAGCCCCTGAAGCTGTCTGAAGGAGCATGTTCCGGCCCCTGGCTTTATAAGGTTGAGACCTCCTGATGTAAAGCCTGATAATTTCAATGAATTTTCCAGCTTCCATGGATAATGAAAATGTAACTTATTTTATTATTTGTTATGGAATAAAAATCTGCATATAATAAAGTTTATGGTTCCAAACACCATAAACTGAAACACCAAAGAATCTTGTTAAGAAAATCTTACTTTGTAGCTTTTGCTATTAATAATTATTGCATAATTAAGAAACCACATTTTGATTTTTTACAGGTAATTTATTATTAAAAATCTCCAAGGAAAGCTATGAAATTGAGTTGTTGAACTCAACTGCTCAGCATTTATTTAGTATGTGCATTGAAATTAACTAAGGACTATTGAAAGCTGAGGCTATTTTATTTATTATTTATTTAAAACATTTCTATCCCGCTTCCTCACTCGGGAGTGACCCAAAGCGGTTACAGTCAAAGGAGAGAAAGGGGCAATGAGTTTTAGATACTTGTAAAATAATCTTAGATATATTCAATTCATTTGTCTCCAAAATAAACAAGTTGTGAGTTTCAAAACTAAAACTCATCTTAAAGGGCCATAATTTAACAAAAAAGTAGATATAATAAAAACCACTGAAGTCAATGGGATATAACTTTGTAATAACACCTCAGCACAATCATACATTCTTCCACCAATGAACTAGAGAGCTTCCATTGGGCTCTTACATAAATCCCAATGGAAACTCAATGAACCCCAATGAACAGGGAGATGTCTCACAGTACTGTTTGATGGATTGCACTGTAAATATTTGGTATAATTTCTGAGGAATGGCTTTCAAGAAAAGATAAACATTCACCAATATACTTACTTGAAAAAATGATTTGATAAATGTGTGTTAATTGTATGGATTCATTGCTTTTAATCACTCATGATTGGTCTCCAAAACATTTCAATAAGAAAAACGAGCAGTATATGTATGCAAAAGGAATGGTGTAACTGATTAATCAAAATTCTTAAACTTCCCAACATTTGCTATGAGCTTCCCCTCCATTAGATTTAGCCAATGTATTAATTAAGCTCGGTTTTGGTTATCAAAATATCGTTTATCATGAATAGAAATGTAAAACCACTTAGCTGAGAATCCAGATAGCTACTTTAAGTATACCCAATAGTTATAATCCAAAGAATAGTGCAACTAGTTCATGACAACTTTTGCATTCACATTGCTTAAATGGCAGCTGTCCATAGCATATGGTGAGTTACTTCTCAACCTAACAAGACTTTTTAAAAAAAGTTTTGAAATGTCATATTAGGGATAGTCTGTTGGTCAAAGAAAATGTGATCCCAAAATCCCAGAAGGCACCTCCAAAGAAGCACATCTAAAGTGGTTCTTGACTAGTCTTGGGTGTGTCCTATAGTTTTCATTCTCTGAATTGAAGACTTTTATGCCATATTACAAGCCTCTGCAGTTCCAAAAGCATTTGTTTTCTTTGATGTCTTTGAGTTTGCTTTGCAACATACAAACAGTACTGTAAACCTGAAGACTCCCAGTTGGATAGTCTGTTGGTTTTAGACCCCAAAATGGAAACAAATTCTATTATGCAACCGTAGTTCTGGGGACTGCAGTGGCTCAAATGGCTAAGATGCTGACTGGAAGGTGGGAGGTCAGCAGTTCAATTCCTGAGTACTGCAGGATGGAATGAGCTCCCGTATTTGTCCCAGCTCCTGCCAACCTAGCAGTTTGAAAGCAAGAAATTGCAAGCAGATAAATAGGTCCCACCTGGGTGGGGGGAAGTAAACAGTGTTCCGTACATTCCGATATCTAGTCATACCTGCCACATGATCATGGAAACATCTGCAGAAGCAGACAGTGCTGGCTCTTCAGCTTTGAAACATAGATGAGCACTGAACCCTAGACTCAGATACGACTGGCTTTTAAGCAAGGGAAACCTTTACCTTTAGTTTTGCTATATAGGACTTTGGAAGTTGTGGCTTAAAATACAGTAATAACTTTTCTCATATCCAAACCTGACCCATAGCCATAGGGAATTCAAAAAGGCAATCCAAAAAGAAAAAATGTGGTTTACTGTACACTAGAATCAAATTGAGTTATACTGGAATTCTGAGTAGATATAATAACATTCTGTGTAGTGCCATATGTCTTCATGGATCTTAAACTCTTGGTTTAATAAAATAAATTGATCAGTTTGATAGTCAGATGGTTTTAGATTTTCTTCAAAGAAAATTTTATGACCTACAAGTCTGGCCCTAGTATTAGACAGCATGAGATGGTCTCTGCAGGCAGCTAATTTTAGGTATAATGAAAGAGCAACATTGAAGTGGTTATTTAACATTTTATGTTGGGTTTTTTTTTACTATTATTGTAGTATGGAAGAGGTTTTCAAGACTTCCGATCTAAGATGTTATAATTATTTACCAAGCTTTGGGTACAATGCACTTGGAGGAATACAATATACTATTATTAATACAAATCAACTATTATTATTATTATTATTATTATTATTATTATTATTATTATTATTATTATTATTATTATTATTATTATTATTATTATTATTATTATTGGTATTTAAATGATTTCAGCTAGTCTCACTAAAGAAATTAAAACCCTATGGCATTGAAGCAAGATACAGTATCAATTTTAAGAACATTTCTGTTTAATGATTAATTAAATTTAATTTGCTCATGAACTTCTAACACAGGGGTGGCCAAACTATGGCTAGTGGGCTGGATCTGGCCCCCAATGTCAATTCATCCGGCACACGCCACCCTCGCTGCTCACGGAAACAGAAGTAAAACGTGCCCACGCATGTGCAAAATGCTGCTGTAAATGCACCTGCGGCTGTTGTAAACATGTTTATGACTGCCACGGGTGCACTTATGGCAGTGTTCAGCATGTGCGTGGACACATATTACTTCCAATTCCAGTGGGAGGAACCACGTGATCGGCCTGTGGCCTGAAAAGTTTGGCCACCCCTACTCTAATATGTAAAGGATTGCTCTTGTTCCAAATGACACACAGTTCACACAATGCGATGAAATTGGTTGTTCCCGAAATTACCAAAGGAAGCTTTTAATCATCAACGATTTGCTGCTGATAATGTCATAATTACTTTTGCACAAGTGAAACTGTGCAATGGGTTTTCAGCCAGTATTTTGCACATCAATGTAGTGCACTTATACACTAGACATAAAAGGCACATCTAAAACAAGGTCAATTCAGTTTTGCTTGCTTGCTTTAATACTGTGAGTCATTCATTATATATTCAGAATATAAAGTAGTAGGTTTTATCTGTGTAGTTTGTAGTATTTTATCATATGTCAGGAACTATGAAACAAGACTAGCTAATAAGACATCAACACAAAGTGAAAGAAAAAACAAACATATTCAGATAACACAGTACATTTGAAACATAGGTAGTTTTGTTTGTATACCATAACATGCTGGCGCTACAGTTTAAACAGCTAGCATTAAATAATCACTTGGCTGGCATTTAATAATGTTTTCTAACAGTCACATTCTAATTGATAGACAAATATATGTAACTAATTATTTGAATTCACTGGACAAGGAACAACATTAAAGGAGGATATAGCTGAGGAACTCAACCTCCCCTACATCTCTTGGAGGATCCTGAATAGGCTGAGGGTTGGAGTTCTTAAATGCAAGACCAACATGCTCAAGTGGGGGCTGCTTGCGGAGAAGAACACACTGTGTGAATGTGGAAAGATATAGAATCCGGCTTATTTATTAGTCTGCCGATTACTGGCAGAAACATGCACCGATGAGGACCTATGTTTGGCCAATGACAAAGCCAAGAAAGTGGCTTCATTTTGGCAGTCCAGGGTTTGATCAAGACACAAAAAAAGATTTAAGTACCTTTACATTGAATAGAAAAATCATAAGTAATTTTAAGAAAATATCAACATTTTGTAAAGATTTTTTGCCTCCTTGTGTAAGTAAAATATCATATAGGCAAGTGAAAATAATCCATAGAAATATGTTTTCTAAGAAATACTGAAATATTTCTTCCATAATGGTCAACACCTTGCTGCAAATGCATTACTACCGACATTAATGTTTGTTTCAAAGCTACCGTATGATCCATTAATTGTTCTCTATTGATTTGCATGGTCTATTCTTACCATTTTAACCACCCATTTTGCAGTATATTCAAAATAATCATATGTTTGACAGTATCCTGTACAAAAAGTTACATTCATCTTGTGGCAATATCTAGGAATCTATTGTTTTCAACAAATATTCTGGCACGTATGAAATGTCCACGAAGATCAGGGATGTGATCATCAAAAACAGTTTATGTTATGGGCAGAATCTGCAGAGACTCCAAGTTTTCCTTACTGTGCATTTAAATCTGCATGACATATTTTGGAATCTTACTACGTACTGATACAAAAAGATATCTGATTGAACACTTAAGTATGTGTGTATGAATTTTAATTTTATCTAACCACTTCAAAATGAGAATTACCTGATCTCTTTGAAAATAGCGGTGGTGAGAGATGAGATGAATTATAGAGATGTGGAAAAGCCATGACAAATCTTTCTATCATAATCATGGTCAATTCTTTTTAAACTGGACTACAGCGTGATGCTCTTGTTTATGAAATACAAGCCACTGGATTCAAATAACCTTAATTCTGAGTAGATATGTATTGCACTGCCAGATGAATATCCAGTTTTCTTACTTTCCAGAAAGTGCTTTAGGTTTTTAGACTAGATGAGGCTGGAGTGTAGAGTTATGTATTATGCATGAATACTTCTACTACTATACTGTTTGCATACAATAGCATCTGCTTTTACTTATTATGTTCACTGTGGTTTATACCAATTTTTGTCTCCCCTGTTGCATTAACACAGATTTTGGAATCTAAATTATGTTCATGCTTCAAGATTGCTTTTTGCAAGGGAAAGTGGCCCATCAACAATGATAGTAACAATAGTTTGCCTGCAGTGTAAAATATACTAAGTGTATAGTGATAGGCCTTGAGGTAAACCAGAATAATGATGAGGATTTTCTGTAGCATTTATTTAATTTACTCATGTGATAGAAGAACTTATTTTAAAATATGGTACCAATTATGTGGCGGCAGTAGTACCAAGATAATTCCTTCAGCTCAAATATGTAATGTTTGTATATTCCTAATAAGCGTGTAATGCAAGAAGCCACAAACAGGGATACTGAACAGGTCCTATCGTCTTGCTGTCTATTGGCTTCCTGCCACTGTAGCTTTTAAAAATAAGGCTTGCTGAATTGTATCTGGAAGCACATGCTATCCCATCTGTTGACAGAGGTGCTTGTCCACTTGCAACACAGGTCTTGTCCTTCAGTTCAAGCCTACATTTGAATGTGCATTCTCATTATTTGGCTCCAGTTTCCTCAGGGAGAAACTCTGTACACCAGTCTATGAACTGGTGTACAAGAGTAGACCATACTGCTAGTGACTGCTAGTGATGTTAGTGATGCATACTGCTAGTGACTGCTAGTGATGCTAGTGAGCATCAGGCAGCAGTTAACTAACCTGACAACCATGAGGACTAGCAGCCTTGGGTGCTGACGTCCACAGGGAAGGATGATGGTCCCCAAGTGGATTAAATCCTACTTGAATCCATCTTGATGGAGGGCAGCAGCATGCCAAAAGAGCTCAGGACCAGAAAGTGACTTGCGGAGCTGGCTCAGTGGTATGGGTGTCATGCTACGATGTGGAAGGCAGATGAAAGGCCACAGCATTATATTCCCAGGACAGTCTTCATGGCTGATTGCCATGGTGACCACCAATATTCAGAATCGGGTACATCAAGAAGAAGAAGAAATCTATGAACATCTTCTTGGTGGAAAATAATTGTGTGTTTAGGACAATGGAACGTTGTGAGCCGCACAGAGTCGTTTCGAGTTGAGCGGCTATATAAATTGGACAAAATGAACAAACAGATAAATACAGTTTGCATTAGAAAACAAACCTGCTGAATTAGCCAACCATCTCTAGAAAGAACAGCAAAGCACGCTATACATAGCTCATCAAGTGTTTAAAAAACTCTAGTTTGACCATGAAATTGAAAAATCAGCTAATCTGACTTCAGTTCTGGGAATACCAGGAATAGTAACTAAGCACATATGGATGCAATCACAAATTTTGTAAATAAATTTGAACTTCTTTTCATTTTAATATATTATAGCAGTTTATTAAATTCTATTAAATAAAGCAATGATGACAAGTTGGAAGATAACATATGACGTTCCTTCACTTTCAATAAAATGCTAACAAGGTCTATCCCCAACACCCAAAGATGTTCTATAATAAGCTCAAAGATGCATGGCATGAAATCAAATACCTTTAAAAGATGTAACATATAGGTCTTTTTTTAAAAAAGTACCTTGATAATGCCTACTGCTGGATACAAGGAATGAGAATGCTGTCTTCATAAGAAAATAAGAAGACCCATATTGAGTCAGATAAAAAGGCCTACCGAGTCAAATATTATTTCAGCCCTCAGTGCGAACATGAATGCAACAATGCTCTGGTTCTATTACTCCTTGAAACAGATATGCAGAAACATGCTCACTCTAATACTGACTAATAGCTATTGGTATCTTGCCATCCTTAAAACTCTCAATGCCCCTTTTAAAGCTGTACAGGTTGGTGCCCATTACTGGATCCTATGATAGTAAATCCTACCGTTCAGCCCTTGAGAGAGTACTTTGTTGACCTGAATATGTCACTGCTCAGCTTTAGCGGATGACCTCAGAGTTAGTACCAAAAGAATGGGGGAAGCTGTTATTCACACACACACACACACACACACACACACACACACACACACACACACACACACACACACACACACACACACACACACACACACACACACCTCGCATAAAGAGTGCCTCGCTTAGAGACTAATTCACTTAAAGAGCAGAATTTTCTCTGAATGGCTGCCTCGCTTAACAACTAAAACCAACCAACAACTCACTTAACAACTAAATCGGGGTTCGCAATCCCACCCCCCAGAAGTCACAATTGGTCACTTACAATGGTGTTTCACTTAAAGAGCAAACTCACTTAAAGAGCAATCCTGTGGAATGCATTATGCTCTTTAAGTGAGGTACCACTGTATATAAAACCTGTTACCCTCCCACCAAAGTGGTACCTATTTATTTACTTGCAATTTCTTGCTTTCAAACTGCTAGGTTGGCAGGAGCTGGGACAGAGATGAGAGCTCACTCCATTGTGCAGCACTCGGGTCTTGAACTGCTGACCTGCTGATCTTTCAGTGACCAAGTTCAGTGTCTTAACCACTGAGCCCCTGCAGCCTCCCCCCCTTTTTTTTCTTCCTACCACATTGCATTTTGTATGATTCCTGACTATTGACAATACTGCCTGGAGCTGAAGACAGAAAAGTCCAAAAACATCTGGATTTCAACAGATTCCTGAATCCTGATTTATACTACATTTCTTAGCTTTTTAAAAAAAATAGTGCAATGTGATGAACACTGGAAATGCTGGAATGGTGGAATAACAACATTCAAATACAATGATTAATCAATGTGTTAGAATTATATATTTTTCTTGGGCCAGGAAACATTTGGCACTGTAATTAGAGTTTGAGTCTTTTGAGAAGGCTTTGGAGTTAATTTTGCTCTGTCATGACTATAGAAAATGTGGCCTTTTGTATACATTTGCTTGGCCAGTGAAATATTTTTTTAACATCTTTGCTCTGGCCTCCCCCCCCCCCAATTATTTCTTCCCTCTAAACTATGGTTTCACATTTCTATTTTACATCAGTTCAACTTGGAAGCGAAATAGGCATTCATGGTCAAACCTTTCTCTAGTCCAGCGATTCTCAATCTGCGACCATTTCATGTGCCCCCCCCCCCCCGCCACACCAGGAAGTGCCATGTGGTGGAGGAAGGGCAAAATAGCTGTTTGCCCCCAAAGCTGTCTGAGGGAGCATTACCCAGCCCCTGGCTTAAAAAGTTGAGAACTGCTGCTCTAGTCTATCATGCCTTGTCTTTTACAGAACAGATGATTATATTTGAAGATGGTTCAAATACAGTTAATTCAAAATACAGCTGATAAATTCCAGCCATAATGAAGATAATGGATTCAATTTATAGCTTTCATTGCGCGCGCCCCTTTCTGGGTCCAAGTTAAGGTTCCAGGTTTCTTTGAGAGAACATGCCCAATTATTTAAATCATCCTCTGAAACATTTTTCCAGGTCTCTCAGCTTTTGCATGTACGATGAATAGTTATGAGAACAAAACTATGTTGCAATACATACGGTACTGTGAAAAAGTATTTGGCCATCACCAGCTGATTTGGGGGAAATTCAGTGAGTGATTTCTGGAGAAAGCATAGCTCAACCTCTAAGACGCACCAAAAATGATGATTCTCTTCTCAACGCTCTCCATGTTGGGTGATGTTTGGAGTTAGGGTGTCTGAGCTTTTTTTATTTATTCCTATATTTGTTCTCCGTGTCTTTATAAGGTGATGACAAATCAAATAATAATACAGCAATAACTATCAAATTAAAAGGCCTGAAGGGAAAGAAGTGTTTGCAAATCAAACAGCTCAGAAAAGTCACTCCATGGAGATTGAGTGGGGCATTTAAAGACTTTTGCACAGTACTGTATTTATTGCAACAGAGTTTTGTAATATATTGTCTCCTATAACAGGCCTGATATGAGTGCAAGCAGTAAGTATGTCAGCAATTTTTCTATTTTGTTTCATTATCTTGCTCCCAGCTTTTGAGCATGGATCTTCACATTTGGGTCAAAAATAATAAGCAAATAAGCATAGAAACTTGAGAGTATATAAACCCTTTGTAGATTCAGTTTGTTTTGCTTTATTTGATGTCAGTGTTATCCCAACTGTGAATTTTAATAGCATAACCTAGAACAGTGATGGCTAACCTTGGCACTCCAGGTGTTCTTGGACTTCAATTGCCAGAAGCCCATGTAAGCACACCTGCTGATCAGGACTTCTGGGAATTGAAGTTCAAGAACACCTGGAGTGCCAAGGTTAGCCATCATTGACCTAGAAGGTGTATGAAACTAGAAGTATGGAGAGTTTGTTTGAGAACTAGGATAAATAGGTCACCCTTGTTTAATAGCAAGTCATATCTGACTCTAGGGTTCAGTGTTCTTTACAGCCAAAGAGCCAGCTCTGTCAGTTCCATTAATTCAGCTATCTACATCCGCAGACATTTCCGTGGACATGCGGCAGGCATAACTAGATACTGGAGTGCACAGAATGCTGTTTACCTTCTCACCAAAGTGGTACCTATTTATCTACTTGCAATTTCTTTCTTTCAGTCTGCTAGTTTGGCAGGAGCTGGGACAGAGACGGGAGCTCGCTCCGTTGTGCAGCACTTGGGTCTCGAACTGCTGACCTGCCAAACTTCCACTTGTCAAGTTCAGCCTCTTAACTACTGAGCCACTACAGTTCCCTAGGATAAATAATGGTGTCTAATAATGTTAGTCAGAAAAATATAAGGGGATTATGAACCTGTGTTCATCTCAAATTGTGGAAACAGTGACAGATTTCACAACATTGTTGTGAGGCCTTGTGCAATTAGCATGTAACAAAAACTGAAGTTAAGATTTTAAAATGTTATGTTTTGAGTTCAAAAGGAAGATAGTTGGCAATATGAGTACAAACTTATATATGCTTAGGCATCACACCTTTTACAATAAGTTAGAAAAAGATTCAGATAAAATTAAATAATTTAAATATAGAAATAAAGATAATTTCTCAGGTTAATTAGAGAACTACAGGTGATTATCTGTGCACAGAGCTATAATCTTTATTCTGTAGGACCATGTGCAAATTGCTTTCAGTATAATATCAGGTTAAACAGCCACAACATTTAATTAATTATCTTGCAAAACTCTGTCCATTTCATTTGTTACTGAGTGAATCTCAAAACCAGCACTGCAGATACTGCATATTTTAAATAAACAAAATTATGGCAATGGACCTTTTACATCCTCACTTGTTATTCCAAACTATGGTCTATGTCAGGGGTTCTCAACCTATGGCCTACGGGCAGGATGCAGCCCATGGTGCCAAATAATCCAGCCCTGCTCTTGCTCCAGCTGCTGCCGCAGACAACCATGGACTCATTTACGGCAGCCGTAAACAGGAGGGGGACAAATGGTTGGCCCCCTCAACTGTTTGAGGGAGCATGACCCAGCCCCCAACTTGAAAAGGTTGAGAACCCCTGGTCTTAAGTCAACATTTTCCTGCATGCTTCTTTGCTTCACTGTTCTGTTCAGCGACTGCTGATTTACTCACAAAGCTCTGCAACAGCATCTCCCAAACTTGCACCATTAGGGTTACTGGCTTCATTAACAAGATACCGTTCTTGAGCACCCTATTATTCAAACTAATTCTAGATTAGTTTTCTAGGATCTAATGGACGTCATCTGTTGCTTTGCACTTGGTACTTAAATCTGATTTGGAACAGTAACAAGAGAAGGGAGAGTTGGAGAATTGGAAGAGTCCACTTGGAACCCACAAAAAAAATATATGTGGAGTATGGATCTAATCTGTAATGGGCTTGCGGAGCTCAGGTATGGTAAACTGAAATTCTGAGCCACTCTAGTATAAAAAAAAATGCATCAGAAATTTCCATAGACAAAAGTGCAAACAAGTCTGCTTATTTTTGGCAAGATTGCCACAGACGTTCTTAAATACTTCACAGCTAGGTCACAATAATTTTTATTCAGATATAAATTCTATTGGCTGAAATCCAATGATAAGTCACAGCTAGAGTAGTTGCATTGAATCAGTGGGGATTTGGTAAACCAACTCCTCTGTCTGTTATGGCTACTATTCCAAAAAATTCAACTCCTCTGTCAGTTCCATTAATTCAGTGGGTCTACTTTACTTGTGGCTTACTACTGGATTTCAGCTGCTGTTTGCTTGAAGTTCCTTCCTAGTAAACTAAAATTGGCATAAACTGTATGCACTTTAATTTGATTTTGGGTGGCACTTAATATCCAAAATGATATTAATGGATAGTTACACATGCTTAGTATGGGATATAGATAGCGAGTTACATTAGGATCAGGCTATTTGAGTACCAGCTTTGAAGACCATAGATGAAATGAGAATTAGATCATAGAAGTTATAAATTGGCTATTCTGCTGAAAGTCCCCTGAGCACTTTTTTTCCATCTCACAAAACCGCCACAAAGTTTGGCACAAACTAAAAGCTCAGCTCAAGAGGCTTCTGTTCCAAGACAGAAATAGCAGGGGAAACTGAGTGTCAGGATTGAGATGCATTTGCACAGTTCTTTCAGAGACATTTGTACAGCTTTTGTCTGAGCTACACCTGGTTCTAGCTAGGAATAAATCACCTAATTTTTATGAATGCTAAATTAATCTTACTTATGAAAAGTCAAACTTCAGGATATTTTTTATGAAATAAAACAATCAGCTTATGGGGATCAGCCTAAAATAGTAAATCAAGACATTATCCAAAGATAATAATAATAAAAAACAGATTTCACAGATGTTTAAGGCCAACACTGATTTCGTATCCATTTGAGAAAGTGTAAGTAAGGAAAGAACTCAAGCATAATCTTATTCAGAGTAGACATCTTTGGTAATAGGTGATTTATCATCAAATGACTTACCAACCTTAACAACCCTTTTATCTTTTTCCTGTTATCTTAATTCTGTGCATTTAAACAGCTGTACCCTTTTTTTGATATATATATATATATATATCCTCTCCAATCCTCAGGCCAAGTAACACAAAGCTGCAGATTCATGATTAGAAGTTTCTTCTTCTTCTTCCATGTCTAGGCCAGACGTGAAACTGCCCAAATGAAGCCACCTTTTGGTGAGTCCATTCTGCAGTTCTTTGGCCTGACCTAGTGTGAGAGAGATTAACTGCCAACACATGGTTATCGTTACCAGGATATGCCCAACTGTGGTTTTAAAACAACACAATCTTTGGGGAGGCTTTTTCTGTGTACCCATACCATGAATACCACCCTGGGAAAATAATGCAGTGGCCCTTCATCTGCCTTCCACATCGCAGCATGACACCCATACCAGTGATCCAGTTCCATGAGTCACTTTCTAGTCCTGAGCCCTTTTGGCACACAAAGTCCTCCTCAGTCCCAAGCCAAAATTTATGAAGCTGCTGCCCTCCATCAAGATGGGTTCAAGTGGGATTTAATCCATTTGGGGACCATCACCCTTCCCTGTTGACTTCGGCATCCAAGGCTGTTAGTCCTCAGGGTTGTCAGGTCAGTTAACCTCTGCCTGACACTCGGCATTGAGTTGCTGGCAGTATGGTCTACTCTATTACCATAGAAGAATAACCTGGCCAGGTTAGCCATGCTGATTGATAATCAGTAAAAACCAGGACCTGTGAAATGTGCTAATGAGTGATTTTGGGGTTGGGGGTTGGAATGGATACTACTCCCAGTTTTCTTCACCCAGTATAGCCAGTAGCTCTGCTGGGTGAGGATTCTGGGATTTGTAGTCCAAATGAATAACTTTCCTAGAGCCCTAAAAAGAGTGATGTAAGTATAATGTCTAAATGCATGCTAACAAAATGCATTTTGCCCCTGATGTTTAAGCTACTGCTACATTTTTAAGCCTGCTAATTCTGATATTGTTTTGTAACTTTCTATCACTTCAAACCATTTCAGCCAATGGCTAGGGAAGTTTAGAAAGAGACAAAGATGTGGCAGATACTGTTACCCTGTTAATGCCAGTCAGCCAACCTTTTCTTTTAATTTGTGTCTGATTTGATTCTAAATGTTAGTTAATATCATTTCTGCTTGAGACCAATAGCCACTTCTACTAAAATGTAAATATAATAGATACTGCAAAACCAAGTATCAAGTTTTTTTGAATCTACCTTCTTCAGTCCCTTGTACCTTGTCTAAGATTCTTCAGATCCTTAAGGGATTTTTAAGTAAAGGTAAAGGTTTCCCTTCCTCGAGAGCCAGTCGTATCCAACTGTAGGGTTCAGTGCTCATCTCCAAAAGTTTCCATGGTCATGTGGCAGGCATGACTGGACACCGGAGCACATGGAATGCTGTTACCTTCCCACCAAAGTGGTCCCTATTTATCTACTTGCAATTTCTTGCTTTCAAGCTGCTACAATTTGCTATTAAGTGAACACCTATCCTTGTCCGTTCACTTTCTTTTTTGAATTTATGCATCTTTTCTATTGCAGTGTTTTATGGGGGAGTGGTTTATTTTGTATGTGAATAGCACTACTATAATTTTGTTTTGTTGATTTTTTGTTTCAATTTTTATTGTTTGAAGATGAGATAAAAGTGTGTTCTCTGTTTTTAAACAGATAAAAAAGAAGACAACATTCATTTATCAATCCCCTGCTCTACCATAAATATTAGATGTTATACATGCAACTACAAAGCTCTTCAAAAAGATGACCTGTTCTAATAGACTCCTTCATTGTTTATATAATATTCTAAGATTAGTAGATTTCTCCCTTCTTTAAAAGGATTAAACAGTGTAAAGAAGTGTATAATATATGGAGGAAAGTTTGTGATGAAATTAATAAGATATTATCTTTAAAAATATATATGAGTCCCAATGTTACTTAGTAATGGACTTAAGTGATATAATGGTAGATAAATATAAGAAAGAATGGATCATAATTATGATAACAGCTATGAGACTGTTGATAGCAAAAAATTGGAAAGTGTGCATCTCCTTAAATTTGGAAGAGTGGAAATGTGGCATATAGCATTGAACGATAAGCAGACGTGTGAATTAAAAATTAAAAAGGGGACAATAAAGAATAATGAATTTCTACAGATATGGGGAGACTTCATTGAATATGTGTTACAAAAATCTAAAGGATTTAAGCCATATCTAGAAAGTATTAGTTTTGGGAAATAAGGAAGGTATAATAATTAAAACAGAGAATTAAGATATGTGGAATAGAAGGAAAGGTCCCAAGGTGGAGGGTGCACTTGTTAATTGTTATATATGTTTTATGTAATATAAATGAGGATGACTAAATAATGTGAATCTTGTAACAAGCAATATATTGTAGTGTTTTTAAAATTGCTTTGCTTTTTATATTTGATGTGTTTATTTTTGAATGTGTTGTGAAATAAAAATAATAATAAAAAGAATTAAACATGAATTGCCAAAGCATCACATGGGCCTTATGTCAGACATTCCAGCTCTACTATTCCTTATTTTTTAACTTTTTAATCTGGCAGTCCTACTAGACTTTTCACTGGCCTTGTGCTACTGACATTTCCATGTTGATTTTCAGTCTGCGCAGCCTCCTAATTTCTTATCCTGATCATTTTCCAAGTAAGGTGGTTTTAGACTTTTCATACCAGTCTATACACCTATTAAATACTTACTTTGGAAGGCTTATAATTGTCTATGCTTATGTACTTATTGAACTTGCTGTCTGCTAATGGGTAAGTAGTAGTAAATGTAAAGAAATAACTGAAAGGACATGCTGTTGAAATAATGTTTTTATTCACCACAGCGTATTAAATAATTGAGAAGCTAGAAAGAGCTGGCAGAAAGTGGAAGAACAGTGGAAAATGAGCATGTAGCCTAAATATTCATATCCTTATGGATGGAAATGATCTCTGCCAGGTTTACAAAACACTTTGCTTCTGCTGTTTGCTAAGTTCCTCACCTTGAAAACCAGAAATCAACTGTACTAAAGCACCTGAAGGGAAATTCGGTGTTAACATCTGTCACATTCTTCTGCTAGGCAACTGAAGCAGCTATGAGGCTTGATAACTTGAGTAGCAAGTCTAAGATAAAAAGTTGGTTGTCCCTCCATGCAGCTGGAAAACCTGCATATCAAGGGGGAGGGGGAACACTTCCAGCTTGAGAACCAAATTCGAATTCAGAGAAGTTCTCAAAGGCCAGTTTCCAGGAATCAGTATGACCAAAGGTTTCTTTTAAAAGTCAGAAATACCACCATATTCCAGCCTACTACCAACTATGTCTTAAGATAGGCAGTTCAAATTCTTATACTTTGTGGTTCAAAAATACCACAATCTTTGAGGAGGTACTTTCTTGTGTACCCCAACTCTTACAATGGGAAAACCACTATGTAAAAGTTGGGAAACCACCAGGTGATATTAGGATAGGGAAGGAGGCATAAACATCTAAAGAAGTCCAGAAGGTTGGATCGAGATCAAGAATGATCAGATATAGTTTTGGGGCCTGGAATACCACTGGCTGTTGTACTTTATTCTGGTTTTTAAAGGTTAGAGTTATGCCACCATATTGCTTCAGTGAAATGGAATAAAAATAGGATAAAAAGGCAACAGGAGGTATTAAATGGAATATAAGCCCAAATTGTAAATAACCTAACCCAGAAGGATACCATGGTTGAGGGTACTGAAAACTGCCAATTGGGCCAACAGAAATAAGAAGGGCATTCTCCCCTTTGTCCTGTTCTAAGCACAAGTCATCCATAACACAACCATACCATCTCCGTCAGACCTGAAACATATTGAAATGGATCTGGATAAGCCATCTCATCCAAGAACTCTTGGAAATGAGAAGCACTGCACACAGTCTAGTAACCTGCCCAAAAATGAAATATTGGAGGCTGCCTGGTACTTATTCAGTGTAGTGGCATTCAGGGAGAGGTTGTTTAATGGTAGTTTTACTATTGCCTCATTTAATGCAGAAAGACCTTCGGGCTGTGGTGGTGGTTAAGAAGCTTGCCTTGTTAGCTGGAAGGCTGGCAAGTTGGCAGTTCAAGACCTGGGTACTGCATGACAGACTGAGGTCCCAGCTCTTGGGGATATGAAAGAAGCCTCGTTTGGGCATTCACTGAGTGGAGTTTCTTCCGCAAAAATCCTTTCAACCCAGAATAATTTCTGACAGGAAATTATTATTGCTGCACTTACTCAATTGGTCAGTCCTTCCTTGGCTGTTTTTATAACCTGGAAAGCACAGGGGTCTAGCATGCACTTGGCAGTTCTCGCCTCTTCAAATATCCTGCCCATATCTTCAGGCTGCACAAGTTAAAACAGATTCGTTGCCAAGGGGTAAAAGAGACCAAATTTACAAGCAGAGGACCTGAATCAACCACAACATCTGAATCAAAACAGATCCAAATGAGTATGCCTGCAAAGTGCAAATTCTACACAGTGGGCACATTGAAATAGTAAGCTTTGTATCTAAGCCACATAGATGGGTTTCAGAGAGACAACACATTTTTTAAGATGTTCTTTCTTGGTCAAATTCTTTTGCAGCACTATCGTACCCTCCGCAGTGCTGAAAATGTATGCTTTTATCCCAGCAGAGTTCTGTCCCATCTATATTTAGGAACAATACAAATACAGTATTTTAAATACTGCATCAATTAGCCAGGGTCAGGGAGAGGTACAGATGAAGAATGTTGTGTCTGTCTTAAAATTCTCTAAATCTATGTGCATCAGTTAATCAAATATATATCACTGTGATGCAGCGCTAAAGTTTGTGCTTCAGCATAGCTAGCATATACTTTCCAAGAACTTTGCAGATGTTTGGCTAGGAAGCCAGACTTTAAAACAAAATTAATTTGAATCAAATATTATTTCACTGATTGGATTTCACTGCCTGGTTCAATTAACAGTGGAAACCAACAAGTGCCAAATACTATAGACTTGGCAGTTGCTACTATACAATCTTTTTTTTCTAATGATGCAAATTTTGGAACAATCATATGGTTCTCCCTGGAATGTTTTATGTAATCTACAAAATACTATCCCTTTTCATTATGGTCCAGATTTTTATCATTCTTGTCATTTGACTGAGGAAGGATGTTCTCATCATTTAAAAAGGGTTTTGCCAATGTAACACTTCAAAACTAGCAAAATCTTGTCTTTGTTTTCTGTGGTCTGAACAGTTTGGGCTCTCTAAGAGGATTAAAATTAATTTTAATATTTGATTGCTCCTATGCAGTTTTCTTACTAGTTCCTTAACTATCAGAAACATTGGTACATGTGCCATATTCGAAAGAATCTAACCATAGGTGGCCCATGGTTTTGTGGGGAGGGACCTGCAAATCTACCTCAAAATTAGGAAACTTTATTGAATCCGTAGACTGAGCAAAACAACTGTCTTTCTTATCAAATGAAGTTATCTCAGTATTGCTTGTTGCTGGCTTTACCACAATATAAATAATTTATATTGCATTGATGTCATTTCAAGTATTAACAATTTAAAGTATTAACATATAACCTCATTTTTCAGCTATTGGGATTTTGAATTTTTCTATGTTAAAAAAGAGAGAGAGAGAGAGAGTAAAAATTCCTGTTCCAGTGCAAATAGAGACTGAGTAGACAGATTTCAGAAATACAGAGCAACATCTTTTACTATGAGCTCCTCACACCATGTTTAGAAGAACCCAGTCTGCATATGTAATGTCCACATAACCAATAAATTGGTCATCACTGTCATGATCTGGATGAACCAAACTGCATCCATTTTACTTCCAGTCTCCATCTTAGGCTACTTGGAGTCAAGGACCGTGCAAAGATGGGGAGCCAGGAGTACTTGGAAAATCCCTAGGTCCCTGGCCGATCAGGATATACTCCACCTCTACCTGAAAGGAGGGGTAAGAGCAGATCTCTCTGATTGGAGTACTGTATCTTATCAGTAGTCAGATTTCATTGGATAGCCTTATCTAATGGGAGCGTAAATCTGATTGGAAACTGTTATCTGATATAGGTGTGGCTCACTTTCATAGGTTACTCTTATCTAGACCAAACCTCCAAGGTGGAGCAACTTTCCTATTTAAGGAGCTGCATTGAGCCACTCAAATTGGGCTCCTAGCTAGAGACCTTGAGTTTCGTTAGGGTTTTGCCCCTATCTCTGAGAAGAGACTAAATATCTGAGATGCTAGTCCTGCCCGGGGCTATGCCAGTGTGAACCTTTGATTAATTCTGTATTTCTATGTTTTCTGTACTTTGTCTTTTTCAGATACTTTGCTAAATAAAACTTTGCTGCTATTTGGAAGGAGTGGAACTCAGTCTATCAGGCATTACGATTTAATATCCAGCTTGAGAAATAGTTTCTACCCAAAAGTGGTTCTGGCTTTGAATGCAGTGCAATGCAGTCTATGAGGGAGCTTCTCTATATAGTTTTTAGAGTTTTAGAGCTTTTTAGGGGTTAAATGTGTATATGTGGGGTGGGAGTGTGTTGATAATTTTGTATAGTTGTATTTTGTTTAGGTTTTGTTGGGTTGATAAGTGTGTCCCCCCCCCCATCTCATTGTTCTGTGCAGGACAATGACAATAAAGATTTATCTATCTAGCTATCTATCCATGCTACCAATCTAAAACCGCATATTCCCTGGTTAAGGAATTCTACCCCGGGGCTTGAGGACAGGTAGTGAAAGGCTTCAGTAAATGCTGCAGGAGGGAATGTGCATGCCAACTCAAACAAGGGCAGCTTACTGAACCAACCTAGACTCCTTGCCACAGTCCCTGGTCACCGTCCAGTGTGATAATCACTAACTAGCTTCCATTTTCTTTAAAAATAAACAAATCTCTGTTACACTCTTTGAAGCTGCAGACAGCCAGGAAACACAAAAGTCACTTTTGCTTCATCTGCTGAGAAAAAAATAGTCAGTAAGTGGAAATGAGCTGCAACTGAAGGGGTCCCAGTGTTCTCTCACCTGCTGGAAATTACAGTAGATTTCTACACAGCAGGAATTCAAACAAATGTCAGATCATTGCGTGTAGTGAAAGTGAAGTTGTGTAGCCAAAGTAATAAATTGTAGGGCTTTCAAAATGACTAAAATAAAGCCAACTGCACTGGACCATAACAAATGTGCATGGAAATGTGGAAATGGAAAAAAAATCTTAAAGGAAACCCAGCTAGGCCTGTCACTTCCATTGACTCAGCTGCTCTTTTCTTTGCACTATTTTTGAACTACGGAATACATATCTGGGCCACTCATTGGAAAATGTAGTATTTTTTCTCTGTGTTGTAAGATCAATAACAGTAGTAGCAGCCATGGTGATGGTAAAGGTGGTGCTGTCAGCAGTTATGCCCTGCATGTTTTTGAAACTAAATTGACAATATATTCTGCTTCCTGCTCCATCTCTTTTTGCACATTTATATATTTACACACACACACACACACACACACACACACACACACACACACACACACACACACACACACACACACACACACACACACAGTAGTTTAATTTAATAATGGCAGTTCTGGTTGTCTTCTATTGTAACTATCTAACAGCTGCAAATGGATCTGTTGGCATCCTGTAATATTTAAGAGTAGTGTTTAGAACCAGGAAACATTAATTTAAACAGGATTTAGAGTGCAACCCAACACCTATTTAGTTGATCCAGAAATAAATAACTGCAGGTCTTGATTGTCATTATAAAAGTAATTTTCCTTTACCTTCCCTGTACGTAGGAGGGAGTGTCTTTTCCAAAGTGATACCCCATGACAGGCACACCTTGTATTTCAATACTATTTTGTTAGCTCACAAACATTTCTTTTTCCCATTTGTTAATTTATGCAAATTGAATAAGTAGCGTGATTGACAGTACAATCATGTAAGTGTCGAATAATAATAATTTCATGTCAGAAATTATTCTGGGTTGAAAGGATTTTTGTGGGGAAAAACTTCGCTCAGGGAATGACCAAATGAGGCTCCTTTCACATCCCCAAGAACTGGGACAGAGATGGCCACTCAATCTGTCATGCAGTATCTGGTTCTCAAACTACTGACTTGCCAGCCTTCCAGCTAACAAGGCAAGCTTCTTAACCACTAAGCCAGTGCAGCCCCTACTGTCTAATGAGAACCCATCTCAGTTCAATGGAATGTTCCCTCAGCCCTAGAGTGTAAAACTCAAAGGCATGATTGAGCAAAGTATATGTAACTCGGCTGTAAGGGGGAATGGGACAATTCTTCAATGTATGATGGGAAGTCGGTGTGGGAGGTCACATTACTCCTGCCAGTTCTAAGGTGGTGATGGAGAGTGGCTAGGATCTGACCACCACTCCAGAAATTTGCTGCAGTGCTAAATTGTGTTCTCCGGTTGACACTTCATCTTAAAAACAGGACCCTGCTATCTTTAAAAAAGAAGTTGAAGATGGATTTGCAGGACTGTCAAACAGGAATTTGTCAACTTGGTGTACAATTCAATGAAGACAGTGGGGAGGCATTTGTGGCTACACTTCTTTGAAAGAAGAATGGATGGCAATGTTGTTGATAATCTGATACAGTGGAACCTCGGTTAACGTAATTAATGCATTCTCCAGGATGTTTCTTACAGTGAAAATTACTTGAATGGAATTTACCATAGGAATGCATTTAATGCAATTTTCCATAGGAATGCATTGAAAACCAATTAATCCATTCCAAAAAAATTCTGTAAACTGAGCCACTATTTTCTATGGATTTCCTTTTGTTATGCAATTTTTATGTTAACAGCCGTTTGTTAATTGAGGTTTCACTGTACATCATTGGAAAGCTCAACAAGATTGCTACTGGTGTTCAATATGATGAAATAGCTCCTTCTTTCTTGCTTCAAGGTGATAGTTTTTGCAGAATTTATCAAAGGAAACAAAAAAATTATTTAATGGGCTTGATTAATTTCGTCTTCAAAATACTGCTGCTCTTGGTATTAGTGATATGGTTACCATAGTGCAGAATTTTATTTTTCCGTACAAGGAAACATCTGATTGTATGTTTATCACACTTATATACCACCCCATAGCGCTTAGTGCACTCTCTGGGCAGTTCACAAGTTAATTAGCATTTTGACTCCAACATGTATAGAAGGCTGTCAACACACACACACACACACACACATGCACGCACGCGCACACACACACACACATGCACGCACGCACGCACGCACGCACGCACGCACGCACACATTTACAATAGAAATCTCCACACACACAATGTAATATGCCACATCTTCACAGCTATTAAGGGTAAATAGTGGGAAATGTTGAAAACCATTTGTTGATTATTTCACCATGAGTCAGAATAGGATGGAGGTAGTTCTTTAGTGAAATAAGTGCTGAATTACAAGCACATGAGCAAGTGTCCGGGACATTTGAGCTTGTATTTTGATGGACCATCTGTACCACCTTGTAAAAACTCTGAAGCAAGGTTTTCTAATGCCCAAGAGGGAAGAACTTCTGGTCTCTTCACAGTTTTTCCCTACACAGTATATTTTTCACAGTTTGGGGAATGTATAATTCTTTTGGAATCACTTTCATTATTTGCTACTTTGATGCAAGACCAGCCCTTTTATTTAGTCTTTATGAAAGTATCAAAAAATTAGTAATAATCTGGACCAGTGGTTCCCAACATGGGGCACATGTCCCACAGGGGAACTTCAATTCCCAGAAGCCTAAGTCAGTACCTTGGCTGATCAGTGCTTTGGGGAATTGGCTTAAGCTTCTGGGAATTGAAGACCAAAAACCAAAGGGAAACTCTAATCTAGACATGTGCGGGCAATGCAACAAGTTTATGAGGGAAGATGTTTCTATGCTGGAGAATTGTGAGATTAGAATCCTAGCTGCTGAATATAAACTCATATTATTATACTAATGAAGTTCTTGCTTTCAACCATCTTTTCTTGCAGTTAACTCATTAGTTTAACTGTGAAGAATGTCTTTTTAAATCATTGTTTCACAAGATGAGATACATTAATAAAGCACAATCATTCTGAAAATTCATAGAAGATATTGGAACTAACCTAGACATGAGGTCAACTTGAATCTCACTGTGCCCATATATTCAGGAAAGCAGGGAGATAGTTAAGAAGTTAAGATAGCTAGCTATGTATCTGTCCATATGGCTGACAATTGTTTACCTGTGTCAGTAAGAATATTCATGTTTCCTCATTGAAAATAATCCTAAAACTTTAAAACTGGGGAACTGATGATGCAGCTGATATTAGAACAGAGATAAATAGTGTACATGACAATAGTTATCACAAAGTTTCAGTATCATCAGTAAAAGATGCTACTGAAGAGTATATGGTTATGATTTCATTGCCGTGGCATTTGCTCCATATGTAGTGCATCTAGCTGAAGGTTTTCTCTCTCCCTTTACATTTATTTTGATTTCCACTAGGCTTTGCATTGTTTTATATGGGCATTTCCCCAATACAGATCAAATGTTTTTGAACCCCTTAAAATAGTTTGAAAATCAATGTAGAGAAAGGAACAAGGAAATCTAAATAAGCACAGGAGCACTTCTCAGCAAGCCTGAAAAAGATCTTTTAATGGCTTTGAACCATGTCTTGAGTGGTTTATTTGTGTAATAGCTAAAACTTCCTTACTGCAGGAAGGAAGAATAAAATGAGGCCTATTAAACACTTAGTGTTACCTTTTATGAACTATACAAGGTATTGGTCAAACGACCACAACAAAGGGACAGTTATAATTTCAGCTCTTCATAAAACCAAATATATAAACAGTTTCATTTTACCATTGATATGCTTAGCAAAGCATCTTTAACATTGCTTGCTGGGCAGCTATTAAAGAAGTGTGATTTTTAATCACATTTTTAATTTGGTCACTCGGGGTTTGGCTACCATTGATGAAATTTGATCTGGCTTCTTAATACAACTACTATTTTTAATTTTTCCAAACGAGTATCTTTAAAGAATTGTGCAGTATATGCAATGTCCAACTTTCCAATTTGGCTGAAACTAAAATAATTAAGTGCTGTGAAGAACTCTTTTCTAAAAATATATGCAATATGAATTTTAAAAAGAAGAACACAGTAATATTAAAGAGTGCTTTTTAAAATAAATGGTTAAGCTATTTGACCTTCAAGTTGTTCAGACACAATTCAAAATTCTGGGATATTTTACACTCTGTAGTTTTAGTTGTACACTTAAGATATTTTAAATACAGACAAGTAAACATGAATGCATAAACAATGTTTGCTTAAGGCATCTTAAAGAATTTGGGGGAAATGACTGGAGTGAGAAAAAACTGGGATAAATCGGAAGTAATATTTTGTAATATGAATAAAGAGAGAAGAGAAGATTAAATTAAAATATCATATTCAGGCTAAGGAAAACTTGAAATATTTGGGGATAAATATATCAAATAAATATCAGGATTTAATAAAGTTAAATTATGAAAAACACAAAAAAGAAATGAAGGAAAAAATCCAACAATATAAGAGGCTGAACCTGTCTTGGTTTGGTAGAGTTGCACTGTGTAAAATGAAGTTATTACTGAAATTAAATTTTTTGTTAGATGCTTTACCAATACAACTTAAAGATAACGAGATAAAAGACCTTCAATTTTTTTTGAATGACTATTGTAATGGGGGAAGAGACCAAGAATATAAAAAAAGTTGTAGTATTTAGCACAGAAAGATGGTGGGTTGGGAATACCAAATATTGATACTTATTATAAGGCTTTTCAATTAAAAAATGTGGCAAAATTTTTAATGAAAGAAGAGATGATATGGGAGGAAACGGAGATGAAGGAAGTGAAGCATGTTGGTAAAGCAATTTTTTTGGACAAAGTATCAACAAAAATTGAATTTAAAAATAGATTGATAAAAACAACATTGAGTTTATGTAAGAAATTGAAAACAAAGTTAGCTCCAGATGTGTCCCCAATTACACAAATGGAAGATTTGAGGAATTTTCCATTGAAGATGGATAGGAAGGTGAGGGATGTGTTTTTGAAAAATGATGTATTCCTGCTGAAGGATTGGATTCAAATATGTAAAAACAAAGAAAAAAGACTGGGAATTTATGAACAAATGAATTTGAACTGGTTTCAAGTTATTTTATTGAATAAATGGAAGAATAAATATTTTTGGAGACTAGTTTAACAAGAGAAAGGACAGATTTTGAAGAGTTGGTATTTAAAATAAGAAAGGGAGAGGTAGGAATTAAGGGCCTTGTTAGTAAATTGTATAAAATGTTAAATGGTGACGATGGATCACAGGAAACATTAAGAAAAAAATGGGGAAAAGATTTGAATATTAGAATTTTGGAGGAAAGTTGAAGGTATAAATGGAAAAGAAGAATTATGAGATCTATGTCTGTGAGAGTCATGGAACATAACTATAAAATGTTGTGGAGGTGGTACCTGACACCAGTTAGGTTAAATCAGATGGATTGTACTAAAACGAAAATGTGCTGGAGATGTAAGACTGTTATGGGGACTTATGAACATATGTGGTGGAGTTGTGATGTGGTTAAAGCTTTTTGGATTAAAATAGAAAATAAAATTTCACAAATAATGGGCAGTAATCTTAAACTGGAGTCAGGTACCGCCTTATTGATGGAATTTGCTAATATGAATATGGAAGACATAATTAAAAAACTGTTAACAATAATATTGACAACTGCAAGACAATGTGTTGCTAGAAATTGGAAGCATGATTCTATAGTCGATATAGAGGAATGGTATAGAGAAATGTGGCAACTTGCATTAAATGATAAATTAACATGGGAATTGAAAATAAAAAGAGGTATGACAGGTAAAAACAAATTTGGAATTATTTGGAAACCATTTCTGGTTTATACATTGTCTGAAGGTAAAGGTGGCAGACCAGCCCCAAGCCACATGAGTTTTTGGTTATAATATGTGATGCTGGGCAGCTCCACAATTCCCAAGGCAATCTACATAGCACTGGGGCATTGTCTTATGTTCAGATTTGTTTTTTAAGATAGTGTATTTTTTACATTAAAATAGTTTATGTTTAAACAAGATGGTTCAAATAAGGTAAAAGTCAATATACACTATTTGTTATTATTGTATTTTTAAGTACCGTATTTTCCGGCGTATAAGATGACTGGGCGTATAAGACGACCCCCAACTTTTCCAGTTAAAATATAGAGTTTGGAATATACTTGCCGTATAAGACTACCTCTCTTCCAATGCACACCAAATAAAAATTAACCCACACTCAACCCGAAGACGCGCAGCCCTCCGAGTCGAATGGGCAGGTTCTGGTGGAGAGCCAATTCACGCTCACGTTCTCCTCCTCGAGGTACAGGAAGATGTGTGCAGCTTGCTTCCCCTTGCTTCATACTCCCCGCACAGAGCAGGGACTCAGCCGCGGCACCCCCACCATATGCGCCGGACATATGAAGCAAGGGGAAACAAGCTGCAGATAAGTACCTGTCCTATAAGACGACCCCCGACTTTGGCACAGATTTTTCGGGGTTAAAAAGTAGTCTTATACGCCAGAAAATACAGTATGTGATTTTATTTTTAATTTTTACTTGTAATTTGTACTTTTATGTTATTTTGTATTATGGATTGATGTCTTTTTTCTTTTATGTATTATTTTCCTTTTATAAAATTAAAACAAAATTAAAAAATAAACAATGTTTGCAAATAAGTGTACCATGTCATTCAAGTGCTGCAGCTCTCATCTAAATGTACACTTGAAAAGAAATAATATTTGTTTCTGTGTAATCAATGGAATGGGTCTAGATAGGGCACTGCCACAGTATACAAACTAATTTCAGTTATTATCGAGTCTTCTATATAGGGTTCAAATGTACGTTTTTATATACAGGGTGGCCCGTAAGTCCCTACCCAGCCCGTAAGTCCCTACCCATCCATATATCTTATGTACCCAGTATATCTGTATGCTATTCCTCATTCTCTCTGCGTAATATTATGTGATGCCATGTTCTGTGAGACCTTTCCCTCAACATAGCAGGGGTTATTGTTCAAAATGCCATGGTAACAGCTGCCTTTAGCATTGTTTAGACACAAAGAGAGTAGGGCTCTGCTGGGGGAGGGAGGAAGTGCTATCATTGGGCTGCCAGGCACAGGGGCGGGGCAAACTCTGTGATTGAAGGAGGGAGGAAGTGCTCCCATTGGACTGCAGGGCACACGGGCGGGGCGAATCCTGGGGAGACAGCACCTGTGCCCATGGAGAAGATGAGTAGGGACTTACGGACCACCCTGTACATAGTGCTAAGAACCTGGCTACATCTGACAGTTACAAGGCAGTAACTGAGAAACTCCTGCATATATGATGTTGGCAGATAATTCTAATTCAGGGGTGCCCAAACTTTTTGGGCCACGGGCTGGTCACATGGTTGAGCAGGCTGATCACATGGTTCATCCCACTGGAAGTGGAAGTAAAATGTGCCCGCACATGTGCAAAACACAGCCGTAAACGCACCCACGGCTGTAATAAATATGTTTATGACAGCCACAAGTGTTTTACAAGTGACATTTTGCACATGCGTGGGTGCATTTTTCTTCCACTTTCAAGAGCGGTGAGGGCAGTGTGGGCCAGATTCAGCCCAGAGGCCATAGTCTTGGTGCCTTTGTTCTCATTATATGAATGACTCTGCTCTTGACCACTACTTGACTGGGAGCAAGGCTCCCTTGTATCTGAGAGATCCACAGATTCAGTTTAAGCTCCAGTCTTGTGTCATCCTAGGTTTGAAGATCTGGTGAGCCCTGGTTCAAACCAAATATGCTTAAGAACTGAATATGCTGATTAATTCACTGAAAGTAGTAGAATAAGAATAGACCTAATTGTTGGTGTTGTTCCCAGACAGATCTCTGCTGTCTTTTTTAAATCAGCAGAAAACTTTTTGGACATCTGTAGTTCCATTTCCAGATGTCTGACTAAATAATGAAGCCTACACATAGTACTTTCTAATTACAGATGCTAGACATATGTCCAGAGGCATAATGTGCAGTGCCTTAGAAAAAAAACCTGACTTCTTTTATTCTTCTTTCATGTTCAGATCAAATTTTGAACTGCCAAAATGAAGCCACTTTCTTGGCTTTTTCATTGGCCAAAATTCAGTCATCATCGGTATTAATTGGCAGTCTAGCAAACGAGCTAGATTCTGTATTTTTCCACATTCACAAAGCATGCTGTCGTCTGCCAGCAGCCCCCAATTAAGATGTTGGTGTTACATTTAGGGACTGTTCAGAGTCTTTCAAGTGACATAGGGAAGGTTGAGATACTCAACCATATCCTCTTTTAATATTATATTATTTTTTGTCCAGTTTGCTCCTTCCTCCATCTTCTAATTTGGTTTTGCCCTTACATACCCCCAAAAGTGTTTGTTCTTGCCGTAAAGCTCTTCCTGGGTCTAAGTCGGTGGACTTGAGGCACATATCCATTTAGAGAATGTCAAGGGTTTTTCTCTTGCTTAGTTCTCTCAACATCTGCTGCCATTTCTCTCCTTATCTTAAGTGGAGCCATACCAATAAGGAGATATATTTTTATTAACTGGTGTAGGTTTGAGGTATCATATCACAATATTCATTTTTTTAAAAAATTAACAGCAATGTCAACTTGTTTTGTATGCCTGGCTGTGCTCCATACTGCAGCGGCACACTCGGGTTGCAGAGACACTCAGGGCCAAAGATGATGTATGCAGCATGGATGGTTGAGTTCCCCATGTATAGTTTGTCATTTCCTGATAATATTGTTCTTCATACTAACTTTGGTTTTGGTATTCAGGTAGTGCTGCTTAAAAAAGAGTGTCCTGTCAAGTGTCACACCAAGATATTTCTGTGCTGAACAATGCTATAATTGAGTTCTTGGTACAGTATATTTTTCTTCCTTAGATAAGAGGTAATAAGGGAGCCAACATTACATCGTTGTTAAAAATTGAATTACAAAATGTTTTTTTAATTATTATTTCTCATATATGGTGGAATATTTGCCCTTTTTATATCTGCAGAATGAGTTGTTGCTGTATATATTTTCATTGAGACCTATAAATCAGGAACAAAACTATGTAACAAGCATGGTTTGGGTGGGTACAATCACTCATCAAGTATAATATTAGCCTCGTGGAAGTAATATTGGAATGAAAATACAGTAAAACCTTGGTTAACATAATTAATGCATTCCCTGTGACGTTTCTTAAAGCGAAAATTAATTAAACCGAATTTCCCATAGGAATGCATTGCATGCAATTGCCCATAGGAATGCATTGAAAACCAATTAATCCCTTTCCCCAAAAAATCTGTAAACTGAACCACTATTTTCCATGGATTTCCTTTTGTTATGTGATTTTTGTGTTAACTGAGCCGTTTGTTATCTGAGGTTGAGGTTCCACTGTAAAGCTGTGAACAAAATGTTAGAGAGATAAGTAGAAACAGGACATAGGAGGGAGAGAAAGCATAAGAAGTCTATAGTTTTACTCATTTGTACATTGTATACAAAAGTCTTTCATAGTCTGTCAAAGACTTCAGATAACTGTACCATGGAAGAGAAAGATCACTTTTGTCTAAATATCATGCTGCATTTATCTGCAGTCCATTAAGGTAAAGGTTTGCCTTGCTTGAAAGCCAGTCGTATCTGACTCTAGGGTTCAGTGCTCATCTCTGTTCCAAAGCTGAAGAGCCAGTGCTGTCTGCTTCTGCAGACACTTCTTGCTTTCGAACTGCTAGGTTGTCAGGAGCTGGGACAAAGATGGGAGCTCATTCTGTCCTGCAGTACTTGGGAATTGAACTGCTGACCTTCCGCCTCCCAGTCAGCGTCTTAGCCACTTGAGCTTGATTTATATGATGATCATACACCTATCCCTTCTTAATATTATATAACATACTTTGCATTTAGGTTTTACTTTGTAATCCAAAGTATTACTACTGGAAGCATGTGCCTTCATTTGTTTATGTTTCTTTGCAACTACAACTTGTTTTGGAGCTGAACACAGAATGTGTTGTAATGAAATCAAAAGGAGGGAGAACATGGTATCTGTTGCCTTTTTATTCCAACAGGAATCAATTCCAGTTACTAATTATTGAATTTGTCCTATTGAAAGGGAAAGAAACTGTATTTTTGAGATAAGTGGCATATAGAAATTAGAAAGAAGAGGCAAAAAGAAAATGTTTGGTTTCACTAAATGGTTCTGAGGGTGAATGGGGAGGACAACATTAATATATACTTCCATTTATATTATTTGTGTTTACTGTAAATGTAAGTTTTTGCTTATAGGGAAACAATGCCATGGATTATATGAAAAAGAAAAGGTTGCAAGGATGCTTTGGATCTGAGAAATGTTTGGTCTTGAAAATAAGTAGAAAGCTTGTTGATAGATAATTCATGGTAAAACTACATATTTGAGCACACCATTGTTCAAACAGCAAAATCCAAAAGGGCTTGAACATGAGTCAAGGTTATGGGAAAAACCAGTCAAATAGTTCCAATTGTGCAGCAGAGAATGAGTCAGGGGTAAACTTGTCTCATCTCCTTTGGGCTTGAACATCCTTGGCCCCGGAGGAACCATCAACTGGAGATGGCCCAAATAAAAACAGTTTTGTTATTTTATCCATCTGTATTTTCCAACTTGGTTCTTTAAGGGAATATAACAAATAATTATTGTGCCATCAGAAGAAAGATGTTCTCAGAAAAATGGCCAAACGGTATAACTGGGTACAGACACAAAAGACCGTTGGTACTGGCGCAATGAAAATAATGATGTACTTGACTTCAGTAAAATAAAAATTGTATTAAGTTCATACACGTGCTTTAACAAGCTTCCTGTAATTTTTTTCAGCATTTGAAAAAAATTACAGGAAGCTTGTTAAAGCACGTGTATGAACTTAATACAATTTTTATTTTACTGAAGTCAAGTACATCATTATTTTCATTGCGCCAGTACCAACGGTCTTTTGTGTCTGTAATCAGAAGAAAGATGGCAAGCGCGGCACCAATATGGCCACCGCGCTCTTTGCGGGTGCCCCCACCCCCGGACTCAGACATCCGGGTAGTAGGAGGCATGGCCACCCCCACATAAAAGGGGTGGCCATGAGGCGTCTTGCCACCATTTTGAGAGAGCGACGGAGCGGAGAAGTTTTTCCCTCCACCCCCTCCCTAGTGGACAGTGTGATGTTCTTATGGTCGCTTCGGGGCCGGGTGGGAATTTTTGCTTGAACCTACAATTGGCTCCCTTGGTTCTTGCTTTTTGCCCATCCCACACTGTCGCTAGTGTTTGAGATATGGGGTAAGTTTAATTTTGGTCACTTTTGGCGGGTAGCACTGGTAAGGTAAAATTGATGACCCATAGGTATCCGGCAGATTCGCAATTGATGGGCCAACATGAGGATAGGTACAGGGGAAACACGCTTGGCCAGTCAAGGGCGAACCATGAACGGGGTGATGCTAGGAGCTTGACAGCCTGCATCACCTTGATATTTTACCGGATACACGTCATAGGGTGGGGTCAATAGATAGCATATTGACTTTGGTTAACAATTTGTTTGTGATGACAAACAAATTGATATAAATTGATACATAATAGCCAATTGCCAATGGCAATTTTGGGTGGGACCTTACCAGTGCTACTGCGGCCTGCTTGCCTTAAATATTCACAATTGGATGAAATACCAATTGGAAGTTATAATTCGGACTAGGGCATTATTCAATAAAAGTGGCCCAATGCTTTAAATCCAATAACGGTGTCTGTGTCTTTATTTGGGTGTGTGTGCCTGCAAAGTATGTTTGACGTCTCTCCATGTGCAACTGCATATTTTCATGGCCAGCTGAAATGGGAAGTGAAGCATTAATGCCCAGAAGTTGCTGCTTTTACTGCATTACTGTGACTGCTGATTATTTGGGAAACATTAATACTCAGAGGGCTAATGATACTTATGAGGCAATGACTGGACATGCTAATTATTTGTAATGAATGTAAATTTCATAAATAAATAAGCAATGCAGATAAAGAGTATAGCCTTTGGATTAGAATCTTTAGAATATTAAATGGGATTGAAAACTGGCCATGGATCAAAGAGCTGTCTTTTTCACGTCAATATAGTATTTTATTATTCCTGGATATATTAACTTATTTTTCTCTAGGTTTATGAAATTATAGAGATTAGAGTACCGGTATCTATCTGCCCTTGGCAGTCTTGACAGCTTATTTATATGATCAGTCATCCAGAATTAACCTTTCAAAATCCATTCAGTTTTTAGTTTGTTGACATATTTTAGTACCCAATCAAAGGCTGGAGTAAGTTTAAAAAGAGAAAGACGGTGGGTGATTGACTATAATGTCAGTATGTTGATGCTATGCCAAATCATGATTTATGACAGTGATGAGTGATTCAGATGAGCTATTTGCCACATAAAACGCACAATCTGGTTGAAAGGGCAAACAGCCAGTCACCTGCCATAGTAGTTGTGTCCTGAAGGTATGCTAGCCCCCGCACAGTCTTCAGATTAAAACTACAGAATTATCAATTAGCCAAACAGGAAACTGTATTCTTCACATTTATGCAGCTATTCGATAAATAACAAAGAGACTTGTGGCACGTTAAGAATTAACAGATTGACCATGGCACACGTTTTTATGGATTAAAACTACCTCATCGTTTGCAAGATATTGGACTAACATAAAATATTGGAGAGCTATTGAAGTGAGAAGTGCAATTGACTGCGTCATTATTATTATAAGGGTTTACTTGTCATAATTTGGATTTGGGAGGATGGGTTCTGAAAGTGGTACAAAGGAATTCAAGGTTGCTTCATCTTTGAAGCTAAGCAAAGTCTGGTACCACTCAGTATTTGGCTAGAAAACCAAGTACTCTCATCTCCTTGGAATAAAAACAAGACATATTTCACTTACTTTTAAAAAGAGCATGCCTAAGCTTGTTTAGTTGAAAGTATGTTCTATTGCATTTATTGTGTGCTGTGTACTTGCAAGCATGCATAGGATTGCAGCCTTAACATTTTCTAATTGTTACAGTTCAGATCAGTTGTCAACTACCTTTTCAGAGCCAAAGATATATTTGAAAATATAAATAAAAATGTTTGAATTGTTTTGATTATGGACTGTTACACGTATTGTATTTGTGGAAAGTAAGATGAGGGATGCAACTGTATCTTAAGTAATTTTGTATTTAAGAAAAAGGAATAAAATAGTGTTTGATAACACTGTAGAATCCACTGGGAGAATTATTTTTGGGGAAGAATTAGAAATACGATTGCTAATAGAATAAAATTGCAGGGACCAACAGTCCAATTACCTCTGTAAAACAGCTGAAAAGTGATTTATCTTTCAATCAGTACCTCCTAAGTATAAGAACAGGATAGAGAGAAGCCTATATGACTTGGATAGAGGAACCATAATCATACATGTCACATAATCTTCCGGCGAAACTGTAGGGAGGAATCTGTTCATCTCACCCAAAATGTCCCCAGTCCCCCAAAATCAAAACAAACACACTTATATACCACCCCATAGTGCTTAGTGCATTCTCTGGGCGGTTCACAAGTTAATTAGCATTTCCCCCCCAATATGCTGGGTACTCATTTTAATGACCACAGAAGGATGGAAGGCTGAGTCAACCTTGAGCCCTGGCTAGGATTGAACTTTTATAATGAGTGTAATGCTCCATTTACAGTTCAGGCTAACAACAATAAGCATGTATTTTAGAAGCACACATTAAGTTCAGACATCATATCCATGTGTAGGTTTTGGGTTATATATAGGTGAATGTTGTACCTGTTACATTCAAGGTCGCTGTCAGGGGAAGACAAGGGGGACTGCTGTCCCAGGCCCGGAGCTGGCAGGGGCCCAACGGCGCTAAGTAATTTTTTTTAAAAAAATAAATTTCAAAATTTATTTTATTTTTACTTTTTTTATGCGTGGTGCGCAGTGCTATTGCACATGCCCCGCCACCGCCAGAGGGCTCCTCCCCCCCCAGAGTGGCATGGGTGTGGTTAGGGGGAACTTGCCGGGGCACGTGCTTTAGGATCTGTGTCTGTACTTCCTTTCTGCGCGTGCGCGTGGCCTTTGGCAATTGCTCCCACATGTGCCACCTCACTCACCCAGGGCCGAAGCCTGAAGATTCCTGGAGGAAGCAGCCCCGGTGCGTGGTCTCTTCCGGACTGGGACCGGCGCGCATCATGGGCTGAAGCCTTGACCACAAGGTATGCTGTGCCAGGCTCGGTCTGGAAGAGACTGTGCACACCGGGGCTGCTTCCTCCAGGAACCTTCGGGCTTCGGCCCTGGGCAAGTAAGGCATGTGGGAGCATTGCCGAAGGACACACGCAGTCGCAGAAAGGAAGTACAGCTGAGCCTAAAGAAGCGTGTGCCCCGGCAAGTTCCCCCTAGCTACGCTGCTCTGGGCAAGCAGCAGCGGCAGGGCAGTGGGTAGGTGAAGTGATGGCTCCCCTTCCCCCTCCCTGACGCAGGAAGGAGGGAGGCCACCCAGCAGCGGCTACAGCTCCAGAGCAGCAGAGCTCATTGGGAGGCGAAGCTGCAACTTCCGGTGAGTCTCCTCTCTTCCTCTTTCTCTCTCTGGGGGTGGGGGTGGGGTGAGGGAATGGTGTGTGTGTGTGTGTGTGTGTGTGTGTGTGTGTGTGTGTGTGTGTGTGTGTGTGTGTGTGTGTGTGTGTGTGTAATGATGAGCTCCTGCCATCCCACTCAGCTCTTGTCAACGTACCAGTTGGAAAGCAAGAAATTGCTAGTAGATATCCTTATTTATCTACTTGCAATTTCTTGCTTTTGAACTGCTAGGTTGGCAAGAGCTGGGAGGGATGATGGGAGCTCATCATTAGGAATGTAAATAGCATTCTGTGCAGTCAGGTGTCTAGTCATGCCTGCCACATGTCCATGGAAACATCTGCGAATGCAGACATCATTGACTCTTTGGCTGTAATCAGAGATGAGCACTTAACTCTAAAGTTGGATACAACTGGCTTTCAAGCAAGGCTTAAAGACTAACTACTGTATTTTAATGTGAGCTTTTGTGGATCAAGGACACTGGCTCGTTGTCTGTAATCAGAGATGAGTACTGAACTCTAAAGTTGGATACAACTGCCCATCGATTTCTTTTGGGAAATTGTGTATTCCAGCCGCCGCCACCTCAATGTGAGGAGAGAGAAAAGTGTATGTGTGTGTGTGTGTGGGGGGGGGGGGCAATAGGATTGCTCAGTACGGGGCCCAGAAATTTTTGATGGCGGCCTTGGTTACATTGGCAAGGATAGTGGGTGTATTCTGCTACATCATTAACTATAAAGGTTGGAAGGGAGTATCCAACAATCTTTGAACCAAAGAAGTGGCAATTTAATTTGAAATATCAAGATGTTCAGTTTAAAAGGAACAGAAGTCAATATGGCTGCAATTCTGTACTTACTACCTAGAAATAAACCCCATTAAACTCAATGAGATTTTTGCATGGTGTTAGATTATCAATCTGTTCATTAGAAGATTATCATAGACCTGTTAGCCTTTGGTGTTTGATGGGGCAGGGAGGCAGGGCAGGGAGGAATGCCATTTGGCATGAATGCAAACAATAAAGCCTTTTTCAGATGTTTAAACTATACATATTTTATAGCTCTTTTTATTTTAGCTTCTCCTTAAAAGACAGGTCATTCTATTTAATTGCAGGTGGGAAAGTACTTTTCACTCCTCCGTTTCTTTTATGGTGAGTGTCACACTTCAGGACGATGCTGTAAAAGTAAACTGTGAATGAAATGCTAGAATATACACACACACACACACACACACACACACACGGGCAACCCTGTGGATTATTTAAAAAAACACACAAAACAGATAACGTCTGGGTATTTGCTAAGCTCCATTTACAAGCACAGCTGGCCTTTTTAAAGTTTTGTTTTAATGCTTTCTGAGGGGTAGTCAGACACATAAAGTATGTGAATAGAGCACACATATAGAAATATGTATATAGCCATTGGACTGAAGGCAGATTCATGTTTGATTTTCAGATCCTTTTGCAAAGATTTACTCAAGCCTCAAATTTAGAGGTAGTGAAAAAGACAGATTAATCAAGATTTAGAAAGGAAGGGAACAAGTTACAAAGGCATATATTGTGAAACAGAAAAATAGAGGGGAAATATTGATGCATGAATGATGCACAGTGCATACCTACACATACCCACTTGACAACAGACTTCCAATATGACTTAGTCTCAAATAGGCGCATTTAAGATCCCAATCTGTGTTGGAGGCAATGCAAAATGACAATAAGTAATGTAAGCTTTTAAAAATATACATTAGACCACAGTGCTCACAGAAAGGATGGGGAAAATAATATGGTGTGCTCATGCAACCTACTCTAGTCTAACGGCTGATAGAATGTTCTCCTGTGCTGTTTCTTCATTTCCCAAAACTTTCTGTTTATATTAGAGCTGTTTCCATGATCTGTTTTGTTTCCTTGCAGCTTTCTTTCCTCACGTGGAATATCTTCTGTTACACATACAAAAATGTTCTCTTTTTTCTTACTTTTTCTAACTTTATAGCTCTTTTCTGAAGGTAAGTTCAGAACATGAGTGTGATTTAGGACTAGCTCATTTATTTCAATAAAACCCATTTGTTTACTATTGATTTCTATTATTCCTTTATTTCTTCCCTTGTTTGTCTTCTAGTGTTTCTGGGGAAAACCCTCATTGGCCTTTATGCAATAAACTGGAACAATATAGACAGTCTTCTGCTCCTTCTTGTTCAGCACCGAACAAGTTGTCATTTTAAATACAGCTTTACACATAACATCCATGGGGCTTTTCAAAATGCAGATAGCATTTACTGCTATTAGGGAGGGGAGTTAGCTGAAAATTACACTGCACAATAACAATTTTGCTACTGGTAATAACACATGTGATTTACATGATATCCAGTGTGCTGCAGTGGCTCAAGTGGCTAAGACGCTGACTGGGAGGTGGAAGGTCAGCAGTTCGATTCCCGAGTACTGCGGGACGGAATGAGGTCCCATCTTTGTCCCAGCTCCTGCCAACGTAGCAGTTCGAAAGCAAGAAATTGCAAGTAGATAAATAGGGACCACTTTGGTAGGAAGGTAACCATTCCGTGCACTCCGGTGTCTAGTCATGCCAGCCACATGACAACGGAAATGTCTGCAGAAGTAGACAGTGCTGGCTCTTCGGCTTTGAAACAGAGATGAGCACTGAACCCTAGAGTCAGATACAACTGGCTTTCAAGCAAGGTGAACTTTTACCTTTTTCCAGTGTGCTGATTCCAAATCTGAACTCAGAATTTGCCTATCACATACAGATTTTAAGTTATAGGCATGCTATAGCTGTTCAAATGGTATTGGGTAATGTATTTTTACACAGGAACATTACAACAGTTGCAGCAACCATTATGCCTGCTGCCTCCTCAGCTTAATCACACACCCTGGTGGCATGCATGTTCCAGCAGCGACAGGGCATGACTGGGCAACTCAGTGAGGTGATGTCAGAAATAGGAATATAAGGTGAGATGGACCAAGGGCTTGTCTCTAGAGTGAGACCATCTTATTGGATAGTACATCTAGGCCATAGTGAGTCTGTTTTGAGCTAAAGATGAGTAGGCACAGCTGTGTTAATAAACCGGACAATTTTTGCTACATTTGTGGTAAATATACCCCACGTGATCAACACAAGAAACTAACCAAGAGGGTGAGATTTGCTTATTTAAGGTACTGATATCCTAGGTAGAATCGGACTTCAGATTTGGATTCAGCACACTTGATTTAGTATAAGACACATGGATTAGACCAAGTAGCAGACAATATTTATTTTTTGTGATGCAGCGTTATCAAGGCTCTACAGACAGGAATTCATACTTGTCCTCCCAAGTGAGAAATCAAATAATTGTTCTCCAGTTATCAGACAGCATAGCTAGGGAGTGTCTAATAGGCAAAGGAGTATCAGCTGTGAACAACAGAAGAATGTGGCATGATAATGGAATTGAGCAGTTGTTAGATCCGGCCCTTATAAGCATGAGTCCAGGACAACGATGAACAACAGCAACAGGCTTTATTATAACAGTCAGTAGAGATTAGTTTACAAGATGTTCCAGATCCCGAGATGGCTATACAATCCTAACGGAGTCAGTCCCTCTGGACCTCTACCCGGCAATGGGCAATAAACTAGCTACCGCGAATCGTAGCATGATGGAGGGACTCAGGCTTAGTGCTACCCAGGCTACCTGTGGAGTGTTGGAAGTATAGATCTGGCCCGACCCCACCCTTGTTTGTCCATGGGGTTTATATAGTGTCTTCCCAGCAGTGGCTATTGGATGCAAGGTAGCGACCCGCCGGACAAACGTAACTAACCAATCAGTACATGGGATATATGAAAGTAACCAGTAGAGAGCAGGATCCAAAACTGTATCCAATGATAGGGCTTGGATTAGAATAACTAGCGCACCCTTTTGCAGTGGATTTCACGCCACTTAAGGCTTCTAATTAGGATGTCGGGAAACTGCCATCTTCCTATTGCAAGAGCGCTGCCTGGGCTACTTGCAATAGTGCCTCAATACCTAACAGCAGTTGACTAGATTTGGGTAGCAATTGGTTTTAAACAACAAGTGGAAAACTGACCTGCTTTTGCTTACCACATAAAGTAAAGGGAGGTTAAAGTTAGAGAAGGAACTAGTGCAGACAATGAAAATGAACCAGTTGTCTTCTTTTACACTGCACATTACATCACCAGAGTGATGTGCAAACTCTAGGCAAGGTAATGTACATCAAAGGTCTACCAGATGTTTTGAGACTTGCTGCTAAAACAATGAGTTTTCCAACCTGAATTGTCCTTTCTTTTGATCCCATTATGCATATTTTCTGTAATTGCAGAGCCTGTTCAAGGACTTCGGTTCAAATGAATGAGATTGAGTGAAGCCAATGGGTTGCAAATGGAAAATTCGTTTGGAATGCACATTCTCCATTGTTTTTCCCCCCTCGACTGATATAATTGGGGCCGATTTTCCATTCCTTTTGAAACCCAATGCATATTTTTTTATTTAGCATGCTGTTTGTGCTAACCCAGCACTTAAGAAAAAGAAAATTCTACATTCTTTAAATAAAACCACCAGCTGAAATTATGAATGCTCCAGGTGCCTTTTGTGCATACCTGTCAACCTTCCCGATTTGGCCGGGATTACCCCGTAATCCTGCGCCGATTGACGTCATTTCCCAACCCGTGCTGCCAAAACCCCATAATTTGGCAGCGGGGGAAAGGAAGTACTGCGCAGCCCTTCTGCGCAAGTCGCCTTCTACGCATGCGTAGAAGGGTTTTACACTCATGTAGAACCCTTCCACGCATGCGTGGAAGCCTATGCCGCTTGCATAGGGGGCTGCGCAAGCGGCATAGCTTTCCACACATGCATGGAAGACGACCTGCACGGAACCGCTCTGCGCAGATCCCGTTTTTTCCGGAGCCGCGGGTTGACAGGTATGCTCTTGTGAACAAACAATCATGCAACTAGCTACAATGCAACCCGTATCCCCCCCTCACTTCCCATTCAGTATTTCCTCTGGCTAGGAAGTGGCCTGACCTGTGCAGTGTGCAGTCCCATCCTTCTTGTCATATAACACTACTGCTGTGAAGCACAGCTGAATTGTTGATACAGGCTGCCATTGTCCTTCATGTAATGCTACCTCCAGGGCTGGCTTTCAGAAAGAAAAAGCAAAGTAATAAAGAAGTCCTAAAGAAATTGAACCTGTCTTAAACTTTGTGAGTGTTTCTATTTTATTGCTAAGTATGGAAAACTGAAAGCCTACATTCCTTGGCTTGCATGCATGCTATTTATTATTTTTAGTCAGATGGGAGCTTGTGCATTTGAAGAAGGAAAAAAGGAGGCCTGAAAAAAAGCTTTTTTAGTCAGGGGAGGGAGGGGATGAGGATCCTCTTTGCAACAATCAAAGAAAATAAATAATAATTTAAAACAGGCCCATTCTTAGCAATGATGAAGAACAACAATTTAACATTCTGTATTCTGCAGATTACTTCTCATGTAACTATGGCATTTTCACTTTGTTACTCAACCTGAAAAATCCTTTGTCTTCAGCTCTGAAAAGCTGTGTTTTTAACAGTTTTACTAGTGGTACATTAACTAATAAGGGACTGCAGTGGCTCAAGTGGTTAAGATGCTGAACTCGACAAATGGAAGCTCGGAGTTTTATTCCAGAGTACTGCATGATGGAGTGAGCTCAGGGCCGAAGCAAGGATTCTTGTTGTTGTTTTTTGGGGGGGGGGGAATAAAAAAATTTCAAAAGGGGCAACAATGTCACATCCAGATATATAACATTGGCATTGTGGGTTGGGGGGCTGTTAGCTCTGAAGGGGTTTTGCCCGCCCCCTGGCCCTCCTCTGGCTAGGGCCCTAAGTGAGCTCCTTTCTATGTCCTAGATCAGTGATGGGCAGTCTTGGCCCTCCAGCTATTCTTGAACTCAATTTCCAGAAGCCCAAGTCAACACACCAGCTGGTCAGGGTTTCTGGGAATTGAAGTTCAAGAACAGCTGGAGGGCCAAGACTGCCCATCACTGTCCTAGATCCTACCAACCTAGCAGTTTGAAACCAAGACATTTCAAGTAGATAAATAGGTATCACTTCAGTGGGAAGGTAAACAGTGTTCCCTGCACTCCGGTGTTGTGGTATGCCTGCCACATGACCATGGAAACATCTGCAAACGCAGACAGTGCTGGCTCTTTGGCTATAAACAGAGATGAGCACTGAACTCTAGAGTTGGATACGACTGGCTTTCAAGCATGGACAACCATTACCTTTAGCTTAAATAACAAAAGGCATCCATTCCATCCTGTATAACAGTATATTATCTCAATAATCCCCACTAGATAACATTTTCTTCGGTATTCTGCCTGGGCTAATCTATCTGAGTAGTCAACAAGGAAAGTGTTTTTGTTTGTCTACCCACCCGTTCCCAAAGTGCAGCCAATTTCTGTAGTTGATGCCAGTTGTGTACTCAGATTGAGGGAGAAAGTAAAGGTGGATATTTTTTTAAAAAAGAAAAGTAAAATGAATGTAGAAGCAACAAATTCAAGTCATAACCAGTTCTGTGTACATCACATTATGGTGACGAAAGTCCAATTCAGTTCTTTAAAAGCATAGAGAAGAATAGAGAATGCAAGCGCGGCGCCAAAATGGCCGCCGCGCCCTTTGCGGGCCCCCCCATAGGACGAAGGCATCCGGGTAGTTAGGGGCGTGGCCAGCTCCCTTATAAAA